>OU026095.1:5000000-6250000 GCA_907269075.1 Idaea aversata
GCGTTAAACTTTCTGACTAAGTAGGCTACAACCTCCCAGATTAATAAACTAGCTCAGCATTAACTTTCAAAAGCACTTACCTGCACTCTGGCTTCCGACAAGCTTATCCTCAAAGCAACTTCCTCTCTCAGAAACACGTCAGGGTAATGTGTCTTCTGGAACAAGGATTCCAGCTCGCTGAGCTGCTGTGGAGTGAAGGTCGTACGGTTTCTTCTTTGCCGACGTCGGCCAAACATGTATTCAGTTAGAAGATCACCCGGTAACGGCGATAGGTATGGACCCGCCATTTTAAACAAACTTTTAAACAGTTTTGCTTAATTTAAATCATTTTCGCGTTTATTGAGCTGATAAACTAAATTTTTCCATAAATTTAACACATTTTTAAACCCGCAACTAAACTTTTCCAAAACTCGCGAAACAGAAAAGTTTAAGAATAAAAAAAGAGATGTTAAATCTCTAATGCTTGGGGTAGAACTGCTTGAAATTCCGAAAATGACGTACTATTATCCCCTTTGACTCCACCCTCGGGTATTAGCATGGTCCCTTCTGATTGGTCCGTCATGTCAGGGGATGGAAAACCTGACCAATCCAGCGTCGATCACGGGGTAAGACTCAATAGATGTAAGTAGATTTAGATATGGCGTTAAATTAATATAAATTTTGTATAAAACGTGGTTAACTTTCCTGGCAAGCCGTTAATGAGACCAAGTAAACTACCCCTACTAAGGTACTATAACTAGATAAGTACATATATTTTTTCAAATACCTACGTAGTACCTAGTTAATAGTTTATTTAACAGAAGTAGGTGTTGAGAAAATATATTTTTCACATTATATTGCCCTTCGAACGTTAGATATTTGTACGTTTAATAAAATCAATTTAAAGGTGTGTCCATTATCTCATAGGAATAGAAGTAACTCAAATATTTTTAAAGCACATAAAAGTTAGTAAAATTCCCTAAATTATCTCATTTCGTAAATACTCAGTTATGTAGGTAGGTATGTATAAAAACTTAACTAAAATATTTTAAACAATATCACTACATAGTATAAAACAAAGTCGCTTTCTCTGTCCCTTTGTCCCTATATCCCTTTGTATGCTAAAATGTATGGTTTTTTTAATAGATAGAGTGATTCAAGAGGAAGGTTTATATGTATAATACATGCATAATATAGCCGTGCGAAGCCGGGGCGGGTGGCTAGTATATCAATAAAATATAAGGTAGGTTTTATAAAATTTTTATTCCATTAACTGTAAATCAAACTGAAGGCCAATTCCCGTAAATGTAATATCATCCCGATTGCAGTTTTTTTCTACAAAAAGCTAACTTTGAGGGTGTTTTGAACTACTTTGAGGGTATTATTTGTGATCGAAATGCAATCGAAATGATATTGAAATGTAATTTGAACAATGTTATTTACGAGAATTGGTCTTCAGAACAATTGTTCCATTAATTGAATTGCTTGGTGAAAAGCTCTTGCGGTCCAACCAAAGATTAAACAGAAAATATCTAATCTAAATAGGTAACATTTTGTACCTTTAATCTGTTGAAGTGAAAATGGTGGAATTAAGTTCGCTAAGTGGGTTGTTGATAATGGAACTGAGATCTTGATGAGTTAGTCTAAATGAACGTCCGCCCGTCGCATTCCGGACCCGACGTTTTAGGGTTGACTTTTCCTCAAAAAATTTCGCTTTTATTCACGCTTAAGAGGAAAGGGTACCGGGGGCATTCTCCATACAAACTATTACAAACGTAGTCGACTGTTTTCTCCCTGGATAATGACACTACAGCAAATATTTTTGGTGCATAAAACGTAGAACTGCCATGACCATGCCCCTATTTTTTGTTTTTTTTTAATTTTTTAATTTTTTTAATTTTAATTTTTATGATACTTGGAAAATTAAAAAAACCAAAACATAGGGGCATAGTCATGGCAGTTATAGGTTTTATGGCCCAAAAATATTTGTGCTAGTGTCATTATCCAGGGAGGAAACAGTCGACTACGTTTGTATGGAGAGCGCGCAGGTACCCTTTCACCTTAAATTTCGCGTTTAAGATTATAGGTAGGCCTAGGCAGTTATTTTCAAGGAAGTGATTATGAAAATTAATCGGTGATATCCATTATTTTTTTCTCTTTACTAGCATAAACCCTACCTAAAGTTTACATATTAATCTGAGTTTTTCCATAAAATTTACATACACACCATACAATTTCACCAAAAGAAATGGCATAATACCTACAAGCTTTACTTAGTTTGGGGTTAGATAGTAAAAAACGGTACATAGAAGGAATGCGACTCATGTAGTGTCAGTTGTCGGAAAAAAGTCCGTGTTAGAAAATAAATGATTCGCCGATAGAAAATATAAACTTAGAAACTGCCATGTTGGAGTCGTAACTGTGGAATTTGCTGAGTTCTCTGTAATAGGCGCGTTCGAACAATAATAATATAACTGCAAATAAACGAATGGTAAGTTTCTGTGACTTGTAGAATATAGTGCAAGCTCTAGATATGTATGCACATTAGGCGCTCAAAAGTACACTAGTAGCGTAACGTTACAATCCTGTGCAACACTATTTTAAACAGTCCATGCCGTGTAACTACGTAACTTGTGGATCGAACCTACATTGGTTGGAGTAGCGGGTGGCGGCTTATACTGCTAACTAAAGACATAGCTAACATGTTAAAAATAATAATCACACTGAGTACTTTTAATTCAAGTATTTATGTGTATGTAACGTCTATTAGAAGAAGGTGTAAGTCCAATTCTGGTTCATAGTATCATTGTAGCACACTGATAGTGTACTTATGACGCATAGGTACTGTACAGTATGGGTCATAAGTAAATGATCAGTTTGCAACAATAATACTATCAACAAGTATTGGAGTTACCTACGACCTTCTTCTAATAGACGTTACACACAAACATAAACACTTGAATTAAAAGTACTCAGTTTGATTATTATTTCCAACATGTTAGCATGTATTTAGTGGGACGAGAGGTATAAGCCGCCACCCGTTATACCAACCGACGATGTGGGTTCGATCCACAGGTTACGTTGTTATAATGTTCAAATAGTGCTGCACAGGATTGTAAACGTTACGGTGGGCAGAGACTTTTTACCGTGGATTGTACCTATTGTTCGACCTAAATTAATGAAGTGTTGTAGATGATCGTCATTACTATAAGGTAATAATAAAGATACATACCTAATATCATTTTCAAATAATTATGTAGAGTTATTGAATTCAATGTATAAAGAAACTGTCAGCCCTGTCATAGCTAAGAGCAGGCGGGAGCGCGGCGCGGCCGCCCGCCCACCGCAACGCCGCGCGCCGCTAAACGAGTTTCCGCAAACATTTTAATGAATAACACCTCCCACCAACCCCCTACGCCCGTAAAGCCTGCAATGCGCTAATTAAACATTCGAGCCATATTGTTTAAGTTACGATGTTGTGGAATTTCGCAGTCTGAACTCGCACCCGCCCCCCGGTTTCATTATGCACAGATTTGATTAAATATTATGTTTTCAGTTAGTTTTTATATTATTATTATTATACAAGCAACCAAAATACATAAAATTAAATAATAAAGACGCCACATAAACTAATTATAGTTTAACTGGACGTCAGTGCCGTCGACTTAAGATAAATAAATAACTAATTCACCTTTCAAACAAAAAAAACTAAATCAAAATCGGTTCATCCGTTCGGGAGCTACGATGCCACAGACAGACACACACACAGGCACATAGACACGTCAAACTTATAGCACCCCGTCGTTTTTGCGTCGGGGGTTAAAAATACACTTAAATACACAAAATAAAACTATAACATAACTTTCGCAAAAACATTTAACCAGATACTACCAGTTAAGTAGTTACTAGTATAAAACAAAGTCACTTTTCGCTGTTTGTCCCTATGTATGCTTAGAACTATACAGATTTTGATGCGGTTTTTGAAGTGAAAACTTCTTATGGCGCGTTGGGCACTTTTGTAGGTGAGCATTGTCAGCCGTTCTCGCGACAGATGAGATTTTGACAGATGAGATTTTAACAGTTATTGTGCTTCTACTACTATGCAATATTGAAAACAGCGCCATCTCTGTGCAAACGGCCGAACTACGATACTCACTTCTGTACAACAGTGTTAACAGCGACATCTCTCGGTGGATGGTGCAGGTTCGCAGCGAGCTGCCGTACGCAGTTCGCTTTACAGTTTTCACTTCTGCCTGCACTCCCGGAGTGCGCTGTTTTTTTTCATAGATAGAGTGATTCAAGAAAGGTTTATATGTGAAATACATGCATAATATAGCCGTGCGAAGCCGGGGCGGGTCGCTAGTAACATATAATTAACATATATTGTCCAATAAAGCAAAGACCACCCGCAGTCCGGTCAACTCAATGCTTCTCGCTCCAACGGACCCCACGGAAATAATAGCAGTCATTCAATCACTCAAGCATAACAGCGCACCAGGCTGCGATACTATACCAAACTCACTACTCAAATACTGCTCCACAGTCTTAGCTTTGCCTATTACACACCTTTGTAATTTGAGCATGGAGTCAGGTATATTTCCCGATCATTGTAAACTAGCTATAGTATCGCCAATCTACAAGTCAGGAAATAAAAAAGTTCCCTCTAACTATAGACCTATCTCGCTTTTGAACTCCGTTTCCAAGATATTAGAGAAAGTAGTCAACAAAAGACTAACCAACTATCTTGAGTCTTATAATATGTTAGCGTGTAATCAATTTGGCTTTCGACAAAAACGGTCAACGGAGGATGCCACACTTCTTTTAACATCCTTAGTCGCTTCCCATCTTGACAAAGGCGAAAAATGTGTTGGGATCTTCCTTGATTTGCAAAAGGCTTTCGACACAGTATCAATTCAAATTCTACTTACTAGACTAGAGAATATAGGCGTTAGAGGTACTCCATTGGCATGGTTCGTAAGTTACTTGTCAGGTCGCAAACAATGTGTTCGAGTAAACGACATTAAAAGCGGTTATGGGGATCATCAGTATGGAGTGCCGCAAGGTAGCAATTTAGGCCCAACACTGTTCCTTGTTTACATAAATCAGCTATGTCAAATGAAAATTATGGGAGCTGACATGATTATGTTTGCTGATGACACGGTTGTAGTTTTTCACGCAAAAACTTGGGAAAAAGTGAGATTACTTGCTGAGGTGGGAATGAGTTCAATTTCTGCATGGCTGGAAGATAGTCTATTGTCACTAAACATTGAAAAAACAAAATACATATGTTTTAGTATTACAAGCGTGACAAACCCAGGCGCTAATTTTCAAATAAAACTTCATTCCTATCCATGTAACAGAAATAACTGCAGTACTATATCCGAAACTAAATGTCATTGTGATTATTTATTCCGTTGCTCTCAGTTAAGGTATTTAGGTATTATAGTCGACGATAAGTTGAATTGGTTTGCGCAAATTACTGCCCTTAAAGGCCGAATACGTAGATTAATTGTTGTTTTTAAAAATCTGAGAACAGTGATCGATAATAAGTTTATAATTCAATTGTACAGGGCGTTGGGTGAGTGTCTGTTGACATACTGTGTTACATCATGGGGAGCTGCTATTAAAACTAAAATGGTTGAGGTGGAAAGAGCTCAAAGAGCATTACTTAACTCAAAAACTATATGAAGCAACAAGTGTCTTCAGTGTTCGAAAGCTTTTTGTATACGAATCACTAAGGAAATTCCATCGAACAGCCACACTATCACCTACGCCTACGAATGCAAAAAGAATTCGTAAAGTGCAGGTTCCTATCACAAGAAGTAAATTTGCGCATAAACGTTATGAGTACATTACAGCTCAAATATACAATCTAATTCTAAAAGATGAAAACATTATAAACCATTCTAACTACAAGGTAAAAAACATCTTCAAAAAATGGCTGTCACAATTAAACTACATAGACTTGGAAAATTTATTGTCCTGCGAATAGATATATAGAAACACTTTATCTGTATAACACACAAGAAACATTAAAAAAAAATATATATATTTAGCAATAAAAAAAATAAAAAAAAAACCTATCTGTCAACCTACCTATTTATACTATTTATTTCTTTTTAACTTAGTATGTGTGTTAGTTTGCTTATATTTATATGATGTGTGTATATCTATATTATTATATGATATGTGTATGTATATAAATAAATTTGTAACTCCTATTTCCTACTTGACTGCCCGGTTCCGAGTGTTGAAAGTTTATCGTTATAAGATGTTAGCTCTTAACGCTTGGACCACACCCCAATGCAAGGAATGTAAACATTTTGTTAAGCGAAGTTTGATTTACCTATACTACTAGACTAGGTAGTCGATTTTAACATTGTTTTTAAAACTTTCGTAGGTATAATAATTCTATTTAGGCGTGTCTGTTGGTGTTTTATGTATCCATAGGTAATCAAAGTTTTTGGTAATATTGTTACGTTGCGTAGTTGTATTATATTTGTTTCGAAACTACCCCACATTGAATTTCGATTGTACTGTTTCAATCTTACTACGAGAAAAGAGTTGATTGTTGTGAGTGAAGTTTTTAATGCAGTTATTGGTTAATTAATGGTTTTCAAAGTGTAGTGTAAGATATTGTATATGAACCTACTTTATGTTCTTAGTGTTAAACTCGTATTGTGCACATAATATGATGGGAAGACGCTGGCTTTTAAAACACAAGTTTTCTTAGTTTAAGAGTCAGAGTTCCACCTACTGAGACTGTAAGTTTAACAATAAAGATATTATTTATTTATTATTTATTTTTATAAGTTTAAAAAAACAGCTACTTCTAAATTTAATCTCGAAAATAACAAATCTAAAAGTCTCATTCCCCTGCCATACATTTATTAACTCAGCAGACAAACAAACAACTATAAAATTCCCAGACATTGACTACTAACAAAACTACATCAACTCGTAGTTGGCAATCAGCTTAATTAGTCGCATATATAAAGCTTGAAACTGCGATGCACGGTCCACAGCTCAATTAGTTAATTAATCTTTTTTTCCGCGTTAAAATAGCATTTATAAACGAGGCGCAAACCAATGGGATTCTGCCTCCCCTACCGGGTTTATAGGGTTAACACATCAGTTAAAATGTTTAATATTTTTTTAGAAAATGTTTCTAACAGTCCTAATCGTCGTTCTCTTTTACCACAGTCCTTTCAGATGGCCGGTGGTAAACAATTGATTTAAATCGACGAAGTGAGTTTATAAATTAATATTTTCAGATATATAATTTTATATTAATTAATTAATAGGCCAACGTAAGTGACAATGCTGTCTAAGATGTAGCACGCTTAACTAGAAGGAACGTCGACACACGATCCTTGAAGATGCCCAGATAAGCGGAGCGGGGGCTTAGATATTAAAAATGTTTTAAAATATCATTTTACAAAAAAAATAATTGAAAAGATTTCAACGCGTTGCTTAATTGATAGTGAACATGATTTTTAGTTATTACTTATCTAAATGTTGTGACAAATCGAACTACCTTGTTAAGATAAGTCAAGGTTGAACACTAAGTAGCCTACTTTTATAACCACTATCTTTAATACTACTTTACTAGTTTTAAAGACAGCGTTACATCATCATAGAAATATTTTTAACTAAGCTTTTTCCGCTGCTTCTGCTTTTTTCCTTAGAAAATATTTCAAGAAATCAAATGCAAGTGTAAGCTAACACACTTCACTATCATCACTATCACTACATAGTATAAAACAAAGTCGCTTTTTCTGTCTCTATTTCCCTTTGACCGCTTAGATCTTTAAAACTAAGCAACGGATTTTGATGCGGTTTTTTTAATAGATAGAGTGATTCAAGAGGAAGGTTTATATGTATAATACATTCATAATATAGCCGTGCGAAGCCGGAGCGGGTCGCTAGTAATAAATATAAAGTAATATATTTCTCATCAAGTTGAACACTTTTGACAAATTTGAAATTTTATAATAGTACACCTACTGTTGAATTAGCAGCCCTAGTGATAAGTTAACTGTGTTTACATCGCATCGTGGGGACAATGGTGTCCGGGTACCGAGTACTAATTAATGCGCTTGCTGTTGTGGTTACACAGCAATGCCTGATTAACTCTCGGTTACAGAAGCAAACATGAGCGGGCACTGCGACTTTATAAGTTTTACTCGCGATTTTTGAGCGTAGGGGTTGAACTTTTCTATAAGCTGGTTCTACGTCATAATTGTGTGCTAAATATTAGCCCGATTCGTCTATTTGCTTTAACTGTACATTGATGCAGTCAGTCACGACTATGTCGTGACTGACTGCATCATCACTGACTGTGTCATGTCAATATCATAGCAATTGGGGGAAGATCATAGCTCGCGTCTGCAGGAGTCACCCTGCACGTTTCCTATGAGTAGGTACTGTTAAACGAGCTCAGTGCGGGGCTCCCGAGAAAACTATTTTCCATCTCTTCACCTGTCCCTTCTCCAGCCCTAATAGCTGAACAGTGGCTGACCTGATATCAGCTTATAATAACGCCAAAGACCTGGCAGTACACTGGAGTGGGCGGATCTGACCCTACTTCGTCTATTCCTCCTTTGGCTTTTGCCATCCAAATGAAGAAGAAGAAGAACAAAAAAAAATTACCGATAGAAATATCATCTCTTCTTCTCTACTTTGTCCTGCCCCTTTCCCAATTTAGTTGGGGTCGGGCCTCCTTGTACGTTTGCGCCAGGTCCTTCGATCCTGGGACCCCGAACCGATAGAAATATCATACGATTAATTAAATATAATATCAATAGGTAATTAAAACTTATGCACTTTTATTTGTACGCTGAGTGTGATCCTAATAGGAAGCGTATATAGGTTCGCAAAATCCTTCGGCTTACATCATTGGCATCACAGCCAGGCGTTGTCTGGTTGACGTCACTATTTAAAACTATTATCATTATCTATTATCTACCTATACCAACTATCTATACTAATATTATAAAAATACTAGCTGCCCTCCGCGGTTTCACCCGCGTAACTCCCGATCCCGTGGGAATATCGGGATGTAAGCTATCCTATCTCTCAAGTTGGATCGAACTGCACATGGTGTGCGAATTTTATTATAATCGGTTAAGTGGTTTAGGAGTCCATTGAGGACAAACATTGTGACACGAGATTTATATATATTACTAGCTGCCCTCCGCGGTTTCACCCGCGTAACTCCCGATCCCGTGGGAATATCGGGATGTAAGCTATCCTATCTCTCAAGTTGGATCGAACTGCACATGGTGTGCGAATTTTATTATAATCGGTTAAGTGGTTTAGGAGTCCATTGAGGACAAACATTGTGACACGAGATTTATATATATTAAGATATTAAGATGATTGTTTGAATTGAAATACGTTCTGAAACTACTGAACCGAATTAGATGTAACTTGGTATGAGAATACATTGATTCATTAACAATAACATAGGCTACTTTTTATTCCGATATTCCCACGGGATCGGGAGTTACGCGGGTGAAACTGCGGAGCCCTACTAGTTATGTATATATTAGTATTGTCTCGAAAAACAAACATTCATTAATCAAAATATGTTAGGTGTCCTTTCATTGCATACAAATCGTAATATCAAAAGGCTTGTATATCCGAGGAGCGTCGCTTCCTTCCTTTGTCCGAACTCATTCGTTTTGTTTTAACACCCCTTTTAAGTTTCATACACTCATGCTTGGTTCCTTACTTACTCTTTCAGCTTGGGTACACTGGAGAGATATATATTTTTCTATGTAAATAATTTCTTTGCTCATTGTCACAAGCAAGATAAAATAATTGCAAATATTATGATGATATTGATAATTCATTAATTTTTTTTATTGTATTCAATTCATATTACTTAATAACTATACCTTCCTTTCGAACTTTACAAAGGGCGGGTTACTTTAAAATTTGATGTTTTAGGGTTCCGTACTCAAAAGATTTAAAAATGAACCCTTATAAGATCACTTTCTTGTACGTCTGTATGTCCGTGTGTCACCATCGATTTAACTCTCAGAAACGGGTGGAAATTATACCAGATACTGAGGTCTATAGTTCCTATTAGGAGTATAAAATCAAGGTTCTGAGTCAACACGATGAAAAGATATGGGCAAACTTAGATTTTCGTAAAAAAAATAAAGTTATGTGTTAAGTTAAATGTTAAAGTTTAACGACCCAGTTGGCACAATGGTCACCATGCCGGACTGCCAAACACAAGGTTGCGGTTCGATACCTGCCTCAGACAAGTATTTATGCTTAGATGTTTGTCTGTGATCTGGTTTTTCTATGTATTATAAGTATATACTTATTTACAAAAGAAAAGTATATAAGTAGTATATCCGTTGTCTAGCACCCGTCAGGGCTAGATGTCGATGTGTGGAATGTCGTGCAATATTTATAATATTTATTTATTTATTTATGGATTACATCTAGGTACCATCGACATCGACGTTTGGAAAAAAACCAAGTATCTCTAATGATCTATTCAAAAGAAAATACCAAAAATGAAAATAATGATCGTTTTCCGCTTGTCTGTAATCCGAGTAAACAGTCTCCAGCTGATATATTTATGATTAAGCTGAGCTCCAAAGCGCAACATTGTCTTTGCCGGGGCCCTCTGTGGCGCCCCATCCGTCTTGCTTCACGCCACTACCCCCTTTCTTTGCAGGCACGAGATTTTTTTAATTATGACGTTGAGCCTTTTTGTCTTTGGAGCACCGGACGGAATGGTGGATTACACCTGAAAGTGGATTGCGGATTCGATTCTGTTTTGGTGTGAAATTCATAATTATTTGTTATTACACCCAAAAGAGTCATGTATCAATTCTTACTCTATAAATTATGCTTAATCGAATCCCAAATGTTTTGTTAAAATCTTTTGTTATTTCATTATTCTAATTTAAGGCTGCCAAACGCAACGCGCCAGAAATACCCGTCGCTTACAACTAACATTATTGATTGTAAAGAATTGTTTTGTTTTTCAAAAGTGCTGAGATGGAATTGTAGGTGATATATTTACCGATATTTTGGGTTATAATTTGACGAAAATTTCTTGCCATTTCTAAGTCAGGCCAGTTTTAATTCTTAATTTTAGGATAGATATTCAAAACGATAGGGAATTTTTGGCTCAAAGTTACACCAAAATATCGATAAAAATCTCACTTTTAACAACTTTTTAGTAGGCTGTGTACCAAGGTCGTTGGCGTCGTTAATTAGAAACACAGGCAACTTTCGTCCATTACAGCAATGGTAACAACGCGTCAATTACTTCGATATAAACCCAAACAAATAAAATAGATACCAAAATACATAATATAGGTACCTACCTGAACATCAAAGATAATAATTTATTCAAAAGCAAAGTAAAGTGAAGCTAGGACGGGCGTGGGGCGGAACTTCTGATTATGTAGAGGAATTAATTTTCAGACGCGACGAAACTGTACTGGTGTAGTGCAGCTAGTGCCAGGGGGTGGGGAACAGGTGCGGACTCTCTCATTAGCTTTTTTAATATAATCTTATTGGTAAATATATCAGCAAGCGGTTGAGGGTCATTTCTGTGGTAAACAAACAACTTTTGTTCTACAAGTTTTGGAAATTCAAACATTTAAAAAAAAAATTGAGGTTTTGAAATGAAAACAAAAAACATTTTAGAGGTGTCAAGGGACACCCGGATGGAACGAAGTTCCTTTCGATTAACTAGTGAAGGAATTGTAATATTATTTTTATTAAGCTATCGCATTTTTGTAAATAATCGTCGCAACACCCCACTGTTCAATGCAAAATAGAAAGACGAAACGAAAATAACTGGGTTTCTGAAAAGCTTTCACAAAAAGTGTCGTTACAACTTTAGGTCTTAATTTTTTCCGTCTCGCAACGCGCGATAAAAAACTTCGTTCCAATAAGTTTGAATTTCCAAAAGTCGTAGCGTAGAACAAAAGTTGTTTATTTATGTGCACAGTGGCCCTCAACCGCTTGCTAATATAGTCAGCAAAAAAGAGGGAAAACTGTACCTACCTAAAGAGTCGAAAGAGGCATTTGCGTCACAAGATGCGCTGGATCCAGCAGGTAACCGATGTGAAAGTAAGTTAATTTTTAATTTATTAGTAACCATAACTTACTTAACAAATCAAGCAAAAAAAGACATTCTATTCTATAGTGCTGAGGTGGAGTTGTAGGTGATATATTTACCGATATTTTGGGTTATAATTTGACGAAAATTTCTTGTCATTTCTAAGCCAGGCCAGTTTTAATCGTAATTCTTTTTTCTTAGAAAAATATATTTCCAAAGAAATATTACTTACTAGGAAAACACTAGGAATTACTTAGAAATTATATCTGACTCGAATGCCGAGTGCTTTTTGTGTGATAATGTATCAGAAATTAGTGAGCCCGTATAGAATCAGTATATAAATAGAATAAAAAAACAAAACTCTTTAAGTTCTTATGAGTTATGGTAACTCGAAATTTCTTGTTAGTTCTTTTCAGTATAATATAAAGACCACTTTTTGACGCATTCCAAACGTAAAGTGACTTTTTAAAGATAAAATTAAAGGTAACTAAACGGTTTTAGTTTAAAGTCCGTCCCTGTCGCAGTTGATGAAACAAAACTGCATCTGTAGGCGCACCTGAACGTAATAACAGCGACTAGCGAGCTCCGAGTAAATCAGTTTGAGAGAACCGAATGCGAGCGGGAGCGGAGCGGGACAAAACTGTACCTACCTGTCAATACTTCTTCTATACTTCTATACTAATACTAGCTTTTGCCCGCGACCTCGTCCGCGTAAAAGTCGAAAATGGACCAAGGAATCACGTTGTCCCATACAAACTGTGCCCCCTCTTTTCACCCCCTTAAGAGTAGAATTTCAGGAAATCCATTCTTATCCGATGCCTACGTCATACAAACAACACCCTCCAAGTTTCAGGTCTCTAAGATCAGGTTTAGGCTGTGCGTTGATCCGTCAGTCAATCAGTCAGTCATTCAGGACAAAGCATTTTATATGTATAGAAGATTATAAAGAGGTAACATTGGTAACAAGTTTGTATGTATGTATGTTGGGAGTAATCTCAGAAACAACTGAATCCATTTCAAAAATTCATAATTCATAATTCATAATTCATAATTCATAATTCATTTATTGCGAATAAGGGTACATATTGGTGTTACAGAACAGTTAAAGAATCACCTTACTCAACCGTAGGGCATGCAATTTAGGTTTGTAGCGTTTACGTTAACATTTAGCAAGATAATTAGGTACACAATTTTATATAGATGTTAAATTATAATTTGTCATGTCAGTTAATTCAATACAATGTCAAGATTTAAGTAGGTAAATATTAAAATTTTAAGTAATATTTATGCGAATAATTAAGATTCATATAATACAATTCAACAATGTCAATATCTAAAATGTTCATAACTAGGATTTAATGTCAGAATGCATTTGTACATTTCAGCCTAATTGAAAGATTTATCCTTTAAAAATTCGTCAACATTATAGTAACATTTACTTAACAAAAATGATTTCAAGTCATGTTTAAAGCTTATTACACTGTGCGATTCTATTATAGATATCGGAAGGTGATTGTAAATAAGAGGTAACATACATAATACATTTTTCCTGAGATGAGCAAATTTATTTTGAGGATAAGCAAGTTTGTTCTTATGTCTTTTACCTTTGAAAGTATCAAATAGATCTAAATGTGTTCTCGCAAATACTGAGATCTCATAAATGTACAGACATGGTAAAGTCAACAACTTGTACTTTTCAAAATATGGTTTACAGCTTTCTATTTGTTTCAGAGAAAATATTGCTCTGACACATTTTTTTTGGGCTTTAAATGCTGCACTCTTTTCAACCGAGTTACCCCAAAACATGACACCATATCGTAGTATTGATTCTACATGACCATGGTAAGATGTCAATACTGCTGTGATGTTTACGACTTTTTTTAAATGGAAAAGTGCATAAGCAAATTGTTTTAACTTTGAACACACACTACCGACATGCTCCTTCCAGGTTAAATTACGGTCTATAGTAAGTCCTAAAAATTTTGCACTAGTTACCTCCTCAATTGCATGACCATCATGACCTATATTTAGGTTAAGACGTTGAGTTCCTCTAATAGTAAATGGTAATGTATGGGTTTTATCAATATTTATCAAAAGGTTATTTGATCGTAACCAGTTTACTATTTCTCTAAGAGCTTCGTCAGCACTTTCCTCTAATGACGTTTTGCTTTTACTTGAGAGCATGACAGTGCTGTCGTCAGCAAACAGCACCATGGGTTGTTTTATTGATTTAGGGAGATCGTTAATGTAGACATTGAACAAAAGGGGCCCCAAAACACTACCCTGAGGCACGCCATATTTTACCTCTCTGTAGTCAGAGGTGTATGTTTCTTGTGCTTTTGTCGTTGGACATATTCTGGTGATCTGAGTAGCTTGTTGCCTGTTACGTAAATAGGATTTTAATAAGTTCAAAGCATTGCCTCTAATACCATACACCTCGAGCTTTTTTGCAAGTATTGTATGGTCAACATGGTCAAATGCTTTCGTCAGATCCATGAGAAGGGCACATACTTTGAGATCTGAGTTCAGATTAGACATTATAGTTTTCAAAAATCTAAATATTGCTAAATTTATCGTCTTATTCCTTCTAAAACCTTGTTGTTCTTCCGCTAGCATGTTATAATGTTCTAGGTAGCTATAAATATTTTCATATATTACCTTTTCAAATATTTTGGACATTGTTGGTATGAGAGCTATGGGCCTATATGATTGCATTACTCGTTTATCATTATTTTTATACAAGGGTCTTATCAAAGTCCTTTTCAGTTTAGTGGGAAAAACTCCATTAACAATACATAAGTTAATGATGTGGCTGAGAATTGGTGCAATAATAGGAGCAGTTTGTTTCAAAATAGCCGTAGATATATCATCGTACCCTGTACTATTCGTATTTTTTAGTGTCTTTATAATATTAAGAATATCGAATGAGGTGGTAGGATGCATAAAGATAGAATTAGGATAATTAGAGTCAAGGATGTTACCGTTATTAATATTAATGTCAGATTTTACTTGGTCAATATAAAAATTATTAAAGGATTGTGCTATTTCTCTAGGCTTGTCAATGAATTTGTTATTTAAAATTATATGCATTATGTCATCATTAGGTAAGTTTGATTTGTTGTTATTTATGATCGACCACGTGGCTTTAGATTTATTCCGGGCTGTTTGAATTTTGTAGTCATTGTGTGATTTTTGGGTCAGTTTAATAATACGACTATATCGGGCTGAATATAATTTAAATTGATTTCTTGATTGTTCTGTTTTAGTTCTCCTATATTGCCATAACAGTTGTCTCTTGCGTTTTGAACATAACTTAATTCCTTTACTAACCCATTTTGGCCTCTTATGTGTGCATATTTTTATTCTACGCATAGGGAAACACAAATAATAAAATAATGTAAAGTTATCATAAAATAAATTAAAAGCTATATCTGGGCCATCTGCACAGTAGGCGTCTTTAAATGTTAGGGCCTTAAGGCATTCAATAAACTTCACCACATTTTCTTGGCTATAATCTCTCCTTTCAACATACCAATACTGCAAAGAGCGGTGCTTTTTGACTGGACATGAAAGTAGCTGCGCTGTGTGATCCGACAAGGCCAATTCTACTATTTCAACATTACAAGACCTGAAATTATGTAGAAAATTATCAAGACAAGTTCCGCTAGATATGCGTGTGGGTTTATTGACAGCAATTTTGAGATTATGGTTCTTCGTTATCGTTTTAAATTGCTTCTCGTAAGTAGTCTTTTTTAATAAGTTAATGTTAAAATCTCCGCATATAACTATTTGTTTATTGAATTTACTTAATTTATTTAATATAGAGCGGAAAGCATTAAAGAATTTTTCAAAATCTGCAGCTAAGGTTCTGGGGGGTCTATATATACAAATTATAATTATGTTAAGCTGTATTAGTTCTATTCCGCAACATTCAAGATACCCAGGCATACTAAGTTTATTTATTTCAGGTAGTTCTTTGTATTGATATTTAGCATTTATTAATATACATGCACCGCCATTACGATTTATACGTGTATATGCTGAAACAAGTTTATAATTCGGAATGTTAATCTGGGACATATCCGCAACTATCATGTTATGCTCGGTTATACAAAGTACATCTATCATTACACCCCTATCCAGCATGTTATCTAAACTAACAGTAAGCAAGTCTAATTTATTCTTTAAGCCATCTATATTTTGATGTAGTATGTTTAACAGATTAGAGGCGAAAAAAATTCAGACAGGGTTGAGTAGATAATGATTGTGAAGGGACTGATTGTGATGAGTCATCACCGCCAGGTTGTGATAATGTATGTTCAATGTCATAATTTATGTTACTCATTATATTTTCGTACATGTTTTTTATGCCAAAGTTATTAACTTTACCAGTCCTGTATGAAAACATATCATGTGTGAGAGTATTATTCACGTCATAAAGATACGCGTATTTATTGTTTTGCAAGTCTAAACATAGTAAGTTGTTAAACATTTCAACTCGATAGTTATAAATAAGCGATCCCTGAATATAGGTAGGTACACACAATATTATATTCGTATGAGACAGCTCATTTAGACAATGTCTAATGTCATTTACTAGTTCTACATAATTGACATTTTGTCTAAAATCAGATTCACCGATTACAACAATGCAATAGTCATTCATATTAAATTTTGAAATTTTACTTTTTAGATTGGTTAAAAGTTGTTTTAAGCTGATGTTGGGTGACGAATAACGACAATAGTTGAAGCGTTGGGAGAAAGTGTGTTCAATTGTGTGTAGTTGGCCTGTAAAGCTTTTGTTGGTGACTATACATAATTGTCGCTTCTGACAGCTCTCCGGAGTGGTTTCTGACGTTGGTTGTAGTGTATCCCTAGCATTTTGATCGTCAGTACTTTTAGCTTCCTCATTAGACGATTCCGGTGGTGGCGGTTGTCGAAGGTTGTGATTATCATCCGGTTTATGACATTTTTCGGGAGTAAAAAGAATACGAGCATTAAAATCCTGTTTTTTACTTTTACCCTTTTTTTTAGAGTTATGGCTGGACAATGGGGTTCCCAGTAGTTTGTACGTCTCAATAACTCTTTGAGATTTTTCCAAGTCATTTTTTAACTTATTGTTCTCTAAGCTAAGATGTTCGACCTCATTGTGTGCAATCTGAAGTTCTTCTTTTAATTTTTGAACTTGAAGCATTAGTTCATTTGAACTATTACTGTCATTTATCGACGTATTGGGAAGACTTCTCATGCTTGTGTCAAATAGTGTCGCATCTAGATCATCATTGTCAACGAGTGTCATATTTTCAGTTGACATTGATTTCCGCGGATTTCGTCGTCTTTGAGTCACATATTCGCTATCTGTAAATTCCATCTTTATATTTCTCTAATGTAAACAAATTATTTTTAAGCAAAAACAACTTTATGGCAGGGGATCGAACTCGAGGCTCCGGTTCAGAAGGCGAGGCACATAGCCGTTCGTCTACACAGTCACCTAAGTGCGAAGTCGAAATTAGCGTACAGTTAGATTGCGTTGATCAGTAGGTAGTCATAGTCAAAGCAGAGTTAAAGTTCAAAGTCCGACTATTCAAACGATCGTCACGACGGTCAACCGTTTTTTGTTTTTGATATGTTTACACAAAACACTGTTTATTATGGTAAATTAGGGATTATTTCCGCATTGTTCACTTGATATTTCACGACTTATCTATCAGATTTGTATTAATATTGTTTGGTTTGGTTGTATATTCCGCACTCAAAAAATGTTTTTGTATTTACGGTTATATTTAAATGTTATTTGAATTGCCCGCAATATATATTGTTTATTAGGTAATTCTATGCACAAATATCACATAATTCACTGTTAATAGATATTTATTATATTTTTAAAATATATTTTACTGTGGAGTCGATGTTTACATTTCTCACCCTAATATAATAAATTCTTTCACCCTAATAAAATTATTAGGGAATATGCAATAATTTATTTTCAAAAAATTAGGGATTCGTAATCATCTATAATTATATCTACTAATACTGGCTTTTGTTATGTTTATGCAAAATTTGAAGTAGATTGGACTAAGGAATCACGTTGTCCCATACAAACTTGGCCCCCTTATTCATCCACTAAAGGGTAGAATTTAGAAAAATCCTTTCTTATCGGATGCCTACGTCAAACAAAGACACAAGTGAAGAACACACCTCCAAGTTTCAGGTTTCTACGGTTTAGGCTGTGCGTTGATCAGTCAGGACAAAGCGTTTTATAGGTATTTAGTTAGGTATAGATAGAAGATTATATAGAGGAAAGATTTTTTGTTGTTATGTTTGTAACGAATAGGCTCCGAAACTACTGAACCGATTTTTATGAAACTTGGTATGAGGATACATTGATTCTTTTAAAATAACATAGGTTACTTTTTATTCCGACATTCCCACGGGATCGGGAGTTACGTGGGTTAAACCGCGGAGCACTGCTAGTTCTGATTATAATAGGTAACTACGTTTTAATATAGACCTAAAGGCGATAATCGTCATTATTTAACAAGAAAATTCTGGGAGTACCTACTTGACCCATATTTTTACTTAACTGGAACAAAATGGTTAATCTCTGAGTATGTTTGTTGCTTAACTAGGTAATCTGATAAATACTTTTGGGAATTTGGTAATTAGATATTTTGAACTTTAATTATTTGGTCTAGGCTTGTTCATACCTATACCTTGTCAGCTTAGTTGACGAAAGAAATTGTCATTATGTCTGGAGCCAACTAAGCCGCGGGTTTCATCACGACGTTTTCCTTCACCGTAAGAGCAATATCAATTAGCGCAGATACATTTTTCATAAGTAAAATCTTGCTCGAGATTGATGAAAGTTGTCAACTTTTTGATAACAATAAAATTTGCATATCCCGATCAGATAGAAGATGATTAAATGGCCGTAAACAGCATGTTTAACTAGTGAAGGGTTCTAGCTTTTGTGTATACCTCTCGACATGCTATTAATATGAAAACAATTCGTCCCTACTGACTTGTTCGCTGGTACACTTCGAGACAAAAAAATTGTAGTTAATAACAACTAAACTAGGCACTTATCTATACATACAAAATGCTTTGTTCTGAACGACTGACTGACTGACTGACCGCTGATCGTAGGGACCTGAACTAAGAGTGTGTGTTCTCTCTATGACGTAGGCATCTGATAAGAAAGGATTTTAAAAATTCAAACCCTACTAGTTTCATAATCACTACATAGTATAAAAATAAAGTCACTTTTCGCCGTCCCTATTTTCCTTTGTATGCTTAGATCTTTAAAACTACACAACGGATTTTGATAAGGTTTTTTTAATGGATATAGAGTGATTCAAGAGGAAGGTTTATATGTATAATACATGCATAATATAGCCGTGCGAAGCCGGAGCGGGTCGCTAGTATAGTACATATAACCCAACTGTCTCTTGATAGGTGTTTAATATTTGAAGTAGTAAGCTTTTTACTACCAATATAATTATGCCTACTTTTTTATGGATATTAGGAAAAGAAATTCATCCATGTGTTTCTTTTAAGTAAGTGCCTGCTTTTTACCCGTATTTTTTGCTTTTCTGAAAAAAAAACATAATAAGTGTTTAGTTAATTTTACAATAACTTGCAAAAATCCAATGTTTTTATGGTTTTACAAACAAAATAAAATCTACTGATTGAGAAATCATTCTATACATTTTTTTCTGTCAAACTTGAGATCGAGAAATATGTATCGAGAATACTATGCAATCTAGCCCCATATATGAACAGGGCAAGATTGCTAAGTCAGAATCTCATTGACCCATTCTCCTAGTCTTCTTACGAAGCGAAATATTTACACGTCTATCATTGATATACTAATTATACTTTGGTAAAATTGTATTTCTTGTTGAAAGAACCCAATAAATGCACCAGCAGTGTACACTGAACGATCTCCAAAGACTATGCATATGCGCGCTGCAGCAATCAACGATTGCTCCCATTGTACCGCAGATTAAAATTTAGGGTTCACTCGCTAATGTGATTGCACTCTTTTTCCCGCTGCCTACGAGGTACGGAACCATCGCGCGTGAACATAGGGGCGGTGTGTTATTTTAATCACATTCTTTCATTATTGCGATCTAACGGGGTGGGTTTGAATTTGAAATATGTAGAATGTCATATGATTGGTTTTGTTGAAAAAGATTGTGATGAGAGAGAATAGCCAATTTGTTTAAATTACTCATCGACATCTATTAATATAGGTAGGTATAATTTAAAGTTCTGACTAACTGACCTTAAACCACTGGTAGGATCAGGCTAAAATTTGGTACACATATAGCCTTAATGGGGTTTCTATGCACGGATATCATGATCAGATGGAATTAGTCACTGATAATGCCAAGTTGTATCTAAGATAACGTGATCAGTTTCCAACGAAAAACAAATAAATATTTTTACTCACTGATCCACGTTAACTGTGGGTACAAGAAATAAATAAGTGAAGTAGGCATAAGCTATGACAGAATTTTGGAAAATTAAAACCCTACGCGAACGAAATTTCGGTTCGTACCTAGCTAGTTTGGTTGGGCGTATGGTAGTTACAATAGACGTTGAGACAATTGGCAGAATGCATACTATCTCGCTTGTCAAAAACCTAGATATCACACCTGTGTAGTTATTCGATCTTGATAGCAGTAGCTCAAGACTACTGCAACTTTCTATAGACACTGGATTTAAGTCCACCGGAATACGAACGTCAGGTAATTAATTAATTATATATCTACTTAGATAATATTATGTGTACTAGGTATGCCTATAGCACATGATGCCTCATGGCATCATATACCACCTACTCCCTACTACCTATAGGCACTCATGGTGCCTATAGGTAGTATAGGAAAGTTATGTTTGTATACTATGTACGTCATACATAATTTTGCGTTCATGTTTATGTTTATATTTTATTTTTATTGTGCCCTTAGTTAAGTGTAATATAGGTGAAACCTGAAACAAACAATATTTATTTTATTTATTTATTTATCTAAATTAAATGTACCTATCTAAAATGTGATAATTTCTGGGTGCGGCGGTATTTTTTTGTTGTCCTTTTTGTCTATTTTGTAATGAAGAATGTTAATAGGTATGCCAAATCGGGTTAAAGTTTGTTAAAGTAAAGCTTGAATGTATCTTTTTAAAAACTAATAACCAATTTTCCATCCACCGTATACATGCCCGTTTACCGTAAAGTTTTTAATCAAGTTCGATCAACCAGCAGTTTGTATAACAATGCTCGCGGAGTAATCAACTCCGATTCAATCATCGAGCTCGCGAGGCGAACCGCGCCGCGCCTTAATTGGAATGCTGTGATTAAATATGGATCATGGAAATTGACAGATTGTTGATACAGATTGATATGCTTGGGTCAAAAGATTGGAGATGGGTGATGGTGTAAGATAGATAGATTTTAGCGAGATCCGTCCATTATCTTGAGCTGTGCTTTAATATTTCAGTTTCAATATTTAGATTTTTACCCGACTGCAAGAAAAGGATTATGTTATTCACGGCTATCTTTGTATGTTCGTTTGTAATATTCTATATCTGCCAAACCACTCGATGGATTTCTTTAATTAAGGTATCATAGATTCGTCTCATTATCCAAGTGTTCTTAGATAGGTGTCATTAAATAAATGGAAGTAGTAGATTTCTTTGTTTGGGTGAAAAAAATATTTATTTTATTTTTTAATATCTATAGTTATAGATCAATATATGAAACTTTTATTTTTTATTAATTAATTATTTATTAATTTTGTTTGTGCCTGTGGTGTTTAATGTTTCAATTTTGTTTAAAGTATGACTTTAGTATAGTTTTTTTTGTGATAATTTCGTGTTTGGTAATTAAATATATCCTTGTAATTTGTAATATTGACATTCAATTTTGTGTTTTAAATTGGAATAAATGATATTTAGAAACTTTTGCAACTTTTAAACGACCTTTAGGTACTTACCTACAAAAGATACCTACATAATTTCTAAATATGATTGAAAAATAACATCTCATTTGAAATAAAAATCTCTGGAGATTCAACGATTTCCATTCGGCTCACGTTTTATTTGTGTATTCATTCAATTCAATATTTTTATATAATGTATTCAATATTCGATATTAATGTATTCAGTGGCGCCGCCGCGCCGCGCCGGGCCGCAATTTTCATTTTGTAATTTTTACCGAGTGCGCATTCGGCGCCTGTGGTACTCAATCTTTGGACGACCCAGTTGGCACAATGGTCACCATGCCGGACTGCCAAACACAGGGTTGCGGGTTCGATTCCCGCCACAGACAAGTATTTATGTTGAGATATTTGTCTGTGGTCTGGTTGTTTCTATGTATTATAAGTATATATTTACAAAAGAAAAGTATATATGTAGTATATCCGTTGTCTAGCACCCATAACACAAGTCTAGTTACTTAGCTTGGGGCTAGATGGCGATGTGTGGAATGTCCTGCAATATTTATTATTTATTATTATTGTACAATGCATAGAGGTTTATGTTGTGCAATTAGATGCTGAAGATGCTGAATAATCCTGTATCTATAGCCGCTACAGAAAAATTCCTTGATTTTCGTAAATGTTCTTGAAGAATATTGCGTTAAAGTAAAACATTTATGGGACCACCCTTGAGGTAGACTCTTTCCAACAAAAAAAGATTCATCAAAATCGGTTGATAAACAAAGAAGATATGCGGGAACATCCATAAAAATAAAAAATAAGAACATCCATAAAAAAAAACATACAACCGAATTGAGAACCTCCTCCTTTTTTGAAGTCGGTTAAAAAACATACATACAACCGAATTGAGAACCTCCTCCTTTTTTTGAAGTCGGTTAAAGACTATTACTAACTAGATATTTTACTATTACTAAGAATTTATTCTCTAGCATCTTCTTGCTTCAAGAAACCTTTTCTATGTTTGACCTGCATCTAAGGGTAGGCTACGACGAAATGCATTGCACATTGACATTGCACAAGTAAACACGAAGCAGTGCGGCACGAGCTGGACAAGAAGCATAGGTTGACCCTGATTTCACCAATCACGAGCCATAGCCGAGGACATAGATGAACTTTATCGATTTATTACAGTGATGCACCTTTAAACATGTGCGTGCGCCTCTATTTCCATACATTTGTTTTACATGAAGTGGAAATCGATGCATGACATGTTATGGCCATTAAAAAAACTTTTTGACCATTTTACACCTGATTAACAGGTGATTTTCGGGTAAACCTTAAACATTTTCAAAATTCAAATTACCAAAAGTCGTAGAACAAAAGTTGATTGGGGTGCACATAAGTAGGCCTCAACCCTGTACAAACATAATTATTTTCAAATTAAGTCGTTTAAATATTGAGAACCATTGTCCATCGGAGGCAGATTGTTTGCTCCATATAATTTCATAGAGCCACGAGTCGGTACGAGTGGGCAAATGAGAATACCAAACCAGCAGCAGTTAAAGCCTGACCAAGTTACACATCCATTTGGCAGTGGCGTTAGCGTCTACAAATTGCCTATTATATTTTTAGTTCTGTAAAAATCCGTCTGCATTAATAATTTGTAAAATAATTCCAAATGTACACAAAAGATATCCATTTACTTAATCTATCTCATTCATTACTTTAGCTCCGGCGTTCCGTATTCATAGCATTTTAATTCATTGTTCGTATTTTGGTTCATAAATATGATAGACTAGCTTTTACCCGCGATTTGGTCTGCTTAGGAGTTGAATTATCCAAAACTCTTTCTTAGCTGATGCCTGCGTCATAATAGTTTCACACTTCACAAATAACGCTTCCTCCAAACAGGTCTCTATGACCAGTTTAAGCTGTGCTTTGATAAATCAATCAGTCAGTCAGTCTCTGAATTTTGTTTCAATGTATCCTGATTAAAATTAAAATCGGTTCTTTAGTTTCGGAGATTATTCCGAAAAAAAAAAACTACAAAATATGTTTCCTATTTAAATGTCAAAGAGTTTCAGAAAAAGGGAGATAGGAATGCTGCGATGCCATGTATGTAAACAGACATACATCCCCACTTAATAATTTTTAACCGAATTCAATAAAGCAGGAGACTTGTGTTGTTGTTGCTTTTGTAATAAGTAAGTATTCTTTTAAAAAAAGCGTGTTAAAAAAACAAATAGCATGACACACCATAACCCTTGACCCGCTATTCACCCTCTTAACGGTGGAATTTAGAAAAACGAATTTCAAAATTTCAATATTAAACTAACTTGTTATATTTGTTAGAATTCAAACGTATAACACTCCTCTTCTGGTGTCGGTAGTTAAAAACAAAAAGCCAAAAAACATATTCATCCATATCGTTGTACTTACATAAAACAACAAAAGCACATCTTCGTTGTGATTATCCGCGGCTTCAGCGTCGACGTGACACCGTTAATTATGAGGTGCGTGAAGACACGGCAAGTAATCAGTCTTTCACCTGTTTCTGTATGATATATAGATGCTAGAACGGTTCACGATCAACGATCCCCCTACGGAAAACGGCCCCCAAGAATTTATCAAGACTTTTTACCAAGTTTGTGACAAATCTTATTACGATTAACGGTCCCCCTGGACTGGGGAGACCGATTTTAAAATAATTTCGGAAGGTCTCACGGACCCCCTAAGCTCTCCCAGGGGACCGATGAGCTTGAAAAAAATCTCAAACAGTTCACGTTTTAGCTTACGGTCCCCCTAGTTCAAGTAAAAGACGATCGTATATATTATCTAACCTATATGCTTTGATTTGTGTTTCAACAAGACTCTTGTATTTCTAAGTTGATTTAACCTATACAAAACAAAAATTAAAAAGTGGCTGTGGCATACGGCAGACAGACAGACATGCGAATCTATAAGGGTTCCGTTTTTTGCCATTTGGCTACGGAACCCTAAAAATGCGTCAAATACATAAAAATGTTTAATTTTCGCAAACTTTTTTGACGAGTGTCTGTTTGTTGCTGTGACCGAAAATAAAATAATATCTAATCGATTAATTGATAAATAATTAAATCGATTTGAACTAAATTTCGCAACACTATCGAAAGAAAAACACTAAGCAATAATTGTGTTTGTTACTATGTAGAACATGGAGGAAAAAAAAAATTCCCCGCCCAGATGGAGTAATAATCATGCCTATTTTGTATCGAAACCTATGCGGCCGCTCAGAGGGGTGGGAGGGTAGGTGGAAGCGGGAGACAGGGTTTGTCTTTTATCTCTATCACATATTTTCATATACGTTACGTTAGATAAAGATAGAAACATTCATGTTATGACATAACCAATTAAAAACAAAATATCAATAAAGTACGACATTTATTTGTCTTTATTGGCATGTAAAAAACAAGGAACTTCATGGTTGCTGAATTTGAAAATAGTGATGTGATGTGGTATGAAGCGTAACGTATATTTATCGATTATTTACTTATATTTTATTGTTCAGGGGTATTTATTTTAGTTCAAGATCAGACATCCAGGTGGTGAGGATGAAATCTATCACCTATCGGAATTAAATATACTTACCTAAATTGCATGGATCATGTCAAATTTTAAGTGGAGATCATGCCTTAGCAAATGTAGCGTAGAAAGTCCTCCAAATACTTGGAGTGAAGACTTTCGCAAAGTGACTAGTAGCTGTTGGAGGTGCAGAGGGGGGACCAAGTTCAGTGGCGTGCTATTGGAGAAGCCTACTTGTACTTGTATACGGGCTGTTTTCCGCAATCAGACCTTTCTAGTTAGGTCCCTTTTGCGTGAGGTTCCACTTGTCAGGGGGAGAACCAGCCCAGCTCTTCCATAAATTTTGCCACTAGATGTGGCTTCTCAAACATTTTTGGAAGGCTTTTAACGTCACCTATAGTCCTGAGTCTAATATCTGTCAATACCATGCAGTCCAGCAGCACACGCGCGGTCGTTTCCTCAGCCTCTATGCACGCTCTGCATAGTGGGCTGTCCGTTATATCCAGGTTATGGAAGTGCTTGTTGAAAGCGCTGGGACCGGTCAAGGCGATTGTAACCAAGCGCATTTGAGGGCGGTTTAAGTTTAGAAGGCGTCTCGTGAGTCTGTTGTTTATGTCGGGGAGTGCTAGTTTGGCCTGCCTACAGCTTTCCGTCGTGGTCCAGAGGTCACGGTGTCGCATTTTAGCGTGGTTGCGGATCCAGGCTTTGAGTTGGTTTGAGGGGATTGGGACGGAGGGTTGAGGCCCGTAACTGACCGCTTCCACTCCTCTTTTTGCCAGCTCGTCCGCAGCGTCGTTTCCCCTTGAGCCGCTGTGTCCCTTTATCCATTGTAAGGTCAGACTATTGTGTTCTCCTAGTCTGTTGAGTGTCTCGTAACATTCGTAAATCAGGGCTGAACTTATAGTTTTACTGTTCAGTGCATGTAGCACCGCCACGCTATCGGACAAGACAGGATTCTGATGTCATGGCACGAGACATCGCGATCCAGCGCAGCCAAGCTTGGAAGATTGAGTTGTGAGGGCCTAGAGTTACGCTTAGATTTATGTTTAGGTCCTCCGAGAAGACCCCGGATCCAGTGGCCAGTTTTTCCGTTTTTGAGCCGTCGGTGTGTATATCCAAATTTCACTGGGTTGCGGATAGTCACGTTGTCCTTCAGTCATTTGTATGGTGTAATGTCTTTTGAATTCGTGTCTTTTGGGTATTGGAGAAGCCTATATCCAGCAATGGACGACTAAATGTCGATAGTGTTGATGATGAAATATCCTGCAGTCCACGTGAACGAAGTCGCGGGCACAGCTAGTAGAGAACTAATTATACAAATAAAAATACATCACCAATTTTAAAACAATATTTTTAATTTATATTTTAACTATTTACATTACGTTTAGAATAGCTTTTGACCAGCTGTTTTTTCTCGTAAATCATCATTAATATTGACATAATATTTAGTTGAGTTCGTAATCTGAGGGAAGCACTTTTTGTTCATGAACCTGTAAGTAGGAAAATATATTATTTAGATATAGAGCTAATGCTGAAATTAATAAAACACCAATACTTCCTTCAGTATGGTCTGTCTGACTCTGAAGCAGTTCTTAGAATCTTTTAGAAAACTGCGATAAATAAATGAAATAAAATAATAATAAGCTGACGATTCGATTCTATATTATTTTTTATCGACTACTTCACATCACTAAAAATCAACAACAATATTTTCTACCAAAAATTTGACCACGAAAATTGTAAAAACCAAGCGGTTTATTACTTACCAGAAAAATGTGATACCAGAAGCTTTGTACTTTTGCTTGCGGCATGGTTTCTGCATAATTTCACTGCCCATTTTGTTAATGTAATATTTTATTTGTAATATTTTATGACAGAGGTGATGTCCATGTCACACGCCATGAACGACTATTTGAAGGAAAAGTGTGAATGTGTGTGTGAGCTACAAAATTGTATCTCAGCCGGCACCCATATTATGTTTTGATTACTACTCCATCAGGGCGCGGAAAACTTTTTCTTGCTTCATGATGTAGAAGTATTACTCGACCTCAGAGTGCAATATTCTTCATATTCTTCTTATTATCTTTTAACAAACATTTATTTTTGAAAGTCCTTTTTTACACACTTGCTTGCGTTTGACGTTACCTACGTCAGCGAAGATGAGGTCGAGAATGTAAGTACCATTATTAACAGTAGTTTTGTGATATTTTAATCTTTCAGGTTCTTTATAATTAACTTCTAATGGAAGAGAAACAGACCTTTTTGTTTTGGAGCGAAAAAAAGTCTTCTTTAGTTTTAAACTTAGCATTACATTAGTGTTGCCCCCCTGTTAAGTGTTTCAACATAATCACTATCACTACATAGTATAAAACAAAGTCGCTTTCTCTGTACCTATATCCTTATATGCTTCAATCTTTAAAGCGGTTTTTTTTAATATATAGAGTGATTCAAGAGGAAAATTTATATGTATAATACATGCATAATATAGCCGTGCGAATGTTTTATTTCCGTTCACTGGGGGCAGGTCGCTAGTTAAATATAATCGATAACCTAATCGATCTTCACAACTAGACTTAGTCCAAGTTTTGGCGGAACAGCGACGCGGGAAGAGAGTTTATTTATCTTCGAACCGCATCCAGTAAATCCTTATATCCTGTAGGTACTCGGCAGCACCTGCCACCAGCCCACCACCTATGTAGTGCATTAGTTGATGACGTCATCGCCTGGCACTCATCACAGCCAGTCACTTACCTGCCACACCTAATAACTCTAAAAGATTGAAGTAGAAGGTGCAGGACCGTTAAAGTGCAGAAATCTCGGTATTGTTTAAGTTTTAAATTGAAGAAAAACTTGTACAAAAGAGAGTCTACATCCATATCTGAAGCAGGTACGGTATTAGAAGTTTGCTGTTTGATGCTGTTACAAGCATCATTTAATTACGGTGAGGTTCCACTTTTATTGTCTGTCTGTACATAGGTTGCGTCCAACATTTTTTTCTTATACAAAATCTTAATCAAACCATAATTATACGCTTGAAATATAAAAAAACACGAAGACCTAAAAATTATAAAACAACATCAAAGACACAAGAAATCAGATTGTTCAACAAATATCATAAATATTTTGTGATCTAACGAACAAAGGGAGAAAAAAATACGGTTAAAATGTAATAATGTACAACCATTGTTGTACAACAGAATATACCAATTACGTAGCGACGAATATAATCAGAAGTGATCCTGGAGGGAAGACGGCAAATGAAAATTTTTAATTTTGAATGCAGTTTAAAGTAAAACGTACAATGGGAAATATTCACCGGGAACTTTCACAAAAGGGTTTTGTATTTTTTTTTATTTTATTTACGTCCATTAATTATTTGTTTCAGTGGTTTTGTTTATTGTATGATTTGATGGTATAGTCGCAAGTTAGGAAAATATTAAAAAAAAATGAGTTATCCCTTTTTCAAGACAAAAAGAATCATCTCAATCGGTTAAGCCGTCTATAAGTAATCGATGAACATACATAAAAATATATTAGCAACTAGCTTTTATACGTGCCTTCGTTCGCGTAGGAGTTATTTTTTTCAAAATCCTTTCTTTTGTAATACTTACGTCATACAAAGAACACATTCTCCAACTTTCAGGTCTCTACTATCAGCGGTTTAGGCAGTGCGTTGATCCGTCAATCAGTCAGTCAGTTACTCAGAACAAAGCATTTTATATGTATAGATCACTATCACTTCACTACATAGTATAAAACAAAGTCGCTTTCTCTGTCCCTATATCCCTATGTATGCTTAAATCTTTAAAACGATTTTAATGCGGTTTTTTTAATAGATATAGTGATTCAAGAGGAAGGTTTATATGTATAATATAGCCGTGCGAAGCCGGGGCGGGTCGCTAGTATAAATTAATTAAGAATCTCCTCCTTTTTTAATTCAGTTAAAACCCTATAATTTTTACTTTGACCAAGCAAAATCAACTTCAGTTGCAAAATAAACCAAAATAGGTGAACACCTCGCCATTCCATTTCATTTCGGACGAAGAGAAAATGTCAGAAAAAAAGTGTTCGGCGCACCTCAATCTAACCAAATCCGTTGGAAATCCATTTGATCCGACTAATTTCGTACAAAATGCATCAGAGATACCACTGCTACGAACTACTACGTCGGCCTCTACGGGACGTAGAGAAGCTACAAACTACCCTGTGTAGGTGCTACGAATATTCGTAGCATTGGATTTTATCAAACTTTGATAGTTAAAAGCAGAAGTTTTGTTTATTTTTATGTACGGTCGGCTGCAAAATTGCAATTGGTTTTTTTCATATTCTAATTATCATAGAAAGTAAGAGTTAAAAATACAAAATATATATAAAAATAAGACATGGGCGTGATCATGGCTGTTATAGGTTTTATGCAACAAAAATATTTGTGCTAGTGTCATTATCCAGGGAGGAAACAGTCGACTACGTTTGTATGGAGAGAGCGCAGGTACCCTTTCATCTGCCTGCAACACAGGAACATCCTAGTTCAGGCAAATGTGTTTTATTGTGTTTTGTGTATTTTTAGTTTATAGTTTACATTAGTTCAGATACTACGGCATGAATCAAAGTTGCTGGCAGTGTATTATAGACAAAATATTACGAACATTTCATTAAACAAAACCAGGTACCTATAAATAGGTATGAAATACCTAATCCTCGCATTCAATACATGAAAACCAGCTTGTAATGGCATTGAATCGAACCAGTAATTATTAGATAGCCATTACCTAGCTTTGATTCAAAGCTAATGAAATGCGTGGACCCCCCCGCCCCCAGCGTCGTTACCCCGTCCGCGTCCGTCACGGTCGGATGGTTATGGTCTACAGGTAACAGGATTTCAATACCACATTGTAGACACTAATGACATTGGTTTCAGACTGAGGTTAATTCTAAAACAGTAGATAAGGGTCTATGCTCATCCGAACGGTGGTGTTGCCAACAAGGTTTACGTAATCACTATCACTACATAGTATAAAACAAAGTCCCTATATCCCTATGTATGCTTAAATCTTTAAAACTACGCAACCGATTTTGATGCGGTTTTTTTTAATAGATAAAGTGATTCAAGAGGAAGGTTTATATGTATAATACATGCTTAATATAGCCGTGCGAAGCCGGGGTGGGTCGCTAGTTACTGTTATCAAAGGTTCAAAAATTAGCTGGAAATGTGCTAAAATATGAGAAAGAAATTAAGTATTTTTTCATAAGTAAATGGTTTTAAGCTATTTTTCGCTACGCGGCGACCGAATCAAGAAATTCTGTAATGAAAATAAAACCTAACACCCCCCTCTCCGCCTACCATGTAGCTCGGCCGAGCGTTTGCTTAACGTGTATGTATATGGTACCTACAATTGTACGAAGCTCGCACGATGCAATAGCTTTTTTTTAATTAATAGATAAAACCAAACTTTTTTTTTTAAATTGATGGCTTAGAGTGGATGCTCAGAATAAAATCTATCAATAGATTAGAGTGGAATAAGGGTATAAACAAATAAATAATGTTTATTAATCAAAAGATTTCACAATATACCACACGATTGGTATGTTTTGTTTTGGTAAGATTTGTGACAAGCAAAGTGAATACAGCGGTTCTGCACTAAGCATAGCTGAATCGCAGGATCCATTTGGTAACTGGATTGGAGTGGAACAGAAGACAAATTCTAGTAAATAAAATTGTTTAAATTACATTGCAAAATCATTCCGATTGCATTTCGATTACAATAAATATTCTTGAGAATACCAAATGCTGCCATGTCTTTGGGGGTGTTTCTTATTTGTTTTACTTTTCTCTGTAACTATCTCTTATTGTTTCTTATTTATAAATAAATTATGAATAAAATAAAAAATAATAAAAATGTTTATTTCAGGTTTGACCCATATTACACTAAGCTAAGGACACAATAAGAATAAAATATAAACGTATGTAATTATCGACCACTCCTAAAGTATCCCATTTCTAACACAAAAATAATCATTTCAATCTGTTGAGCCATCTTCGAGTAATCCGTAAACATACACAAAAAAAAGTATTTTCAAAACGAAAAATATTTACTTTTTTCTGTTTTTAGTATTTGTATAGCGGCAACAGAAATACTGTGAAAATTTCAATTCTCTAGCTATCATCGTTCACGAGATACACTGGTGACAGACAGACAGACGGACGGACAGCGAAGTCTTAGTATTTTCTTAGTATATTAGTCCCGTTTTTACCCTTTGGGTACGGAACCCTAAAAAGGAAATCTCTCTTAATAATATTGGCTTAGATTATCCTACTACCAATAACTCTTAGATATCATAATTCATTCGTCAGATAATATAAAACCTACCCCCTGTTATCTGAGCTCCCCCCTGCCTCAGAGGGCGGCAATTATTGAGCAAATGTAATAGCGGCATTGTGATAGAGACTGTTCCGACGTACAGTGTTGATTAGTGAACACAAGTCCAATGGAGATGACATTCAACGGTAATAAAAAAAATCTTATGCATACTAAAAGAGAAAAGAACAGAAGGTCAATTGGACGTAGTTATGCAAACGAGAACCAAGCCACACCTCGACTGAAGTTGAATTACATATTTTGGTAGACTTAGAACCATGTTCTTTACCGCCTCAGAAAAGATCCTAGTCAAAATACCAACCCACAAAAAATATAATGACAGCTGTCTAGACTACTAACCCTATTTATAGTGATTTTTTAAAGGATTAACAGACCCATGTAACATGGTTCCTGTAGATCTTTAGCATTTTCATCAAGCAAAATAGAACCAAGCCACATAGTTCTTAAAAATACAAATTATGTTTGAAAAATGGGAACCATGATGCTTAGTTACTTATAGTTTGGTTCTATTTAACATATCAAATAAAATAGGTTGTAAAGTAACCAAGATGCTTAGTTACTTATAGGTAATAACATTTTGAAAAATCAATAGTTAAGCAATGAACTAAGAGGTTTGGACTTATTTTGCATTTGACAAAATAGAATGATTGTTACTAATAGGGACATAGTCATGGCAGTTATAGCTTTTCTTCAACAAAAATATTTGCTCTAGTGTCATTATCCAGGTAGAAAACAGTCGACTACGTTTGTATGGACAGAGCGCCGGTACCCTTTACTCTTAAGTTTTTTAAAATATAAAATAATAAGTTTTTTCAAAAGTTTCAACTCCATAATACACCCTAGTGCTTGATTATATTTGTGAAGAGCCACGGGCACGCCCCCTTTCCATCCCCTATTATTCAAAGTCCCATAGCAAAACGTATTAACTCATAAACTTTACTGTTGAACTTACGACTCTAAAATCTTTAAAATAGAGTTTATAATGACTATTTAGCTTTTGTTGATAGGTGTTTGAATTATTTTGTGTCTCGAATCTCGATTTGTCTATAAAATAATACACTTTGAGCTTTGTCTGCGAACATTGAAAGGCAAGTGATGTTTAGTATTCAATGAATTTAATTAATTAAAATCCACTTTTCGTTGATTGAAATGTTTTATTCTGTTTTTCATAATTTCGAACAATGCTTGTTGCTTTTATTTATGTTTAACTAATAAAATATGATGAAAATAAATAATAGGTAGCTGGTAGCTAGGTATTTTTTGATGTGATAACGTTTTATAAATTAATGAACACCGGCAGCACTCACAAAAAAGTGTGACGTCATCGCTCACGATCCGGGAACGAGAGTTATTGACAAGGTACCCATAGCAACGATAATATGTGCCTGATAAAGACGAAGCGGTCTGGGATGTAGCACGTATACACCTTGAAGATACCTGTTCACTTGTGACATGAAGACCTCCTGTTAGGAGAGACAGACTTAGGCAATAGAGACCACTTCCTGGCAGTGCGAATAAGGAAAGACGAAGTGTATATATTTTTTCTTCTCACACAATGATATTTTGTGATTTACCAATTATTAGAGTTTTTAGTTACCCAAAGGCCTTGTACTGGGGCCTTATTCTGCTATTTGGCCAACCATTGTCATTATATTGAGACTCTATTGTTATTATATCGAGATTGTGACTTTATTTGGTATTCTGCTAAAGTTTTAATAAAATCGCAATATAGTCACTATGGAGTCTCAATGGTATGGTAATATTTACCTTGCAGGTGTTGCCTAGCAACATGGTATATGTTGCTAAGCAATATACCGTTTTGACAACTATCGAGATTCCATTATGCCACGATTGTAGCGCAAAATACAAAAGTGAGTCAGTGGTGTGTCAGTAGTGTCTCGATAGAATAGTCAACGTTAGCAGAATACCAATTTGACATGTAATGTCATATTTTTGACATTAAATTTCTATTACGATTATATCGACACACTATTCAAACACGATTGTATTAGCAGACTTAGGCCCCTGGACTGCTGCCATAGATAGCAACCGGTATCAAAGAAAGCACAGATAGACATGAATTGTTCCTGAAATCCCTTCTGTGACATGGCTATGATCACATCTGAACGTCCGGTCTGTCCAAGTGGTTCCAATGTGTAAGTGTTTAAAAGTACAAAGTTTAATGGTTAACATGTTGCAGTATAATGACAAAAGTTTACATTGTCTTTATGTTAAATCGTACTTGTGTTAGAATTTTATTAATTTAAATAACTATAGTTTACTGCCTTCTCCTGATAATAACAAACACAACAAAAAACAATTAGCAAAATTGGTCCAGCCGTTCACGCCTGATGCGATGACAAAGGAAAATAAGATATTTATTTCTGATGCACGATGGTCAGGGGCAAGGGGCATGGTCATGGCAGTTATAAGTTTTATACAACAAAAATCTAGTGTCATTATCCAGGGAGGAAACAGTCGACTACGTTTGTATGGAGAGAGCGCCGGTACCCTTCCCCCTTAAATACTGTGGCTCGAAGAAACATACGTCTCGTGAATTATTCAGTATTCGCATAAAAACTTATCTGGAAGTTGGTACGGTCAACAAAACTAACAAAACTTTCACAAAGTTTTCACAAAAATACATTGTTTTGAATACATTGTCCGTTCTGTTCTCTGTTCGTACATTCGGCAGGCATGCATGGGCCCACAAAAACTGAGCGTACAACAATGGTGGCTAGCACATAGCTAAGAGGTTCTATTGTTTAATGCCACAATTAGTTGCGAATTCTGCTTGGATGAAAGAAACTGACCAAGTCGTCGGTGAGTTGTAACGTGATGGACTTGTTTTGATACTTGTCAAAAAATTAGATACCTAGTGAATTAATACAAATATTTTATTGTACGACATTGCACACTGTAAGTGTGTTGCATAAATAACCAAGATAGGGCCCACAATATAATACAATCACGCTTTCTAATTTTTGAACGAAAATGTAGGTAAAGTGAAATTATATTATTATGTCTAATGAAATTGGTATTTAAGTAGTCCGCTGCATAATTGCAGCCCCCGGTAGAGTTCGAAATTTACTATTTTTGGAATGTTTTAATTCTAATAACTTTTGTTTGATAAATTGATGAGTTAGAAGACTTTAAACTTCAACTAAAGCAGGTGTCTAGAATCTTGCTTGTGTTGAAAACATTCTTATAACAGCCGTTTTGGAGCTCTATGGTGGGTCTGCAATTATGCAGCCGACCGTACATAAACACGGTAACTAGTGACTAACACCTCACAGGCCAATTGTAATTTTTCAATCGAGTTTCAAATTGTGTCAAAAATTATTGGACTAGTCAATAATATCAAAATTTTGCAATTTTAATGCAAATGGCCTAAGGTTTTTCCTAAACAGTCAGATCAGACGATATTTCAGAAGTACCTACAGATTTACTTCTGAAATTATATTATTGCTAGTAAATATTCTAAACACAATACTAAATAATCTGATCAAAAATAAAGAATCCGCTTTTTACTATTATTTGTCTCGTATTCTCTACGTAGAATTAATTCGTAGGAAAGTATCTAGACACGTAGAGCGAGCTACGCTAAATTTTAGGCAAACGTCTCGTTCTACCGGATGATACACCTCAGAAGCAACAGTGATGGCACGTGAATGGATTAAATTGTTTTTTAAACAAGAAAACAAAAAAAAACAATTTGTATAATAAATTAATATTATTTTCTGTAACTGATATAATAGTTCTTTGTAACGACATCATATATTATTATATGACAAATCCGATCGATGTGACGTAGCAATTTTATGCCAATCACCAAAAAGATGAATCATTACAACAAAAAAGTGGAGAAAAGGGCCAAAATATTCCATATTTAAAAACTTTTGTGGATATTTAAACCCAACCATTCCTACCCAACCAGTTAATGACCACCCATAGTTTGCACAATGGTTACCATGCCGGACTGCCAAACACAGGGTTGCGGGTTCGATTCCCGCCACAGACAAGTATTCATGCTTAGATATTTGTCTGTGGTCTGGTTCTTTCTAAGTATTATAAGTATATATTTACAAAAGAAAAGTATATAGGTAAGTAGTATATCCGTTGTCTAGCACCCATAACACAAGTCTAATTACTTAGCTTGGAGCTAGATGGCGATGTGTGGAATGTCTTGCAATGTTTATTATTTATTTATTAGTTAATATTATAACAAAAAAAGGAAATTAAACAAAAAAACAGTACATTTTTCATTATGACCTTTTTCTCAGTGTCCCATCCCTAAAACCTTGTCCAGCAATCGGGCAACGGCTACAACACTGCACTCATATTTTAAGCAACTGCCGAAACAATGTTCAATTTAGCAATCACAAACAATGGTGTAACTCTTTCTTCACTCTGGCTACAGGTAAAATGGGTCTCCTAGGGCTGCTTAGAAAACTATTCTGATTATAATCCATACACATGCCATCAGGGTAGGTGAACTGCTAGCTTCTTTCTTTAAATTAACTAGGTAATTCAAATCATGACTTTATAATAAACTGTAGAAAAAAGGCAATAAAATAAATATAACGTGAGGAAACAAATGAATGCCAAATAAGTTCCGATCAAGTGGGAAAATCGGGATACAAAGTATGCCTATGTTTCATCAAATTCAGTTCAATAATTTTAGAGTCAAAGTCAGAGTCGTCGAATCGAATAAAATATACATACTCGAGGTGCGCGCGTATTTTTTTATTTATTTATGTAGATCAGAAGGCCAATTCTCGTAATAATATTCAGATTTCATTGCAATTTCATTCCGATGTCATTTCGATTAAAAAAAATACCGTCAAAGTAGCTCATATAATACCCTCAAAGTCAGCTATGGTATTCTCGAGAATGTCAAAGGGAAATGAAATGCAATCGGAATTATATTGATTTTTTTTTTTCGAGAATTGGCTTTCAGTTCTAACCTCAGTTATTTATTAAAGTGTTTTGTTTTTCAGCCCTACCACCGAAAATATCGTGTATTTCACATTTACCTACACTGCATTGTTTATTACGCCAAAAAGTTTTCGTGTTTCCCCCATTGTGTGCCTTTGTTTTATGCGATAGGTACGCTACAATATTTTTCTATGTCACATTTGGGTATTGCTTTTTAGTAATAGGTATGAGGTAAACTTGGAACAAAAAGTTTAGAGGTGACCGATATTTAGTCCACCTACTGAGTTTAAATGGGTGTACTAAGGGCATTTTTTCTTCCTATGATACACCTCGAGATAACTGGGTGTACTAATGTATAAGATAGGATAGAAGAGGATGCCATATTAGTAACTAAGAGACTATCTTAGTTACTAATATGGCATATGTAGGAGTAGGTAATTTAGGTTATTGTTAAAACATCAGTTTTGACTGATGTTTTGATTATCAGTTTTTTGATAAATTAGGTAGGTACTTAAGTAATATCTTATTTACCTACCTAACTTTTCAGAAACTGATGTTTTAACAATAACCTAAATTACCTACTCCTACATCCATATTGGCATATACTGTTTATTTTATATTGAACTAGCGACCCGCCCCGGCTTCGCACGGCTATATTATGCATGTATTATACATATAAACCTTCCTCTTGAATCACTCTATCTATTAAAAAAACCGCATCAAAATCCGTTGCGTGGTTTTAGAGATTTAAGCATACATAGGGACTTATAGGGGCAGAAAAAGCGACTTTGTTTTATACTATGTAGTGATAAAACAAAATAAAAATATAATTAAGTTCAACCAGACTATCTATAGATATTAGATAGCTATGTAACTTAATTTTAGTTACAAATTAATAGTTGTTTAAGCGTCTGTAAGTATTCATGTAGGTAGGTTATTTCATATTTCTTAGTCGCCACATTTATGACGTCATCAACTAATGCACTAGGTTCGTGCCGCGACCTCATCCGTCAACACCGGCTTCCACACAATAATTAAAACCTGGAAAAGATGGCTGCCACCTCATTATCTTAGACCTTAACAATGCGTTGAGCAACCTTAGAGATAAGGGTAAGTATGTGCTTTTTCAGCGGGATTAATAATGGTGCTATTTTTTAAAAGGCAGGTATATTTTTACAGTAGGTAGGTGCATAAGAAGGTATGTTTGTTGGTAATATACTTAGATAACTAAGTATATATGAGCAATAAAAGAAATTAGGATTGTACCTACCTACATTTTGTAATAATGTTTATTTTTATTGAGTTTTTTTTAAATAGCAGAGTTATTTATTTGGAAAACCAAAAACAATAATAAGAAATTAAATAAGAAACAGAGAGCCAATTATAGGTTTTCACGAGTAGAAACACGATTTAACTTATATAATTTTTAGAAGAATAATTTAAATCATCTCTATTAATGTTTTTAACGCTAATTAAATAAGATAAAGGTTTATTTATAATGAAGAACCTAAACTTTTATAAATCTGTATACAATATCAGGCCTAATCTAGATGTAAATATAAATATTTCACAGCAATACAACACGTTTCTTCTCAGTCTGCGAGCTAGTAGCATTCATATGCTGTATATGAATCTCAACCAGCTGCCGGACCAAATTCGTCGTATCAACATTAGTGTGGACAATAAGCTCAAATATTTTCAGTTGCTCGAGAGCCTTCCACTGATCTCTATGCTTCACGGCGACGTTAAATAGCTCATTCAAAACGTCCCGGGCTTTCTTTATCATGCTTAAAACGAATCCAGCTCTGTAAGGAGCTTCGTCACGATTTTTATCTTTTAAATGCTTTATGGATGTGATTTTTCTATCTGTATCATGCAATGTTTGTTGTACTAGTGTAGTAATTTTCTGCTTTAAGTTAATGTCTTTCTCGTCTTCTTGGTAACCAGAGTCGCCTTCTGATTGCCTAAACTTCCAAAGGTTGGAAATTTTGGGTGTTGATGAACCTTTTTTTGAGTTCTTTCTACGTGTATTCTCTGGTGTATTATGTACGTCGCTGGATTGATCTTCTTTTTGGATGTTCATTTCTTCAACGGTGTCTGGTAAATCGATTTGGGTTTCTAAAGTGTGTGACAGCATTTGTACTGAAAGAAAGATATGTACCAAAACAAATCGGTCATGAACGAAATAGACAAAGACAGCCCAACCGACTAAAAGCATGATTATTTTTTATTAATTTAAAAAAAAATTAAAAGACGTTTTACTTTACATACTAACTTATAGTTGGACGTTTTGTTACATGGACGTTTAGCTAATTAGGCACACAGACGGACTCATTAGGCGTTTCGTACTGTTGGACTTTTTAATACTTGAGACTTTCTGATCGTTAGACCTTTCGCATTGTCAGACGCTTTGCTATTGATCGGGAGGATGAAAATCCCTTCAACAATTTTACGTAATTGAACCAGGCAGGGAAACAATGTTACTAATAACTACTGTTTTAGAGATATTCCATAGAAATATCCAGAAAATCTCTAAAAACTCATTTCATGTTTTTCAGACAGAAATTATAAAGAAAATAGAATAACTTACACATTATTATTAGAATAGGTATCCACATATTTTCATTGTTTCGTTCGTTACATGATCGGCAAAAAACTCTAATAATCGAGAATATTTTATTGCAATATTTCTAATTAAGATTGTAATTAAAATGCGTATAAAAAAGTAGATAAGTGCATAGGTCCTATAACTCAATTGCTATTATTTTTAAATACCTCCTCATACGTATACCTATGTAATACTTTTCATATCGAACTATAAAGATTAAGTACCTAGGTAAAATAAAGAAATAAATAAATAAATAAACTTTATTTAATAATTGCACTACACGCACCAAAAGTCAATAAGACATAATATAATAAATAATAACAGAAAACTAAAACTAAACAATTAAACAAACTTCTTAACCTGTAGTGTAACCAAAAAAGGCTTATACTCAGCATAATGTTGTGACGCCAAAAACACCACAACGCTGATTTTCAGTACAATCCTATCGAGCTGATAGTGATCGATGTACAAATAAAAGAAATATTAATTAATAGAATAATAGAAATATTATATAGGTAGATAGAGATACCTACTTGATTTCGGATTTAACATCAAAAAATATGTATGGTGACACACGGACAGATGGACAAGAAAGTGAGCTTATAAGGGTTCCTTTTTCACCTTTCGATACCTACGGAACCCTAAAAATATTATAATAATATGTAAAATACTAGCTACGACCCGCGGTTTTACTTGCGTGATTGGCAAAAGTGATTTGATTTCCTACAAACACTGAATACCTACATAATAGTCACTTCAAAAACAGCCATGTTACCCTTTCCTTTCTTAGTGCGCGCCTACGACTGCGACATTTCAGACTTGTAGATCTTGCAGTTTTAGAGATATTGTGATGAGTCTTTTTCTCTTTTATCATAGTCTTATATAGATTATTAGCTGCGCCCCGCAGTTGCATCTACGTAAGTCCTGATCCCGTGGTAATATCAGGATAAAAGTAGCATATATGTTAATTCAGGTCTATAGCTATCTTCTTACAGAGTCTCATTGCATTCGGTACAGTAGTTTTTTGCGTGAAGGAGTAACAAACAAACACACACACATTCTTACATTTATAACATTAGTGGACTAGTAGGATCTTATTTTAACAATGGATTACCTATACCCTATTCCCACTGATTTCCATAATCCCTATATACAGGATGATTTTTTTATGTGGGCCTTCAGGGCTATATGAGTTAGCGAAAAATGCTGAAAGGAGTTGCGTGCCCGATTTTGACAAAAACTAAAACTGCATCATTCGATTTTTGAAAAAGTCATTACCCTAGCCAGAAATCGAACCTGTTGATTTTGAAAAAAATAATCACCCTATATTTTTATACCAATGGATAGTCTTGCTGATAGAGATCAATTTTTGGAAACAAACAAAGCAAATGAAAGAAAATAGCAAATTTTTGTAGTCTTCTGTAATTTTCATACTAATGTCCCTGAAAAAATGTAGAGAGTGAGGATGGCTGATGACGTAACCAACTGCAGCACAAAAATAGAAAAATATTACTTTCCTTCTATGGCTCATACGCTATTTTGCCAGAGACGGAAAGATGAAAATTGTAGAAAACTGTTTTTTTATTATTTTTTTTTCAAAATCAACAATTTTGATTTCTGGCTAGAGTAATGGCTTTTTCAAAAATCTAATGATGCAATTTTAGTTTTTGTCAAAATCGGGCTAGCAACTCCTTTACAGCATTTTTTGCTAACTTTTATTAGTTTAGGATACCTAGATGTTTAGGTTTACCTAGATGCCAAGACAAACCTAGTTAGGTTTCCTGGCGTTTGTTTAACTAATTAATTGTAAGAAATTGTATATGTCCTTTTTAATAAATAAAAATAAAAAAAAATAATAGGATATAGCACTGAAGGCCCACATAAAAAATTCACCCTGTATATAAAATTCTCGTGTCGCGGTGTTAGATACTCATGGCCAATCCGCTGGGAGTAGGCATAGTTTATTATTGAGAATAACATTCTTCTTTCTCAAATTCTATAAACCTTTTTTGGCTACGGACGAAACGTCAACTTCGACTTTCAAATTCACTCTTACGTAGTATTTAAATTCTCTTTGAAATTCACTCGCGTTAATCCTCCGATAATCCCTATTTGTTGGTATACAAATAATATAAATTACAGTGAAAATGCCAATAGCACTAAGTAAAATAATAGCCCCAGTTCTAATAAAACCATGTACAGTAATGCGGTATATGAAATGTCACAGCGTTTTCGGGATCAAAGATTTAATTCAACAAGAAAAGGTAAAAAAGACGAATTACTCAATACTAAAAATATAGTTAGCTTTATGAGGAAAGGGTACCTACCGACGGTCTCTCCGTACAAACGTACCTAGTCGATTGTTTCCTCCCTGAATAATGACACTATAGTAAATATTTTTGTTGCATAAAACTTATAACTGCCATGACCATGCCCCTATGTTTTGTTTTATTTTAATTTTTTCAAATTTTATTTCTATTATAATAAGAAAATAAAAAAAACCAAGTCATAGGGGCATGTTCATTAGTCATGGCAGTTATAGGTTTTATACAACAAAATTATTTGCCCTAGTGTCATTATCCAGGGAGGAAACAGTCGACTACGTTTGAATGGAGAGAGCGCCGGTACCCTTTCACCTTAAATATTTTTTCACCGGTTTAATGGCTAGTGGTGTAGATACCTCGACTTTCATTCCAAAACTCGTGGGTTCGAATACCGTTCGACTGCGCACCGATGGAGATTTTCTCTAATCGCACCTTAGTTGGCTCCAGACGTCTTGACGGAGTTCTTTCCTCTGGACTCGGCCGACCGTACCTTAATGATAAGGACCCACGGACATAACTTTAATTGATCCATTTCAAATATATCTTCAAAACTATTTGTTATCTTGACCTTTGTAAGCATGATCACAAAAAAGAAAAAAACCCCATGAGTTTCTTGTGCTTTTTCATTGGTGGGCGCGTTCCAAAGGCACACATCCTATCTTAATTTTAAAGTCGCTTCAAAATGATAAGTAGTACACTGCATGACTCCTATTGAATAAAAAAAATTGAATTTGAATTTAAGCCGAAGTGGTATGACCAGAAGCGCGATAGAGATGTCTTAAAAACAGTTTTTGGGTATCAACCACTAGAATCCATTGAATGATATTTCGACTGCTCGTAAAGGTGAAGCAATGCTTTGTATAAGTACACTTCGAAAAACGATTATAGTGATTTTCCTCGATAGAAAAAAATCGTGAAGATCCTAAAAAAATCCAAGGAAAGGGCTATCCCTTTATCCTGCGCGCCGAGAAATTTCATCGCGCGGCGCGCGCGTGTGAAAGGGTTAGGGGTTTTCAGGTCCTACTTCACTATAAGCTGAGAGTGTGGTATAAGTTTTACTAAATAAATCATTTATTTATTTAATTCGTTCGAGTGTAATATTTTCCCCAGCCAGACCAGTTCACAGTAAAACCTGTAACGAGCGAAGACCACGACATGGCGGTGAACCTCATCAAGCGGTACTACCTTCCGGAGCATGTGCTGGTTAGAGCCCGACAAATGGACCTAAACAACGACACGGCCATTGACGAGTACCTAGTCAATATACTGAAACAAGGTACTGAGTAAAAGAGCCTTAGGCCAAACATAATGAAAAAAAAAACGCTCGGCCGAGCTACATGGTAGGCAGAGTGGGGGGTGTTAGGTTTTATTTTCGTTACGAAATTACTTGATTCGGTCGCGGCGCTCAAAGCCTGCGATAAAAGCTATGCAATAGCTTAAAAACAAATGGTTGTCTGTAAAGTCGGCTTACGGACGGTAATAATACGTGATAACGTCATAAGAAAATGATGAAAAATTTAGATTTTTTTGTTATTCCTTTATATACCTAAGTATTTTATTCCTTTTTTTCTTTCTTTTTTTTCATTTATATAAGTCTTCTATTTGTCATTCGTCACCATAACACAAGCCCAAATGAGCGATATTATTTTAAATACTCCGTTTCCCAAGGTGCCATGACGCGTCTGGTCATATTACAACACATTATTACCGTGACACTTTTTTGTGAATGCAGATTCCTTCCTCAAACGGACATTTATGAAATGACATTTGTTTCTGGTTAAGCTGTTTCTGTATGTATTTACAAGGAAAAGTATATAACACAAGCCTACTTCGCTTGGGGCTAGATAGCGCTATGTGCAATGTTCTGCTATATTTAAGTTTAACATAAAGATTTGGTATAGATATTTAAATCTCTTGTCTAAAATAACATAAACAGACAGAAGAGTAAAATGTAGTCACAAATCCATAAAATGTTAAAATATTTGTGATATTGTGGTATTGACGACCCAGTTGGCACAATGGTCACCATGCCGGACTGCCAAACACAGGGTTGCAGGTTCGATTCCCGCCTCAGATATGTATTTATGCTTAGATATTTATCTGTGGTCTAGTTGTTTCTATGTATTATAAGTATACTAGCGACCCGGTGCGGCTTCGCACGGCTATATTATGCATATATTATACATATAAACCTTCCTCTTGAATTACTCTATGTATTATAAAAAAAACAGCATCAAAATCCGTTGCGTAGTTTTAAAGATTTAAGCGTACAAAGGGAAATAGGGACAGAGAAAGCGACTTTGTTTTATACTATGTAGTGATAGTGAAGTGATAGTGATATTTAAAAAAGAAAAGTATTTAAGTATTATATCCGTTGTCTAGCACCCATAACACAAGTCTAGTTACTTAGCTTGGGGCTAGATGGCACTGTATGTGGAATGTCCTGCAATATTTATTATTAATTTATACTTGTATGGCTCCTCAGGCGTTTTGGCGTAGGCTGTAAGCCTGAGAGCAACTGTTTTAAATAAATAAATAAATAATAAATAAATAATTATTATATGATTGCAGGGAATTCGTTGTATGCTGCAACTGACGAGGGAGCAGTGGCTGGAGTCTGCGTGAGCTTCGCGTGTAGTCCTGTCGATCCGCAGAACTTGAGGAACTATGCATTCTATAGACAAGTCAGTATTATTGTCTGTTATTATTAGCTGCACCTCGTTGCACCTGGTTTCACCCTCGTAAGTTCCGATACCGTAGGAATATCGGGTTATAAGGTAGTCCATAATGGTAATCTTGTAATCCAGGACTTATAGCAATCGGTTCAGTAGTGTTTGCGTGAAGGAGTAACAAACATACTAACACACGCAGTAGGTAACAAACAAGCTTTCATATTTATAATATTAGTGTGATAGGATTATTTTTGTATAAGGTTTGACCGGTGTTGGCCTAGTGGCAGATACCTCGACTTTCATTCTGAAGGTCATGGGTTCGAATCCCGGCCGAGCGTGCACTAATAGATTTTTCTTATGAAATACTAGCGACCCGCTCCGGCTTCGCACGGCTATATTATGCATGTATTATACATATAAACCTTCCTCTTGAATATCCTCCACTATCTATTAAAAAAAACCACATCAAAATCCGTTGCGTAGTTATAAAGATCTAAGCATACAAAGGGAAATAGATACATAGATAGATAAACACTTTATTTGTACAACACACAAAACATTAAAAATAACAAATATGACGAGAAAGCTTATTAACTACGAAATTGTACAAACAGGCGACCTTATCGCTTAAAGCGATTTCTTCCAGGCAAATAGGGACATAGGGACGGCGAAAAGTGACTTTATTTCATACTATGTAGTGATTGTGATGTACTTATGTATAATTATAATAAACATTTTTCTTACGGTGAAGGAAAACATCGTGAAAAGGCCTCCCCAGAAAACCAGATCGATCCACCTAATCGGAGGCCGTCACTAAATAATAATAAATTACATTTTGCTTTAATTTATTTTTAACCATTCTATCGATAGATAGACCTAAGTATGTCCTTTTATTTTCAGGATCCGAATACGAAAGATTTTTTATACTTCACGGCAAAGTTACAAGAGACTCCTAATTTGTGGGACGTATTCAAACAGAAGAAAGTTTTCGAGGTTAGTTTGGTTTTGGCCACCACATTGTACCTGATTAGACAGAAGTAGGTACCTATTCTATTCTATAATTTCACTCAAGTTAACAGTAAAAATATTGTAAAATAATAGGATCACAATTTGCCTCTGGCTCACACACCACTAAAGCGCTCACATGCAAAAAAATCTAAGACACTCGTCAACACAATGATAGGTAGGTAGGTACTGCTGTAGTATTAAAATTAAATCTATCTATACTAATAATATTATAAAGAGGAAAGATGGTTTTGACGTGACAACGTTTTATAAATTGGTTTGCCGGGTGACACTTCAAGAAACTGCGTTACGCTCCGCTGACGTTATGCGCTCACAATGAGAACGAGTGAGAGGCACGCGGGCATGGTTAGCCCGCCTAAGAGCGAGAGAGACAGACATAAAAAGTGAAAGGCACGCGTCCCTTCCACTCGAGCACAGTTGTTGTCACGTAAAACTTTCGCCCGTATACCGACTTTACAGGCAACCAGTTTTTTTTTTTGTTTTCATTAAATATGCTCCGAAACTACTATAGATGGAACTTGGTTTGAGGATACATTAATTCATTGACAGTAACATAGGCTATCTTGACATTCCCACGGGATAGGGGGTGAAACTGCGGAACGCTGCCTTTTATAATAAACGCATTAATCTTTCTACGTATGTTTGCTAGATAAAAATGTTAGCAGTATTACCAGAATATAGGCGACAAGGTCTTGGAGTCCAGCTGGCTGAGAGGTGTCGGAGTCAGGCCCACGACCAGGGGTATAAAGTCATACGGATGGACTGCATCAATCCATACGAGTTAGTTAAACATCATTAATACCCAACATGTACATTATATTTTAGTCATTTTTGACGTGATGTCTTTGAACACCTGCAGTCTTAAAAAAATTGATGTCATGCGTTATTGACCAGTAACCATAGCAACGTTATTGACAAGTAACCATAGCAACGTTATTGACAAGTAACCATAGCAACGTTATTGACAAGGTAACCAAAGCAACGTATTTTCATCAATGTTTTCTAATGACGTTATAATATGTATAATTATCGCCCGTCTGATTTACTTTTGCGTTACGCAGCTGCAACTTGCATAGAGGTATCATTGGTCGAAGGCAGTGTAGCCAACCCTACAGTTTTAACTGTAGATCTACAGTTTTTTGTAAATTATCTCAGTTTTTAGTTTAGGCCTCGAAATCTACAGTTTTTTTGCTTAAGATGCTAGCGCCATCTATTTGTTATAGATGGACCTTTTTAAGCTGTTATAAATAAGCTTCCTCAAAAATAGCTGGTCACATTTCCTGAAGTGTTGCAATACTAGCTATTCTCTCATCTCTATGACTTAATTTGATTAAAACTTTGATAATCACATGATTTTTATTGTTTTTAATTCCCTCTCTAAAATGTATTCTATTTATTACCATCATTAAATAATAAAAAGATAAAGCTGTAGATTTACTGTTTTTTTAATTTGATATTTACAGTTTTCTACAGTTTTTTTTCTGGCATATCTACAGTTTAGCTCTATGCTGAGGTTGGCAACACTGGTCGAAGGCAACATGTGGCATTTTTGTTACAGATGCGCGCGTATCTTAAAATTTCACTAATATGTTTTTCATAACGCGCCTAAAGAAGTATAACTTCAAAAAAGAATCAACTTAAGCGGTTGAGCCCTCTTCAATTAAATGTTTATCATTCATTAAAACAAAAAAAAAATTGAAGTAATGGCGACGAATAAATATAAATATATATAATATAATATAAATCTCCTTTTATTGAGGTCTGTTAAAAACACTATTTTTCCAGCTACAAAATAGCGGAACGTTGTTCCCTCCAATGCATAGTAAAGTTCCCCCTGCACAAGTTACGCGGCGCACGCGCACCCTACATCAAACGCAGTTCAGAGCACAACACATGCGTACGAGTCTACGTCGATTTCAGAGCACATGTTGACGCCGAACAGGATAGATTGGCTATACGAGCTAAACAAGCAGATTTGGAGAGCCTTATAGAGTGATTTAAATTGTATTGTCTATTAATAAAATTTGTAAAATTGTAATCTCTTAAATCTAAAAATCTAAAAAAAAAATCTTTTTTACATTAAATGCATGAATTACTACGAGTTGTTACGCATTCGATCAAACGATATGGTTGATGGTGGTGGCACCTGGACGGTATTCAGGAGGTTGCAAGTTCAAGTCTCGTTTCGGTTATATTTGAAGACGCATTTTTGTGTTTATCTATCTATCTATTTTTAACCCCCGACGCAAAAACGACGGGGTGTTATAAATTTTACATGTCTGTGTGTGTGTGTCTGTGGCATCGTAGCTCCCGAACCGCTGAACCGGTTTTGATTTAGTTTCTTATGTTTGAAAGGTGAATCATCGAAATTGGTTCTGCCATCTGAAAGTTTTAGGAGGAAAAAGTCGGGGGTTTATTAATTCTAAATTATTTTTTTTCCTTTTACTATAGGCTACGCACTATAAAAATAAAATCATTGATATGGTTCATCATCATATCAGCCACAGGACGTCCACTGCTGAACACGTCTCCCCCAGACTTTTAGGAGCGATCGGTCGCATGCTCTCTGCGTTCAACGATTTAACGATATAGGTATTAAAGATATGGTATTCTTTATGTTTATAGTGCTAGTTTGTAGATACGCTCACGTCTGAATATGCGAGTTACATCATTTTTTAACTGTGAGATCCTGTAATTGGCTTTCTGTTGTTACACTATGTTTTATAAGTATGTATAGCTGTTGGATCTGTAATTTTTTTTTTATCTTAATTTCTATAATAATTATAAAATGAAAAAAAAAAAACAAAACATAGGGGCATAGTCATGGCAGTTATAGGTTTTGTGGCACAAAAATATTTGTTCTAGTGTCATTGTCCAGGGAGGAAACAGTCGACTACGTTTGTATGGAGAGCGCGCAGGTACCCTTTCACCTTAATTTCTCTATTACAACGCCATCTAGATGACTCTTTGTTAAGTTTGTAGATTGCAGTGGATTTGAAACAGATGGCGTGGAACTAGTAATTATATTCATATAACTTTTAGCCGCGACTTCGTCCGCATAGGATTTGAATATTCCAAAATCCTTTCCTAGCGGATGCCTACGTCATAATAGATATTTGTGTGTCAAATTATAGCCCGATCCGTCCAGTTTGAGCTGTGTGTTGATATTTCAGTCAGTCAGTCAGGACTTTGAATTTTATATTTATAGTCATAATACCCAACCTAAGACATAAGGCCCTCAAAGGCCCCAATACCTTTTAGGACCTTACCATGATTTTCTTGGGTCGTATCCCAAGAAAATCCTGGTAAAACGGACTTAGGTCAAGGTCTAGATCCCGTTAGAATCATGTTTTGATCGCAAAATAGAGGCCACTAAAGCTTGTATGCTGTTGGATATACTCGTACATAGTTTATGACTTTTCCATCACACGCACCAGGTCTTAGATGTACCTATTCCCATAGACAACTTATATACGTATAATATCTCTATCCCAGAACTATTTACCATACAAGCATAAAATATCTTCTAGACTATTTATTTTAAAACACAAAGGGTAAACATAATGATAACCTTTATTGATATCACAATTATATTCGAGTTGACATCATATTGTATTTCATACATTTGCCTTGTTTAATATACATAATTATAATAACAAATATATTAAAAAATCATTTTCGAATAGGTTTTCTAAGATTTCAACCTCCTTAATTAAAATATTAGCCAAATAGGCAAGGGTGCTCTTAAACAGGCTAAAAATTAAAGCAAATTCTTGCAACTTTGGTTCAATATGTAATTTTAATAAATAATTATCGTTTTTTTTTCAGTCCATAGATAATTATTACCCTACCCCTTCTTCAAATATTCCGTACTTTTCTAATCTTTTTAATTTCAAATAGTGGGTAAGTATCTGGAAAATGTATTCCGTTTAAAAGTTTTAAAATCGTAAAAAAATTAGCTTAAAACTATGTCATTGGTTTATGTACTTTATACATTGATCTATACTTATATTAAAGGAAGAGATTATTAATATGAAAATTAGGCCTGTAATAAAATACTGCGACACAGATTATAATTAACGAGTGCTAAGATCTTTACTAATCTGACAAAACTATCCAATCTTACATGGTATTATAGTAAAGGTCACAACTCGCGTCCCGCGGGGGAATCACACAGCTTTCCTTTGTAGCCGATTGCGGTAAAGTCAAAACAGTACCTATCCTGTTCAAACGAAAACAGTCGAAGACATTCTTACTTCGAAGGAGCACTAGGTACATGAAAATTATAATTTTTTTTGGTACAATGTACTGCAGGTTTAACCCGTGACGTCATAATCCTGGCTACTGCGTTTTGTGACTTGTAATCAATAGACAAATAATAGCAATTTTATTTTGCAAAAATAAAATATTCATAATCGTATTTGTACTGTTAACATATTTAGCTACCATTTTTTATCTTTACCACTAGGAATCAGAATCAGAATCAGAAAATATTTATTGAAGAACTGGGTACAATATGGTGTTATGGTTTTTGTATAATATAGTGCCTAGCAGTTTATCCTTTACGGATGTACAATAATAAGTAAAATTATAAATAGCAAAGGCTAATTTATAAGTTTATAGGTAAGTAGATAACATATTAAAGGTAAGTAGATAACATATTAGGAACAAACAAATTCTATTTATATTATTTCTACTAACACTGGACTGGAAACTAACATACGATTATTACTAAGAAAACGATCCAAAATAATAGAAAATTACTAAATATTAATAAAACCAGCGAGGAGTATGGCCATAAACGCCCGTAAGATCTAATGAGTGCAAAAGAACACGCAGTATTGCCGCTATCTGCCACGTCTTATTACCTCGTGGGACGCGAAGTAGGGACAAAACTATAGTAATAAAAAATATAATCTTTGGCTGAATATAATTGCTTTTTTTGCCACGTTCATTAAGATTCATGTGCAGCATTGTATTACCTTAATCTATCACATAATCAACTTTGGTATTAATTAAAGAAATGAGTACTTATCTTAAGAGTAGGTTTGATTAAGATACGTCTTAATGATGTTATCAAAGAACCATATGTCAGACATTCGAAGATGATTGCCGTCCAGCGATAAGAATACTAATTTGCCTTCTTTGTCCATTTTCTTCAGGCCGAGTCTGTCCTGTAATTAAAAAAGAAATAGGTTGAGAAATTAAGTAACAACCTCGATGGCGCAGTGATTACAAAAAATTGCGGGTTTGATTCCCGCGTCCGAACAAATCGTTCCTGGGTGTTGTTTTATGTATAATATGTATACCTATATGTATTTAACAAAAGGTTGTTTTTTTAACTTATGTTTCTTTTAGAAACGGAAAGAATACTTATTTATCGTTTTTTTCATCAAACCCATACGTGTAGGGGTATCTATGGATAGGTCTTCAAAAATGATATTGAGGTTTCTAATATCATTTTTTTTCTAAACTGAGTAGTTTACGCGAGAGACACTTCCAAACTGGTAAAAAGTGTCCCCCCCTCCCCTGTTACTTCTAATATAAGAGAATGATGAAACTAAAAATAGTACATTGCGATACAAGTGTGGAAAGTTGATCATTCCATAGAGGCGGTTTATGACGCGCGAGCGGAACGCGAGCGTGGCAAAAGCCGAGATGGAATGATCAATTCACACGTGTATCGTACGACGTTTTTTATCACAGTTGCGAATAAAAAAAAGACTTGTTAAAATTTTAATAATAAAAAGTTTTTAAGAATTTTAGGTTATGTTTACTATTTTTTGTTAATTACACTCCCGAAAGGCTAGGCAAAAGACTTTTAACCTATACAGCGTCTGATATACAATATTTTTTTAGGGTTTTTTTCATTTGTTTTTGCGTCGGCGGTTAAAAACAGAATATAATGGTAAGGAAAAAATATATTTATGTACCTAAAGAAAAAACAAAATAAACACAAAACTCAATTTTTAATTATTTTCAAAGACGTCATCACGTAATATTATCGTTCGTTATCAGACTTTAGAGACAACCTTTTGAAAAGAAGAAAAAAGGTACCAACAAAGAGTTTTAAGCCAGCAAGGCTTAAAAACTCTTTGGATGGTACCTCTTTCTGTACATCAAAACAGTATAACCCAGATAAAGATCATTCATGTTTCTAACAAAAAATACCCACAAAAAAAAATGCCGGCCAGTAATAAAAATTGTTTCTATCATCAAGTGGTCAAACGGATCTCTACAATATGCATTTTTTTGGGTTTTCAATGTAAAATAACTCAACGATGGTTGATCGTAGCTCTTTGTTGCCTTAGTAAACATTGTTTAAAATGTTATTCTCTACAAGATAGAAACATTTTTTTTTTCTGGCCGGCACCTTAATTTTTGGGTACGATTTGAATGATGTCCTTTAGAACATCATTCAAATCGTACCCAAAAATTTAGTCCGTTTTTAAGTAGTAAGTTATCTTATCCTATTTTTTTACGAAATATTTAGTTTTGACGTGATAACGTTTTATAAATAGGAATGCACTTACAAAAAGTGTGACGTCATCGCTCAGGTTCCGTTATTGACAAGCTAACTATAGCAAAGTATTGAAGTATGCAAAATGGTAATGTCAGGTTCTGTTGACATGATAGGTAACCATAGCAAGGTACTATTCCATCAATGTTTTCTTATGACGTTATCACGTAAAATTGTCGTCCATAAACCAACTTTACAGACAACCATTTTTTTAATCAAGGTATTTTACCATTTTGGGCATTTTACCAACACGCCAGAAATACCCGTCGCTTACAACTAATATTGTTGATTGTAACGAATGAGTTTTGTTTTTCGTAAAAGTGCTGAGATGGAATTGTAGGGAAATTTTTTACCGATATTTTGGGGTATTTTCGAGGCGAAAATTCTTTGTCATTTCAAAGCTAGACTAGTTTTAATTCTTAATTTTAGAAAAGCTTCAAAACTGTAGGAAATGTTTGGTTCAAAATCACACCAAAATGTCGGTAAAAATCTCATCAACAATTCCATCTCAGCATTTTTGAAAAAAACAACACACTTGTCAACAATTTTCACCAACGAAGGCAACTAGTGCCAATAGTAACTATTTAGTAGGCTGTGTTCCAAGGTCGTTGGCGTATGGACCCCCCTTAAGCTGAAAAATCTCCACAGACAGACAATCATACTAACCTCAATATAAATCCTAGATTCCCTCAATCCAATCGTCTTATTAGCTTGCCCAGGCTCATAGAACCCGAACCACTCCGTCTCCTTAGGCTGCACAATAGTATCATTATTGAACATAACCATCACGAACTTATCCAGTTTAGTCAGGTTGTCTATGTAAGTCTTGTTTATGTTGAGCTCGTTGTTTATGTCGGAGAGGAAGAGGCTGTTCGTTTGGTAGAGCTTCTCGTTTAGGGGGTCGTGCCAGTATGTAGCTTGGACTAAAGACTTTTGTACCCATCTGTGGATGGAAAAATATAACACTTTATCACTACATAGTATAAAATAAAGTCACTTTTCACCGTCCCTATGTATGCTTAGATCTTTAAAACTATGCAACGGATTTTGATGCGGTTTTTTTTTAATAGATAGAGTGATTAAAGAGGAAGATTTTTAGATATAATACATGCATAATACAGCCGTGCGAAGCCGGGGCGGGTCGCTAGTTTCACCATAAAAACCAATACGAACAAAAATTATTACTCGTACGACTGTTTTTCACAATTAGACTCTTTTTAATTGGGTCCTTTTTGCGTGAGAATGGAGTAGGCTTGCCCAGCATCTACTACCCTCTCAGCTTAGTCGACCATGTCCAGAGGAGAGAACTTGTCAATATTTCTGGAGCCAACCGAGCCGCGGGTTTCATCACGATGTTTTCCTTCACCGTAAGAGCAATGTCAATTAGCGCACATAAATTTTTTCAAGAAAATCCATTGGTGCACGGCCGGCTGGGATTCAAACCTACGACCTTCAGAATGAAAGTCGAGGTATCTACCACTAAGCCAACACCGGTTTAAAAATGATTTAAAAAAAAAAAAAGATTTGGTACTTATACTTATCTTACTATTATAATAAATGTGAAAGTTTGTGTCTGTATGTTTGTTACTCCTTCACGCATAAACTACTGGACTGATTGCGATGAAACTCGGTATGTAAGACCCACCGTAGAGCTCCAAAACGGCTGATATAAGAATGTTTTCAACAGAAGCAAGATTCTGGGCACCTGCTTTAGTTGAAGTATAAAGTCTTTGAATTTATCAAACAAAAATTATTGGAATGAAAACATTCTGATAATAGTAATTTTGGAATGTTTTAAACAGAAGCAAGATTCTAGGCACCTGCTTTAGTTGAAGTTTAAAGTCTTTGAATTTATCAAACAAAAATTATTAGAATTAAAAATAATACTTAGTTATAATACACAATCTATTCGCTGCAACAATAACAAGGATATTATCTCCAAAAAAAACTGTACTAAGTAATTTATTTCTTTTGTACAAACAGGAAAATTGTAATTAATTACAAAACCAAAATTATATGTTTTAATAAGTATTCTATTCGTTTTCTGGCATCAATATTTCAAGACTAGTTGTTAGTTTAGGGCTAGATAGATGACACTGAGTTTTTAAAGAGGTTTTTTTTTTGTAACGAATAGGCTCCGAAACTACTGGAGCGATTTTGATGAAACTTAGTATGAGGATACATTGACTCATTGAGAGTAACATAGGCTACTTTATTTCGATATTCCCACAGGATCGGAACCTACGCGAGTGAAACCGCAGGGCGCTGCTTAAATTTTTTGACGTGACAACGTTTTATAAATTGGTTTGCCGGGTGACACTTCAAGAAACTGCGTTACGCTCCGCTGACGTTATGCGCTCACAATGAGAGCGAGTGAGAGGCACGCGGGCATGGTTAGCCCGCCTAAGAGCGAGAGAGACAGACATAAAAAGTGAAAGGCACGCGTCCCTTCCACTCGAGCACAGTTGTTGTCACGTAAAACTTTCGCCCGTATACCGACTTTACAGGCAACCAGTTTTTTTTTTTTTTAAATAAATTTTGTACAAACAGAAATTGCAATTAATTATTATTTACAAAACAATGTCATACTTAAAAGTATTTTATGGTCGGTACCCATATTACAGGCCTTATTGCTTAGTTAGGGGCAACCTTAGATAGTTAGATGGTCTAAGGCGGCAACACTAAATTTATACAGTGTACGTAAAAATATATTTAAGTAGGTACATAACACTAGATTTAATAAATTCAGCTAGCCTAGCATGAAGGCCAAAACACGATACGATAAAGCGATATAACTACATCAACTCTCAAAATATGATAGATAAAGCCGCCATGTTGAATTTTTATCATAATTTTTATCGCAATTTATAATAAAAATTCAACATGGTGGCTTTATGTATCATATTTTGAGAGTTGATGTAGTTATATCGCTTTATCGTATCGTGTTTTGGTCTTCATGCTAGGCAGGCAGACACACATAAAAGGATAATATTATGCTACTGCGCAATTAGGTAACACAGCTTGCAATAACTTAATTAAGTAGGTAGGTATGTACTTATATATAGTAGTTGAATTGATGTATCAATTTGTATGCAAAGCAGTGGTCTTAATCATAAATACGGTATTGTTTTGTTACTTATTGTACTTATTCCATAGAGGTTCTTTGGTAAATTCAGCCTATGAGAACTCATCCTAAGATGCGAATGAGTTCATAAAAAAATCTTACGATATTCAATTTTTTTTTAAAGTAAGTATTTAAAAATACAGGTTTTTTAGTGCTTGACCTCCTTGTGTAAACAGGTTTCTTATAGGAGGTGATTCATGGCTTAAAATGATTACACCCTTGGCAATTATCCACATAATGCAGCATCATGCAACCCTATACTTCTTAATGCAGGCCTCTCAAAGTAATCAGGTTTCATACAGGAGGTGGCATGCTCAATGATACTCACTTTTTATAAGCCGCATAGTCGATGACCTTCCTTCATATAATCACAGCTCTTGTGCTCCAAGGGGACGCACTGAGGCACCCCATACACACCCTGGTGTAAACCTCCTAAAATAATCAGGTTTCATACAGGAGGTGGCATGCTCAATGATACTCACTTATCATAAGCCGCATAGTTAATGACCTCCCTCATATAATCACAGCTCTTGTGCTACAAGGCGACGCACTGAGGCACCCCATACACACCCTGGTGCAAACCTCCTAAAAAAATCAGGTTTCATACAGGAGGTGGCATGCTCAATGATACTCACTTTTCATAAGCCGCATAGTTAATGACCTCCCTCATATAATCACAGCTCTTGTGCTCCAAGGCGACGCATTGAGGCACCCCATACACACCCTGGTGTTGACCTCCTAAAGTGATGAGGTTTCTTATGGGAGGTAGCTTGTGGCCACATCTTTGTACTACTGCTCGTCTGGTAAAGAAAAAAAAGCGTTTAATAAGCTTATAGAACTTTTGACATATTTTTTAGTCAACTGCTAAAGTTAGCTACAAATAAATTATTATCTCTACTAATATATATACACAATTTCTTTTCTTATATTAAATAGGCTCCGAAACTACTGGACCGATTTTGATGAAACTTGGTATGAGGATACATTGATTCATTGAGAGTAACATTAGCTACTTTTTATCCCGATTTTCCTAAAGAATCGGGACTTACGCGGGAGTAATCGCGAGATGATGCTAATCACTACATAGTAAAAAAATACGCGATTAAGACCCGGGAAAATAATTACTATGAATACAAATCGTGTGAGTTTAAAAAGTTCACTACATAGTATAAAACAAAGTCGCTTTTTCTGTCCCTATTTCCCTTTGTATGCTTAAATCTTTAAAACTACGCAACGGATTTTGATGCGGTTTTTTTTAATAGATAGAGTTATTCAAGAGGAAGGTTTATATGTATAATACATGCATAATATAGCCGTGCGAAGCCGGGACGTCGCTAGTAGACTTATAAAATGATAAGAAATAGTACAAACAATCTCAGTACTTACAAAAACTGACTCCCCTGAGAGAATCCGATAAGATTAAATCCCTTAGCCAGTTTAGGGCTTCCAGCCAACTTATTGCACACATATTCAACCTGTTTATTAGGGCTCATGAAATAGCCATTCTCAAAGTCTTCTATTGTGGAGTTGCCGATCCGGAGAGACCCTACGAAGATCCCGGGGATTGATTTTTCAATGTAGGACTTGACTACCCCAAGGCTGTATGCTGCACAGCATGTGTCACCTGAGAGGAATCAAAAGAACAGTAAGTACCTAGTAAAATAGGTCTTATAATGAAATCTCAAAAAATACTGATTCCATCTATACCTACATATATTTTATAGAATTTTCTAAGGTTTCACGGCTTGCTAACTAATTGCGTTTACTTTTGTTAAAACCTGACGTTTCGAGAACTATGTAGATCTCATTGTCATCAGGCTGCGATGAAAAATAGTACTATAAAGTAGTAGTAGTTTATTTAGTTCAAAAGTATAATTATAAAGCTAGAGTTTGTTTATTTGTTTGAATAAACGCGCTAATCCCACTACTGGTTCCAATTAAAAAATATTTGTGTGTTGGATAGTCCATCTAACAAGGAAAGCTATAGGCTATATGCAATATTTTTTATTTATTATGTACCTACCTACTCTAAAAGTAAATAGGAAAGATGTAAAAAGGGGTAAAACTGTAAGCTCGTGAGGTCAAAAATTCAGGGCAAACTATGAATTAGAATTTAGTTAAAAAATTGTAAGTGATAAGTCCATATATTGGGTAGGTCTACTTACCCATTCCATGCCATAATATAACAGGCGTAGGTTCAGCAGATATTGCGGTGATAGCAAATAAACAAAGCCACAACTTCATTTTACAAATTATATATGAAAATAACGTGTTTTCTACTCGAATCACTATGTGCAACTGTTGTATAACAAGTTAAAGTTAGCTAACAACAAGTGAAATACAATATCCAAGTTCTTAGCATTCATTAGGTAGTTAAATACCACTAGATAGCGTTGATACTTTTGTTTTGATTTGCACTTGCGAAAAGTCGATTGGTTGACCGGCAAAAAATGTTATCACATACAAAAGATTTTACCCTATTTTTTTTTTTAATTATTGCACTTTGTTGAATCCTCTTATTTGCACTTATAATAGTTTTAAACCAAACAAAACAAACACATAATATGATTGCGCTATTAAATAAATATAATAAACACTTTAGATTAGATACAGATTCATTGAATGAAACGTATTGGTAAACATAATTTTATTCCATAAAATAGGTAATTTTTTAAAAGTTGCAACATTGGCATCAGTTTCCCTGACGTAGAGTGTCGGTAAAATAGCACAACAGCTGTTTACTGTCAAAGGTTTCATACTTTGCATCACAGATGGCGTTAAACAACTTCAACAAAGCGTTACTTACAATGTAGTTCATATGCTTGAAAACAGATGACGCTATATTATTACTAACTAGTTCATGTTTCGCAACACAGATGTCACTGTTTGAAATTAAATTACTTTAGTTGTCGGTCATTAGCACTAGATGGCAGTGTTAAGGATATTGTCTGGTGTCGATTCGGTATAACACGACGACTCCAAATGGTGTCGATTCGGTATAACACGACGACTTAACTTAACCTAACTAAAATACGACTAAAATAAGTTAAGTCATTTTTATATTCAATTCGGTTTTGCCGTCAAACTAAATTTGGTTGCCTTTTGACAGATTGTTCGACACAACTAAAATTTATTAAAAGAGTCTGGACATTTTTAGTGTAGGAGCTTGGCATAGTGCTTTTTTTCCGCGGTTTATTTAATACCCCGTTTCCAAAACACTTTAGCGATCCGGTGTAAAGGCATTATTTGTTGGTCATAATGACCTCTATCGATAGGAATGAGTCTCAAAATGAACCGATGCATTTTAAGTTACAGGCATGTTGTGTCTAAAGGCCTTTGCACCCGGCAGCGCAAAAGTATTCAATGAATCGCGTCAAGCCCCTCAGCCTTATTCTAATGGTTTACGGTTTATTCTTAGGTTGGGATTAGAAAAATGTGGATTCAATTTGAAACAATTAACTTGTTAGGGTTCCGTAGCCAAATGGCAAAAAATGGAACCCTTATAGATTCGTCATGTCTGTCTGTATGCTGTATGTTACAGCCACTCTGTTCCGAAACTATAAGAACTACCATACCTACTAGTACCTACTGTTGAAACTTGGTAAGTAGATGTATTGTTGACCGCATTAAGATTTTTACACAAAAATAGAAAAAAACAATAAGTTTTAGGGTTCCCCATACTTAAAACCAGGGACCGAAAAACCGATATTTTAGGATACTTGAAATTCAGATACCCTTATGCAAAGATATCTTAATTTAAAATAGAATTACGGTACCCAAAAATAATGATATCGCAAAATTTTGGTATCTAAAAATAAATGGTTTATGAACCGTTCATGAACAGTATTTTTGAGATGTTTGTAAAAATGGCAACGTCGCTTTTTCGTTCGACTGAATCTAGCAATTTACATCTAGTGCAGCTGCACTAGATGTAAATTGGGAACTGGAATTGGGAATTGGAAACTGGGAGCTCCCAGTCCTAACAAAAATCAGTTTTATGGTCCCATCGTAAAGAAAGCATGAAACTTGGCATGAACGTAGCTGTCATATATTTCTTCTTCGGCTTCAATTTCGATATGGAAGCACGTCGAGAAATTATTGTTTCCCCCCTTTTCCCCCCCTTTTTGTGCCAAATTAGAGTTTTTTGCATTTTGTATGAAAACGGTTCAAACTACAACCAAACTGTCAATGAGCAATATGATCCTCATTAAACTCACTACAACAATCTCCTTGGAAGTATGTAGATCGGACTTATAGTTTAGAAGCTGTAAGTGATTTTAACGCCCCCTCGACCCTGTTTTGTATCAACCCTAATGAGTTTTTTGATTTTATTATAAAAACGATTAAAGCCACATCAAAACTGTCAATGACCAATTTGTTCTTCATTAAATTCTCTATAATAATTGTCTTGGAAGTATGTTGATAGGACTTATAATTTTCGAAATATGCTTACTTTTCTTTCAATTCGGTCAGTAAAAATGGACACAAAAACGCTATAGGTACATCGAAAAAAATATATATATTTTTAATATGTTATTAGACCCTCCGAGAGTAGTCTATTCCTGAGTTGTCATCCTTGAAAACCCTGGGCTTCTCCTATGGTGCTACGTTATTCTGCCACGTGTTTTAGTTTTTTAGGAAAAACTACCCCTTGAAAGCGTTTTCCAGGTATGTTTGTTTTATATGTTTGTTTATTAACTTCTCAACTGGCCTACAAACCCCCGAGCGGTTTTTCGGCCGAAACGCTACACTGGCCAAAACCGCTCGGGGGTTTCGGGCGTATTTTGATGTTTACGTCTAATGAATGAATGTATGTCAAGGTCAAGTATAGCCAACCTATTCTGGGATGTACATGAGTTGCATATAAAACCATACTACTTAATTTGGTAAGGTTATAATCGTTCAATGTCAATGTCACTTCGATCAATTGCCTCTGACGGCCATGTTTGTTTGTTTTTGTTTTGGACAGTGCGCGTTTCGACTTAATTTAATATTGTTTTCATTTGTTTTATGTGTTGTGTTTTGTGATAAAACAACGCCTGGGTAACTAGATCACCTCACTTTGTATTATTAACTCATAAATTTCGCAGGAGATATTAGTTTCTTTAGGAATTTTTTTAGCAATTTTTTTGCAAGTGCATTTTGCAAATTTGCACTTCACTCTGCAATTACTCACATTATTTGTTCAAGTACTAATATTTAAACTATGTCATCTAAATAGGAAATTTCATTCTGAATGCAGAAAGGTATCAATGTTATGAATTAGTCAAACCAAAATTAATTTATATGCATAAACGGGTCTGCCCCCTTCAAGCGGCCATTTTTTTTTCGACTTGGCCAGTCAACGGCTACTTTCTGCTCCGAAAAGAAAATCTCTCGGGGGTTTGTAGGCCAGTTGAGAAGTTAATTGTCAATTTCATAGTCTAGGTCGTTTTTAATACAGAAATTTTAAAAATAACTATTCAGAATAATGTTTTCATCATTAAACAAAATTCAACTTTAAGAAACCGTAAACTATTTCTTTGTTTCTGAGAAAACTAGTCCTATAGGAGAAGTAATAGTCCTATAGGAAAAACTATTAGAAATACATTTGTAGATACTAAAATCACCTTCAATTTGATTTCAAAGTGGTGCTGCTAGGATTGACAGTTTTCTCAGAAACAAAGAAATAGTTTACCGTTTCTTAAAGTTGAATTTTTAATGATGAAAACATTATTCTGAATAGTTATTTTTAAAATTTCTGTATTAAAAACGACCTAGACTATGAAATTGACAATTAATAAACAAACATACACGTGCACGGCAGAGATTACGTTTAACCCTTTCTAATGACATATGTAAAAGAGAGAAAGGACTTTCGCGTAGAATTGGCAACGCGCAAGAAGACACTTTTAGGGTTTAATATTCGGGTATCCGCTTACGATTTTGGGTACCCGAAACTAGTGGTACCGCAATTTATAGATATCATTATTTGTGGTACTTAAATGCAAAGTAAGCGTTCGAGTATCACTTAAAAATACCGATCAAAACCGCTTATTGAGATACCCTTTCGGTCCCTGCTTAAAACTTAAACTCAAAAAAAATAATTTCATCAAACCCAACACAAACATGTGGGGTATCTATGGATAGGTCTTCAAAAATGATATTGAGGTCTTTAATATATTTTTTTTCTAAACTGAATAGTTTACGCGAGGGACACTTCCAAAGTGGTAAATAAGTGTGTGTCCCTAACTTCTAAAATATGAGAATGATGAAACTAAAAAAATATATGATTTAAGATAAGCAAACTTCCACCCAAAATTGGTTTGAACGAGATCTGGTGAGTATTTTTTGACGTGATAACGTTTTATAAATTGGTGAACACCTGCCAGTTCAAAAAAGTGTGACGTCACACGTCGTTACTGGAACGCCTCATCGACCCCCGCCGCCCCCGCCCCCGCCACTGCCACCGCCCGCGCCTCCGCCCCCACCGGCCCATGTATTCTGTCTCTGAGCCAACGATACTTTGATAGTTGACAAGGTAACTATAGCAACGTTTTATCGTTGCCATGGTTACCATCAATGTTTTCTTATGACGTTATCACGTAAAATTATCGTCCGGAAACAGACTTTACAGACAACCATTTTTTTTAATAGGTACCTACGTCATAAACCGTAAACCGCCATTTACCCTTCATTCATGTATTTTTACCACTAGCGCCATACATTTTTTTGCATTTGTTTTTGCGTCGGGGTTAAAAACAAAATACAGTGGTACGGAACCCTTCGTGCGCAGTCCGACTCGCACTTGGCCGGTTTTTTTTAAAATTTAATAATGTGGGTAAACTTTTGGAACAGTATTAATGTAGAATGTTTTGTCGCCCGTAAGTTGAGTACCTAAGTTCCTACTTACTTTACCTGCCGCCGTCACCTCACTACCTATCTGGGGAAATCGATCCATCAGCCTTGGCTAGGTAGTACCTAGGTATCAACCTACCCTATTTTATTTTGCGACGACCGGCGACGACGGTGTGTAAAGCAATAAAAGAAATTGTAGCATAGATCACCGTAGGTATGTTGGTTGGTACCTACTCAGGCAATCGTCTGTCTGACCGCCAAGTGAACTTGAAATCAATAACTTTTATAGCTACTTAGACTTACTAGCTACCTTCCTACCTACCGAACAGATAGATTCAGGTGGTCGGTATACGGTAAGTCTGAATAAATTATGAAATACCACGTAGTTGAAAAGCTACCTTATCTGTGATCAATAGATTTCAAAATTAAACAAACTAGTAAACTTTTCATAAAAATATTTTATTTTTTCCTTTTTTAATTGACATAATGGCTTGTGGACTTGTACATTATATACTATCCTCAATACCTAACATGCCTTTGTGTACATACATAACTACATACAGATCGATCCAATCGCCCACGTTTACATTTGCATATTGTTTATGTATAAATTATGATGATCCTTTCGAGTTTTAGCATTATACTTAAATACAAGGCATCGATTCTACGTAGAACTTACCAAATAACAAGAGACCGGATTAATAAAATAAACAAAATATGATACTGTTTTATAATGTTTACAACTTTGCCTAAAGTAATGCATATTTTGACTATTTTTGACATTTTATATTTTAGGCTTTAGTTGCACATTATAATCCGGTCTCTATTAATAACAAAATGGCACCATAAGATAGTACACGAATAATTGTGGTAATAACTACGGAATCGGGACCCTGATTTTTACATAAAAGTACCTACGTAAGCTTAAATAGGTAGGTGGGTTTCTTTCTACCTATTTATCTGAAACTGTCTTTTTCTCATTATTTTAAGTAAGTACTTAAACTTACTTATCTAACTTTAGGAGAAATACTGCAAACATCTATTTTATATTCGAATATTTTATCTTCGTCAAAAATCAGTTCATTCGTTTTCCTTTTGCCTAACATTTAAATAACAAAATGTGCTCGTATTGTGCGCACATATTTTCTCCAAAAGATTTTCACGTTCTTACATAAAATGTTTTTAAAACTTATTCTAAAAGTTTCAGTAAATCTTAAAATTAAAAACTTAACACTAGTCTTTTAGAACTTAAACTAATATATTATTTCATCACAGTCTCGAGGAAATCACCTTAATCTAACTATGATTATAAACCACGTTGACTTTATAATCGATGAAAAAGCAAAGTAAAGAAAATAGCTACCATTCAAAAGTAATTCTCCAAAAAACTTAGTTTTCTAAGTCTAAGGAAGTTTAAAGTTTTCGATCATATCATGTTTTTTGAAAGAACATGTAGAATCTGACGTCATAAGATCAAAATAAAGCCAACGTGATTTTTATAAACTAGTACCTAATAAATAATAGTACCATGACTAAAAGGCATGCCTTTCTGTATGTGCGATGGGATAGGTGCGTAAAAGGAAGTAAAATAAAAGTTGGTGTTCGCGAACACAGTCCCCTTTGCCTTTAAAGGAGCATAACTTTAACGATATTATGGTCAAAAAAGATTTTAAATTATTGCAGTCCAATATGGAGTGTAGGTCACCCAGGTGATATCACCCAGGTGATCAAAGTGGAATAAACCGAACATCGGAGCCTTTACAAAAAGTTTCGTTATTGCAACAACTCTCTTTGAAATAAGTCAACATCTGATAGTACCTACTCCGCAATATAGGACCAAAATTTTGTAAAGAAAAAATGAATATTTGAATCTCTTTGGACACCTAGTAGTTGTACTATCCTATTCCAGTCAGAGGCTCTGCAACTTTCAATACGAAATACTTACATTACAACACGTGATACCTTCGCGTGACTGATTCATTCACCTGCATTGAAATGTTATTTTCTGATATCAGAATTATTCAATAACAAAATCTACCGTGTGTTTTTGTTTGACTAGTTGTATTGTGTTATTTTAATGGCAGGTTATTTTACAATCACGGTCTAAGCGAATACAAAACGTACTTAAATTAGGCACCTTTACACAGTCAACTCATTACCTAAAACTAGATAAACAGCCTCATTTATTATCAGATCTTTGTGATAAAGTTATAGTATTCGCATTGAGTCTGTGTGTTTAAGAATATTTTTGCCTAAACTCCGTTCTTTCTGTTCGAAGTAGTCGCTAGAGTCTGATGAATCGGACTGCCTTTCAATGTTATATGCCCTTATTCTTCTAGCTCGTGTGTCCGAATCATACGTGAGAGTATGATGGCATCCAACCTTGGATCGGAAGACGAGCTTGTAAGGCGCAGGCGTGCTGTACTGGACATCGGACATGGATCTGATGTGTCTTCGGTACTTTGATTCCTTTGTCAATGGTGAGAAAGTCAGCATTATATCCGGCTTTGATTGTTCGATCGATCTGAAACAAAAATAAAGAACGTGTTATTCGCTACTGTTTTTAGGAGACTATAATAATATTCTTTTAGGTTCTAGAAAAGATTATTACTTTGTAAATTTTATTTTAATATGATAGCATTTTATTCAATCTTGTTGTTCCTAGAGTCTTAGGCAAAGTGATCTTTTTTCATAGAGGTATTTTATAGGAGGCTATTTAAATGGATGACATAGGTATTAGGTAAATTTAATACCGTGCCAATCATAATTAATCATCTTAAACCTTTAGTGAGACGCACGTGTGAGTCTGCATGGGAATTTTATCCGACTACGTAAAAGATTACTTAGTAGGTACCTAGGTAGGTACGTAAAAATGTAGTTAAACGGTGATCTTCAGTTTATAGACAAAGTCCAATATATTACGTAAAATACATTTTTGATAAGCTGTTTAAAAGAAGAAAAAAAAAACAAATTAACATCTTCAAATTGAACGATCGTAGGTCGCGGTTGGACAGCTCTAGCGCCGATAGACCCTTAAGTGAAATAGCTTTGAATAAAGTAAAATAGCCAAAGGCTAATAGACTTCTGTCTGCTTTCATTCTATTGGGTAACAATCAGTGATTGGGGTAATTAGTCGATTGGTAGAATACATCGCATTTATGGACATGTGAGAAGAAAAACGTCGGCGTCTATCCATAGTGATTTTATCAGTTCAGTGTCAACTAAAATGTGGATATAAGTTGCCGATACGGGCTGCCTCCGACAAAGTGGAGTGGAGAAAATATCGTGTCTGCCCTATGCTATGCCCCAACCGAGAGGAATTAGGACCTAGAAGAGAAGTGTCGATGAATAGCTAGGTACAGTCGGCAGCATAATTGCAGACCCACAGTCCCACAGTACAGTTCTAAAATTACTACTAAAGGAATGTTTTCATTCTATAATAAATTTTTTTGCAAAATTTTTAAGATATAAGACTTCACACTTCAACTAAATCAGGTGCCTAGAATCTTGCTTGTATTGAAAACATTCTCATAACAGCCGTTTTGAAGCTCTACGGTGGGTCTGCAATTATGCAGCCGACTGAAACTATATAATCTGTACCTATACACATAATCGATTTCATTACATGTTAATACATAAACAATTAAATCATTTATAACTTCCTAACTGCTTTCCTATGCCACTTATCAGGAGCTAACTACGCTTACACTGTAAAGTGTAATAAAGAGATTGTCCATGGTCACATACATCACTGTTTATCGAGGAAGTGTGGCCAAGGTTAAAGTTCACTGCGTCTCGGATGGAAAGGCCGACCAGACAACTGAATATAATTAGGTACCTACATACTCTTAGGTATTTATTTTATTACATTTACCTACTACTCGTACCTAAACGTCGGAAAGCTTAATTTATTGATTCTTTTGTATCTATCACAGGTATACCTCGCGCAGCGAATGGTGACCTCTGCGGTAAGTGGAAGGGGTATGCGCAGAACTCGATATTTATATGAAAATTGAGTTCTGCGCATACCCCTTCTACTTTCCATCAGAGGCCAACATTCGCTGCGCTACGTATATACATAGTTGTATGGTTGCAATAGCGTAAATCTGTGGTTACAAACCAGGGTTGAATTCTTTTTCTAGTAATTATTTTACCGGGACGTTTCGACTATGTTACAATAGTCATGGTCGCGAGGAGCCAACGCTATGAATACAAATCGTGTGAGTTTAAAAAGTTTATGAGACTTTTTCTCTTTTACATATAGATACCTTTTTCTCTTTTACATATAGGTACTGAGTAGGTATAGGGATTTGCCCCTAGACGTTATAATAGTCAACTCAACTCGTTTACGGGAAAATCAATTTTTCATCATTTTCAAATATATAAATAATCAAATAATTAATGAGTTTTTAATGATATAGGTTTATTTATGAACATGATTATATTATTTTAACTAGCGACCCGCCCCGGCTTCGCACGGCTATATTATGCATGTATTATACATATAAACCTTCCTCTTGAATCACTCTATCTATTAAAAAACCGCATCAAAATCCGTTGCGTAGTTTTAAAGATTTAAGCATACATAGGGAAATAGGGACAGAGAAAGCGACTTTGTTTTATACTATGTAGTGATTATTCATGTAAGTTTATAAGTCGCCATAACTATTCACTTTTCCATGTTATCGTTGTGAAAATTTGCGTACTATTGCATTGTAAAGTAGGTAGACATAAATTAAACAAAAGTCACACGAACGATTCTTATCATAGGAATCCCAGATTCATTAAGTCATCGTTATTTAAACGAAACTAAAGGAAAATTTTCCGTAGAAAGATCTTCAAATAGACATACATTAATTTGTATCTAATAAACGCGTAATTAAACAAACACTAGTATTTAATCAGACGTTAACAATGATAAAATGGGTGGGTCATATGCACACAATAAAGTTTACACATACCTACGTAACAATGACTGAAATAGGAAATAGGAAAATTTATTCTTACACATTATGACGACCATTGTTTTATATGTATCACTATCACTACATAGTATAAAACAAAGTCGCCTACTCTGTCCCTATATCCCTATGTATTAAAATCTTTAAAACTACGCAACGGATTTTGATGCGGTTTTTCTTAATAGATAAAGTGATTCAAGAGGAAGGTTTATGTATAATACATGCTTAATATAGCCGTGCGAAGCCGGGGCGGGTACTTAATAAGGCTTAAACGCACTTCACCCCTTCACAAGTAAGTACGTATTTAGAACATAATTTGTTTTAAGTATGTATAGGTATTTACGTTTCCTAGTCACTAGATCCTAGTTAGCTTAGCTTGGGGGTAGATGGTGAGGTATGCATTTGATAATGCCAACAGGGATAATCGCCGGTTTTGTGTCCACAAGTAGGGCCTCTACGTGTTGGCTTCGGCTCCACGCCTTCCAAAGACCCGGGGCTCCACAGCCCCGTGATATGGGAAACATAATAATTATTATAGAAAATTTACATTTTTACAACTTGATCAAACATTATCAACATTCTATAGGCAGATTTTTTTAACGAAATATTTTCAGGTCTCAATAAAGCCAGGCGTCTTGTATGTTGATGTCATCGTATTGTTTCTATTCTGAGGCCCATGCGCCGATTTATAAATAAAATTTAATTTGTCGTAACACTGGTTGCCAAAACAAATGAAACTGGGTTCCTTTTACCCGCGATTGTCAAATGTCTAATTTTAAAAAAAACAGCATGATCCATACAATACCGTATCTAGGTGGTTTATGGGATATTTACTATTTACTATTAATATAATAAATATTTTATTTTTCATTACTCATACTCCGAAAGTAGGTCTAAAGATGCCTGAAGAGCGTGTAGAAAATAAAACTTTCAGCCCTAGGGAAAATCGCTTTCACTGACAGCTGTCATGTCAAATTATGGCTTCGCACGGCTTGTGCAATGTGCATGTAGCCAGTATCCGTATCATTACGCATTAGGAACTTCAAAAACCTAACCTCCTTGCTTTAAGTAACACCAAAGAATAACACTACATGTATATAACCTCTTTAGTCCCAACCTTCTAAGAGGATCTGGTAGTATGGAGTCTCTCATTCACTCTCGTTGTTAGGAAGAATTTTATGTATTATTCGTAATGAAAAGCACAGTGTTTACCTCGGGTGAAAGCCTCATTTAGTCCCTCGAACTATTAACGCCCTCGCTATATACGCTCGGGCGCCAAACTCCGTCTCGGGACTTTAATGAGTGACTTTCACACCTAGGGTAACAATGTACTATTTCTACATTATGTAATAATTATAAAGAGAAAATATTTTTTGTTTGTTTTGATGTTTGTAACGAATTAGGTTCGAAACTACTGGACCGATTTTGATGAAACTTGGTATGAGGATACATAGACCTAAAAAAATTAAGTCCGGAATGATTCAGTCCAGATAAATTTTTTTTTAGTTTTTTTTAGACTACACTGGTTTGGCTAATAGAAAAAATGAAATAATAATCTTTAATTTTAATCTGTAGGTACCCTTCTGGTCGGGAAAAAGAATACATAACGTTCTTATAAATAAGTAAGTAATTTATTTAATGTAATGTATTTAATTAATTATTAAACATAACAATAATTATGCAAGTAATATTAGTAACATAATATCACGGACTCACGGTAAACCCCGGACCTTTGGAAGGCGTGCGTGTATCGTGTAGTGTAAGCCAACACGTAGAGGGCCTTTACAATAACAAGTTTCATAGCAAAGTATTAGTGGATACTATACCGGCGATTATCCCTATCTGCACCACATGTAATTATTATTATTTTTATATAATACAGTGCTCCGCGGTTTCACCCGCGTAACTGCCGATCCCGTGGGAATATCGGGATAAAAAGTAGCCTATAGCCTTCCTCGATAAATGGACTATCCAACACATAAAGAATTTTTCAATTCGAACCAGTAGTTCAGTAGATTAGCGCGTTCAAAAAAACTAACAAACTCTTCAGCTTTATAATCTTAATATATATAAATCTCGTGTCACAATGTTTGTCCTCAATGGACTCCTAAACCACTTAACCGATTATAATAAAATTCGCACACCATGTGCAGTTCGATCCAACTTGAGAGATAGGATAGCTTACATCCCGATATTCCCACGGGATCGGGAGTTACGCGGGTGAAACCGCGGAGGGCAGCTAGTATTAGTATAGATTTGTCTACACATTCACAGTAGGTTAAACAGCACGATTCACCTCTTTCACCCTGGCGTCTGCATTGGCTGTAGTAATTTAGTTCTAAAATCAGTAGCCTCTAAGGATGCCACTGTTCGAGCGGTTAGAGCATAAAATAGGTGCCTTTATACAGGCTTTCTAGTAAAAGCTGTCATTTAAATAAGTACTTACATACCTATACATAGAAACCATTTTAATTAACCGTGACATTATTTAAACAAAGAAGGCTAATAGAATACCTACCTCAATTACTTGATAAAAATCATTAACTTAACGATTAGTGGAAATAGATAATGCGCTTAGTGATAGATATAATTGTCAAATGGCTTTGGATTAATATTAATTAAGTTATTATTTAACTGACAATCAACATCTTTTTACGTTATCGCTATTAATTAATTATATTAATACACGAGCTGTGCTCTATACTACAAAGCAATTCCAAGTTTAACGGTAATACTGAAAAACATATTGGTTAGTGTAGAAGCCAAGTGATACAACTAAATTTTTGTAAGTTTCGAGATATGAAGCAAAACGCGTTTTTGCTTATTACGTCCATGTGTCTAAATAAATTGTTGTAATGTTTTCTGATTATATGACTTATTATTTTATTCTTTAATACGAATACAGTTTTAATGTATTTTTAAAACTTAACTCAATTTTGACCAAAATGTCAGTTGGATCACTTGGCTTCTACACTATCCATTATCTATTAATGGGTTCCACCCTCTACCTATAGTTTCACCCAAAAAAATTATGATTTCTTCAACTATCACTATCACTACATACTTAGTATAAAATAAAGTCACTTTCCGCCGTCCCTATGTCCTTATTTCCCTTTGTATGCTTAGATCTTTAAAACTACGCAACTGATTTTGATGCGGTTTTTGAACGGATGATTATAAACCTTCCTCTTGAATCACTCTATCATACCTATTATGTATAATACATGCATAATATAGCCGTGCGAAGCGGGAGCGGGTCGCTAGTATCTTATATAGCTTAGAACCATACCGACTGAGAGCGCAAGCAACCCCTAAATAATTGTATTGAGAACCTATCTACCAACTTGTAAATAGATTTGGTAGGTCACGCACTAAGGCATATAAAGTATTCTGCCCTAGAAATAATAAATATCTAGGTGCTATCGACTACGAGTACCAATTATTCTAGAACACAAATTAACTATAAACAAGGCGTGGTATTTTCTAAATGGGTACCAGCTAAAGACCATTGTATTGCTATTGTGCCACATTTCAATTTGACAATGAATGATGGACGAAAGCATCGTATAGGTATAGAAATTGGTCCACGCGTGCCAAACGCTATTACTACCTAGTTACGATACTCAAGAGCAAATAATTTAGCTCTAAAAAAACTCGATCAAGTGCGTGATCGAGGCGAGGTATTTAGCCTGAATACAAAAATAATTGTTAGTCCGGTGTCCTTTGCCATCCTTCAACATAACGTTTCAAGTATTTGTCTTCTAATAACTCTGTTCCGTGCAATATTTGTTCACAATTCCATTTTAACCGACAAAAAAACGGAGGAGGTTCAAGTCGATGCGTAGGTATAGGTATATATATTTTTCATTACTCGTGTAGAAAATAAAACTTTCAGTCCTAGGGAAAATCGCTTTCACTGTCAGCTGTCATTCGCTTTCACTGTCAGCTGTCATGTCAAATTATGGCTTCGCACGGCTTGTGCAATGTGCATGTAGCCAGTATCCTTATCATTACGCATTAGGAACTTCAAAAACCTAACCTCCTTGCTTTAAGTAACACCAAAGAATAACACTACATGTATATAACCTCTTTGGTCCCAACCTTGTAATAGGATCAAGTAGTATGGAGTATCTCAATCACTCTCATTGTTAGGAAGAATTTTATGTACCTATTATTGTTTTTAACCGCCGACGCAAAAACAAATGAATAAAACCCTAAAAAAATATTGTATGTCAGACGAGGCTGTATAGGTTAAAAGTCTTTTGACTAGCCTTTCGGGAGTGTAATTAACAAAAAATAGTAAACATAACCTAAAATTCTTATTATTCGTAATGAAAAGCACAGTGTTTACTTCGGGTGAAAGACTCATTAAGTCCCTCGAACTATTAGCGCCCTCGCTACGCTCGGGCGCCAAACTCCGTCTCGGGCCTTTAATGAGTGACTTTCACACCTAGGATAACAATGTACTATTTTATGTATGACCACGCTAACTTTAAAAAAAATAGAAAATAAAAATAAAAAATAATAAAATAAATATAAATAATTAATAATCAATATTGCAGGACACTCCACATATCGCCATCTAGCCCCAAGCTAAGTAACTAAACTTGTGTTATGGGTGCTAGACCAACGGATATACTACTTATATACTTTTCTTTTGTAAATATATACTTATAATACATAGAAACAACCAGACCACAGACAAATATCTAAGCATAAATACTTGTCTGAGGCGAGAATAGAACCCGCGACCCTGTATTGGTAGTCCGGCATGGTGACCATTGTGCCAACTGGGTCGTCACTTTATACAAAGTAGTCCGATTTTAATAATTTATTTTTAATTTTTAGGGGGAATGGGGGTGACTCCTGCTCTAGCTCGTTTCTGGCGCAGAGGCTGTAGCAGAGATTAGCCATCGCCATACAGAGTGGCAATGCTTTTAGCATTATAGGAACCTTTGCGCCGGGAAAAATAAGGGGCGTGTTATTTGACTAGCTGAAGATCAAGTTATTAACAAAAAGTATAGGTATATCTTGTAATTTGTAATGACTTAAATTCATTGTTTGAAAGTGTACTATCATTTGGCAGATCTCAAGTATTAAAATAATCAAATGGATCAGAGGAAAATTACTACATTTATAATTATTTGGCAAGGAATCGCATTATCTTAACGCACATTTATATTACTCAAATACACGTGTGTTTAAAATGGAAAGAATAAAGGTTAACGCAAACTAAAGACAAAACGGTTGGTCGATCGACATTCGGTTGGTAAAAAAAACGCTTGTCCCAACTGTCTCAAGACCGACCTGGATCAATGTTTAGGACTCATCAGCCGTCAAGTTCTATAACATTAAGAGATGCGATGAATGGAAGCCGTTGGTGACAGAGCATCCGATCCAAATGTGGACCATCAAATGATGACCACAATCGTCAGTCATGAGAGGTCGACTACAGAGACAGGTCTAGCGAAGATACCCGACGACGCGACCGGGCGTTGCCAACCAAAGTCACCTCTGCAGATTTGCTTTTTCCCTACTGACTGGATGTAGGAGTAATTAGATCTAGGAACACGTTTCATTTGATATTTAGGCACTTTTGTTTGTCTTAGCATCATCATCTATCCTACCTTAATGATAAGAACCCATGGACGTCACTTTGGTTGTTCCATCAAATATACCATGCAAAAGTATTTGCAATCTTGACCTTTGTGAACATGATCACAAAAAACCTCTTGACTTTCTTGTGCCTTCTTCTCATTGGTGGGCACGTTCCGAAGGCACACAGCCTAACTTAGTTTTTAAGACGATTCAAAGTGATCCCATGCAAATTGTATGATTCCAAATGAATTAATAATTTTGACTTTGACTTTATTACAACTAGTATATCAATTCTGTTTCTCTGTGGTTACAACATATTGCATCAATTACCAACATAAATTATAATTTAAAGATAAATGACAAAACAGAATAATTAAGACTGAAACATACAAAATTGAGATAAGATCCAGACACAACTAAATGCTCATTAATTTAATGATAATACCACGTATTCTACAAGTAAATAATATTATTTTATACAAGCATTAAACGACAGATGTTTAATTTTATGCTATCATCATTTTACGTTTCATTTATGAATCATTTATTTTGTTCAAGTTTAATTATAAATTCGTCTTATGATATGTCATTCGATGAAGACCTATTTGACCCGAATAGATAGAGACAATAACGTTAACAAATATTTTTTAAGATGTCGAAATTCTTGTTGCAAAATATTTAGTTTAATTAAACCGTCAATTTTCAATTTTAATATGACAACCAAAGTAAGTTAGAATAGATCGTACTTTAAACTTTTCAAGTCGCGGAACACTTTCTTCATTCAATTATTTCGATCGCGTCTTTTGTTACTAGTACTTAAGTCTATTGGGATGGAAACTACAGTAGTTCAACCGGTAAGACTACTCGGTAAAACTACTGGGAAGAGTCAGTATAACAGTGTGAAGAAGTCTGGAAGAAAATCCTAACCAGTAACAGAGTGACCTGATAAGATACGACTGATTTGGAAACTAGGTGGGTGCCCACCGCTTGCCATGGCCCGGTTCAGGTATTGAAAAGGAAACCTAGATTTGATTAACTATCTTTTATACTTAGTTTATGTGGGACGGAGTGAATGGACTTTCATTCATAGGTAGAAATACCTCCTAAGGTAGGTAACTAATCGACCCACCTATTAAATAACAAAGGTTTCGACTGAATGATTATTTAATTGAATATGTATAGGTTACCTAGATAATAGACCTAGATACTTAAACGATTTTTAATTTGTTTGCTCGTAGGTATTATTATGATACTTATTGTTTATCTATTTGGATAGGTTTTTGTTTTTAATAATGGCATCGCACGATTTGTTTATGTAGCCAGTGTTTTTGTTTGTACGGAGTATGCCACGCCCGCCTATTAGGTTTAGAACTTATAGGGAAAGCTGAAGTTTCTAAATAAAGCGTAGGTATAGAAAGTTATAATGACCACGGTCATTTTGCTTACATACAAATGACATAATCATTCGGTAACTTAATTAAAAAGTTCTATAAGTTTTGGTTGGCTTAACGATGGCTTCGCTTTATGGAAAAAGTTAATTTATTATGTTACATCATTTAATACAGCTAAACTTTTTTAAACAATACCTATAAACTACGTTAAAATCGTATTGAATTTTGTTCAATGAATCATTGATGATTGTAATCATTTTGATTGATAATATTATCAATTATTGTATCATACATATAATATTCACACATATAAATATTGCATTACCTACCAGCTGCTGCCACCACGCGGATTATACCTAAGTTATTATACCCCTAGGCCCTGTTCAAAGGACAATGGTCAGCCGCAAAAGTGCATTACCACCTCGACGCTCTAAGCATGCTAAATATATATAAGAACTATTTTTGTATGAAAACTGGGCCTGCACTTTTGCACCCCTACTGTACACTTCCATAGAAGATATGGCTTGCACTCGAACATTTCTTTATAATGTACCTAGCTGTTGCCCGCGACTTCGTAAGCGTGGTAGTATTTTTTTATACTAGAACCTTCCTCTTGAACCGCATCAAAATCCGTTGCGAATTTTTAAAGATACATAGGGACAGACAGACAGACAGCGGGAGGCGACTTTGTTTTATACAAAATTATACTATGTAGTGACTATCACTTAGATTTTATATCTAGTACAAGAAGGATCTTATCAGCAAAATAAATTAGAATGCCACAATACTTCAGTCTAAGGTCTCACTAGTATTTATTATGAATAGATTACGTTCCAATTTTGATAAGAATACTGCTTATCATTTTAAGAGTTTTTTTTATTAAAACCAAGAAATTATTGGCTCTATGGAGAAGATTATTTCTTGCTACAAGAAACCTTTGTGTAGTATTGATAGATTGGGGAAAATACGTATAATGTAGCCACATCATTTATTCAATTACCTATTTCGTACCAAATAGGTACTTTGCTGATTTGAAATAGTTGCTGATTCATGTAAGTACTAATAGTTATGTTTCTCTAACAAATCAATTGTATTCTTGAGAGAAATAAAGATTCTTAAACCGTATACTTTATGGTTTTACTTAATAATGTCAATTAATCGATGACTTCATTACCTACTTACAATTTGCGTCATCATTTAAGTTAATTACGTAGGTACCTAAGCAAGTATAAAGTAAGTACCTACATAATTAGTTAATTTGGTAAAATATGCAGGTGTCGTAAGTCTTCAATGTTTTTCGTATAATATCGAATTTATGACGTATAAGTACTTACTTATTATATTTAATAGTTTCAAGTCTGTTTGACTGAACGCGACGAACTCAAAAAATGAATCAATGGACTTTTATACGGTTTTCACCAATGGATGGACTGATTCATATATTCATATGATTTATTAAAGTTTGGAAAAAGATGGAAAAAGTTTGAAATTAATGTTTGATTTCTAGATTTTTACAGAGATGGATTACAAACTAAAATTCAAAAAGTGTGCGCCGAGCTGTAATATCACGCTAAAATGATTGGATATTCTATTTCCCAAAACTGGTTTTTACAAAATTGACAAAAGAGATGGTACCCAGAGTATCCAAATTCCGAAAACCCGTATTTTAAATCACAGATTTTTAGGATTTAGTGGTAAAAACTATAAATGAAAATCAGCAGCGGTGAGATGTCAAACGGTTCCGAATGAGAAGGTCTATTATGGGATAATGTCATTGTTTGTAGAAAGTCCACATGTTAAAACGTCTAATATGTAACAATGTCTAGAGTGGCAAAATGACTAGCTATTAAAACGTCCAAAACTCATAGCAATATTACTGAGCCCGTCCCCCATGCCCGCATATGAAATGTATGTTTATTGCTAGATGGATTTATGTACCTATGCATTTATTAATGGAAAATAAATGGTTTAAATCGGAAATGAATCATGCAATAAGTACCGAGGTAAGTATACCGAATATACAGTGGATCCATCCAAAATCAGAGTAGGATAATATAAATATTTATTATCGAATAAATAAATGGTACATTCGTAGGGTAAAGACATTGGTGTCTTATGTACCTACCTACAATCAACTATTGGTAGTTGATTGTAGGTAGGTACATATATCTACTTACCCGACAACGCGAGGGTTATGTTTTTAACGTTAAATATTCAGTCGCGAGCACTCATTGAGCAAATAAAAATAAAGGCATATAACAATGGCTGGCGTCATGTTTTGGCATTTGATTGGTTGAATATAAATCGCCTAATAAAACCAAACATTTATGTATTTAGTTATTGTTGTCTGTGGACCATATATGTCTATATAAATTGTATAATGATACCTAGTTTCATGCACAATAATGTATCGATCAGATCTACTAAGTATAGAGATAAGGTCATTGTAGGTACTCACTTTCCCATAAAATAGTCCGATATTTGGTTGAATTTCCAAAAAATTTGAAAGATCAGCATCAGGATGGTATGACTGATCCATGCGTAAAGTTTAACGCAGCTCTCCATTGCGCCTACGCCGTTTTCCTCCCGTTCTCTCTCCCACACCAACTTGGTTATAGGTATTTCACTCATTCGTCACTTTATAATCCAAAATTCGTCGAAACTCGTAAACTCGGAGCAGTAGCGTAACGCGAGCGGCGAGGCCGATAAAACTGTAGTGAATCGAGTTATCAATCGAAGTGGGTATACTTATAAATAGTTTCGAGTGCGTAGCGATAGTCTGAGTTCGACCGCACTCGGGCGTCGGTGCACGATTACTGAGTGGCCCGTGGCCCTGAGGCTCCCAGCACGCCAGTCTTTACCTACCGACACGATGACGAAAGATGACTCAGTTGTATCGTTGTGGTTATCATATTTTGTTTTGCTGCTGCCTGAAGAGGAATGCGCCCCGAGTTATCCGCCCGCGCCGCGCCGGTTCTCTAAACAGGACACAATACCATTTTTTTTCTTCACCCCTCTATGATAACGATAACAAAGGATATGCCACTACCTGGTACATTACATTTCGTCAGCTGTTCGTTGTGGTATTGTAATACTTTCCAGAACGTTCATACGATATTATTGATTGTTGAATCATTCGATGCTTCCGCTTTAAAGACAAATTAATGAGTTCTTAATGAATTCTTTGTTTAGGTAGGTAGGTAGGTACCATGTTTATCTAGTCGTTATATCTGTAGGTCATAGAGAAACAGCGCAATTCCACCTGAAAATACGAAAAACAGTGAAAGTAAAGGGTATTCACCTGTAATAAATAAACAATAACTAATTCCCAAGTGAAATATTGTATCTAACTAGACATAAGCACATAATGCTATTTCGGTAGCTACTAAGCATATAAAGTTTCAGTCGTCATTGAATAATAATGAATTGTAGACAAACAAGGTTACAAGTAAGTAACGTAAAGTAATATACGAAGTATTACTACGAAATTACAGGTGAAATTAAATAGACCCCAGGAAGAAGATCCAGCAAGTGCCCTAAATTCGTTATATTTATCGTCTTTGACATTTAAGTAAACTGACATGTTCGAAAGCAAAACTGAAATGATTCAGAAGGCGAATCTATCTACCTCAAAAACATGCCCCCCTTTATTCCAAAACGAGGTTTAAGGATAGTCCGAGATGTAGATTTAAACCTTACATTTCGACACTGATTTACTCGTGAACTATAGTCTAAACACTATCCCTATAGATTATATAGGGAACTATAGTCTAAACACTATCCCTATCATTAATTTAGGGATAGTGTTTAGACTATAGTTCACGAGTAAATCTGTGTCGAAATCTAAGGTTTAAATCCACATCTCGGACTATCCTTAAACCTCGTTTTGGAATAAGGGGGGCAATGTCTGGAAAGAAACTACTAAGTTTAACTAAGTATGCTATAAAGCTTTAGCTTATCACCACAACTTTATAATTTAACTTAAATATAACTTAGAACTTTTAAGTTCTAAGTAATTACAAAGTTGTCGTAACGTATTATTTTGAAAACTGTCTGGTTAACTCAAAGGGGAAACCCAACGTCAATAAAAAGACAATTTGCAGGTAACGTTTAGCCATAAAACAATTGAATGCTCTTTTCAAACCTTAGTTAGTCTGAATTCTAAGGCTGAAACCTAATTTAAAACCCGACTTAAAAAAATAGTTTATTTAATTAAATAATTTAAAACTGATCAATGTCATTTTTCGCTACCTCTATATAATGCAACAATTATCGAGGTGCAATTCTGTTTATCACTCCGTAGATACTTGATCTGACAAGGATCTGTCCTCTCAAAATTTTATATCCCGTTTCCAATAAAAAAGAATAATCAAAATCGGGTTTTAAACGAATAAGTTTAAAATATCCATAAAACAAACAGAAACCACTAAATTGAGAAACTCCTGATATTTGAAGTCAGGTAAAATTTCATCACCTCATTGTTACAGAGAACAATATTTTTTTTTAAATTTCATTTCACACAGCGCCATCTACCCCCAAGCTAAGTAACTAGGCTTGTATTATGGTGGCCAGACACGGGATAGCTAATTAGATAGAACTCTGTATTGCATACACAAATAAATATATGAAGGATAATTCATTTATTAAAATCCATGAATTAACACCTACCTATTTCTAAATGTATTAACAGAAAGTGTTTTGAACGGAGCTACTACTATAAAACCAAGAAGGTCGTTCGTAAGGGTCGGTCGTTGCTCCCTTTTACTTGATACAGGAATTGAAAAAGTTGAAACCAGCTTACTGTGATCTATTTTTAAATTAACCTCTCGTACTGTGAGGTTAGAAAACCAGCTGGCTACATAATCTACACATAAAGTCCTGCAAATTGCCTACAAACTCAATAAACGATGATTGAAACGTTTTTTTGTAAGGAATGCACTTAAATTTTGATTTATATGTTTAAATGAGCAAGCTTTTCCGAAAGTGGAAAATTATTTTTAGTTTGCAGTAAAACGGTTTAATATAGCAGCTTTTTGGCAATATTTTGGTGTTTTCTACGATCATAATAAGATGTTAATAAACTGCTAATGTATGCTGCCTTTCCTCACACCTTCATCAGCAACAACTTTAAAAGTTTAATCCAAATAATTAATATTAGTTCCTCCCAGCTGTAAGTGACACCACTTACAGCTGGAACAGCTACTCAAACGAATCCAGAGGAGAAAATTCTGATTGTGTCATATTCTGTAAATCCACTTGACGTATCATAAGTGTGAAACGGAAAATATAAGAATAAAAAATTTAATTTATATATTTCTATATATATATTTTGTGTGATTACCATTCATAATTTCTTAAAAAAAAGCTATTTCTGAAGTCGAGTACGAGATTATCTTAATATATATAAATGTATTATATATTTAGTTGGTATGGAATTTGTTTATTAACCAAACTAGTGAATGTTCTATAAAATACATAATAATTAATTAATCATATTCTGAACCGAATTGTTTAGAAACTTATTTCAATTATATTTATTGATCTATTTAATTTGATTTTAAAATATTTTTTTTAGCAACAATGATTTTTATTTTACAGAAGCAAACGAACTTGCATCACAAGTCTTCATATTTTTTGCTGCTGTAATATACTATGCTATACAAACACTTTTTATCCATTAATTAGCTCGGTGAAGGTCGTTTTCAAAGGGATCTTAGACTATTCAAGATGTTTTTTCATTCACCCTAAGAGGAATGTATAACCAATTAGATAGGTAGGTATATGTATATATTCCTACTTATAAGACTATAATAATACTCCAATAATGTCCTATAATAATATCCTGTCGTATTTCTCACATATTATCCAAAACCTAGGCGTGTGACTATCTCTATGTCTTATCTATCCAAAACCTAGTCGTGTGACTGTTAACTAAATAGTGTTCACATAATAATTAATCTGTTGTTTATTAAACATTAGCTCGCGACGTTCATCGATTCTAGAATAGATTTCTTCTTTATATCTGTAGACATTGGATGGAGAAAAAACAAAATGAAAAAAACTTACATACCTTCTTACATTAGAATTATCTATAGCTTACGCTTTCAACGGTAAGACCGCCTATTGTACCTACTACTCTTTGTTTCAGTTTGATTTTTTTATAAATGTTTTTTTTCTTTATATGCGTGTAATAAAGCTTTCTATCTATTGATAGGTGAGTACTTGACCAATGTTTAAATTATTTTCTATACTAGCTGCGCCCCGCGGTTTCACCCGCTTAAGTCCCGATCCTGTGGGAATATTGGCATAAAAAGTAGCCTATAAATCCAGGCCTTCAGCTATTTTCGAACCGAATTTCATTGCGATCAGTTCAGTAGTTTTAGCGTGAAGGAGTAAAAAAATGTGAGCCGTCACGGGACCCTGGCAGATGTGAAACATCGACATTATTTTGTAAAAGTAATATGCAGAAAAAAACAGATTGTGATAGAATCGCACAGTCGATTACGGTGTACACCGTACACACTACTGCATATAGACTGTATATATATATATATATATACCATCATATAACGTGGCGACGCGTCACCACGGCATGCGTCGCCACGCCAGAAATCGGTTTTACGTGCGGCTATAGATGTTTCACGTCAAAACACACCCACAAACTTTCACATTTATAATATTAGTAGGACTAGGATAGGATGATGTCGATGCCTTGGGTAAAGACTAGGTGCCCCACCTGGGAAGCCACCTTTTTTTTATGCATCATCCCGCCACTCCCCGGGGGGGGGGGGAGTAGCGAGGGTATGTGGGGATCCCTGCTAGCCTGAAGGTGGTGGGCGGCCAGAGGTTTACCCACTAAAACTCCACCGGTTCCTATCACCTAGGATGCCACCTGCGTCAGTACTTTTGCGGCGAGAATTACCTATACCTCTTGTGCGTGCGTGGCTGCTGCAGCTGCCGCGTATCAATACGTCTCTTTTTAACAGAGAGGCCTTTAATTTCGTTCGTGAGGTTAGCCGACTCGTCACAGAGATAGGGATTGGACTACCGCTTGTGGTCGTTCCTGCTGCAGATACTTTCCCATTGCGATGCAGCGGGGTAACACTGCAATCGTCATGGGGTCCTGTTCAGATAGATAAATAAATTACGGTATTACGTGTCACGTTGTTTGTAGGTACGCGATGGACTCCTTCTTTGCACACCGTGTGCAGTTTGATCCAACTTGAAAGATAGGATAGCTTACATCTTAATTTATCCCGATATTCCCACGGGATCGAAGTGTAACGTGTGTGTGTAGGGTTTTGAAAATATTTTTTGTAATATCTACATATTTATTTTTGTAATAAAAAATCTAAGAAAGTATTTAGTACCCACCTAAGTAAGTATATAAGTACTTAACTTTTATTACGTTAAAATATTGATAAGAAAACCTATAAGACGAATATAGATTATTTTCTTGTTTATTTATGTGAACTGTTAACAAAGAAACAAACATTGAAACGTTTTGAATTAGCCATACGTAAACATATTTTGATAATAATAAGCAATTCTATTACAGATAGCTTTTGCCCGCGACTTCGTCCGCGCAGGAGTCGAAAATAGTTAAAATAGGATTATTTTTTGTTGATTTCAAATTAGATTGAGTTTGAAACATGTGTGTCAAAATAAAATGTACTTACTTAATTTAATCAAAAGCAATAAGGAGTTCGAGTCGAAGCAAATCGCCTAAAATAACTTTCTACTCTTTTTTAAACCCGGTAGGTAATTAATTTCTTATCGGATGCCTACGTCATACGAAGAACACACCCTATAAGTTTCAGGTTTCTACGATTTAGGCTGTGCGTTGATCCGTCAGTCAGTCAAGACAAAGAATTTTATATGTATAGAGAAGATAGATTTTGAATGAGATGTATTTTAACTTGGAACACGAAAACCTCGGGTGCACCCAATTCTCTTGGGATGGGATCCAAAATGGGCTATACGTCTAAGTACCTAAAGTTCTAAACCAAAAAAATGAATTCTTCTATTTCTGTCTTTCTAACACAGAGCCAATAATGCACAAAACTCTACGATTACCACATGAGTAAATCTTTAATCATATCGTGCTAATTAGTAATTACCTATCTATCATAGTCATCTTTTGTGTTTTTAGGGTTCCGTACCTTAAAAGGTAAAAAAGGAACCCTTATAAGATCACTTTCCTGTCCATTTTAAAAATGAAAAAGGTGTAAAAGTCCTATTCATTTGTTTAGGTATTTTCGTATTCATAACAAAAGATATTTCTTTTAAATTACTTAATAATTAGTATCTACTAACTTTGGGAACTGTGACTTTTGGCAAATTGTTCAAAATTTTATTATTAGGTAGGGCTGAACAGTTGCGCAGAGAGTAATTTTGGCGTATCATAATAAAAGAGTTTTAAGTGATTCAGTGGCTATCCTATAACAGTTTTATGTTTTAACAAATATCCCGTCTCCGAGATGGTTTAGAAGTTTGGTTAGAAAGCATTATTTGTGCACAACGCACTTTTGATAAAATCTTAGTCATAACGTTTGGTCAAATATCCCATTTCCGAGACACCTATGAGATTTGGTGTAAAGGCATATTTCATTTGCCGTAATGACCGTAATGTCCTCTATCGACAGGTATTAGCAAACGTATCGCGCAAAAAAAATACTATGTCAAGTTCCCAGTACTAAATGGCAAGACACCTTTTTTCAGTTCAATGTTCGAAGTTTTCAACCTCTTAGGTTTTACGTTAACGCTGTCAGCTTGAAGTGACGTCTTACCAATCATAGATTAATGAGTATGTTACCAATCTAATCAAAAGCACTAAAGAGTATTGATATCAACTTCGAAGCAAATCACTCCCAAAATAACTTTCTTCCCCTTTTTAACCCCGTTAGGGGATGAATTTCAATAAAATACGAAACACGTGTTCCATTAATTCTGTTAAAGAATGTTTATGCAAAATTTGAAATAGATTGGACTAAGGAATCACGTTGTCCAATACAAACTTTGCCCCCCTTTTTCACCCCTTTAGGGGTAGAATTTCGGAAAATTCTTTCTTATCGGATGCCTACGTCATAGAAAGAACACACCCTCCAAGTTTCAAGTCTCTACGATTAGCGGTTTAGGCTGTGCGATGATCCGTCAGTCAGTCAGGACAAAGGATTTTATATGTATAGATATAGATAAGAAGATAATACATGCATAATATAGCCGTGCAAAGCCGGGGCGGGTCGCTAGTACTTTGATAAAAGAGATCCAATCAAAGAGTATTTAAGTTTTTAATAACCCCAGCACGCCGCTTCATACACATGTTCATACAAAATTGCTGGAGCGTTGTAATGTTCCGAATTCAAAAAACGCTCCTGCATTGGATTTAATTTTCTTTGACCGCGACACTGGCTATATGCACGATAGTAATAATGCGAAGCCATAGTAAAATTATAAATAAAAAAGAGATGGCGCTAGATGCTTCTTTCCGTATGTCAAACTGACAATTTTGACATCATCCCTACGTTCTGTACGTTTTCATGCAAAAATATTATGGTTTATTTTTTACGCCAAGAAATATCAAATTTTAATTAGTAACATAAATCTACTTGAAATACCTAAACCTCTTCTGATATTTTCTGAACACATTCGTGAAGATTATGTTAAAATCTGTTTCCTAGTTCCCGAAATTAGACTGCACAAACAAGGTAAACAAATAGAATCAACATTTTCTGAGATGAATGGTAGTTTCGCGAAAACGAAGAGATGGCGCTAGTTACTTGAAATTAAAAAAAAATATCTTATTAAATTAATTACTATAATTTCTAGTTAAAAAATGTGTATATTGCTATGTATTCTTAAAATACATAAGTGTACAAAATTTTTAAGCAGAACAAAAAGAATAATCAACTAATTTGTGATTTTCTAAATTTAAGAAAACCTGAATCGCGCATGCAAGATTTTTTTCTACCGGAGCTATATAAGGTTAGCGAATTCTATAGTGCTAAGATCATTATGGACGTAGAACGCTTACTTCCAAAACTTCGAATTTATTATATGTAGAGATAAAGCCAGAGCGTAGAATTCATTAAGAAAATCAGTAAGTAAGTAAGTACATAAATAAATAATAAATAAATATTGCAAGATATTCCACACATCGCCACTAGCCCCAAGCTAAGTAACTAGACTTATGTTATGGGTGCTAGACAATGTTTAAACTACTAAAGTATATTCTTTTCTTTTGTAAATACATACTTACAATAGGTATATAGAAACAACCAGACCACAGGCAAATATCTAAGCATAAATACTTGTCTGATGCGGGAATCGAACCCGCAAGTCTGTGTTTGGCAGTCCGGCATGGTGACCATCGTGCCAACTAGGACTATAAAACCATTTCCAAAACCTTTCCAAATTATTCAAAGAGCTTTTACTAAGCTTCAACTTCGTAATGTGGTAAGTACTAAAATTTTTCTTTCTTTTCTTCACTACATAGTATAAAACAAAGTCGCTTTTTCTGTCCCTATTTCCCTTTGTATGCTTAAAAAGTGATTCAAGAGGAAGGTTTATATGTATAATACATGCATAATATAGCCGTGCGAAGCCGGAGCGGGTCGCTAGTTAACTATAAATTATTAATAGTTATTGTTTACTTACACCAAATTATCTGAATCATAAATCGCAAGAAAATAAAGAAATAAAATAAAAAAAATTAAAAAGTCCCTCCCTACAAAAAGGATGAAATAAAAAATTAAATTAAAAATTTAAAAAACCCCCGACACAAAATAATAAAAATAGTATGAATGTAAAAAGCCTAAAACAAGCAAAAAAATCTATAAAAAAAGAAAAAGCCACAAAAAGAACAAAAAAGGTATAAACGTGAAACCCTACAAAAAGAAAAAAATAACCTCGAAATTATGATTCTACTACGTAAGTACATGTGAATTTTTTTGATTAAATATTGTCGCGTCGGGGGACCGCTCTTTACCTATAGAAACACCTTCCTAAGTAAAATGATATTAAAATTTCAACGAAAATGTTAAAGTATTAAGAATTACTAATGATAAAATGCTAAAATAAAAATGTTAACATTAAGTATATTAAATTGACTCGAAAAAGAGCGGTCCCCCGACGCGACAATATTTAATCAAAAAAATTCACATGTACTTACGTAGTAGAATCATAATTTCGAGGTTATTTTTTTCTTTTTGTAGGGTTTCACGTTTATACCTTTTTTGTTCTTTTTGTGGCTTTTTCTTTTTTTATAGATTTTTTTGCTTGTGTTTTTTTTTTTCATTTTCTTATTATCATAGATTAAGATAAAAAAACTAAAAAATAAAAAACTAAAAATTAGGGGCATGGTCATGGCAGTTATAAGATTTATGCACCAAAAATATTTGCTCTAGTCACTACCCAGTCATTACCCAGGGAGAAAACAGTCGTCTACATTTGTTATAATTTGTATGGAAATAGCCTCCCGTACCCTTTCCTCTTAAAAAGGTGGGTTTTATGGTTAGTGTAATTTAATTCTTAAACCCATTTATGGTTAGTTTTGAAACCAAACAGCAACAATAAACCCAATCCATTAAATAAGTTCAAGGGCGTTCAGAGGAGACTATTTCCGTCCCGTCTAATAAAGCCAACCCCATAATAAGTTGCCCTCAAATGTCACAACCACGATCTGTTTCCATCGTCGTACACCAACGCGATGTTTATTTCAGTCCGACTGAAAAGCGCAATTGAAAATATCTCACTTTTATATCAAACGGCGTATAAATAAAACTGAAACCAAGGCGAGATTATTATTATCTTTTTTTTAAGTACAATCTATACTCATATTATAAAGCTGAAGAGTTTGTTTGTTTGAACGTGCTAATCTCAGGAAGTACTGGTTCGAATTGAAAAAATATTTTTGTGTTGGATAGTCCATTTATCGAGGAAGGCTTATATGCTACTTTTCATTGCGATATTCCCACGGGATCAGGACTTACGCGGGTGAAACCGTAGCGCGCTGCTAGTCAGGTAATAAAAATGCAGACCCACCGCAGAGCTCCAAATAGTTTCAACTCAAGCAAGATGTAAGGTCCAGTTAGAATTTTATTGACGTTTAAATAACCCTTCAACCTGTGAATGTATTAGACAAACATTATTAAACTGAAATGGTTCCAATAATACTTATTTTAGAACTCTACGGTAGGTCAATTCTGTTGCTGATTATACCTACTTATAATAAAGGAAGAATGAACGAAAATATGGAAGTTCTTAATATTTTTGACGACATATTAAGTGGTCTATGTGTTGCGTTGGGCGCACACCCGCTTGCGACAAGTTGCGGGTTCGATTCCCGTCTCAAACAAATATTTATGTTAGGTATAGATATTTGTATCTGGTCTGAGTGTTTCTGTATGTGTTAAGTATATATTCACAAAAGAAAAGTTTAAAAGTATTAAATTCGTTTTCTGACCACCATAACACAAGCCTAGTTGCTTAGCTTGGGGCTAGATGGCGATGTGTGAAGTATTCCACATTATTTATCTACACTAATATTTTATAGAGGAAAGATTTTTTTTGTTGTTTGTTTGTAACGAATAAGCTCTGAAACTCCTGGTCCGATTTTGAGGAAACTTTGTATGAGGATAAATTGATTCATTAGGAATAACATAGGCTTTTTATCCCGATATTCCCACGGGATCGGGAGTCACGTAGGTGAAACCGCGGAGCGCTGCTAATCTACACTAATATTATAAAGCTGAATTGTTTGTTTGTTTGTTTGTTTGTTTGAACGCGCTAATCTCAGGAACTACTGGTTGGAATTGAAAATTTATTTTGTGTTGGATAGTCTTTTTATCAAGGAAGGCCTTAAGGCTATATATAACATCACGCTGCGACCAAAAGGAGCGAAGAATCAATGGGAAATATGGAAAAAAAAACGCGCTAATCTCAGGAACTGCTAGATCGAATTGATAAATATAGGCTACTTTTTATCCCGATATTCCCACGGGATCGGGAGTTACGTAGGTGGAACCGCGGAGCGCTGCCAGTTATTTATTACTAGCGACCCGCCCCGGCTTCGCACGGCTATATTATGCATGTATTATACATATAAACCTTCCTCTTGAATCACTCTATCTATTAAAAAACCCCATCAAAATCCGTTGCGTAGTTTTAAAGATTTAAGCAGTCAAATTGAAATAGGGACAGAAAAAGCGACTTTGTTTTATACTATGTAGTGATGATGTTTATTCCTCCTCCAACGCAAAGAAGGTTACATAACAGTGATAGCACGTCAAATTAGTAAATATTTTTGTACGTACTCCATATTCCAATACCATTATGACTTCATATCACAGATCATTTATGAAGCGGTCAGTGGCGACGACCGAGATAATTCGAAATTGTTAGTTCGGACGTTCTAGAACCCTCACATTGTCAATTGGGGGCCAGAGGACACGCCATACAGAGTAAGTGCCTACGTTTTAGGCAACAGGGAAAATGCCGTGAAACGTGCGTCAAAACAATGCAGGCCTGAGGGTTAGTTCTTCTTAGACGGTTGAAAACAATAACTTATCTGTCGTTGGCTACTGAAAGTTAAAATTTCATTTTTTTGTTATATTTCCTATAGCAAAACCAAAACTATCAAAAAAGTATCCGTTTCACCATTGGTATCAAGGCAGATCTCTAAAACTATTACTTGACGACAAGGAGGTTAGAAAGCTGATAGATTTGTTAGCGACCATTAGAGTGGATTAGTTAACTTGATATAATGAAATCGTCGTAAGTTTTCTGAGCTGTATCAAATCTATAGAGTAACCACAGAGAGTAACCCGCTTACTCTTAATAGTTTATTATGCTATCGATATAAAATATCTTTTGCATCAGTCACACATCTGTCACTGTGCAAAAGTGTGAAAGTGACAAAACATATTTTAACTATTGAAGGCTTTTTAAATGAGGGTATTAGTTTATATAGTCACACCACCTTTCTTTGCTTCCATCCTTCTTTTATTTTGAACACCTGTATTAAATCACACGCAAGTATTCATTATGGCATGTGGCGGGTTGATGTAATTGGCATTACAACCACGTGTGTATGCAACATCTTGAACACATTTCACATTCGTATGTTATGTTTCCATTGTTTACTTTGATATGACTCGATAACTGCGTGAATTATCGATGAATCTTAGATACTTACATTGGCAAACGCATGCATAGAGGTTTAAGATTAATGGTTTATGAGTTAAAAAGTAACTAAACTGCTAAAGTAACTAAACTTAGATGAAACGTTTTTGAGTTAAAAAGTAACTAAACTGCTAAAGTAACTAAACTTACATGAATCGTTTATGAGTTAAAAAGTAACTAAAGTGCTAAAGTAATTAAACTTAGATGAATCGTTTATGAGTTAAAAAGTAACTAAACTGCTAAAGTAACTAAACTTAGATGAAACGTTTTTGAGTTGAAAAGTAATTAAACTGCTAAAGTAACTAAACTTAGATGAATCGTTTATGAGTTAAAAAGTAACTAAACTGCTAAAGTAACTAAACTTAGATGAATCGTTTATGAGTTAAAAAGTAACTAAACTGCTAAAGTAACTAAACTTAGATGAATCGTTTATGAGTTAAAAAGTAACTAAATTGCTAAAGTAACTAAACTTAGATGAATCGTTTATGAGTTAAAAAGTAACAGAAATCCTCCTTGAAGGGGAAAAGTGGAATAAAAATATAAACAAGTCCAGAAATCCCCGCTGAGAATATGCTTAAAAGAAAAAATATAAATAATATAAAATGTATATGACGACCAAGTTGGCACAATGGTCACCATGCCGGACTGCCAAACACAGTGTTGCGTGTTCGATTCCCGCCTCAGACAAGTATTTATGCTTAGATATTTGTCTGTGGTCTGGTTGTTTCTATGTACCTATTATAAGTATATATTTACAAAAAAATGTATATAAGTAGTATATCTGTTGTTTAGCAGCCATAACACAAGTCTAGTTACGTAGCTTGGGGCTAGATAGCCTGAACAAAATGTCAACGGTACAAATGCTTTCGAAGTACCTACTTAAATTATATTTTCATAAGGAGTCTTATAAACTACACGCTGCACGGGTCATCAACAAATCTCGGCTACGAACGAGGAAGCAATTGACAGCACCGCCCGTTGTCTGTGTTTGACCTCGCCATAAAGTGATGTTCATAACTTTATGTACCTACCTTACCTAAGTAGGTATATCGTTCAAATACCTACATGTCTCATCCGCTGCGTCTGTCTGTCTGAACGAGATAATCTGAAAAACCACTTGGGGGCTGTCCATAATCCATAAAAAACACAAAATATCACAAGGGGGAGAGGGGGTGTCGTATTACATCACGTGTTTTTATTTTTGTAGGTACTAAAAAATACACGTGATATGGGGTGAGGGGGTTAGTCTTAAACCTCACCATGTATCACCAAGGGGGAGGAGGGGCAAAATTAAATTCAATTTAATTCAATACTTTATTTCAGATAATTAAAATCCATAAAATACACATAAATCACACGAATAAAATCAATAAAATAAACAAAATCAAAATATATAACAAAACCATAAAATTCAATGTCATCATACTTAATGTCAACTAAATTTAGAAACGTCAAAAATAAAATTAAAATCAAAGCATTCTATTCTAAATTAAATCCAAAGTAAATAAGTAAGTAAAGTAAATCCAAGTTAAAAATGCAACAGATTTTCACATACGCTTTACACTAATATACAGAGTGAAAATAGTAAGGTAGAGCGTTTCTTTTCACACACAAAGATAAATAAAAAACGTAGAAAAATATCAAACTTAAATACAGAGTGGTAATAAGGGTAATAGGAGACATATACCGCTGAAAGCGGAGTGATTCATGAAGGTTAATGTGTATAATTTTTAAGGTTTTGTCTGTGTAAATTGGCTGAAATATGACAGAAAAAAATGCAGGCTTATTTTATTAAGCTCTGCTAAGTATATAGAATATACAGCCTGGTAACAGACAGACGGATGGCCGGACAGAGAGAGAAGTCCTAGGGTCCAGTTTTTACCTTTTGGGTGTGGAACCCTAAAAAGGATAAAAAAAGATTAATACTCTCCAATAGACGCTAGAGAATAATTTCTGGGTTTTGGTAAGCAGTATTCTTAATTTAAAACAATATTCTTAAAAAATGACTGCTGAGTGCTTACTGACCGACCGACTGATTTTCAAGAACAAAAAATATTCTCTAGCGTTTAAATAAACAGGATTATTTCTTGCTTCAAGAATCAAAAAATTCCGTAACGAAAATAAAACCTAACACGGCGGAGTGGGAGACTCCGCCTACCATAAAAAATAGCTTTACCGCGGCAGTCCTCGAGTGCCACACGTTTTAAGCTATTGCATAGCTTTTATAGCGGGCTTTAAGCGCGGCGACCGAATCAGGAAATTCCGTAACGAAAATAATATCTGGGGTGTTAGGTATTATTTTCGTTACGCTCTCCCACTCCATCCTACCCACTCCACCTACCATGTAGCTCGGCCGAACGTTCGGTATATGGTGTTTTTCTATGTTTTACCACTGCGAAGCCATTTCAATAGTATGCTTGAAAGCAAGTTTATTAGTATTTTATAGTTCAATTTTATTGGAAAAAAAATTAGAATCATCTGTTAATTATTGTTGTGTTATGTATGATGCAGGTGTACGCAGTACGCAGTAGCTATATATTTTATGTTCAGATAAATCTATAAATGGGAATGAGTTGATTAGAAAGTAAACTTGGCTGACGTCAGAGCCTGCAACATCTTTAGATTATTCAAGTATTCTTGTTAATTGAGTTGGCTGGCAGTAAGGTCACAATCCTATTATTTATACTAATATTATAAAGCTGAATAATTATTTTTGTGTTGGGTAGTCCATTTGTCGAGGAAGGCTTTAGTCTATTTTATAATTCGATATTTCCACGGGATCGTGATTTTATATTTACGCGGGTGAAACCACTGCTAGTTCAATAATATACGTTATTTTATTCTACACGTTACACCCACGTAAATCTCGATCCCGCGGGAATTTCGGGATCAAAAGTATCCTAGGTCCTTCTCCAAATCCTAAACTAAACCACAATGCCGATTTTTATTCAAATCGGTTGAGTCGGAAAAAATCAAATGAACAAACCAACTTTCAGATTTACAATATTAGATCATTATTTGATAATTTGAGTTAATTGGATTACTTTATTTTATATCCATATACTTACCTACACAGAAAAAAAAAGTTTCTTTGAAGCAAGGAATTATCCTCTCTCTATTTAGACGCTAGAGAATAATTTCTTAGTTTTACTTAAACAATCATAAAAGCTTAATCAGTAAGTAGGTATTTATTTATTTTTAATTTAAAAGCAATTTTAAGAATATTATTTTATATTTTAAGAACATTTATACAAGAAAATATTCTCTAGCGTCTATAAGCAGAAGATTATTTCTCACTTCAAGAAACCTTTTTCTCTGTGTGTTTGTTTGACCGTGATATTCTTCCATTGTCAGCTATTTTTGAACAAATCAAGTTTAACCTACCTAGCTACTGAAACGTCGATTTGTGCTGAATTTTTACATTTAAATTATACAATTTTCATAAGTTACCTACTAACCTACTTCAATTACTTTGCAGTTTTATAAAAATACCTCTTTCCAAGGTTGAATTAATTTCGTTGTCTAGTGCAGAGTGATGATGAACTTGGCCATATTTTTATCTAAGGTTTTTCCGAGGCCGATTTTCTCACGATCTATCTAATTCGATGAGTTTAAAATAAAAAAATATTTATTATATTTACTTATTCCTTTATTTATAAAAAAAATATACTTAATGGCAAATGTAGGATAGGTTTTAACATATTATTTTCTCGTACTCTTTATTTTAATCTAAAGCAGTTTTTACTCGTTCTTGCGAATTCATCAGTGCAGAAGTTGATTTTTGCGAAATCCTTTCTTTGCCTACGTTATAATAGCTACCTAATAAATTCCAAATTTTAGTCAGAGCCGGGCGGGAATCGAACCCGCAACCCTATGTTTGGCAGTTCGGCATGGTGACCATTGTGCCAAATGGTCGTCATATTTGCATAACACGTAGGAATCATTAATATTATTAAAACATTATAAAACTGAAGAGTTTGTTTGTTTGAACGCGCTAATCTCAGGAACAACTGGTTCGAATTGAAAAATCTTTTTGTGTTCGGGAGTCCATTTATCGGGGAAGGCTATAGGCTACTTTTTATTTTGATATTCCCACGGTATCGGGACTTACGCGGGTGAAACCAGCGTAAAAAATAAATATTTAACATAAATATTGGATGACGTCATATTTTCTGTTGCGGACGGCTACATTAGGCTAAGGTTTAGAATAATTTTAGTCTTAAGATCATTTGTGTTAATATAGTTGATAAGGTTAAAACTCTGTTAATTAAGGAACTTTAGAACGTAAGCTATGTTTGTAAAATAAAATACCACGAGTCGGTATTAGAACAAAGGAGCCAGATGCGCCCCGGCCGGCAGGATAGACCGTTATCCGGCCGCCTATATAACGCGGGCCGGCCGGGACGCATCACGCATTCCACTACGAGCCTCCGACCAAGGAACAATAAACTAACACGAACTACAAACAACGAGCATCTTTCATTTGACCGAACCAGCGAACATATACAGTCCACCGAACGAACCACGACCATTAAGTATTAGAACCACAATATTTTCTGGTCCTCTACGAGCCGGATTATCAAGCAACTTCGTTTCGTCACAACGACCATCTCACCGAACAAGATGGTCACCACAAGGAGCCAGTGTGACGCGACGGAGCTTGAGAGGCGTCGCGAGGAGGAACGACGCGTCACAGAGGAGCGCGAGCGTCGGCTGTCCCTCGAACCGCCGGCGTCACCGTCGACGCAGCAACAGCCAGGCCCTTCTACCCGTCGCTACGTCGAGCCTAGCACACGGTCACCGGCAAGATCAATACGAAGCCAACGAACCAATAGCTCTACCCTGCGTCTTCGCTTAGCGGAATTTCAGGAAGCTGAAAAGCTTGCTGAAATTACGCGAAAGCAGATGGAGATAGAGGAGAAAAAACTGGCCTTGGAAGCGGACCTAATAAGGAAGAAGGCGGCCGTAGAAAAGGCCACTATCGAGGAAGAGGAATGCAGCGTGCGCGACGACGCAGGTAGCGTGCGCGACGACGCAGGTAGCGTACACAACAGGGTGGGCGAGTGGCTACACAATACCCCGCTACTACGGGGGGAGCGGGAGGGGCAGCACACATCAACCCGTCCGCGAGAAAGGGAACGCAACGCTGAGTCACGGCGGGACCGGACCGATCGGTCCCGCACGCCGAACGACATCGAAGAACTTACAAAAGTTCTCAAACTGAACGCGGACCAAGAGTTGACCCGAACACGGCCCGAGCTGCCTGCTTTCAACGGACTGCCAGCCCAATGGCAGTCATTCAAAAGGATCATGCAAGAGTCTACTCAGCGATTCAACATCACGCCTGCGGAGAACATGCTGCGCCTACAAACGTGCCTTAAAGACAAAGCCCGCGAAGTCGTGTCGGGTGCACTATATTCAGCCAAAGACCCGAACGAAGTGATGGAAATCCTTGAGCAACGATTCGGGATGCCCGAGATAATAGCCAAGAAAGTCTTAGATGACATACGGAGGCTACCAAGACCGAGCAACGATCCAGAGGAACGAAATGACTTCGCTGTCACCATTCAAAACTTTGTGCGAACGTTGGAAAATCTGGAACAGCCACAACACCTATACAACCCTCTGCTGGTGGAACAAATATTAAACAAAGTACCCGATCAAACTGAACACTGGCTCGCACACACAGAGAGGGAGGAGGCATCAACATCCGAACCGCAAGTTATATCGCTGTCCCGCTTCCTCGTGCAACGGGCGAAAAATGCCATGCGGCGACTCTACGGCAGCAGCGGACTAACTTTAAACAATACGAACGTCCGAACGAGACCCGGCAACACATCGAGCTCAGCGCCGAGGCCCGCCAACACAATAGGCGGGGCGAAGAAAAAGACGGCGGTGTACGCGACCAACGGGACGGAAGAAGCCGACCGCTGTCCGAACTGCGGGGGCGCGCACACACTACACCGGTGTCCGGGCTACAAGGCACTAGAGGTAGCTCAACGATGGAAATTGGTCCAAGAAAAGGGGCTTTGCTTTCGGTGCGTCGAGAAAAAACATCGTCGGGCGTTCTGCAAAGCAAAGCTCTGCGGCGTGAACCAGTGCCGCCATTCGCACCACGCGTCCCTACATCAGGACGCCACCGAACCGGCCGCGCGACCCGCGGCCCCACCCCAGAACAAGATGAACGAAGACTCAGTGGTACTAGCGGAAGCGTCTCCCATCGCTACCACTTCGAACACCGTACTACTAAAAGTCTGCCCCGTGACCGTATCGGGCCCCCGAGGAGAGGTAGAGACGTACACGCTGCTCGACGACGGCGCGGCCATGACGCTCATCGACCACGAACTAGCGAAGAGCGTCGGTGCGGACGGACCGACGCAACCCCTTTGCATGAGCGGCGCGTGCACGAACATGTCAACGGAGGAGAACGACAGCAAACGCGTAACGGTACATGTGCGCGGTAAGAGCGAGAACGCACTATTCAAACTCCGGGCGCGCACCGTACGAAGCCTAAAACTACGGCGACAGACCGTGCCGAGTTCGCTACTACAACAGCACCACCTACGGCACCTGAAGGAAGAAGACGTGTGTTACGACGAAGCGCGGCCGCTACTACTAGTGGGCTCCGATCATCTATCTGCAGTCTTGACCCAAGAGACCCGAATCGGCGGCCCCAATCGACCGGCGGCCATAAAGACAGCGCTCGGGTGGGTGTTGCAAGGATCCGCACCACGCAGCCTGATCTACGGTGACAGCGAGAGCGTGCTACACACGTACGCACCCGACCTACGCGTACGAGGGAATGCGGCGCGCGATCAGCACCTACACGAGTTGGTGGAGCGTCACTTTCGCATCGACTCACTGGGCGTCGCGCTCAAGCCCCGAGTCAGCGACGCTGACGAACGAGCATTAAACATCTTCGAGCGAACTTTAAAGAAACTCGACGGGGCCTACGAGGTTGGCCTACCATGGCGACATGACCACGTCGCCGTGCCACCCAGCTACGCGGCAGCCGCGAACCGGCTGAGAGGTATCGAACGAAAGATGGACGCCGACCCCGCCTTCGCCAAAGAATACACCGGCCAGATGGAGAACCTGCTGTCCAAGGGCTACGCGGTGCCGTGTGACGGAACCGAGTCACAGAGCGCCGTGTGTTGGTTTCTGCCGCACTTTGCCGTGGAGAACCCCAACAAACCCGGCAAGCGGCGACTAGTATTCGACGCGGCGCACCGCAACCGCGGCGTGTGCCTGAACGACCTACTACTAGAGGGACCCGACCTGCTGCTTTCCCTACCGGGAATCATCTTCCGATTTCGCGAGAAGCCAGTCGCTGTGATCGCCGACATTCAGGAGATGTTCTTGCGAGTAAAGATCCGGCCAGACGACCAGCCAGTCCAACAGTTCCTGTGGCGAGGAGAAGATCGAGTCAACCCACCTCGCCTCTACAAAATGACCAGTATGATCTTCGGCGCGGCGAGCTCGCCGTTCATGGCGCACAGCGTACGCAACCACAATGCGTATGCCCACGCCGAGAGCCACCCACGGGCGCTAGTGGCTATCACCGACAGCCACTACATGGATGACTTCGTAGACAGCTACAGCGACGAGAACGAAGCCCGCCTCACCATCAAAGAACTCCGTGCGGTTCACGCCGTCGCCGGCTTCACGCTGCGTGGGTGGAGCTCGAACAAACCTAAGGTACCAGCCGATGTGCGCGCCCTACGACGCGCGCCTACAAAGAGGGAAGCGCTCAGCGTGGTCATGTCGATCTATGACCCGCTCGGGCTGCTCAGTCAGTACACGGTCAGGGCGAAGATCATCCTCCAGAGCCTGTGGCGCCTACAGATGCCATGGGACGAACCCATCCCGGACGAAGAAGCCGAACAGTTCGCGGCCTGGCTACAACAGCTAGACGCGACGCACGCAGAGCATCCCGCGACTCGAACTACAGGCGGCGGTGATCGGCGCGAGGCTCGCGGACACCATCAAAAAAGAACACCGCCTCGAAATTGCGAGAACCACCTACTGGACGGACTCCGCTACGGTGGTCCATTGGATACGGAACGACGCGCGGCGGTACACACCTTTCGTCGCACACCGGCTCGGCGAGATCGCGGAGCTCACGCACAGAAACGAGTGGCGTTGGCTACCCACAGAACACAACGTAGCCGACGACGCCACAAGACTGAGCTGCGCCCCAATCACCGCCGACGACCGTTGGTTTCAGGGACCCCGCTTCCTACTAGACCCAGAAGCAGAGTGGCCGTCGCAGCGTGGCCTGAGCAACGAGGACGACGAGGTCCTGCACACCACCGAGCAGGACGAGCGGCAGCTTCCCGACAGTTGGCTGCCCGACCCGACCCGCTTCTCTACCTACGAGAGGCTAGTCAGGGCGGCCGCACGAGTGTTGGCATTCACCGATATGTGCCGACGCCGAGCGGCGCGCCTCGAGATGGACCACATCGAACGAGCGGAGAAGGCTGTCCTACGACGCGCACAGGAGGAGAGCTTCGGCGCCGAGCTACGCAAGATCGAGGCCGCTCGTCCCATCCCTAGGACGAGCCGCCTCTACAGACTCGACCCGGTGCTCGAGGACGGCCTACTACGAGTACGGGGACGGATCGAGGCGTCAACGGCGCCCGCTGAAACGAAGCGCCCGGTGATCCTGGACGGGCGGCATCACATCACCAGACTCCTAGTGCTGAGGGAGCACTGCGCCGCCGGTCACGCAAACCGCGAGCGCGTGACCAACGACCTACGGCAGCGGTACTGGGTCATTCACCTACGGCCCACCGTACGCGCTGTCGAACACCGATGCGCCCTGTGCAGGGTGCGCAAGGCGAGACCTCGAGCGCCGACGACGGGGGACCTGCCGAGGGCCCGACTGGACCCTTTCCACCGCCCGTTCACGAACTGCGGTCTGGACTACTTCGGGCCCATGACGGTGAAGATTGGACGGCGCCGGGAGAAACGCTGGGGCGCCCTGTTTACGTGCCTCACGACACGAGCGGTGCATTTGGAGTTGGTTGAATCCCTTTCAACCGACTCCGCCCTCATGGCACTACGGAGGATGGCGGCGCGGCGGGGATGGCCCCTGCTAATGTACTCCGACAACGCCACGAATTTCCGCGGGGCCGACCAGGAGCTGAAGAAGGCCTACGCGGAGTGGGGACCAGCGCTACGAGACGAGGGCCTCCTCCACCGGATGAGGTGGTACTACATCCCGCCGGGAGCACCGAACCAAGGCGGGGCCTGGGAGCGGCTGGTGCGCTCAGTGAAGACGGCGTTGGCGGCGACACTGCGTGAGAAGGCGCAGTCCACCATGGGCGTACCCACAGTGGGGCAAGGTGGGGCATTTGCCCCACCCTGACTCGGAGCTTATAAGAAATAAAAAAACTGTATATCTGAAAAAAAAAAATAGTCGTCCGACAAATAGTCGTCCGACATTTGTCGTCCGTCAATAGTCGTCCGTTAAAAAATACCATATGTACGTCTTAATACACTCACAGCCAAATAAAAAAACTGTACGTATATCTGTGTAAAATCTCATCTGTCGCGAGAAAATCTCATCTGTCGCGAGAACGGCTGAAAATGCTCACCCACAAAAGTGCCCAACGCGCCATAAGAAGTTTTCACTTCAAAAATTGGTTTTTAATTGTACATAACAAATTTAAATATTCATTTGGTTACTTTACTTAAAAAACTTTTTTGAAAATTGTGCCCAAAATGTCGTCTGTGACTATGGGACATGATAAATTATATGCTCCCATTTTAATTTTCTATTACTTAATGAGTTATTTACTTTTATTTGCTTCTGCCCCACCCTTTACAAAACTCTGGGCACGCCCATGCAGTCCACCGAGGTACTACAGACAGTGTTGGCTGAGGCTGAGCATTCCATCAACGCTCGCCCGCTGACCCACGTGAGCGTGAGCCCTCATGACCCGGAGGCGCTCACGCCCAACCACTTCCTGCTAGGATCATCGATGGGCCTACCCACTACGGGCCCTTGCGACGAGGCGGACCGACGCGTCTGGCGGACCAGCCAGGCACTCGCCGACTCATTTTGGCGGCGCTGGGTGCGCGAGTACCTACCCACCCTGGTGCCGCGAGGAGAGCCTTCTGACCTCACGAAGGGGCTCCGAGTCGGTGACGTCGTCGTGGTGGTCGACCAGGCGTTGCCGCGGAACGTGTGGCCGATCGGGATCATCGAACGGCTCTACCCTGGACCTGACGGCGGCGTGCGGGTCGTGGACGTGCGGACTAGAACGGGCGTCTTCAAGCGCCCTACGAGCAAACTCGCCGTCCTGGTAAAAGAAGAAGAGGCTGCGCAAGCTACGCCGGGGGGAGAGCTGTTGCGGACGGCTACATTAGGCTAAGGTTTAGAATAATTTTAGTCTTAAGATCATTTGTGTTAATATAGTTGATAAGGTTAAAACTCTGTTAATTAAGGAACTTTAGAACGTAAGCTATGTTTGTAAAATAAAATACCACGAGTCGGTATTAGAACAAAGGAGCCAGATGCGCCCCGGCCGGCAGGATAGACCGTTATCCGGCCGCCTATATAACACGGGCCGGCCGGGACGCATCACGCATTCCACTACGAGCCTCCGACCAAGGAACAATAAACTAATAATAATAATAATAAGCCCGCAGGGCACCTTGAGGCGAGGTGACGGGGAGTAGCGACCCCGCGGTCCCGAGTGCTCCTGGGGGAAGCAACCGTTCCTCATCTCCGGCTGGCCTTAGTTGGCTGATCGGAGTGAACAATGATGAGGAAGCGGTCCCCCGCCTCTGGCTTGCCTTCACCGGCCGTCCAGAGTGGAGTCGCAAGAGTATATTCGAAGGATATATGCCATACGTAAGTGGTGAGTGGGCCAGGTAGGCTGGACCCTCAGGGAGCCCGTGACCTGAGTTTAAAACCCAGTGTGGCGTCACTATCCTTAAGCCACTCTCGTCCCTGTTGCCCCCTTGCTGTAATTTACTCAGCTGATTAGGGTGGCCCAGTTTGAGAGTTGGCGAGTCTCCGCCTGCCACTTTTACATGTTTGTTGAACATTGTTACGGCAGGCGCCATAGTACCCATAGTTCCCCAGTATCCAGTCCACTGCCATCCCATCACAATAGCCCAAGTAGTAGTTTTCTCCTGTAGTTTATCAATAGTTCTATTCAAACCGGAGGTTGTCCTTGGCTGCATTTTATAGTGCAGACAGGGATAATCGCCGGTTTGATGTCCACATCATACTTTGCCATTAAACTTGTTATTGTAAAGGGCCTCTACGTGTTGGCTTCGGCCCCACGCATGCCTTCCAAAGGTCCGGGACTCCATAGTCCCGTGATATAGGACATATAACAAACAAATAATAATAATAATAATAGCCCCCTAAAATCCAACCACACGCCCTGATCGAACACCTGATCATCGTGGGGGGCGGGCAACATAATTTATATCTACTGGATGGCTAACGTGGCACTGGTAACCCAAACAAAATGGAGACAAGACAGCAAAAGAGAAAACGTTTGACGCCGCTACCTGGAGGTTACCGTCAGGGCACACTTGGAGCCAACGCTGAGTGTTGCAGTGGACGAGCCGTTGGTGGTAGAGAGTTGAGACGGCGGGCTCCTACCGGGTCACCCGAACAAAGTGACAGCCGACCAAAATCATCATCATCATCCCCTAAATCTTTATTTTCCTCAATTCCTTCTTCTCCACCTTCATATCTTAACTATAACCTGAATAAATCTCTTCCTTCTCCGTCCTCATCAATTCACTCAACCAATTCAGCCGTGAATGTTGTGCAGGAGGCAATAGCCGATAATCCAGCACCCACCACTGGCCGAGTACGCGCGCCGCGACTTAAATGGACGCAAGAAATGAATGAGTTCATTTGGCGCACTTATCTCATTATTACAAACCTTGAGACGAAACCACGTGGATATTTAGATCCACTTTACATTCAGTTCAAAGCTAAATTTCCCCAAATTAATGTATCAAAACAGAGAATAGGTGATCAACGTCGCGCTATAGTCAGAAACCAATTGATTCCCCCAGCTACCCTACAATTAATCAAAGAAGAAGCTGCAAACAGTCTCCAAAATACCAATACAAGTTTATCTCAATCACAATCAGTCAATATAGGAACACAACAACCAACTAGTTCTCGAATGAGTTGGCCCGACGACATTAACGAAGCAATAATGAGAGAATATTACAAAATTACTAATTTAGAATCAAATAGATCAGCATACAGACAACCACTACACAGAGCTATTATAGAACAATTTCCTCACATATCGCATGTATCCGAGCAACGCATAGCAGACCAAAGGAGAGTTATTGTCAACAATAAACTTATTACTAGCGAAAGATTGTTAACTATAAGAGATGAAGTAAGAATGTCTCTTAACTCAGAAACTACTGAACAATCATTGCCACCTACTAACTATGAAATAGACTCAAGAATAAACACACTCAGCAATTTAGTCGAACTATCACACGATACTGCCACAATAGATTCAAACAACAGTACCCATTTGACAGACCCAGAAGACCTCGACGACAAAATATCCAAAACATTTGAAGAAACCTATGATAAACTTTCACATACTAACCCAGTTCAGCGCCCTTTCATACCAAAGCAGAAAACTTCTAAAAGATTTGCCCATATAATTTCATATTTAAATTCACAAGTAATACCAAAATACGACTCTACTGACAACGATTTTATCAAAACCCAAACTATTATATATTCTGCAGCATATACAGCAGCGTTGTGTAATGGATCTAAAATCAAAGAACTGATCCAGACTCCACCATCTGGAACACCAAGCAACTACAGAACCGATAAAAGACCTAATTGGTTAAAGAGGCTAGATAGAAAAATATCAAAATTAAGGAAAGCAATAGGCAGATTTACTCAATACATTCAAGGGAACAGAAGTTTGGGACTAATAGCGAATATAGAAAGGATTAAAAATATATATAAAACACACTCTAGCTATGAAGAACCTAATAGAACAGACAATCAATTTCTAGATACATTAAAACAAAAACTTAACTCTTTCAGTAGCCGCCGGCGTAGATACCTTAATTGTACTGAACGAAAAAACCAAAATGCCCAATTCACTAATAACGAAAGACAGTTTTATAGAAATTTAGCAAATAATACCACTAACCTACAAACTACAGACACAACATTACCTAGCGCACCCCCAAAAGAAGAGCTTCATGAATTTTGGTCAAATATCTGGGCTACACCAACACACCACAATCAAGATGCCGCATGGATAGAATCAGACAGACAAAACATAGAAAACATACCAGACATGGATTTTGAATTCATCCCATTAGACGTATTCAATAATGTTTTAAAAAGTGCTCACAATTGGAAAACCCCTGGTACAGATCACATACATAACTTCTACTATAAGAAATTCACCTCTTTGCATCCTACCCTTTACCATCACATCAATAATTTCCTTAAATATCCACAGACCATACCCAGTTTTGTAATGCAAGGCATAACCTATCTGATTCCTAAAGACACTGACTTAACGAACCCGGCAAAATACAGACCGATCACCTGTCTGCAGACCATCTACAAAATAATAACTTCATGCATATCACAAGTAGTTTACAAACACCTTACACAGAATAACTTACTAGCAGAAGAACAGAAAGGATGTCGCAAGTACAGTCAGGGTTGCAAGGAGCAGATTACAATTGACTCAATCGCAATGAAATACACATCTAAAACTAAGACAGATATGTGCACCATGTACGTAGACTATCAGAAAGCGTTTGATTCCGTCCCACATAGTTGGTTATTATACATCTTACAACATTATAAAATTCATCCTAGTTTAATAGAGTTTCTACGAGAAGTAATGCAGCATTGGGTAACCAAACTTAGATTAGGTAAATTCTTAGAAACTGCTGAAATTCCGATTAAACGAGGTATTTTCCAAGGAGACGCCCTGAGCCCTCTTTGGTTCTGCCTCGCCTTAAATCCTCTTTCTAATTTGCTCCATTCTACTGATGCCGGTTTACAAGTAGTCTCTCAAAATTCCGAGAATACACAGATAACCCACCTTATGTACATGGATGACATTAAGCTGTATAGTAATTCCGTACCATCACTACACAACCTAGCAGACGTCACTCAAATGTTCTCCAATGATATTAGGATGACTTTCGGCATCGACAAATGTAAAACCTACACATTCCGAGAGGGCAAGTACATAGAAAATGAACCATTCACTCTAACCAATGAACAAACTATTGAACCTTTAGATGAAAATAGCACTTACAAATACTTAGGCTTTCACCAATCCAACCAAGTTCATCAGAAGCAAACTAAAACACAACTCACTAAAAACTTTAAGCACAGATTAAATGTTCTAATGAAATCACAACTTTCTTCTCGTAATTTAGTAAAGGCAATTAATACCTACGCTATCCCAATACTTACATATTCTTTTGGCATAATTAGCTGGTCAAAAACAGACTTAAATCGATTACAGCAGATGATCAATACGACCCTGACCAAACAACGTAAGCACCATCCACGATCTTGTGTGCAAAGATTGACACTTCCTAGAGAAGAAGGTGGTCGAGGCATTATTGACATAAAAAACCTACATAACAAACAGATTACATCACTTAGGAAATATTTCTTTGAAAGAGCCGAAAGTTCCCTTTTACATAGGATAATTACCGATACAGACAGACGTTTCACACCTTTGAATTTACTATCAAAAGACACACAACCCAATGAGCAGATCACTAGCAACACCGATAAAATAGCTGCATGGCAGCATAAATCCTTACACGGGAGGCATCGCTCCGACCTGCTGCAGCCACATGTCGACATGAAGGCGTCGAACGCATGGCTGCAGCGAGGCGAGCTGTTTCCTGAGACTGAGGGTTTTATGCTTGCCATACAGGACCAAGTCATAGACACAAAAAATTATCAGAAATTCATCATTCGTAGACCAGATGTTCAAGATTCATGCAGACGTTGTCACAGCGCTCCAGAAACAATTCAACACATCACAGGTGCATGTAGAGCCATCGTACAGACCGATTACAAACATCGACATGATCAGGTTGCCGCTATCATCCATCAATACCTTGCACACCAATGTAAATTTATCACAGAAAAAGTTCCTTATTACAAGTATATTCCAGAAGCTGTTTTAGAAAATAATACATTTAAATTATATTGGGACAGGACAATCATCACAGATAAAACAGTATATAACAATAGACCGGACATCACCCTTTTAGACAAAATTAACAAAAAGGTATTCCTCATAGATATCGCCATCTGCAACACCCATAATCTAGTCACCACACATTCCGAAAAAATAGCTAAATACACTGAACTCTCTATTGAAATAAAAACTCAATGGCAAGTTACGCAAGTTAGAACCATTCCGATAGTAATTTCAAGCACAGGCGTCATCCCAAAAACACTTCATAATGGTCTCAATATACTCCATATCACACCATCCATATATCTATTGTTACAAAAAGCGGTTATTCTAAATACATGTCGTCTAACTCGAAAATTTTTGAATTCTTTAGATTCCTGATAGATCATACTCGCACTTGGCTTCGGCCCGTGCTTTTTGTCCCTCCAATGCGGGGAGAAACAAATTTTGTTAAACAACCATAATAATAATAATAGTCATTTATTGCAGGCATACAATGTCCCATATTGGAGAAATATTACAAATAGTCAAATTAAAATTTAAAATTAAAGTTAAATAAAATAAAAATTTAGCTTAAAAATGTAAATACAATTAGTAAAAATAAAATAAAATACGTAAGTGATAAACATCTTTAAAATATAGAAGTAATTATAATCATTTATTTTTATTGTCATTTCGTAGCTTTAGTACTGTTTTTTTTAAGATGAACAGCAGTCCAGTGCTTGAATAACGGACTCTGAACGTTGTCAGAGACAGCCCTCAGTATTTCATTGTTGGAGCATCTTATCCGATGCCAGAAGGTTGCAATCCGCGTCCTGACTATGGCATAGAAATCAGGGACCCCCGCCTCAGCGAACATTGTGGATGCACTACAGAACCTAGGTAACTTCATAAGGATCCGATATCCATTATTATATTGAACCCTTATGGTCTCCATGGTCTTTTTTGTGAAGTTGAACCAAAGTTGGCAAGTGTACATGCACAAACAATAAGTTTTAAATAAGGTCTTCTTAACCTCTTCGGTACACTTCACAAAACGTCTAGCTATCATATTACTACGCACGGCGAGGGCCCTGCGTTCGCGTTCTATGTCACAGTCGTCATGCAAATATTCCGTCAACACGTGTCCTAAGTATTTGAACCGTTTTACCACACGTAAAACAGAACCGTTCAAATACACCCCCGGGATTGTCTCCGGACCCTTGTTCGACCTGAATACCATGACCTCGGTTTTTATTACATTGTATTTCAATCCGTGAACATTAGCATAATGTTCACAGACTGATAATAACTTCCTGAGTCCTTTTATAGAGGGGCTCAGGAGCACCATATCGTCGGCGTAACTCAGGTTATTAACACAAGTTCTACCCAAATGACACCCGATTTTGGTGCTCCTGAGCTCCCCGATAAGATTGTTTATGTACAGGTTGAACAGGTCCGGAGACGTCAACCCTCCTTGGCGCACACCGCAATCTAGCCTATAGCCGCTAGACATGGCGTCACCCCACTTTACATTGTTAGTTTGGCCTCCGTACCAGTATCTCAAGAGATTCACAATCGATGTAGGTACCCCAGCAAGGATCATTTTGTCCCAGAGAATTTTATAATTAACCAGGTCAAAAGCCCTACTGAGGTCCAGAAAGCATGCGTATACACTTGTTTTACGTTCATTATAGTAGTTGACCACGCTTTTCAAGCTCACGATCGCTGAATCCGTCGAGAGACCGGGACGAAAGCCAAACTGAGCATCCTCTATTGCGATATTCTTTTTTAATTCTGGATGGATAAGACGCTCCAACAGTTTCCCCATGATAGTACCAAGAGATATGGGACGATAGTTTGTAGAGTCACTTAAGTTACCAGTTTTATTTTTGACTACAGGAATCACCGTGGTTCTCATAAGCGCTGGTGGGAGGTATCCACGTTCAACGCACAGATTAAAAAGCCTTTGCAAGTGATCGTAGATACCATTCCCAGCACACAGTATATGCTCAATGCTGAGCCCGTCGTGGCCCGGTGACTTACCACGTTTTATCATTTTGACAGCCTCATATACGTCCTTACGTGTAAATTGAATAACTGACTCGGCCCCAACGTGCTCAGCATCACTCATACACCCAGCAGCGGGTAAAGGATCCACTTTGAACTTTCTGGCAAACAGTTCGGCAATCTGACACGGCTCCTGCACTCCATCCATAGAGACCGGCAAGCTATCCCTATAGTTAAACTTTTTTGTAGCTTTCCAAAATTTAGAGAAATTTTTGTCCTTTCTGTGTGTGGCCAATAGATCCATTTTTATGTTCTCCTCATTACGTTTACACCATTTAATTTTATTCTTAAACCTGGCCCTACTCACCCGCATGTCATTATACGTAGGTCCACTGGTAGGTTTCCCAGCTAAGATCCAACATTCAAAATGCATTCTCGCCAACTGATGACTGTCCCTGACATGGTCGTTCCATCCTATAACTTTATTATATTTTCTTTTCTTAACTACACTAAAACTTAGAGTTGCTGCTTTTTGCAGGGTACTAACAATGTAATCATAGTATCTATCTATATACCTACAATATTCCTCATAATGCGTACACTTCTTATCAGCACAATTACAGTTATAACAATTGTAAAAACAGTCTAAATTCTCAACACAATACTTAGTATACCTATTCACCTGTTCCTCTGTCCTATCCCCCCATTTGATATGTCGTAGTACATCTTGGCAGCCGGACATGGTCGCACCCATCTCTACGCCATCAACTACAGAGATTTCACAATCGATCCTTAAAGGGAAATGGTCAGACCAAGACACGTCGTGTATAATGGAAACGTTTTTTACCGTGTTCCCAGCTGCTTCAGTTGTGAGGCAGTGGTCCAGCCACCTCCTGCTGCCATGAGCTTCATCGACAAATGTAAAAGAATCAGAGTCCATACCCAATATTTTCACATCCACCCATTCCCATTGTATATCTGTACAAAATTTCATAAGCTCCCTCCCAAACCTAGCAGTCGGATGAGAGTTAAGATCACCTAGAATGTACACATACTGTTCATTGCATTCCTCTATTATTGCACTAATTTCGGCCAAACAATCAATGAATTCCGGTAGGTTATCTTTGTTATCACAAGGCATGTATACATTTATTATCACAATAGAAACAGCACTTAAAGATATCTTCACCGCCATCAATCTATCATTCGTACATTCAATTGGAGTTACGTGTGGATATTTGAGCTTATTCCACAATATAGCTAACCCACCAAAGGGTCGACCTCTCAGTATACCTACCGAGGTGTCGATAGAAGACTTGGCTGTACACGAAAAGTCAGTGTGTATAGTATTTATAAAATTAAGATCGTGCGGATACAACCACGTCTCCTGTAACACCACAACATCCACAGTTTTACACAGATCATTTACATAGGGAGACGAGTTCTTTATGTTTTTACAGTTATATGATATAAAGGAAATTTTTGATGTACAATCCATAATCAATTAATTTTAACAGTATTTAATCTTGGCACGAACTCGCGATACATTCTAAATTTAACTCCTACCGGCCAAAAATCAATACTTAAATACTTATCAAGCTTAGATCTAGGTACCGTAATCTTCCTCCTTTCCTTGATTTCGAAACTCGTCACACGGCTTACCGTGTTGCCATATAAAGTCACCCAAGGGTACGAATGTCCGAAACGAACTCGGCGCTATAGCAAGCTCTGAGTGCGTTCAGTACACTTGCACCGAATGACTCGGTGTGCCACGCGACCGTCCATGTGCTTAGGAAATCGAAATTATTCAATTGACTTGTTATTTTAAACGGACGTGATTTTTTGTGATTAGATGTTGGACTGATAAAAGTGGTTATTTAGATGATTGGTCTACATTGAATCAACAAGACGATTTACGCTTGTACTTGTAGTTATTTACTGGCAGTTTTCCATAACTATTCCTTTTTAAGTTAGGTCATTTTTGCGTAAGGATAGAGTAGGCTGTGAAGAGGAAAGAAACTGCTTATACTCGTACACTTACGTCTGCAGCCAACACTGCTCTACGATCTACGCTTTATTTATTTTTCCTTTTTTTTAAATACAATATCTTAGAGGCTGCTCTTGTTTGTTATGGTTTTTAACCGACTTCAAAAAAGGAGGAGGTTCTCAATTCGTCGCGTTTTTATGTTCGCCGATTACTCGAAAATGGCTGGACCGATTTGGAAAATTCTTTTTTTGATTCTTTCTCCTTTATAGGGCAAAGAAACACCATCGAAGGTACCTGTGGGTCTTCTTTTTCTTCCTTGATATAAGTACTTATTAGTGACAAAATAACAAGAAAATAAACAAATGAATTGTTTTTCAGATTGTCAGTAATATAAGGCAAAGAGGTAAGTAAGTATAAATTTATCTAATAACCTGTTTTTAAGTAGGTAATTTTCCCTATTACTACCTACGAAATATTTAGTGTTTAAAAGTAATGGGGGCAGATTGTGCAGTGTGCACTGTGCACCTTAGTTTAGGTATAATTATCCTATCACTCAGCTTTTGTTTGGGGTAGGTACGGTCGGCTGCATAATTGCAGACCCACCGCAGAGCTCCAAAACGACTGTTATAAGAATATTTTCAACACGAGCAAGATCTAGGCACCTGCTTTAGTTGAAGTGTTAAGTCTTCTAACTCATCAATTTATCAAACAAAAATGATTAAAAGGAAAACAGTCCAATAATAGTAATTTTTGAACTCTACCGGGGGCTGCAATTATGCAGCCGACTGTACCTACCTACCTACTTATGTACAGGGTTATTGGAAATTATACTAGCAAGCCGTTGAGGGCTAGTTCTGTGCACCTTAACAAACAACTTTTGTTCTACGACTTTTGGATCTTCGAAAAAAAAATGAAAATTTTGAGGTTGTAACTTCGAAAAACAGCAGATTTTTAAAACAAAGGTCATACAGACTAAGAGCAGTAGATAAAACTTAAAACATAAGTGAAATTTTAAGGTTAATGACCTCTCCGTGTTTTCGAAAAAATGTTCGAATTTCCAAAAGTCGTAGAACCAAATTATTTGTTAGGGTGCACAGAAGTAGCCCTCAACGGCTTGCTAGTATAATTTCCAATAACCCTGTATACCTACTCATAAAGTAGGAAACCTAACAGCGTATTCGTGTACCTAGACCTGAATGAGTGTCAGACCATTTTTTGTTTGAATTCATAACATGGATCTACTTTTTGTTTGAGCATGGTTATGTTACATTTTCCGTTGCCTAGTTATTATACATATTTATACAATGTGTTCCATTCAGGGTATTGAAATACTAAAGGGGGTTATTGTAGACGTCTTGGGGAACAACTTTTGTACAAAATGTTGAGCTGAAAATCAGCTTTTTTTGGAAATAAAGACCATTATTGTTTAAAATAGTAATCCAAATTTAATAAACCAATAAAACTCTAATTAAACATGGATGGTAAGTGTTTCATAAGTGTGGAGAAGGACATGACTTATTATTTACACAGGTGAAACCGCGGGGCGTAGTGTTAGGTAAATACAGGGTTATTGGTAGTTATATGAGAAAGCGGCTGAGGGCTATATCCGAAATTTTGAATTTCGAACATGATTTAAAAAAAACAGAGGCTATAATAGGTATGTTTACTCTAAAATTAGCTGTTAAGTACTTACACGGAGCTGTCATTAACCTTAAGATATACTTACTTATTTTTTTAAAGTTTTATCGACTGTTCTAAATCCAAATGACCGATGAATGATGATCTTAAAAAACAACCGAATTGGAAACCTACTCCTTTTTTGAAGTCGGTTAAAAATCTGCTGATTTTTCCATTTATAACCTCAATAAAATCCAAAAAATATTTTAATTTACAAAAGTCGTGGAACCAAAGTTGATTTTTAAAGTGCCATACAGAATTAAAATAAATAAATATTAAATAAACAAAGCATTACTTGTCCAAATATGATATTAAATTTTTAGCAGCTGTTACCTATTCTTTAGAAATTCTTAGATTTAGTTATGTTTTTTGGTAATATTTAATTTAATTTAAAGTACCTAACAGCAGAATAGTGATAACTATAACGCTCCGTACTTGTTTCATAACCGTATTTTAACCTATACTGTATCTATATTTACTAATATTATAAAGCTGAAGAGTTTGTTTGTTTGAACGTGCTAATCTCAGAAACTCCTGGATCGAATTGAAAAAATATTTTTGTGTTGGATAGTCCATTCGTCGAGGAAGGCTATTTATATTTCGATACTAGCTGCACCCTTCGGTTTCACCCGCGTAAGTCCCGATCCCGTAAGATTATCGGGATAGAAAGTAGCCTTTGTGTTAATAGAGGTCTCTAGCTATCTACATACCGAGTTTCATCGCAATCGGTCCAGTAGTTTTTGCGTGAAGGAGTAAGAAACATACATACACACACAAACTTTCACATTTATAATAATACTAGCGACCCGCCCCGACTTCACACGGCTGTATTATGCATGTATTATATCTAAAAACATTCCTCTTTAATCACTGTATCTATTAAAAAAAGCCGCAGCAAAGTCCGTTGCGTAGTTTTAAAGATCTAAGCATACCTACATAGGGACATAGGGACGGCGAAAAGTGACTTTATTTTATACTATGTATAATAATGATAATGAAGTAGAATTCCCACGGGATCGGGAGTTACGCGAATGAAATCGCGGAGCGCTGCTTTATCAATAACCCTGTACAAGTATATCTACCTACTTATCACGTGTGTGTCAAGTTTACTTTAGTAAGTAAGAACACGATATACGATCAATATTATTATCACTGCATATTTGTTTGTCGCGTGACTAGCGATGATGCAATGCTATTGATATTCGATATTATTTCTCTGTTAATGTGCTTAGAATATGGTGTACTTAACTGAATAGTTTGTAAAATTTGCATTGTAAAGATTCTAACACATTCATTAACCAATCAAATATTCTGACCCTAGCTTCGTTACATAGTATAGAACAAAGTCGCTTCTCGCCGTCTGTCTCTAATGCTTAGATCTTTACAACTACGCAACGGATTTTGATGTTTTTTTTAATAGATAAAGTGATTCAAGAGGAAGGTTTTGGTACATAAAATAAAACTACCAGCGGCAACAGCTAGTAGGTATTATTATAAATCTGAAAGATTGTTTATTTATTTTTTTCCTAGCTTTTAAAACGACTGGACCGATTAAGATGAAAATCGGCAAGTTGGTAGTTTGAGGGATGGAGAAGGACTTTTGATCTCAAAATTCCCGCAAGTACCACCGGGACTTACGCGGATAGAAACCGAACGATGGGCGCAGTAAAAGCGTGTTAATAAAGAGGAAAGATTTTTTTTGTTTGAACGAATATTTACCAATTTTCATGAAACTTGGTGTGAGGATACATTGATTAATTGGGAGTAACACAGGCTATTTTTATCCCGATATTCCCACGGGATCGGGAGTTACGCGGGTGAAACCGCAGAGAAAATTATTTCCGTAAATTCTGGAATGTTTCGTCCTAATAAGTAGCGTTTTAAGTTAAATTTCTAGATTAGGTAGGTATCTAAAAGCCAATTATTAAAACTGTAAAAGGTTACTGAACTGTTTTAACAAATGCAAAAAGGATTCTCAATAAAACAACGTACATTGAAACAATTATTGTTTATCGAATCTCAGAATGTGTTAAACATTGGTTTCATTTAATTAACATAGCGTTAAAAACATCGTACTAATATGGAAGTATTCGATATAAATAGTAAGTATATACTTACCTACTAGGATTATTCATGTCTTTGAGTCATTTTTACTGCGAATATACAGCGAAGATCTCATGAAGCTGACGTAAGTTTAGGTAGATATAGCCTTCAAATATCGTGACTGGTGGCTTTATACCTTTGTTAGCTCTAGAATTATTTAAAGTCTAGTGCTTTAGTCTATTTGTACATATAACATCACCTAGAACATAAATCTTATGAGTGACTGAAGTGCGAGTTTTTTCGTTCATCAAATGCTACTACTACGCGACGTTAGCTTTAACGAGAAAATTGTATGAAAGTAGAAAAGCGTCCATATCGGACGTAATGCGAAGCTTTAAGTTTTTATATAATTTTCTCGTTATGCAAATGTGATAGTAACGTTTGCTTTACGAAAAAACTCGCACTCCGGGCTCTAGATACCAATTTTAGAAATGCGAAAATACTCCTTTGCACAAAAAGAACCGAACCGATTGTGCTAAGCTAAGTCACTATCACTACTGTTACATCTCTACATATAATAAATTCGAAGTTTTGGAAGTAAGCGTTCTACGTCCATAATGATCTTAGCACTATAGAATTCGCTAACCTTATATAGCTCCGGTAGAAAAAAATCTTGCATGCGCGATTCAGGTTTTCTTAAATTTAGAAAATCACAAATTAGTTGATTATTCTTTTTGTTCTGCTTAAAAATTTTGTACACTTATGTATTTTAAGAATACATAGCAATATACACATTTTTAACTAGAAAATAAAGTAATTAATTTAATAAGATATTTTTTTTAATTTCAAGTAACTAGCGCCATCTCTTCGTTTTCGCGAAACTACCATTCATCTCAGAAAATGTTGATTTTTATTTGTTTACCTTTGTTTGTGCAGTCTAATTTCGGGAACTAGGAAACAGATTTTAACATAATCTTCACGAATGTGTTCAGAAAATATCAGAAGAGGTTTAGGTATTTCAAGTAGATTTATGTTACTAATTAAAATTTGATATTTCTTGGCGTAAAAAATAACCCATAATATTTTTGCATGAAAACGTACAGAACGTAGGGATGATGTCAAAATTGTCAGTTTGACATACGGAAAGAAGCATCCAGCGCCATCTTTTTTTTATTTATAATTTTATTATGGCTTCGCATTATTACTATCGTGCATATAGCCAGTGTCGCGGTCAAAGAAAATTAAATCCAATGCAGGAGCGTTTTTTGAATTTGGAACATTACAACGCTCCAGCAATTTTATATGAACATGTGTATGAAGCGGCGTGCTGGGGTTATTAAAAACTTAAATACTCTTTGATTGGATCTCTTTTATCAAAGTACTAGCGACCCGCCCCGGCTTTGCACGGCTATATTATGCATGTATTATCTTCTTATCTATATCTTCTTCTATACATATAAAATCCTTTGTCCTGACTGACTGACGGATCATCGCACAGCCTAAACCGCTGATCGTAGAAACCTGAAACTTGTAGGGTGTGTTCTTCGTATGACGTAGGCATCCGATAAGAAAGGATTTTACGAAATTAATTACCTACCGGGTTTAAAAAAGAGTAGAAAGTTATTTTAGGCGATTTACTTCGACTCGAACTCCTTAGTGCTTTTGATTAAATTAAGTAAGTACCTACATTTTATTTTGACACACATGTTTCAAACTCAATCTAATTTGAAATCAACAAAAAATAATCCTATTTTAACTATTTTCGACTCCTGCGCGGACGAAGTCGCGGGCAAAAGCTAGTATTAAAATAAAGTCACTTTTCACCGTCCCTATGTCCCTTTGTATGCTTAGATCTTTAAAACTACGCAACGGATTTTGATGCGGTTTTTTTAAATAGATAGAGTGATTCAAGAGGAAGGTTTATATGTATAATACATGCATAATACCGTGCGAAGCCGGGACGGGTCGCTAGAATAATATAAAAGCCCGCGCGGTTTCACCCGCGTAAGTCCCTATCCGCGGGAATTTCGTGATCAAAAGTAGGTTTCCTTTGTCCTTCTACTATGTCCAGTGTCCAGTCGTTTGACCGTGGTGAGGAAATCAATAAACAAACTTTCGGATTAATAGGATAGGTTTTAGTCGAAAAAATACCTACATACGCATGTATGCATTCAAACTCTTGCTGTTATCATATCAATGTGAAGATTTGCACTGGATTGGTTACAATTATAAGGCCCAATTATCAAGATTAAGGCGTAACCTCGCGAGGCAGGTGACAGATCAAACAAATGGCCTCGAAGAGTGCCTGTTGCACTGGTTGCACTGAGCTAGTCCTTAGTACAGATGAGTACTGAGTATTTACTAAGGTTATCCGCAACGTTGTTTAGGTACTTACTTACTGATTTTACTCGCGTATAGGTACCTATAGGACTATAGATAAGTCCCGGGCTCGGGATTTACCTATGTAGGTACCTACTTACGCGGAATATCAGGAAAAAATACACGGCTATTGGTCAATGAGAATAAATGATTTCTCCGTGTAAGTAACAGCTCTTTTTCAGGTAAACAAAATTTATTTATATTTTATTAGGTACTTATATTCGCGACTGTCCTAAGCTACTCTACCTTTACAATGTTTAAGTATCTATACTTAAAATAAAATAATCATTTTATCACAAGGAAGAGGACGGCTTAATTAAAAAAAACTTCATAAGTCTATTGTAAATATTTTTTTAGTTTATTCTTATTTCACGGTGAACAAATCTCTAAAACCCTAAGTACACCCCTGGTCATAAAGTGGACAAATCTGAACCTGTTGAGATCTTCCGGTGCGATCCCAGTGGACTCGCACTCGTCAGACGCGAGACAGTTTTATTGCATCAATTCGCTTTATTGCTGCTCTAAACTGGACGTAGTTACGCAAAATAGAACTATCCTACATCAATTTACTTTCGAGACATTAAAGTTTTTGATAAAAACGATTGTAAAAATCTCCACTTTTACCTTTTATAAAAGAAACCTAATTAGATGTAGTTAAGGAACACTGTAGAATTTTTATTGATGTAGCTTGATTCTTCTACTGAAAATCTGGTAAGAAGGACCCATCATGAATTCATTTAGCATTGGTTAACCATGTAACTAAATAATCCAACTATTGTGATTTTATAATTCAGCTGCATGGTTCTTGTATGTTTTATAGAGCCAACCAATTTATCTTTTCGTACACTAAATGACATCATTTTTTATTATTTAGATTAAATTATCCTTTATTTATAACAATAGCACCATCATTATTAAAAGTTGTTACACTAAATAATACAAAAAAATGTGACGTTTTAACAATAACACCAATATATTTTTTGAACGTAGCAAATAACGTACGGTCAAGAATAACACAATATCACTAAAGGTGTGGGATGGTTCTTGTTTGCGTAACTACGTCCAGCTAAACTAAAGATAGGAAATACTTTACATTTTATGATCACTAACTTACTCTATCATTAACGTTGGAGATTCCTTTGTTTGTTTTGTTTTAAGAACTCAAACAAAAATAGTATAAACTTTTAACAAAGTTATTTACAAGATTAGCAAATCATCGTGATTAGTGAATTTTCTTTACCTAAATAAATCTCCAGTAGGTACAAGTTTTATATTTAAAAAAAAAGACAACCTACGTCATAATCATTTACTTAGTCAACAAGCAATAGACATACCTATAGGTCAACGCAATAAAATACCAACATTCCATAACTATCATAAAGTTGTTTGAAGTCAATACTATTTCACATTTGGATATTTGTTTTCCTTAGTGACTGACTGTACCTACTTTATTTAAAAAAACCGAATTTTTACTAAGTAGGTGTCTAAAATTAGGAAAATAAGGCATCGGAAAATTAGAATTGGTAAAATTTCAACTTTTCATAAAGAAAAATTGGTCCCGATATAATTTGCAAAATTTCAGATGTGGAAAATCAGGAATAAGGTTCCTAATCTCCGACGCTAGTAAATTATACCACAGAATGTATTATATGTTCAAGTATTATTATACATAATATATATCCTACTTATATTTCAAAGGTAGGTAGGTTTTAAATTCTTTAATTATTTACCTACCTATGGTTTTAATGCATGTTAATTCCGCTGTTAATTTTAATTGCCAATATAAATTGCGATATACAGACAAAGATTATTCGAGCATAAAACCATTAAAAAGTACATAAACGTATATCTGATGGTACACAAAATATCTCTGATATATGTGTGCCTACATAGGAATATATACATATATTATGATCATTATATAAAAACACGAGGACGTGATCTTTCCTTGCGGCAAACCACTCTCTCGCTAAGCTTTTAAATGACAAGTTTAACATAACATCTAAATTTTTAATGTCTTTTCTTATAAGTCCAGCAATTTTTGTGTATTTTTCTTCTGTAACTAAGTTTCGTCTGTAATAATCATTTATAATCATATAATTATATCCTATTCAAAAAAACTGTTGGTAGGTAGGTACCTAAAAACATAAACTACGCACCTATAATAGTAAGGGTTATTGCAACACATAAAAAAGTCTCTATTTCATTTCTAGACTTACCTATACCTGCCTTGTCCATATATTTTGAAACAATTTTAATGTTTATTGTGTGTTTTGCAAATAGAGTCTTTCTTTTTATCTATCTTTTAATGAAATCGGTTAAAAATGGCATATAAAATGTATGCACTAAATCTAAGATTAATAAAATCGTTATTTTCTTTCAATCTAGTAGCCCTAAGTTTATAAAATACTGCGCATTATGTTATAAACTACGCACAAATCATAAGTGTCATTATGTATGCCGTTTGTTTAGTTCTATATAATAATGATATTCTTTATTGATTGTTAATTAGTAGGTACATTACTTAACTACTGAATTAATTATGACTTTAAGATAAGAAATGGATGCAATAAGGCGTCTACCTACGTCTATGCTTAATTCTAGGTATGACGTGGTATGACTTCTTTAGCATTCATTGACTCTGTTCAAATAGCTTTTTGTAAGAAATATGGAACTTGTTATTTTTTAAAAATCATGTTGTATTATATTTTCATAAAATTCTGTCAAACTACAAATTCGCACAGAGGTTGAATATAAACTTTATTTTTTACAAAACAATTTACTTATAAAACGATTCCCTACGACACTACCGGTAGTGTCGACTCGTAGTGCGGTGGGTAGTGAATGGTATATTGGTAGTTCAGTTATGTACTTGTATACGGGCTGTTTTCGCGATTAGACCCTTTTTAATTGGGTCCTTTTTGCGTGAAGATGGAGCAGACTTACCCAGCACCTACTACCCTCTCAGCTTAGTCGGCCATGCCCAGAGGAGAGAACTGGAGACAACTAAGCCGCGGGTTTCATCGCGATGTTTTCCTTCACCGTAAGAGCAATGTCATTTAGCGCACATAATTTTTTCTTAAGAAAAATTCATAGGTACGCGGCTGGCCGGGATTCGAACCCACGACCTTCAAAATGAAAGTCGAGGTATCTACCACTAAGCCAACACCGCTCTGCTCACCGCTCAGTTATAAAAACCAATAGAAAGCAAAAGCATCTATAGTTCTCTTATATAACGTCATCAACAAAGATATTGCTATTGTATCGATTGAAGAACGTGTCAACTACTTATCACTTCCTACATTGTTAACCAAGTACCTACCTTTCAAACTAATATTATAAATGAGAGAAAGTCTGTTTATGCCCTCTAATACAGTCAAACGGCTCGACCTATTGGGACGATAATTTGTTAAAACCGGCCTACGCGCAACAAGGAAAAAATTAGGTAAGTCATTACAAAAATGCGTAAAAAGAAAATTCAATAAAAGCTGAAAAGAAACTGCAGGAGTCTATCTATATTATGTTGAGTACCTAACTTTGATTGAATAACTGATACGGTAGCAATAGTTTCTCAATAGGTAGTGATCGATACACAAATAAAACAAATAATAAATTCAAAAGCATAGAACATAGCGACTTGAAAAGTCGGGACCCATTATTGAGACGATTTAAGCTGGTTTATATGTTACCTTTTTAACTTTGTGTATCTACTTAACTTTTACTAATTGTTGTGGATAGCAGCGCCATCTAACGAAACAATAAAATATCATCACGCTACGGAACGTAGATAAATGTACTATTTTTGTTGGAGGTTTTTATAGATCACGCTAGATGGCGCTTAACTCAAATAATATTTCAAGGTTTAAATATTACTACATCTATTTTTTAAACTTAATTGTCCCATTGCTGAGTAAGGGAACTCCCTAACATATTTTCAGTTAGGGATTGGATTAAGTTTGGCTACTTTGGCCAGTCCCCGTCAAACTAAACGAGATCGTCGCGTCATCGTTTTGCAAAACTAAAGATATAATTAAACAAAACGTCCATCTTAGGACTAGCACAAATAAAACAACATCAAAGTCATAAAATACATCTAATTACTTTAATAATAATGTATATAAATACATACCTAGCTATTAGCTACATAAATATTGGTAAAAGTACTAAATTTATAATAAAATATACTAAAAAGTAATAATTACAATGAATAATAACAAACTCAACAAATACATTAATTACTCTTTGATAAGCAATTATAAAAATACTCGTAATTATTTAACAAAGTGATAAAAATACCTAAATTAATTTAACATTATTATTTGAAATGCTTTACTGCCGTTTTCAATACTAGATTTATGAATTATTAAAAACTATCACAAAATAATGATGTGGTTAAAAATGAGAATAATCTTAAAAAAAACTGGTTGCCTGTAAAGTCGGTATACGGGCGAAAGTTTTACGTGACAACAACTGTGCTCGAGTGGAAGGGACGCGTGCCTTTCACTTTTTATGTCTGTCTCTCTCGCTCTTAGGCGGGCTAACCATGCCCGCGTGCCTCTCACTCGCTCTCATTGTAAGCGCATAACGTCAGCGGAGCGTAACGCAGTTTCTTGAAGTGTCACCCGGCAAACCAATTTATAAAACGTTGTCACGTCAAAATGACAAGTGTAAATACCATTAAAATTATGCATTGAAAAAGTAAAGAGCGAAAAATTATTATTTTTTAAACACGGCAGCACTTTCTCGTAACTTACATTATTTATTATAATAGGTTTCTGGTTTCTATATTCAATTTTACATTTTTGAAAACTATTTAAGATTTTTAGCGAAATAACAAAACAAGCACTTTTTAAACTATGTTGCAGCGGTATACGCTGCCAGCTTTTTAAATAGCTTTATCATCTTTAAATCTTCATTTTATTATTTTTTTCATTTATTTCACACAAAAAAGAGCATAAGTACTACACATATTGTTACGCCTAAATGAGAGTCAAACGTTTTATCCTAATTGTTATAATGCGAAGAAGACAGAACCAATAGTCACTTAAATCACAAATATGGAACTCCCTAACTATAAGGTGTTTGGCTTTAGCTATTCATATACTTAGATCGGTACCTATATCTGCGCTTGAGTTAACGTTAAATTTGAATTAAACTGCGGTCATTTCTCGTAAATAACAATTATTTTATTATTATAATAATATTTTTTTTTTTTTTTTATCTAGCCCCAAGCTAAGTAACTAGACTTGTGTTATGGGCTAGACAACGGATTACTACTACTAATGTACTTTTCTTTTGTAAATGTATACTTATAATACATAGAAACAACCAGACCACAGACAAATGTCTAAGCATAAATACTTGTCTGAGGCGGGAATCGAACCTGCAACCCGACAGTCCGGCATGGTGACCATTGTGCCAACTGGGTCGTCAAAAATACCCTCAAAGTAGCTCAAAATACCTAAGTAGCTCAAAATACCCTCAAAGTTAACATTGAGGGTATTTTGAGCTACTTGATAAAAATAACTATCTTTGAGGGTATCTTTTGCAGTCGGAATAATTTTGCAATGTAATTTAAAAAATGTTATTTACGAGATTGGCCTTCTGAACGTCTGAATATAGAAACCATTAAACCAACCTCAGATCATTCAACAAGCCAGACCGCCTCCCTCGAACCTTTCCAACTCCCGCCTCACATACTCAGCTTGCTTCTCACTGAGTCCTAACTTCGTGACTTCACTATCAAACTGCTCCATACCACCAACTCCTACAAGGTAGCCATTCAGTCTGGCAGCGAGGTGAGATGTTTGGAGTTTGGCCGCGTCGATGCCGAGGCTTCGGCAGAGATCCTTGTGCCCTTGAAGACGGTATTTTTGGTGGTAACTGGAAGAGAGAGGATCTTACTTAGTCATTGTTTTTGTTGATTTCATAAATATTTAGACGGATTATTTTAAAAGGATTAATTAGATTAAATGTATTAGATATATTATATAAGATAGAGATAGAGACTTATAATAAAACAGACAGAAGGACACGAAAGTAATCTTATAAGGGTTCCTTTTTTTTGGACGAAAAGTCTGTACCTACTTACTTGGAAGCAAAAAAATAGTCAAGTCTTAAAAAAATCAGTAGAACAATTAATATTTTTCTGTCTTTTCGTCTGTGGCCTATGGAATTAAAAACTACTGAACCTCTGAAATCTGGTTATCACAATGGTAAAAGAAAATAAAAAAAATATGGAATTATCCAATGGGATAATTTTATTTACTGGGGTGGTCGTGGTATACTTTACATCAAAATCCATCAAGTAGACAATTAATTATTAACTAAAAACGTGGGGAAAATCGCGGATATTAATAAAAATGCACAGAAACAAGAACTGCTAGCATTAAATTATGGCTTTTAACAAAGAAAGGATTCGCTTTTCAACTCGACTACATTGTTATTATAAATAAGTAGCATTAGCACAAAGTTAAAGCCTGTTGGAAACAATTTTTAATCAACTTTTATTTATCATCAAAACATAATATTGCTATTATGTATTATTATCATATTGCTATGTTTATATTAAAAGAATCACACGAGAATGTTGAAAGTTCCAGTGTAATAACAATAAACATAGATAAATCAGTTATTTTTATATTGTTTCTAAAACAACGGTTTCTTTATCATAATAAAACAAATTACAACAACCCTTGACCGCTAGATATAATAGACCCACCCCTTCGTAGTTGCTTATAATTCGATATCTTAAGTATTTGATAACACAATTTGTTTGAAGGCGTGTTTATTCTTATAAACCAGAATTTGAGTAGGTCCTTAACGTTATCTTGATGAGAGAGTATTGGTAGAGTATTTAAACGTAGTACGTAGAACGAATCTGGAGGAGAATGGTAATGAGCAACTAGTTCGTTCGTCGATCCCTATCCGATTGATTAGAGATATGGGAGATGAATAATTATTGTTGTTTATTCGACAACGCTCTCAAAATGTGTATTTTTATATTATTTTTCTAATCGGCTTTAGTTTTCATTAAAACGAATCGCCCTAAATCGTTTGATTTGGGAACTCATTTCATTTAAGTTTCAGAGTGAAACTAGTTTTAACCAAAACCGTGATTGACTTTTCTGGCGCCCAGTGGCAACAGAATTGAAGACCCATCGTTGAGTATATGCATAAATTGGAATGTTTTATAGATAAATTCATGATTTGAGACACTTTAATCTTTAACTCTAGCAAGACCTTAGATTCTTGTTTTAGTTGAAAACATTCTAATAATAGCAGTTTTGGAGCTCTACAGTGAATATGCACCTTTGTAGCTTGATTGTACAAATAAACATGCCGGACAAACCTATTAACCCCAGCCTTGTGAGGCGAAGTATTGTCGCCCCCCGTCGACATTCAAACAATTAATATCAATAAGTATTCATTGATAGTGACATATAGTTCATTTCAATATTTACCAATAAATCAATGCACTTCTGCATTCTGTACCTACTTATATTGATCAATTCAACAAGCTAGTTCGAAACAGAAGAAAGAAAAAGGTTGCCTGGAAGTGAACGCTTTGAGCGACAAGGCCGCCCTTTAAGGTCTTAGTGTTACGCTGCATACGTAACGGGATAAAACCTCGGACGGGACGCGGACGTGACAATTTCTTGACAGCGTTTTATATCGCACGGCTATATTATGCATGTATTATACATATAACCCTCCTCTTGAATCACTCTATCTATTAAAAAAAATCGCATCAAAATCCGTTGCATAGTTTTAAAGATCTAAGCATACAAAGGGAAATGGGGACGGCGAAAAGTGACTTTATTTTTACCCGACTACGGCGAAGCCAAAAGGGAGGGTTATGTTTTATACTATGTAGTGATGATATCACGTTCCGTTCGTCACGTATGCAGCGACCTATTTAATGTTATTTTAAAATGGTTTTTACATTAGAGAATTTATCTATCTATCTAAAGAAATGCAATGACATAGCCTATCACATGATTCGCCTATCGAATTTAAACGTAGGTACTTGATTAGCGCATTATTTTTTGCTGATTCACTTGTACCAGTGCTTAAGACATACGATAAATAAATAATTTAGATAATATTATAGATAATATCAAATAATAATAAAAATATTATTAAACTTTTTGACTTTTTTAACTTTTTGTATTCATAGTACCTATTAGTACCTACCATTGTATTGTATATGTATAACAGTAGAAAAAATGCATATAGGACCGGGGAAAATCCTTTCCTACTTCCTACTAATACTATATTGTATCCTACTACCTTATTAATACTATAAAGAAAGTTTGTGTTAGTTTGTTTGTTACTTCTTCACGCAAAAACTACTGGACCGACTGCAATGAAACGCGGTACCTCCCTAAGTATGTTGGAGCTGAAGACCTGGATTAACACATACGCTTTAAGTACTTTTTTTTAAGCTATTGCATAGCTTGTATCGCGGGCTTTGAGCGCGGCGACCGAATCAAGGAATTCCGTAACGACAATAAAACCTAACACCCCCCACTTCTCCTACCATGTAGTTCGGCCGAACGTTCGCTTAACGTGTAAGTATGTATGTGTGGTACGACTGTTTTATTATACTTTTTTTTTACAGGAAAATCAGAAATACCGCGGGGTTCATCCGCGTAAATCCCGATCCTGTAGGAATAACGCAATAAAAAGTATTCATACATACCCTCATACAAAGTTTCATAAAACCGATTCATGACGTTCGGTAGTTTCATAGTCTATTCAATCCAAACTTTTCTCTACATAATAGGTACTAGTCTTTACTAATAATTATAAAAAAACTTTTTGTTTTTATGTTTGTAACGAATAGGCTCCGAAACTACTGGACCGATTTTGATGAAACTTGCTAAGAGGATACATTGATTAATTGGGAATAACATAAGATACTTTCTAACCCGATATTCCCAAGGGATCGGAAGTTACGCGGGTAAAACCGCGGAGCGCTGCTAGTATAGTTATAAAGATAAGTTTATCCAAGGTTTACCTAAGTGATGCACCTTGAACGTTTAATAGAGATAGTAAAGTTGTTAGCAAATCATTAGTATTTATATACATAATTACTATTTATAAATAACCAAAACCATTTAGGAATGACTCGGTCAAATTACTCAGAAATTCCTATCGTCTTTTATCATCGTAGATAATTTAAAATAAAAAGTTGTAACAGTCTAGCGGTAACCTTATTGATTTTCTAGTTATTTATTAAGTACTTACCTATACATTTATTTATATCTATTTTGAACATAACGTTAATGCTGTAATCAAACCGAAAAGCACGAGCGTTAAAGAAGAATTTTTTTTTTTTTTTTTTGTTAGCCTATATCGTCCCACTGCTGGGCAAAGGCCTCCCTAACATCTCTCCAAGCATTTCGGTCCTGGGCAAGGTTTATCCAGTCTGTGTCAAATGCATCAAGATCGTCACGCCATCGTTTACGGGGTCTGCCTCGATTCCGACGTCCGTCCTCCGGCACCCAATGCGTGACGACCCTAGCCCACCGGTCGGGATTCATTCGACTCACGTGACCCGCCCAATCCCATTTGAGATTGGCAGTTTTACTCCCTACATCGGCTATCCCCGTCTTCGAGCGAAGAGTGGTGTTTCGAACTCGGTCGATGCGTTTTACACCGAGCATGCTGCGCTCCATAGCTCTTTGGCAAACCTTGAGTCTGGACTTTTGATGTTCGGTCAAAGACCAGGTCTGAGCACCGTAGGTTAGGATGGGCAAGATACACATATCGACGAGCTTGCGTTTAAGTGACATCGGAAGGTCAAGAAGAAAAAATACGAAAAGAAGAAGGCAAAAGTAAAAAAAATGTCAGAAGAAAGAAACTTGCGAAAGATATCTTAAGTAACATTACAAAACCATCGAACCCAGAAGTTGGGAAGAATGAAAGGTAATAAGTACTAATTTAAAGGTGAAGAGAGAAAAATAACTAGACTATAGACTTTGTTATCTATTATTTTGTTGCAAATAAATAATATTCTATTCTATTCTATAATCAAGCCCTATTTGTTGGGCAGACAGTTGGCCACCACCCTGGCCCAACTGTCTGTCCAACAAATTGGGCCAAGGGACTCTGAAAAGGCTCGTGTTCCAACTAAACATAGTTGAAGTAAATTGGACCACGGGTATCTTAGGAGTCGCAGTCCTAAGATACCCGTGGTCCAATTTACTTACAAATCGATCTGAACAAAAATAAGTTTTCGCGAAAATGTAAATTTCCCCATATCTTTTTATCGTATTGACTCAGGACCTTGATTTTTATACACCGAATAGGAACTACAGACCTCAGTATCTGGTATGAATTTCAACTTGCTAGATCCACCCGTTCCTGAGAAAATCGGTGGTGACACACGGACATACTAACAGTAGGACAAGAAAGTGATCTTACAAGGGTTCCGTAGCCAAATGGCAAAAAACGGAACCCTTATAGATTCGTCATGTCTGTCTGTCTGCCGTATGTCACAGCCACTTATTTTACATTTTGAGGTACGGAACCCTAAAAAAGACAAGGAAAAAGAAACAGTATTAAAGCTACTTACTCTTCAGCCGGGTAGAAAGTGCCAGCGGGCGCAATCTCCGTGTTAAGAGCTCCATTGCACCTGACTTGCATCACCTTGTAGGACGCCTCGGCTGCTGCACGCTGTTCCTCATCGTGGTACAGGATCAGGGATTGGTACTGAAATCCAAGAAAAACCCTGATAAAATTATAGCGACATGATAAATTGCTAAGTTGTAGAAAACAAGAAACTGGTGAAATTATAAAATACATTAGGCAGAGGATGTCATTTAATGGTAAACTATTTGGTATTTTTCCCCATAACTGAACGAGGTTTTGACGAAACGTATATGTATTTAGACGAAATATGCGGGATTGGTACTGAAATCCAAGAAAAACCCTGATAAAATGACAGCCACATAATAATTACTTCTTTATGATGTAGAAAATAAGAAACTGGTAAAATTAAAAAGCCAGAGGATGTCATTTAATAGTAAACTATTCGGCATTGTTCTCCTTGATAGAACGAGGTTTTGACGAAACGTATATGTATTTAGACGAAATATGCGGGATTGGTTCTGAAATCCAAGAAAAACCCTGATAAAATTATAGCCACATAATAATTACTTCTTTATGATGTAGAAAATAAGAAACTGGTAAAATTAAAAAGGCAGAGGATGTCATTTAATAGTAAACTATTCGGCATTGTTCTCCTTGATAGAACGAGGTTTTGACGAAACGTATATTTTGACGAAATACTCCTTTGGCCAAACGTGGACTTTGACCAAATACACCCCTATATAACCAACCGCCCCAAACCTAAAAAGAAATCCCAGACACCCGCACTAAGCGTTTTGATTCTTTCTGTCTTTCCTGACGTGTACAATATGGGGGTCTTCAAGTCGCGAGTGAATAATGTTACATCTTAGACCGCATCGTCACCTACCATCAGGGTGAGTGGTTCAATATCATATTAAAAAAAAGTAAAGGTAGTGTAATAACTATCCCTATATTATATAAAATAGCGACCCGCCCCGGCTTCGCACGGCTATATTATGCATGTATTATACATATAAACCTTCCTCTTGAATCACTCTAAGTATCTATTAAAAAAAACCGCATCAAAATCCGTTGCGTAGTTTTAAGGCTTTTACACACGTCCCAATTTGGTCGGGTCCGACATACAATTTGGTTTGGTGTACAACCAAATTGGGACGTGTGTATCGTGGTCGGGCAGACTTAATTATTATTAATTGATCAAATTGGACACGCCCACCCAATTTGGTTGTATCCGACCAAATCGGGACGTGTGTACGCATCGGACCCAACTTCGTGTTCGAAACAAACAAGTGTGAGTCGGACTCCCGCACGAAGGGTTCCGTATCATGTTGTATTTGAGCCCCACTTCATTTTTATCTTTTTTTAGTTGTTGTTTGTAAAGCGACACTAATGAAATACATAATCTGTGAAAATGTTAACTCTCTATCCATCACGATTCATGAGATACAACCGGATGACAGACTGACAGAAAGGCAGACAGACAGACGGACGGACGGATTTACGGACGGATGGAACTGATAGACGGACGGACTGATGAACTGACAGTGAAGTCTTAGTAATAGGGTCCCGTTTTTCCCCCTGAGGAATGGAACCCCAGAAACTACTTAATGACCACGATGTGTATCAATGTACTCTCTGAATAGTATCCGACCAAATCGTAGCGTGTGTATCGATACCCAATTTGGTTGTGTCAATTTGGTCGGGACGACCAAATCGTAACGTGTGTAAAAGCCTTTAAAGATTTAAGCATACATAGGGTTATAGGGACATAGGGACAGAGAAAGCGACTTTGTTTTATACTATGTAGTGATTCTCGTGTCGCGGTGTTAGGGTGTCGGCGTTTTATTTCTTATTATAAACTATCCAATTGCAGATATTTTATAACATCATTTTTTTTTCCATTAGTTTTTTTTCGTAAATGGCAAAACAACGTTTGCCGGGACAGCTAGTGATTAATATAATTATCCTGAACCGGAATCCAGCCACAATCAATCAAAGCGACACTTTTAGTTACCTACCTACCTTCTTATAAGTTAATTGAATAACCAGTCAGTTTGCTATCCGGTTAAAATATAAAACTAGCAATAAAAATTATAATATCGAGCGTCATATATAAGTTTATACTCCAGTTTAGCAAGATTTTAAAAAACGTACTGTTTGTACAACATAAATAAAGCTCGAACCGGCAACAAGGTAGGTAGGTATTTCTTTTATATTAAGTTTGTTCTTCACCAATGTCAATGTCACATTCACCGCTATTCAATCCTACTCAAAGAGCTAAATAAAAATCCTACGTCAGTGATTCTACTCGACTAGCAATATAGGAAATTAACTGCGCTCCACGGTTTCATCCGTGTAGGACCCGATTACGTGGGAATTACGGGATCAAAAGTAACTATCCTATGTCCTTTAATATACTGATCTGAAAGGCACTAACTGAACTGAAAAGGACAGGGCAATTAATTACTCACCTGTCTTTTTAGCTTAGTAGTAAGACCATACTCGTGGTTAGCCCAGAACATGTCCAGTAACTCTTCGAAAGATAATGTTTTTGGGTCAAAATCCAATTCTATTACTTCAGTGTGGTCACCGCTGAAATATGAAAAGGAAATCATTATTATTTATTAAGAAATTAAGGATGTTTATGGAGTCTTTCGTGATAGTCGTCTTTTATAACTTAGTACAAAACGTGATATATTTTTATCGTTACACCCAATAATCTTAATGTTTGCTTACTTTCCTCAAAAAAGTGTTTATATACCGTGTGTTAGTGTTTGTGTGTGTGTTTATGTTAAAAAGTGTTTTAGTGTTTTATGTGTGTGTGTGTTTGTTGTTTGTTTAATATCTAAATGGTTAAAAGCTATCTTGAAAATCATCGCCATCATTGTGAATAGTAGAGTCGTTGGCAACAACAATCAAAACCTTATTCCATAAAATTAAACTTTATAAAGACAAATTATTGTTTTAAATATTTTTTATATCATCCTAGCTTATGTCCCTTGTTTCCAATAATATTCGTATTTTAATAAATATTTTTAACTAGCTGCGTTCCGCAGTTTCACCCGCATAAGCCCCGAAGAAATTTCTGGATTAAAATCCTATACTTATCCTATCTCCTTATTCATAGTACAGTAGGAATATCAATTAGCTGAACCCCACGTGACCCAGAGCTCACTCGAACATCTGTAAAAATGTAGTATTTACACCTATTTTGTTATTTATTTATATTTTATTGTATAGTATATTGTTTAAAATAAAAACAGAATCAGGTAACATTACTTTACATGCTTACAGATGTATGCGAGTGAGCTCTGGGTCACATGGGGTTAAGCTAATGGGGATTCCGACTGTACCTAGTATATTGATACAGTTTCGTAGAGAACCTTGGCCTTGTCAATTCACACTGGCCTCAGTTAGATGTCGTTAAATATTCATTAATTATACGTACGTTGTAACCAACGTATATTCTTTAATATCAATATACAGGGTGTCCCGTAACGAATGGACATGCGGGCACCTACGGATAGAGGACACTGTGCTGTTTCAGAAAAATGAAAGTTATGTTTTATGAAAGTCTATTGGTTTCTTAGATATCCGCCATTTTTTAAATTTTCTCTCCCTTCTCTATGTTTTTTGATGCCAAAACTGCAAATGAAGGAATTATCCCGATGTTTTTTAGATAGTATTCCGGGAAAAATGTACTATTAAATAGGCAACTTTTTTTTTAAATTTGGCACTAGGGTGACCATACATTTTTATTACACCAGGAAAGATTAAAGTTCAGGTTAAAAAAATCAAAAATCATGAAGTTTGAGTTAAATCTTAGTTTAAAAAAACTTTCAATGTGTCATAAAAAATATTGTTTGCATTCGATAGCACATTTATCCTGGAATACTATCCAAAAACAGATTGGGATAATTCCTTCATTTGCAGTTTTGGCATCATAAAACATAGAGAAAGGAGTGAAATTTTTAAATTTTTTAAAATGGCGGATATCTCGGAAACCGAGAGACTTTCATAGAACATAACTTTCATTTGTCTGATCCCGCACAGTGTCCTCTACCCGTAGGTGCCCGCATGTCCATTCATTACGGGACAGCCTGTTTATAAGTATCAAGATTATTATATAATAGGTACCTATATAATATGCCTATGTATACCTTACTAATAGTGTTTTATCATATACTTGACCTATCTCAATGAATATCTTATAGTATTTAAAATGATGTTATGATATATGATGCGCGACTGATAATCATATAAATATTTACTGCAGAGTTATAATTATAAATAAATAAATAAATGAATAAATATTTCAGGACATATTACACATCGCCATCCAGCCCCAAGCTAAGCAACTTAATGCTTGTGTTATGGGTGCCAGATAACGGATAAACTACTTATATACTTTTTCTTTTTTTTGTAAATATATACATATTATACATATAGGAAACACCCAGAACCAGAAACAAGAATTTATGGTCAGCATAAATACTTGTTCCCGGCGGGAATCGAACCCGCAACCTTCTGCGTCGCAGTCGGGTGTTCGCCCGACGCGCCACAGAGGTCGTCATAAAAATAAATATTTTAATACAAATACAACTTCTTAATAAGGTTTTAATCTCCTAATAAATTAGAACTTTTTAGGGTTCCGTACCCAAAACGGGACCCTTTTACTTAGACTCCACTGTCTGTCTGTGCACCAGGCTGTATCTCAAGCTTCCTGCCCCCTTAGACAAGATTGCTTTCTATTAGCGATATCGCCAATCGACAGACTTTTTTATTATTATTTTTGTATTAAATTGACATCTAAGTTAACGAAAAGTCACTTAGCCTTGTGTTAGAGAAAAAATAAAATAAATAAGTAGCATCTTATGCCAATTTTATACAACGATTTATGTCAATTTCATACAATTAAATCTATCGATTGGCGATATCGCTAATAGAAAGCAATCTTGTCTAAGGAGGCTTATCACTAATTAGATTCCAATTAAAACAATGACTAGGTAATTATGTTGGTATTTCTAGTAATCTTATCTATCTTTTCAGGGTCTTATAAAATTAATAATCCCACATAATACAAGCAACTAATAACTAATCATTTGTACTTCATGATGCACGTGTACATAATAAAACTACTATGTCTTGGCTAAGACAATAATCTGCGCAATATTTTTCACTGAACAAATAGAAATTGGAACGTGTTGATGACGAATTGACAAATGTATAAGAATTATTCTGTTAGTTTATGTGTATAAGATAATAGAAATGATTTATGGGTTTCGAATGTCAAATATATTATTTAACTACACAGAAAAAAATATGTATCTTTAAGTGAGAAATAAATAAATTATAATATCTCTTAGTAAGTCAAAGTTTTTAAAAATAATAGGTATTTGGTTAGCTTAATTTAAGAATTTTGCTTTTAAATTAAAAATAATGCTTATAATTTTTGGATTTAAGTACATAAACTAAGAAATTATTCTCTAGAGAGGATTATTTCTTGCTTTAAAGACACCTTTTTATTTTGTGTGTAAGAGGAAGACCCCGAAAACGACATCCATCTCTTACATTTTTGTTAGTAATTTCCTGAGGGCAGTAAACTTTGCCTCAGTGAGGTTTGAACCCGTGACCGTTTGTCTGTATACGACACACATTATTGTGCCGGGTGTTTTTTTTCTACCCAAAGGGTAAAAAACGGGACCCTATTACTAAGACTTTACTGTCCGTCCGTCCGTCTGTCTGTCACCAGGCTTTATCTCATGAACTGTGATAGCTAGACGTTGAAATTTTCACAGATTATGTATTTCTGTTGCAGTTTTAACAACAAATACTAAAAACAGAATATAATGGCACAGAACTCTTAGTGCGCGAGACCGAGTCACCTTGGCCGGTTTTTGTTTAAAAAAAAATCGAAAATAGTACTGGATCTAGTTTAGAAACATAGAGGTAATTTTGCAAAGAAAGAGTTCATTTCACAGCGTAGATTAGCACTACGCTTTTACTTTTATAAAACACGAAGGAATTTGTTTAATTTTATCAATAGTTTCCGCAATCTACAAATTGGCCTTGGTCCTATCTAACGTCTACAGACAGATTATTCGGGCTATTGACCCAATTTTATCGGCGAATTCGCAATAAGTGAAACTAAATTTATCTTTTGCTAGTAATAACCAAAGTTTTTTTACCAACTGTATTTAGGCAAACCCGTGGTGCTTGAAGGGGGTTTATTAGGGTTCCGTAACCAAAGGGTGAAAACGGAACCCTTTTATACTAAGACTCCACCGAATGTCTGTTTGTCAAAGTCAAATTTCTTTATTCCTTTCGATGCTTATGTATACCTATATACCTTGATCACTTGGAATCGTCTTAAAAACTAAGTTAGGATGTGTGCCTTCGGAACGCGCCCACCAATGAGAAGAAGGCACAAGAAACTCATGGGGTTTTTTTTTATGTGATCACGCTCACAAAGGTCAATATTACAAATATTTGAAAGTGTTATATGAAATGGAGCAATTAAAGTCACATCCATGGATTCTTATCATTAAGGTACGAAGAGGTATCATAGTATGCCTTACCGCACAATTTATGCTTTATAAAAGTATAAAGGCTGTATCATGAACACTGATAGATAGACAGTTGAAATTTTCACAGATGATGTATTTCTGTTGCCGCTATGACAACAAATACTAAACACAGAATTTAATAGCTAATAGTACGGAAACCTTAGTGCGTGAGTCTATCTCGCACTTGGTCGGTTATGTAAACTACTGCTGTAGGAATGAAACATTTGTACCTATACTATCGATTTCTAGCTTACAAATAGAACATAGCTACGACCTACATGACACAGCAGAGAATCGGTCAAGGCTCTTTCGAGCTAGGAACTCTTTCTCTACTACATGCACCCATGAAACTATTGCGGAAGACTATAATACGGTGATCAGCCCCCTTCGACAAGATTACTTTCTATTGACGACCCAGTTGGCACAATGGTCACCATGCCGGACTGCCAAACACAGGGTTGCGGGTTCGATTCCCGCCACAGACAAGTATTTATGCTTAGATATTTTTCTGTGGTCTGGTTGTTTCTATGTATTATAAGTATATATTTACAAAACAAAAGTATATAAGTAGTATATCCGTTGTCTAGCACCCATAACACAAGTCTAGTTACTTAGCTTGGGGATAGATGGCGATGTGTGGAGTGTCCTGCCATATATTTTATTTATTATTATCTTTTTTTTTTTTTTTTGAGTGAAATTGACGTAAGCATAAGATCTTTTTTTCATTTTCTAATTATCATACAAATTAAGCGTTAAAAAACAAAACATAGGGGCATGGTCATGGCAGTTATAAGTTTTATGCAAAAAAAATATTTGCTCTAATGCTATATTCAAGGAGGAAACAGCCAACTACGTTTTTATGGACAAAGAGCCGGTACCTTATCAGGCTAACATTATGCTGAGTTGAGGACCGTTTGGCTACAAAATTATTAAAAAAAATTTAATAGTCTTTAGTTTTTTGTGTTTTAGTTTATTTAGTCCATAAGCTCAATGTAAGTTTTTGTTGCGAATAAATGTTCTATTCTATTCTTAAGTTAATATAATCAACTCACAGGCTCCTATAGTGTGGGTTCTTGGTAGTGCCGCCGGAGTAGCCGACTCGAGTTTTGACGACGCCAGGCGTGACTCCGAACAGTGAATCGTTTGACCAGAAACATCCCATGCCGAAGGTGGCCTTCTTTGTAGGGATATCCACGTCATGGAGGAGGGCATTCTATAAACAAAAGATCGTAATTAATAAAATAATAATAAATAATAAAATTTCGTTTATATTTCTCCCATGCATGCATCACACTATCAACTTATTTTAAAACAATTTACAACTTTTCATAATTATAATAATGGTCTAAGTCTCAAAATTAAATAAAGTATAATGATAACACATGAGAGACAGGAGCCCAAAAAGTCGGTACTAATATTGGTACTATAGTCTATACTACACTATCTACAGTAATATTAAAAGTGGATTTGTTTTAGTTTTTTTCATTACTCATACTCCGAAAGTAGGTCTAAAGGTGCCTGAAGAGCGTGTAGAAAATAAAACTTTCAGCCCTAGGGAGAATCGCTTTCACTGACAGCTGTCATGTCAAATTATGGCTTCGCACGGCTTGTGCAATGTGCATGTAGCCAGCATCAGTATCATTACGCATTAGGAACTTCAAAAATCTAACCTCCTTGCTTTAAGTAACACCAAAGAATAACACTACATGTATATAACCTCTTTGGTCCCAACCTTGTATGAGGATCAGTGGAGTCTCTTATTCACTCTCGTTGTTAAGAAGAATTTTATGTATTATTCGTAATGAAAAGCACAGTGTTTACCTCGGGTGAAAGACTCATTTAGTCCCTCGAACTATTAGCCAAACTCCGTCTCGGGACTCAATGAGTGACTTTCACACCTAGGGTAACAATGTACTATTGCTTGTAACAAATAGACTCCGAAACTAATGAACCGATATTGATGAAACATTGATTCACTTTTCATACTTTTGTCCATGTAAACAAAAAATAGTCAAAATCATGCATCACCATTAAACTTTCTAATTAAATTAGTAGTAAATTATTTATCAACTAAATTACAGTGACATCGGCAGTTTTTTCGTTTCGCTTTGTCCACTTTGTCCACTGATAATGGGGGTCAAAATTCATTATCAACTGTTAAAACGAGACCCATCAATATTACACAACGTGATGTTTCAAACATTATCTTTAGCCAAAGGTCAGTGGCAAACTATCCTTCATTACTGCGTAGTTATGTTATCTAAGGACCTCTAGCTAACAATGCCGAACCAACAATCGTTGGTGGTACACGAGGCGAGGGTCATACAACTCTACTATATTTCTAATTAAGATATTAAATGACAATAAATTGATTAGCGTTTTGAGCCGATAAGTTTTATAATTAGACTAGATGCGCCCCGCGGTTTCACCCGCGTAAGTCCGATCTTTAAATTCTCACCGTTTAAACCTTCCCTGGACTACAACAAACACAACAAAAAAAGAATTGGCCAAATCGGTCCAGCCGTTCTCGAGTTTTAGCCAGACTAACGAACAGCAATTGATTTTTATATTATAGATAGATTGTATAATAGTTAAGGACGCTTAAACAAAAAGTGTCAAAATGTTAGCAAAACTATAGCTGGTTTCGGTTCATTTTACGGTTTATCCGTCAGAGTTTTGCATATTTTAAAGATACCTAAGTACCAAATGAATCAGACAACACTTATCTGTAAGTATAACGTATAAAATAATTTCAAAATAATATACGTTTAATACAAAAAAAATAATAGTTTTCCGTAGCCTGTTCCTGCAAAAAATAGGCCGACTTTCGATACAAAGATCTCAATAACTGGAAGATTTCAAATAATAAAAAATATACTACGATAAAATAGAAATATTCATTCATTCGTATAAAAAGATACGACAAAAATATCCACAATTATTACTCTACTAGCTGCGCCCCGCGGTTTCACCCGCGCAAGTCCGAGTCTCGTAGGAATATCGGAATAAGAAGTAGCTTATTTGTTAGGGTCTCTAGCTACCTGCTACCGACTTTTATTACAATTCGTATAGTAGTTTTTGTGTTTAGCAATGCCAGTATTAAGGGAAAGCGGTGTTATAGGAAAGCGAGACGTTAAGGGAAGGAACGTCACGTCAAGGTAACGTGAGGTCTCGAGGGAGAGCGAAGTCTTGGGAAAGCGAAGACGTGGAAAACGGTTATATTTTTAGGAGTCCAGACAGACCCAGAATGCTTTTCTGACACGGAACCGTCGCGGATGGAGTAGCAAACACGTGCGAGCGAAGTGAGCGGTTATATTTTAAGGAGTCCAGACAGACCCAGAATGCTTTTCTGACACAGAACCGTCGCAGAATGAGTAGCAAACACGTGCGAGCGAAGCGAGCGGTTATATTTTTAGGAGTCCAGACAGACCCAGAATGCTTTTCTGACACGAAACCGTCGCGGATGGAGTAGCAAACACGTGCGAGCGAAGTGAGTGGTTATATTTTAAGGAGTGCAGACAGACCCAGAATGCTTTTCTGACACAGAACCGTCGCGGAATGTGTAGCAAACACGTGCGACCGAAGCGAGCGCTTACATTTCTAGGAGTCCAGATAGGCCCGGAATGTTTTTTTGACAAATTACCGTCACGGATGGAGAAGGTTAGGTTAGGTCCCCTCCCCTTTTCCTCCTCTTCTTCTTTCCTCTCCTCCCCATTCCTCTCCTCCCCCTTTCCTCTCCTCCTTTCCTCTTCTCCCCATTTCATCCCCTCCCTCTTTCATACCCTTTCTCTTTCCTGTCCTCCCCTTTCCTCTCCTCCCCATTTCCTCTGCTCCCCATTTCGTCTCTTCGAGGGAAGAAAGGGAAAGAGGAAGGGGATGAAAGAGGTTTCATCCCCTTCCTCTTTCCTATCCTCCCCTTTCCTGTCCTCCCCCTTTCCTGTGCTCCCCCTTTTTATTTTTCTTACACTTCTCCCCTTCATCACTCTCTCCGCCTCCGCCCAACTACAACCTTTTGAAATATATTTTGAGTCCTGATCTCGTAAGTCCAGATCCCGTGGAAATATCGGGAAAAAAAGTAGCCTCTGTGTTAATTCAGGTCTCCAGCTATCTACTTACTGATTTTCACCGCAATCTGTTCGGTATTTTTTGCGTAAAGGAGTAATCCCGTAAGTCCCGATCCCGTAGGAACATCGGGATTAAAAGTAGCCTATGTGATAATCCAGGTCTCTGGCTATATACATACCGAGTTTCAACGCAATCGGTTCAGAAGTTTTTTGTGTGAAGGAGTAATCCCGTAAGTCCCGATCCCGTGGGAATATCGGGATAAAAAGTAGCCTATGTGTTAATCCAGGTACTCAGCTATCTAAATACCGAGTTTCAACGCAATCGGTCCAGTAGTTTTTGCGTGAAGGAGTAACAAACATACACACACACACACACACACACACACATACACACACACACACACACAAACTTTCACATTTATAATATTAGTAGGATAAACCACAAAAATTAATCATCAATCTTCTACCATTGTTTTGCTAATTCACGTAAAGCTTATTTTCATACAAATAAGATCGACTTTATTTGTCTTTATTCGATGTAAAAAGTAACGACCATTTTGAATGAAAAGTCAGTCTTAGTCGGTCTGATACCTCAGGCGCGTCAAATCGTAAATGCGTCCCCCCCGAATACTGAAAGGCTACTTAATCTTAAGTGGCGCTTAAATTGAAATTTAAGTGTAGGTTTTAATAGAAAACATACACTTAACGTCAATTTAAGCGCCACTTAAGATTAAGTAGCCTTTCAGTATTCGGGGGTAAGTTTACCTACCTACGATTGTCTAGATCTGTCTTTGTAATGCAAGTACCTATCTATCTATATATTGAAATGTACCGCAAAAAAAATAGCAATGTGTAAAAGAAAACGCCTGTTTCACGGTCAATGAAAAATGTGGTTTATACGTTTGTGTTATGTTTGATACTAAGTGCCTAGGTTACGTAGCGGATATTTAGTATTCAGAAGATATTTTAGTACCTGCCCAGTCAGCAGTCTAAGTATAATCTACACTAATTTTATAAAGAGGAAATGTTTTTTTGATTGATTTATGTTTGTAATGAATAGGCTCGGAAACCGCTGGACCGATTTTAATGAAATTTTGTATGTGGGTACATTGATTCATTGGGAATATCATAGGAGACTTTTTATCCCGATATTCCCTCGGGATCGGGAGTTACGCGGGTGAAACCGCGGAGCGCTGGTAGTTTCCAATAATAGGCGGCCTTCAGCTACACACAAGGTAAAGGCCCAAAGACCTTATAGGCTCTATTTGTGGTACGAAATTGCTTACATCCCTATTGTGGAATTGAGGATAACGAAGACGAAGAGAAGCGGCTAAGGTCAGATCCATTGTATAATTTGATTGCCAGAACAGCTGAAAGATAATTTTTATTTCCTAACTAACCTAGAAAATGTTAGTTTTGCATTTATCCTTGTAGTGTTTAGATTGATAATTTTCTTTTTCATGCCCACCATATTCTATTAATTCGCGGTCACAAGACTTACTTATTTCACAATATTGTGCAAGAAGTAAATAATAATAAAAGTCCTAGGTAGGTAATATAAGCAATCTTTTATGTAATTCATTTCATAGATAATTTATTAAAGCAAATATCTACATAAATATACAATGACTTTCAAAATATTTTGGACACCTGATGACTTTGAAAATATCTACATGTACTTAAGTATACCTAAATATTTTGGATAATCGTCTCACGTCTTCGCTATCGTTAAACCATAGATAAAAAAGCACATGATTTTTACTTTATCAAATTATTTAGATACGTAATAACGACGCCGACGATGATTCGTAAAAAGTTACATAAAGAATTAGAGATAAACGAATATTATCTTCCAAAGACAAGGAAGGGTTATTATTAGAATACAAACTTATCAGAAAAAAACTTGTTGGCAAACATCGTCTTATTTAAAATAACTTTCTTTCATCACGTGATTCTACGAAACATGACCTCGACATTCAGTTAGGTAGGTGTAGGCAGGTAGTCTAAATATCCGATCATGCAATTCAGCCACCTTTAGACCACTTTTTTCCATTTCAACTTTTTTGTTTTCTAAGTCAAATAGAAGTATACCAAATACTACCTAAATAGGTTCCAGCCTACGGAGTACTTTCGTTGACCCAGAACCATACAATTTGGTGAAACGTAAGGTCTACTTATAGCACACAAAGTTAAAAAATTAAGACAAATTTTTGGTAATAAATACCTTTAAATAAAAAAACTTTTGATCGTGATATCTTAAAGTATTTTACGTTTTTTACACCTAATAAATAGGCTGACCTTAATAGGTATACAAAATTTTAACCCTACTATTAATCCAATTTTAATCGAATCTAAAAAAAGGTAGTTCTTAATTCGATGCGTAGGTTAGGTACCCATGTTTTATGTTTTAAAACAATGTATACGTTGTACTTACTCTAAAACTCTTTAAAATTGTAGAGTTCAATAAAATAGTTAGGTAGGTATAGGCTAAGCATACAAAAATACACATTAGACCAACCTGGGGCCTTATTCTGCTATTTGGCCAACCATTGTCATTATATCGAGACTATTGATATTATATCGAGATTGTGACTTTATTTGGTATTCTGCTAAAGTTTTAATAACATCGCAATATAATCACTATGGAGTCTCAATGGTATGGTAATATTTACCTTGCAGGTGTTGCCTAGCAACATGGTATATGTTGCTAAGCAATATACCGTTTTGACAACTATCGAGATTCCATTAAGCCACGATTGTAGAGCAGAATACAAAAGTGAGGCAGTGGTGTGTCAGTGGTGTTTCGATAGAATAGTTAACGTTAGGAGAATACCAATTTGACATGTAATGTCATATTTTTGACATTAAATGTCTATTACGATTATATCGACACACTATTAAAACACAATTGTGTTAGCAGACTTAGGCCCCTGTTTTGTTGTACAAAATAAACAAATGGCTTGAATTGATAAAGGAAACAAACAGTGAACGTCAATTCTTTCGTTAACTTAGAATTTTCAATTTCATAAGCGCAAAATTAATTAAGTTTTTATTTATTTAATTCATGAAGAACCCAATTATTCAGCGTACTTATATAAGGACTGACTTTAGTTAAAATTAAATACACTTTTAAACTCAAGATTTGTATTAATAGAACGTAGAGTTAAGAGATATCAAAATGAAATATACGCGAGGGAAAATAATGAATATAAATTAAATACTTCTAAATATTTTAAAATTAAAACAAAAAAGCAAAACCAAAATTAATTCAAGTCTGTCAAATTATACATATACTAAGTTTGATGTTCTATTTCTATAACACAAATAAATCTTACAACAACGTGAGATGGTTAGGTATTATTTACGTCCGAATATTGAAAGGCTTAAGTGGCGATTAAATTGACATTAAGGTGTGTTGAAATAGGATAGGAGACTCTTAAATATTTAGGGGACCCATAAGCGTTTGAGTTTTCGGGCAAATTAGGTAGAGTTCAATCACTCGTCTAATTTAACTTTTAGCACATCAGACAGCAGACATAAACTATACTTACCTACCTACACTTTTTAAATAAATAAACTTGTAAAAATATTGTCCAAAATACCAAATGTTGACCATCGAGTAATTCCCTAGGTCACTGTAAAATTGCATCATAAGCCAAAAACTGGTTAATAAACTAGTGCTGAAATTCTTGACGATTTAAAATAATTTTAAATAAAAACTTACGTTTACTGGTGGCTTCATTTTGCAGAGTTGTCTGATGAATTTCAGCATACACAGGTGGTTTCTCCCACTGTTTTATTGCTTGTATAATTTATATCCGCGTGTTTGAGATCGTTGCGGTTAAGCGGTTTGAGTGATGAGGCCGCGCGTCAGCTTCGGTCGGCGGTCTGGCGAACACTGCCTGAACATCGACAGATACCAAGTCTCTAGGCTTGCGTACCGGTATTTCTACCACCCCTCAATCTGTAATCTAGAAACAATCATCAAAATAATCAAACAAACGATCACCTAGTCATGCTAATCGGCTAATCCTAGGCGAAGTTGCACGTGTTTGATACGTGGACATTCGAAGAACGTAGAAGTTAGCGTTTCATGACTGTGACACAGTTAGTGACGTCACGACAAGACGTAACCTTGCCCGCGACGACGGCCGCGCGCCGTCTGTTTTGACGGCATGCCCGACACATCAATCGATAACTTGCAAAATATTACAACAAATGGCGCTGATTTAACTAACTTACCGTTTTCGGATTAATTTTATTGAAACATATTTGAATTCCTGAGTATTTATCGTGCCTAAGGCTCGAAAGAACTATTTTTTTAAACTGTAGCGAAAAATTGACGTAGGTACGGTCGGCTGCATAATTGGAGACCCACCGTAGAGCTCCGAAACGGCTGATAGAAGAATGTTATCAACACAAGCAAGATTCTAGGCACCTGCTTTAGTTGAAGTTTAAAGTGAATTTACCAAACAAAAAATTATTAGAATGCTACTGGGGGCTATAGAAACTCTACTGGGGGCTGCAATTATGCAGTCAACTGTACGTATTGACCAACTTTTGCCAATTTCCCAGCAATTATTCTCATGACCTTGGACTCAATTATCCCACTTCTGATATAAAGTAGGTATGTCTTACCAATAAGTATTGTGGTTAAGATAAGTAATATTCTCCCAGAAAACCACAATTTGGATAAGTATTTGTTTGTTAACTTCTAAAAATTATAATGAAAAGGTGGTCCGTCGTTAACTGCCAATGTAGTTCACAAATGTGTGCTTCATAAATACAAATGTGCTAATTTAAAAACGAGTTTTGAAATTGAAACCTCTTACCACAAAAGATAAATTATTTGTGCAAAAAACCGCGTGAACTCGTTCCTACCTAAAATAAAACAAACATAACTTGAAACAAACGATTTATTATTTTTTACGTTTATAAAGAAAAAATTCACACTACGGTTCAAGTTCCATTCATGTATAAGGAATAACAAACTTAAATTATAATAACAACAGAAGTATGCATTGAGTTCGGAGTTTTCATGTAAATTTTATCTTGTACAATTATTTTCAGTTGAATGATTTACGTATCAACAATTTGTGAAAGAATAAAAATTAAAGGACAATGCGCAATTAGGGCGTAGATAACGTTAAAATAGTAAAATAAATTAAACTTACTTGAACATTGAATTGACCATTGAAAATTTCGAACACGTACGACGACAAATACATATAGATAGACTAGTACAGATATATAAAGAAAAAATATTATTTTAAGGTAATTTTACGTGAACTTGTACTACTTCTAAAAAATATATTTTCATCGAAAAGCAGTTATTTTTGTACATATGTATTGTTGTAAATTCAATAATATTTATTATTCCAAAGTTAAATACAATTTACTAACATGAGATCGAATTTATTACGTACATTGGTTGCAGTTTTAATTAGACCTATCAAAAATTGGATAATATGCTATACCAGTCACAGATTTCCTGTGCATCAAAGAGATAATACGTACCTATATAAATATATATTATTTTGTTAGCTGCCTGTAAGACACAGCATTTTAGTGGAAAGGAAGCTCATAGATAGGCTTTCCCGTTAAGTCCCTAGAGGATATATTTTATACAAGTGGTCCAAGACAAGGCAAGACAGTAAATGGCAAAGTTCTACATATTTTTTTTCTATTGACGTATACATAGATGTCTTATATAAAAAGTTACCCCATTTTCCAACCAGAGTCCGAAAGTTTAAAAATCTAAATTATGCAACTTCTGTTTCGATCAAAATTGATGCAAATAAAGGAACACATCAGTTTTGTCACTTATGTTCCTCTTAATAATTAACAGCGTAATGTATAACTTACACTGATGGAAGCAGCCTGTACAATAAATCTACATACACTACATTTTAACACGTAATAATTACAACTACAATGGAATTCTATACAACAATAAATACTTTGACAATAAGTAAGGCAAGATCGACGACAGGCACTGTACGTATATTACAATACATTTTTACGAAAGACAGCTAAGAATCTTTCTTTATTTTTTCAGGACCCAGATTACGACCATTTCTGCCATAGTCCTTTAAGGAATAATGACAATACGTAATACTTAATTATAAATGCTATTAGGAATGTTTGTGCTTAACACGATATTAAAAAAAAGATGTAGCTACAAGATTTCTTAGCTGTCTAATATAAAAAAGGAAGAGTGTAGTGTTCAAGAGAACTAGCACGATATATTTCGATAGAATTGACAGTAAGTACCGTGCATCTTTAAGGCGAAGTAAAAGATAGCGGTCGGTGCTAGCGCTCGAACTTCAAGACTCAATGTGGTAATTTATCCGAAACAAAAAACATTGTAGTCGCTGAACTATGAAAATTTTCATAGTAAATATTTCACGAATAAGCAGAATAACTTTCCATATAATCATGTTATTTTAAAGAAAATATGAAACGGTGAAAACAAGTCGAAGCATGGTTGGTATGATTCTAGCTACAACATCGCATTGAAGAGTAAACTCGTACCCCCTTATTCCAAAACGAGGTTTAAGGATAGTCCGAGATGTAGATTTAAACCTTAGATTTCGACACTGATTTACTCGTGAACTATAGTCTAAACACTATCCCTATAGATTATATAGAGAACTATAGTCTAAACACTATCCATAAAGATTATATAGGGATAGTGTTTAGACTATAGTTCACGAGTAAATCTGTGTCTAAATCTAAGGTTGGATTTAAACCATAGATTTAGACACAGATTTACTCGTGCGTACATCTCGGACTATCCTTGAACCTCGTTTTGGTATAAGGGGGGTAAAGTATAACTTTAAGCGACTACAATAAAGGAAGTAATAAACTTAACAAATAAAGTAAAACCGATAAATAACCACTTGAGTCGTAAAAGATTGAACACGACAACAGAACATATTAGATACAAAGACAGTGACAGTCATTATGTACAATTTACAAATCTGTATAGCTACTCAACATATTTATCAGTCCGATTACAATCATATTTATTAAAACTATATACTGTTTAACTAACGTTTTCTTTATTATTATGCTCCTGGGTCGTCATTTTATGAGCCCACTTAAGGTGAAAGGGTACCGGCGCTCTCTTTATACAATCGTAGTCGACTGTTTCCTCCGTGGATAATGACTCTAGCAAAAATATTTTTTCTAGTGTCATTATCCAGGGAGAAAACAGTCGACTACGTTTGTAATAGTTTGTATGGATAGAGCCCCCGGTACCATTTCCTCTTAAGTAATTACTTAACAACGTCACGATCACTTTGTTCCATTTTCAGCCAGAACCAGGACAGTTAAGACGTTATTTGTTCACAACATTTGTTGTAAGCTAGAGTCATAAGTAAGCAGTACATAGTTTAACATTTTAACAAGGCAAGATAACCATCACAACCGGCATACCGATGGAATTCTATGCGTTTTACTATAACTAGACTTACGAGTTTATAGGATTTTCCTGTTTTTTCTCTATGTATTTACAGTAATACGAACAGTTTTGTTCAGGGCATGTGGTTTTTTCTACCTACAGCAAAACGCATCAATTTATATCAGTAATCTCTTACAAGGTTCTAACACCAGATATGTTTCTTATAAAATAATACACAAAACATTCTATTTAAATTAGAATTTAGAAGTTTAAAATACTTGTTCGGAGACAATTTTTTTATCAAATAGATATAATTTGTATCACAAAAAAATGCTGTTCTCTCAAAATGCTAATATTTCGTAAAATAATACTGTTTCTTGCACAAAAATATATTTTTTTAAATATCTATTTATAAGGCCCTTTTTAATATTGCTTCGTGATATTGTTTTCTGATATAGTATTTGATCCTTGGAATAAAATCACGACGTTTATTATTGGAATAAGATACAGTGCATTTCATCACATAGTTCCTATGCCGTCATGTTGGCTTCCCTGTCTTTATTATTTTATATTTTAAATAAATAATAATAATAAATAAAAATTGCAGGACATTCGACACATCGCCATTTAGCTCCAAGCTAAGTAACTAGACTTGTGTTACGGGTGCTAGACAACGGATATACTACTTATATACTTTTCTTTTGTAATTGTATACTTATAATACATAGAAACAACCAAACCACAGACAAATATCTAAGCATAAATACTTGTCTGAGGCGGGAATCCGCCACCCTGTGTTTGGCAGTCCGGCATGGTGACCATTGTGCCAACTGAATCGTCAAAATTTATAAAATATTTGCATTGCTGTAACAGAACAACATAGGAACTATTTAATGAAATGCATTTTAATAATAATGTACAATAATTTAAGTACTTTTTAAGTACCGTTTTAATATAAATCTACTCAACTAATCTAATGACTACGATATGGACGAATGATTTTCTAATGGATGGGAACTAATGAACGTTTATACAACTAATATATACTTTTTATAATATTATACAAGGTCTAACGAACGAGGGTATAAAATCCCCTTATCCCTTATACTAGTATCAAATGTAACATCTCAATGGAATGTCCTAAATATTAATAACAAGAAATACCACAGAATATGAACACTGGATTTAAAAATAAATGACCTTAGTAATGGTGCAAGTACACAGTACGCTAGGTTTTAAGTACTTTTATACCATCAACGATTAATAGCAAACTGTGTACAATATTCTTTATGAATCTAGTATAGTCGATAAAGTATTTATTCAACGCTAGCTATTAAAAAGTTCAATTTGGAGAGGGATTCCACTTAAACTAAAGGAGCAAACTCATTTCTAAACCTATCCATCAATTATAACGTTCATACAGGGCGATTAGAGATTCATTGGCTCTCTTTTAAGGTGAAAGGGTACCTGCGCTCTCTCCATACAAACGAAGTAGACTGTTTCCTCCCTGGATAATGACACTAGCACAAACATTTTTGTGCCATAAAACCTATAACTGCCATGACTATGCCCCTATGTTTTGGTTTTATTTTATTTTCTAATTATCATAGAAATGAAAATTAAAAATATAAAAACAAAAAATAGGGGCATGGTCATGGCAGTTATAAGTTTTTTGCACCAAAAATATTTGCTCTAGTATCATTATCCGGGGAGAAAACAGTCGACTACGTTTGTAATAGTTTGTATGGAAAGAGCCCCCGGTACCCTTTCCTCTTAAGATGGTGTTTTTATTACGCGTATGAATGAACGCCCGTAAAATACCACGAATATACCAATAACCCTGTACAATAATGAAAGACGTCATGTAATTTCACGTTAATTATGTAAATTGTGCTTGTAAAATTAATAAATTGGCACAAATTGAGTATTTAGTATACATTTCTTCGTAAGTACAAATGACGCAAAGCTCTTTAATTCAAATTACATTCACACGACTTTTTAATATGCTTGGGGTTCGTATTTGGGGTTATATTTTACTTCATATTGCGAAAGTTTTTCAATATGCTTTATTGTTACCTTTTAGCAAAAAACTACTGATCCGTTTGCGATAAAACTTGGTAAGTTGATAATTAGAATCAATCGATATTTACGCGGAAGTAACCGTAAGGCGCAACTAGTCAAATGGATTTATTAAATATAAATTAAATAGATAAATTGCGAGTGCCGTGGCCCCTCAGTTTTTTAACAATCAGCTGCAACTTGCTCAATTAATATTTTTAATACTATATTTTAATTATTAAGGATTAATTATTAAAATTGTTAAATGAATAAGAAATCCAGTCTTTATATTTTCAAGTAGAGTCCCTCGAGGTTTAAAATCAACACCCCTCAGCGTTTTAGTACGTATATTATATACACACAGAGATATAAGACATCCGTTATTGATTGTGATTGGTCACTTTTAAGTTAGTGTGGAATCTGAGTGACCAATAAAAAGACGTTAAAACGTCAATATCCAGGATTATTGGTGATTATATAAAATAACTGTTAGGAGGAAAGGGTACCGGGGCCTCTCTCTATACAAACTATTACAAACGTAGTCGACTGTTTTCTCCCTGGATAATGACACTAGAGCAAATATTTTTGGTGCATAAAACTTATAACTGCCATGACCATGCCCCAATTTTTTTTTAAATTTCTATGATAATTAGAAAACAAAAAAAAAAACAAAAAAAATAGGGGTCATATAATAATAAAGGGGGGTAATAGTCATGGCAGTTATAGGTTTTATGGCACAAAAATATTTGTGCTAGTGTCATTATCCAGGGAGGAAACAGTTGATTACGTTTGTATGGAGAGAGCGCAGGTACCCTTTCACCTTAAAGGGTACTTTCATGCACTTAAGCATCAACTTTTGTTTTTCGATATTTGGAAATTCGAACACTTTTTTAAATTTCGAAATTTTTAAGGTTATGTGTAAGTACATGAACCGCATTTATATATAACTACCAAGAACCCTGTATAAACACGCTGTAGGAGCGAAAATTCTAAAACGAGAAGTTTAAATATAAGTACTTATATGTATTTTAGAACTTCAAATATTAGTAAGTAAATATTTTAATTTAATATTTTATTAAATACTTACAACCCGTATTCACAACCAACACTATGCGATTGCATAGTGCGCGCGAACGCATAGAGCAGAAAATACTACAGTGACGAGCGGCTCAAAATAATAATAAATAAATAATTAAATATTGCAGGACATTCCACACGTCGCCATCTAGTCCCAAACTAAGTAACTATACTTGTGTTATGGGTGCTTGACAACGGATATAATACTTAAATACTTTTCTTTTGTAAATATATACTTATTATACCTACATAGAAACAAGCAGACCACAGACAAATATCTAAGCATTAATACATGTCTGAGACGGGAATCGAATCCGCAACCCTGTGTTTGGCAGTCCGGCATGGTGACTATTGTGCCAACTGGCCAACAACAAAATTGAACAATCATAGGGCCGCATTTAGCGCAGTGCGTTCACTTATCCAAAAGCAACTTAAGTACTGATTGTGAATACGAGCGTTTTTCTTTATTGACGTGACAACGTCTTATAAATTGGTTTGCCGGGTGACACTTCAAGAAACTGCGTTACGCTCCGCTGACGTTATGCGCTCACAATGAGAGCGAGTGAGAGGCACGCGGGCATGGTTAGCCCGCCTAAGAGCGAGAGAGACAGACATAAAAAGTGAAAGGCACGCGTCCCTTCCACTCGAGCACAGTTGTTGTCACGTAAAACTTTCGCCCGTATACCGACTTTACAGGCAACCAGGTTTTTTTTATACCATTTTAGTACGTTTGTGGAATTGCATTCATTTCTATTTTATACTAAAAAGTTTACGTTTTATAGGAAATTTTAAATATTTAAATATTCATATTAAATTTTAATTGAAAATAATTGAATTCTTAATTAAATAATTTGATTAAATAATAATTGTTATCAATTATGCTATGTTTCACATAGTATTGGTTCGAGGCACTTCTCATCTCGCTTCAATTATTTATAATTTTAATTGCTTATCGATATTGGAACGAATATCGGTATTATTATGCGAATTTACATTTTTATTTTTCATTTAATATCCGACTAACACAAAATCACACCAAGATTAAAATATTTTCATTATAATAAATGGAATGTTTATATATACAGAGTGATATTTTTCAAAGCTATTTGGATGACAAAATTCTAAACTATAAGAAGTAGCAAACAAGTTTTCCCGAAAATCTAAATTTGCTTATATCTTTTTAACGTCAACACGCAGGACCTTGATTTTTATACACCTAATAAGTACTATAGACTTCAGTATCTGGTACAAATTTCAACTTGCTAGGTCCACCCGTTCCTGAGAAAATTGATGGTGACACACGAACATACGGACAAGAGAGTGATCTTATAAGGGTACCTTTTCTTACATTTTGAGGTACGGAGCAGTAAAAATACTCAAAAGACTTTCTAACTAACTCATTTTTCGAACACTGCAACATTTAAAAAACAGTCATATCAAGTCAGAAATCAATCCAGTTGATATTTCAAGTCTCTCATTTATAAATTAGTCACCCAACTCAATAAAAACAATAATCACTCTGTATATATGATATAAGGCAAAAAATTCTAATAATACTTAAAAAATACCAATAATTTCATAATATAGGATTCACAACTAACACTTAATAATAAAAAAAATTTATTAGCAACCATTTTAACTAAATATAACCGTTGAGCTCGAAGAACTATCACACTGTTACCGGCGCCGGTTGGCAAGCTGTTGGAGTGAGCAATCATGGCAATTTTACATCGGCTGCTTAGGCGACGACAGAAAAAATTAAAAATCAAGTAGATTTTTGCTAAAACAACCTAATTAGGAAATCGAAATTTGTGATTTGTCCAAGCGGTTGCGGAAGACAAGCGAACTGTTAAGACTATTTTGTCTCAATTTTGTTGGTTAGACTACATTTTTCAGTGTTTATGGTCCAGTTGGAACAAAAACAAACGATCAAAAAAAATTGTTAATTTGATGTTATTTATATCGTTTGGAAAATTCGCAATAATGTATCTTCTATTTCATACACGAAAACACCCGTTTCTAAAATTATTATTTGCGTGAATCGTGTATAAATTATCAAGTTTTTCATTTTGTGACACATTTTCGTAGCAATTCTTAACAATGATTTTGTTTTTCGATTCCTAGTTAATCTTTTTAACAAAAATATAATTTTCATTTTAAATTTTCCGTCACTTCTCTCCCACCCATTAAGTACAATAAATTATAAAGCCGTATCAAAAACCAGCTTCGTACCGATACTTTATAAACCTTATTACGTCGAATTACAGTTGAAATTAGACTACATGATGATACAACACCTGCGTGACCTCGTATCGCCGACCACATCGCTTGTGTTACCAGAGAATCTAGGAACGGTTCCCGTACTTGGGGATAAACTTAAGGGATTCAACTGTACGGGCATGTCTTTAGTCTCAGGTATTGAGTTGAGACTGTGATTGTTCGTGGATTGTAAACTATTTTCGACGGGGCTGCCGTTTGTTCTGATCTGCGATCGCTGTTTCTTTAGATCTGCCAGTGTCCCTGGAATATTAATAATGAGCTACAAAGTTTGTATTGGTATGTTTGCTGTCTATAGCCTGCACTACACTTCTCGTGAAGTTGATCGAAGTAATGTAAGTTATGGGAGCTAGACAACGGATATACTACTTGTAAATATATACTTATAATACATAGAAACAACCAGACCACAGACAAATATCTAAGCATAAATACTTGTCTGAGGCGGAAATCGAACCAGCAAACCCTGTGTTTGGCAGTCCGGCATGGTGACCATTGTCCCAACTGGGTCGTCAATTCAATAGTGTAAAGGGGCACTTTGGTTCACTTCGGGGTATTTTGGGCAACATCGCCTCGCCTCGGTTGACTTCCGCTTGTTGTCGGTATTTGTTTACGAGTCAAAGGGAGCGAAGTGACGCGGAGTTCAAATACGCACTTTTCTAGCGAAGTTGCACGTGTGTAGGCGCGTACGGTCGGCTGCATAATTACAGACCCACCGTAGAGCTCCAAAACGGCTGTTATAATAATGTTTTCAACACAAGCAAGATTCTATGCACCTGCTTTAGTTAAAGTTTAGAGTTAGAAGACTTTAAACTTTAACTAAAGCACTAATTAATTTATCAAACGAAAATATTAGAATGAAAACATGCCAATAATAGTCATTTTTGAACTCTACCGGGGACTGTAATAATGCAGCCGACTGTACTACTTTGGACCTCGGTCAACCTCGTCGAACACTTCGTCGAAGTATCTTCACGAGTAGTGTAGCGGAGGGTTATAGTTCTCACAGACTGCAGTCTCTTTCGACCAATAGTTTGGTATCAAGAGTGAAGTATTATCTGTAGTCTGCGAGGCTCTATGTGCTGCTATTCAGTCACTACCGTGTACTAATATCACATCTAAATTCAGCATTGGTCTTAAATAATAAAGAAAAGATAGGAAATTGAAAGTGATCGTGTGAGTAAAGTTTTGTAAAGAAAGAAGGAACAAAAATAACCCAACATAAAACCTCTATACACCGACTACTTTGGCTAAAACAATACCATACATCACAGAGGGAACGTGTTTAGCAACCGGCAAATAACTCGAACTGTATAGAAGTGCTTATAGTTATTCGTCTTAAGAGGAAAGGGTACCGGGGGCTCTCTCCATACAAACGTAGTCGATTGTTTTCTCCTTGGATAATGACACTAGAGCAAATATTTTTGTTGCATAAAACTATTACTGCCATGCATGACCATGCCCCCTATGATTTGTTTTTTTTTCTTTCAAATTTTAATTTCTATGATAATTAGGAAATTAAAAAACCCAAAACATAGGGGCATAGTCATGGCAGTTATAGGTTTTATGGCACAAAAATATTTGTGCTAGTGTAATTATCCAGGGAGAAAACAATCGACTACGTTTGTATGGAGAGAGCCCCCGGTACCCTTTCACCTTAAGATAGATGATTGACTCCACCAGGAGAGTCACGATCCTCAGCATTGAGGGAACAATGGAGAAGATGGTTATTTTTGGTACGGTTCAAGTTATTTGCAAGACGTCTACCACGTTGAGAGCATGCAATTACACTACATCCAGAGACGCTTGCCTCAATATGCATCCTCGAGAGCTTTATAATTCCGGAACGGAGTCCCCAACCTCCAATATTATGTACAAAAACCATCATTGTGCAAAACTGTTAGATAAACTTTACAAATGGTTAATAACAATTTGAATTATAGTGCTATATTTGACTGTGCTGTATATAACGTATGTTCGTAAGGATGCATATAATTACCTGCGTTAATCATGACGGTGACATGAACATTGATTTTACCATTATTGTCTGTGGTGTATGTTGCGGTGCCGGCCTCAGCGATCGCGATCTGATTGGTGATAACATCTTTCCTACCGTCTATCGTGTCTTCTTTATAACCATCATTGTCTTGACCCTCGGGCGCCTTGCGGACACCGTTCGGTATATTCCTGTCGTAATGTTTCTGTTCATTGTCGTTTGTGAGCGCTCCGGGCGCATAATGTGAAGCTGCGTTTACACCGAAGAGAGGGTTGGTTATTTTTGGTGGCGTATACTGTATTGTATCAGATGTTTCACTGAGTTCGCTCGGTCTATGCGGCGCCCGCTGGTAGTTGTTCTTGGGTACAGCATATTCGACGTTAGAATCATAGCTTTGGTTCGATGTTGTAGAGCTTGTGGACAATCGCTTGTGCGTCAACTCCGGAGGCTGAACGTTAGCACTGTTCTGGTCGTTCTCGACTCCATTCGATAGGCCCTGTAAACGACGAATAATCATATAAATAAATATTGCAGGACATACCACTCATTGCCATCTAGCCCCAAGCTAAGTAACTAGACTTGTGTTGTGGGTGCTAGACAACGGATATACTACTTAAGTATATACTTTTCTATTGTAAATATAATCTTATAATACATATAAACAACCAGACCTCAGACAAATATCTAAGCATAAATACTTGTCTGAGGCGGGAATCAAACCAGCAAACCCTACGTTTGGCAGTCCGGTTTGGTGACCATTGTGCCAACTGGGTCGTCATTTAAAGTCATATAAATTCTTAATAACGTAGGTAAGTAATAAAAAAATATATACGGTAATAAAGTAAATAAACATGGTACGGAACAGTATTGCATATTATACATAATTAATTTACTTTCACAGCGTAGTTGTTGAGACGGTATTGCAAATGTGACGACACGTTTTGCAACAGAACATATTATACCTACATTACTAGCTGTCCCGCAAACGTTGCCAATTACAAAAAAAATGATGTTCGATTTTTAGACCTAACGAATATGGTAAAAAAAATCATATGAATCGGTTCCGCCGTTTAGGTGGACATAGGTAACTAGGTATAGGGATTAATAGGGATACTAGCGACCCGCCCCGGCTTCGCACGGCTATATTATGCATGTATTATACATATAAACCTTCCTCTTGAATCACTCTATCTATTAAAAAAAACCGCATCAAAATCCGTTGCGTAGTTTTAGAGATTTAAGCATACATAGGGATATAGGGACAGAGAAAGCGATTTTGTTTTATACTATGTAGTGATTTGTTAGAGAACTTTGTTAAATAGAAAAAGTAAATAATAGTGCAACGACGATGTTTTTTTTTAAATAATAGTTTTTTTTAACTTAATTTATATAACTACATACACGGTATCTTAGTCCTAAAACAGGTGGATCCTTGCGCATACGACGCAAATTGTCGTGAGTCAAAAACATAATATCCAGCGACATTGTTCCCACATCACAAATCACATGAAACTACACAAAACAGGTCACTATAGTCCGAAGGGTGTTTTTAATTTGTATATCATAATGCATATCGAGACACCAGGTATTAGAGAGATGTGCGCGGGTCCGTCGGTCGAGTGACCACTCGGCGTGCGCGCGCGCATCGAGTGGTGTTCTACGCTCGAGGGAAATCGCGGGAAAACTTAGCGAATCCGCGTCAATCAATGCAAGCACCGGAACGGGATGCCTCGAACGGTTGCTAAAAGTAGCTGCAATACGAGATAATGTTGGAGTATAATGTTTATGTTTCGACAGATTAAACAACGTATTATTATTATATTACCGATGTATCAAGAACATCTAATTAACTTTGTGTTTTGGTTGGTAAATATTAGTCAATGAATGTTAAGATGTAAGTATCTTTAAAGAATGGGGTAATCTTCGGAACTTCTGGGATGATTTTGATATTTTTTACAGATAGAAATCTGCTTTATCATGGGGTGTCACGGGTTATTTTTAATTTTTAAATAGAACATGATAATTACTTTACAAAATTAAGTCGAAAATAAGCATATAAATAAAACCAAATGTATACAGTTTGTATAATTATTAACAAATATAATAATTACCAAGTTGTAGTAATTTAATATTTTATTCAAAGTCAATGATTTTGATTTACATAATAACATATTATACAGTTGGTTTTTTTTTTGTTGATCCCCACCCAGATAGACGAATCAGATTAAGGACTCATCAGCCGTCATCATGAGAGATGTGCGATGAACAGACGCCGATGGAAACAGATCATCCAATCTAAGTGCAGAGCGCGATTGTCAATCATAAGGGGCCGACTACAATGATAGATATTGTAAAGAGATGTAAGTGGTAGAGCAGAGAGAGAGGCCTAAACTTCGTTCTGCTAACTGTTAATCATTATATAATCGTCGAAAGACTTGAAAAAACTTGACATTGCTCTAAAATTGATAACACTATATTATGTAATTTAATCACTAACTATTTCAACACAAATAATAACAAAACTGTTAAGATCTCTAAATTCAGTAAAGGTGTATTACGCATGGCTAGATTATATGGAGCAGAGCCTACGGTGATCAGCTTAAGCAGAGTATGAAGTTATAGTTACAAACCATTATGTGTTTGCGTCACGATACCTTAGCATATAAATAGGGGAGAGGAAAAAACATTAATTAACAACGTTGTAGACTGTAAGATATCAGATACGTTTATGAAAGTTGCTGTCTGTTCAAATGTAAATGCAAAGGCTGATGTTGAGTACATTATCGTGTATCTGTCGATCAATTTAGAATTCTGGGTTATTCCACATCAAAGTTATTGTAACTTATGATTCTATTCAGAACGTAGTAGTGGAAATAGCCGGGTAAAAATTAAAAGCAATAAATTATCTAGCTAGTCGAAAGCAGAGAAAGTCGTATTGAATCGGAGAAAAGGTTCATACTTTAAATTGCAGTTTACAAAGTAAAAAGTAATGATCCATATTGAACGTGCTGATAGATAAATGTTCAGATTTTATGGTTGAGTAAAGTTTGATTTAATTAAATTCTTTTGAAAATCATTTTTCCGCCGTAGTCTTTGAAAATTATTACTGGAAACAATGTACAAGACGAAATTAAACCAGAAACCTGGCTATCTTTATAACTTTACTAGCGACCCGCCCCGACTTCGCACAGCTATAAGTATTATGCATGTATCATACATATAAACCTTCCTCTTAAATCACTCTATCTATAAAAAACCCGCATCAAAATCCGTTGCGTAGTTTTAAAGATCTAAGCATACGTAGGGACAGACAGCAAGAAGCGACTTTGTTTTATACTATGTAATGAAGACAAAATGACACCGAAAACCACAGGGCCAAAACCGCTTGGTAATTATTTAATGAAAGATAATAAAGTTACATGAAGCTCAAACTTTTACCAATCAATCACGATAAAACGGTTCTTTGATTTAAATAAGAAACTTTATATCCCGGAAAATATTATATTCAACAGAGCGTAGCAATCATGGGTGCTTATAAATTTAGCTGTAAAACGATAATCTTTAATCCGTTGCAATCGGGAGCAAAATAGAAAATAGATAGCCAAGAATATTATGTTCCAATTCATAACATAAAATAATGTGATTCTCACTATTCCTACGTTAAATGTGTAACCGTGCGTTAAATTAATGTTTTTACTTGTTTACTATTTAAATTGTTATCATCACGCGAATCTCTTAGTGAGGTCCGACACCTTTATCGAAAAAAAATACTTTAATTTAGGTATTTTTAAAGCACTTAGAGGAAATGTATATTTCATTTGATATTTGTTTATGAATCTATTAAATAAATAAATTATAACGATATGTCATATCGTTAAAAATGTAGTGTAACTTTATAATGTGTAGGTATCTATTTTGTTTATTCTTGTGTACTGAATATCTACAATCACTACATAGTATAAAACAAAGTCGCTTTCTCTGTCCCTTTATCCCTATGTATGTTTAAATCTTTAAAACTACGTAACGGATTTTGATGCGGTTTTTTTAATAGATAGAGTGATTCAAGAGGAAGGTTTATATGTATAATACATGCATAATATAGCCGTGCGAAGCCGGAGCGGGTCGCTAGTATACATATAAATAATACTAGCTGTCCCGGCAAACGTTGTTTTGCCATATACAAAAAAAGGAAAAAAATAATAGATGTCGTTCAATTACCAGACCTAACGAATAAACACAAAAAAATCATTCAAATCGGTTTAGCCGTTTAGGAGGAGTTTGGTAACTAACACCGCGACACGTGAATTTTATATATAGAGATAAATTATGTCTAATCGTTTTTTCTTCTTAGGTAAATATAACGTTGCCTTTTAGATTATTTCGCTATTTTGATTAAAATTTCGACTTTCTACTAAATATTTCGGAATCATAACGGGAAATCGCAGGAAACTAGCTCCATAAAGCTACAGTTAAAGCATGCGCCACATACCGCCTGTTAATACGAACGTAAAACGCTCATTATAACTACTAGATACTAATTGGCAAGCAATTACGCACAGTTCTCAACCACCGTATCATACTAGTACTTACATACTGTTTAACTGCTTACCGATAAATAAAAGAAACAAAATAAATGAGATTTACTATGGCACGAATTTATGTGTTTTGTGTGCAAGTTTTTAGTGCATTGTTTATGTTAGCTAGGCTAGTTTGAGCATGGATTGTTTAACGGTTATAAATAAATCTGAGGTATATAAAGTGTTTTCTTAAATCATTAATTTGCAAGCAAAATAACAAAGGTAATGAAAATCACTAACATATACCGAAATTAAATCAGTGATATGTCAACCAAAGGTACTCGTAGAGGCGTCTTTGCGAAATAAACTTGACCACACGAACTTAAGGTAAAGGGGTACCGGCGCTCTCTCCATACAAACGTAGTCAACTGTTTCCCCTCCCTGGATAATGACACTAATGCAAATATTTTTGTTGCATAAAGCCTATAACTGCCATGACTATGCCCCTGTCTTGGTTTTTTTCATTTTTTAATTATCATAGAAATTAAGATTCAAAAAACAAAACATATCATGGTCATGGCAGTTATAAAATGCAACAAAAATATTTGCTGTACTGTCATTTTTCAGGGAGGAAACAGTCAACTACGTTTGTATGGAGAGAGAGCCCGGTACTTTTCCTCTTAAGGCAATTGAACGCGAAGACACGCGTTCTAATGATTTTGTCACAATAAAGTAATGCGAAGTTCGAACATAACCACTCTATAAATGTTGCATCTCATTGAGTAAAATATTTAGGTCAGTCGGTCTCTTTCATCTCAAATAATGCCATAACTAGCTGTCCTAGCAAACGTTGTTTTGCCATATAAAATAAATATAAAAATTTCATACAAATCGGGTCAGCCGTTTAGGTGGAGTTTGGCAACTAATAACACCGCGACACGATTGAAATCAATATTTTACGATACTAACGTCATTCAATTGTTTTGCCTTCCCAGAACCTCTCCACTAAAACTGAAACTTTATGGTACTTATGGTATTAAAGTTTAAATTGACTTTTAAGTATTATTACAAATCGTTTGTATGGGAATTGGTAGTATAAAAAGTGTTGTTTTTAGACTTTTTCAGGCAAATTTTTTAATTTTTCTTTCCGTAAAAACCGTCCTCGTACTACAAGGAGTATTCTAAAAAAAAGAATTAGCGAAATCGGTTCAGCTGTTCTCGAGATATCGGTAAAGATCTCCCCTACAATTCTATCTCAGCACTTTTAAGAAAAACAAAACACATTCGTAACGATCAATTATTTTCACCAGCGAAGGTGACCGGTGCCGGTAGTAACTATTTAGTAACCCGCGTATGGACCCCCTAACCAGATGTTTCTGAAGCGGTTTAACAAAAGTCTTTCAAAAGATTGAAGTTTGCAAAACATAGTATTGCACTGCAACATTATGCAACTGTTGCAGATGCCTGAAACGTATTCTAAGATAACCTCGAAATGCATACAAATTAAAATCACGTAATCGGATTATTAGCACTTAATGCTTGTTTACCGCGGGTTTCATTTCAAATATGATCTTGTTGTGGAAATGTGTAATTACTAATTAACTTTACGAAATTTAATTACGGATACAAATCTAGTTATGTTGTTAATCTGTTATTACAATAAGAACATTCTTGTTCAAATCTATGTTTTATTTTTGTGTGTGATGACAATAGCTCCTAAAATTGTTAGAGCGAGTTTGATTAAATTTGATATTTGTTATTGATTTTGTTTTTATCACTCTGAGATTTCTTGTAATTTCATCAGCACCGGTGCATGGCGAGCTATGGGCTCGATCGATAGTTCGATCGATTACGTTTGTGCAGGTTAAACAACGTCTTTACCTTTATGATGAGGAATGAGGAGAACAATACGAATATACGAGGAGTGCTTTACAAGACTTATATGCATGAAAACAAACAATTTAAAACTTGTTTTTTTATTTACCAATTTAAAAACTATCTAACATAAACTAGATACCTGATGCCCGAATACTCAAACGACTCCAAATATTTAGACCCCTAAATATAGACGCTCCTATCCTAATGAAGATTAATCTTAAATGACAATATTATCGCCACTTAAGATAAGTACCTAGCTTTTCAGTATTCGGGCGTAAGTCATATATTTTGTAATACTGACTGGTAACAATAAAATGAGTTTATAAACAACTTAATTTCAGTTCCCACATACAGTATTAAATAATTACTGTAAACCGAAATCGATAGACGGTAGCAGTAGGTACTACCCCAGACTATCACCAGAACACACAATTAGTTCCGCAACTTCTTTGTAAGTGCCATGTTTCATTTGTACCGAAATAACTATTCTTTACAACATTTAAATAGAATCGCGTGTCGTATCGGGTTGGAAATAAGTAGTTGTTTCACAGCGACACTTAGTGAAAATGCTTATTACCAGAATCAATTAATTAAATAAATTCAGAATTAATTGAATCTTACCTGCGCTCTCTCCATACAAACGTAGTCGACTGTTTCCTCCCTGGATAATGACACTAGCACAAATATTTTTGTGCCATAAAACCTATAACTGCCATGACTATGCCCTTATCCAGGGGGGAAACAGTCGACTACGTTTGTATGGAGAGAGCGCAGGTAAGATTCAATTAATTCTCTAGGGAGAAAACAGACGACTACCTTGTAAAAGTTTGTATGGAAAGAGCCCCCGGTACCATTTCCTCTTAAACTATAAATTTTGTTAATACAAATGCCCTATGGTTTTTATATTATTTTCCGTAAACATAGACTAATTTAACATACCTACTTACTAATTTGAATATTTTTGAGATATTCTCACTAGTTCTTTTTCAATGCATTTTTTAATATTTCTTAACTTTTAAACGTGACGACGTCACCAATGGCGTAATATCGATGTATTTTAAATCAATGCCTAAGTTGTGTAAAAAAGTGTGTCTATTTTATTAGTTGGCTTTCATTTTTTTTATTATTATTATGTCGATTTCGTCATAACGCCGATGGTGACGTCATCAGAGTGCCAGTGAAGGTAAAACATATTTAATTAAAATATGCTACATCAACGTTTATTTTTGATTAAATGTTTATCTGTAATATAGAAGAAGTCTAAATTATTTTGTAAATTTAATTTAAAAAAAATTAACAATCCCAATTGTCACCTACTGCCATCGAAAAAAGCCAGTTGATCGATTGAAAAAAAAACCAGTCAGTCTACACAATCATTGTAGCTAATTTACCTCAAGCATTATTACCATTTGTAAAAGAATTCACTAATTATCACTATCACTCAACCATGGAACCATGGGATAGTGTTGTTCGCAGATGACACCTCCTTGGTGTTCAAGGTTAAAAGGCGTCAGTCCAACGTTGACGATGTGAACAATGCTCTCTCTAGAATAGTTGATTGGTTCAATTCCAATAATTTATTACTTAATGGATCCAAAACTAAATTAATTCGGTTCACACTTCCAAATGTAAAACAAGTAAAAACCGTTGTAAAGATGAGGAAGTTGAATTAGTCAGTAAGGCTGTCTTTCTAGGTATAACTTTAGATGTTAAGCTTCAGTGGGGCCCACATGTGGAAGCATTGTCCAATAGACTTAGTTCTGCCGCTTACGCCGTTAAGAAAATTCGCGAATACACGGACATTGAGACTGCTCGTCTAGTCTATTTCAGCTACTTCCACAGTGTCATGTCGTATGGCATCCTGCTGTGGGGGTGTGCTGCAGATATTGATGCTATTTTTATATTACAAAAAAGAGCTGTCCGAGCTATCTATAAAATGGGCCCCAGGCAATCACTTAGAGAAAAATTTAAAGAGATAAATATATTAACGCTCTATTCACAATATATTTACGAAAACTTGCTCTACGTTCACAAAAATCCTGATATTTTTCGCAAAAATAGCGATATTCATAATTTCAACTTAAGAAACAGGGATGAGCTGACCTTGCCCGGTAGTAGGCTCCGGAAAATAAGCAGGTCGTTTAATAGTACATGTGTGCTCTATTATAATAAATTACCTAAAGATGTATATGACATGTCCATTAACAAATTCAAAACTTTTATAAAGCATAAATTATGCGGTAAGGCATACTATGTTACCTCTTCGTACCTTAATGATAAGAATCCATGGATGTGACTTTAATTGCTCCATTTCAAATAATACATTCAAATATTTGTAATATTGACCTTTGTGAGCGTGATCACATAAAAAAAACCCCATGAGTTTCTTGTGCCTTCTTCTCATTGGTGGGCGCGTTCCGAAGGCACACATCCTAACTTAGTTTTTAAGACTATTTCAAGTGATCATGTGTATACCTATACATAAGCATCGAAAGAAATAAAGAAATTTGAAATTTGAAATTTCACTACATAATATGAAACAAAGTCGCTTTGTCTGTCCCTATATCCCTATGTATGCTTAAACCTTTAAAACTACGCAACGGATTTTGATGCGTTTTTTAATAGATAGAGTGATTCAAGAGGAAGGTTTATATGTATAGTACATGCATAATATACCCGTGCGAAGCCGGGGCGGGTCGCTAGTTAGGTACTAATTCAATGAACATGTTAGAAAAATACTTGATTTTCACAACGTTATCATTTATCAAAACTTTCGACGTAACCGTAGCGTGTCACGGATCGCGATGACAATTTCCCTTTCACAGTAACCATCCATAGTATTTTTTTAACAAGATTTATAAAATTCTAACATCTCTATTACCTAGGAAAGAAAGTTGATATTCGCGTGACAAATATACTAATGATGTTTAATGGTCGCATGATAATGAATGTTATAATTATTGATACTGGGCGATATTTCTTAGTTGACTGAGCGAGCGAAGCGTCTCTGCTTCAATTCTGGCTCAATTTACTTTCCTCTATCAACATTAAAGTTGGTACTCCTATGCAGGTCGTATTTTACAACCGATTAAAAGAGTGTGTATTTTGGCAAAATCTCTCTTCATTAAATCTGTGATTAAAACTAGTGATGATAAAATAAAAGGTACATGGAAAGTAATTAACGCTGAAACAGGGAGAGTCGCAGCCAAAAACACCGAGTTTAAATTGAGTATTAATGGAAATATAACTAATAATGATCAAGATATCGCAAACGAATTTGAGATTTTTTTCGGTAATGTAGCTATTACTTTGACGAAGGCTTTAAATTCTTCTACCCCCATTGCAGAAGCTTTGCTAAAAACGAATGTACCAAATTGTAATAAAACATTTAAATTCCAATATGTTAAAAATCATGACATTATTGTAGTGCTTAAGCAAATAAATCTCAAGAAAACTAAAGATCTATGGGGGATGTCTGTCCCGATTGTTAAATCAATTATTGAACTGATTATACCAGAACTAGTCATTATATTTAATCGATGTATAGATTGTGGTGTGTTTCCTGATTTAATGAAATTGAGTAAAGTAGTTCCACTGTTTAAATCTGGTAGTACCTCAGACCCCTCCAATTTTAGACCAATATCAGTACTACCCACGTTAAGTAAAATTTTTGAAAAACTTATTTTAAAGCAACTACTGAAACATTTCCATGATAATAATATCTTACATAATAAACAGTTCGGGTTTAGTAAGGGGCGCTCGACTACTGATGCGGGTATAGCGTTAATTAAAAACATATTTGATGCTTGGGAGGAGTCACATGATGCGTATGGCATATTCTGTGACTTATCCAAGGCATTTGATTGCGTTCAACATAATACATTGATCATGAAACTACACCACTACGGTATTAGGGACGGCGCCCTGGATCTTATCTCTTCTTATTTGAGCGGTAGGATCCAGAGTGTTGATGTTAACGGGAAACGATCCCCCGGATCTGCGATAGCAATGGGGGTTCCTCAAGGATCCATATTAGGACCTTTCCTGTTTTTAGTTTATATAAATGACTTACCTTACCTTGTAAGGGACAACCATGGGATAGTGTTGTTCGCAGATGACACCTCCTTGGTGTTCAAAGTTAAAAGGCGTCAGTCCAACGTTGACGATGTGAACAATGCTCTCTCTAGAATAGTTGATTGGTTCAATTCCAATAATTTATTACTGAATGGATCCAAAACTAAATTAATTCGGTTCACACTTCCAAATGTAAAACAAGTAAAAACTGTTGTAAAAATTAATGATGAGGAAGTTGATTTAGTCAGTAAGGCTGTCTTTCTAGGTATAACTTTAGATCCTAAGCTTCAGTGGGGCCCGCATGTGGAAGCATTGTCCAATAGACTTAGTTCTGCCGCTTACGCCGTTAAGAAAATTCGCGAATACACGGACATTGAGACTGCTCGCCTAGTCTATTTCGGCTACTTCCACAGTGTCATGTCGTACGGCATCCTACTGTGGGGGTGTGCTGCAGATATTGATGCTATTTTCATATTGCAAAAGAGAGCTGTCCGAGCTATCTACAAAATGGGCCCCAGGGAATCACTTAGAGAAAAATTTAAAGAGATAAATATATTAACGCTCTATTCACAATATATCTACGACAACTTGCTCTACGTTCACAAAAATCCTGATATTTTCCGTAAAAACAGCGATATTCATAATTTCAATTTAAGAAATAAGGGTGAACTTACCGTGCCCGGTAGCAGGCTCCGGAAAATAAACAGGTCGTTTAATAGTACATGTGTGCTCTATTATAATAAATTACCTAAAGATGTATATGACATGTCCATTAACAGGTTCAAAACTTTTATAAAGCATAGATTGTGCAGTAAGGCATACTATGATACTTCGTCTTATCTTAATGATAAGAGCCCATGGACATGACTTTAGTTGCTCCATTTCAAATAATACTTTCAAATACTGTAATATTGACCTTTGTGAGCGTGACCACATGAAAAAAAAAACCCCATGAGTTTCTTGTGCCTTCTTCTCATTGGTGGGCGCGTTCCGAAGGCACACATCCTAACTTAGTTTTTAAGACGTTTTTATGTGGTCCTGTATACTTTTTTAAGTATTAAGTATCCAAAGAAATAAAGATATTTGATTTGATTTGATCAGAAGGTAAATTCCCATTAATAACATTGTTGTTGTAATTTTTAGATTTCTACCAGTGGAATCAGCTCTTAGCTTGGAAGCACCTCTTCACGCAAAAGTCTTGAAGCAAAGGTCGTAGCATTAATATATAGTATTGTTACCTGCATTTCATCGTCGAGTGTGGAGTCGAATGTCTCCCTGAGTCTCGCCTCGCCTCGTACATCTGCCTTGGCCGTGAGCTGCTTCTCTCGGAGTGAAGTGCGACGCACCGATCGTACTCTACTGAACAATATACGTGCTTTAAGGGGGTATCATTCTAACATTATTTGGCGGATAAAAATAGTTTTTTCAAAAAGGGTCCTCATCAACAATTAGAGATCAAAGTGTTGAAATCGGTTTTTTTTATACCAACTTTTGATTAACATTATTTTGAAACGTAAAACCCTGACTTTATTATACTTAAAAACTACTCTACTACCCCTCTAAGGTTGCCTGGAAGAAATCGCTTTAAGCGATAAGGTCGCTTATTTGTACAATTTAATAAGCTTTCTTGTCCTCTTTGATATTTTTCAATGTTTTGTGGGTTGTACAAATAAAGTGTTTATCTATCTATCTACTAAGTTAGTTACTAAGTTTAAATTGAAAAGGTTAAGATTTGTTTTGAATAAAAATACGAATATTAGGGTAGTTTCGGTAAATCTAGGGCCACAGGAGGTCGTAAACTTCGACAATTAGAAGATGGGAACAGATGAACATACACAACCACATACATACAATTTTTTTTTTCTTTCTACATACTAATAGCAGCACTTCGCGGTTTCACCCGCATATCCCGATCCCGTGGGAATATCAGGATAAAAAGTACTCCCAGTGAATCAATGTATCCTCATACCAAGTTTCGTCAAAATCGGTTCAGTAGTTTCGGAGCCTATTTTTTTTTTTTACATATTTTAGGTCAGCGTTTGACCACTATCACACCTGCCTGATGGTAGGTGACGATGCGGCCTAAGATGTAACACGCCTTCCTAGAAGATACGTATTCACTCGCGACTTGAAGACCCCCAAATTGTACGTCATGAAAGACAGATGCAGGCAACCCATTCCATTCCCTTGCAGTACAGCAGCCTATTCGTTACCAACAAGAAATCTTTCCTCTTAATTATAATATAAGCGTAGATATATAGGTCAAAAACATACTCGTACCTCTCCCTTTTGGCTTCGCAGTCGGGTAATAATTCAGTAACTGTTTTAACTAATTAGGTATATATTGCAGGACACACATCGCCATCTAGCCCCAAGCTAAGTAACTAGACTTGTGTTATAGGTGCTAGACAACGGATATACTACTTATATACTCTTTTGTAAATATATACATATAATACATGGAAACAACCAGACCACAGACAAATATCTAAGCATAAATATTTGTCTGAGGCGGGAATCGAACCCGCAACCCTGTGTTTGGCAGTCCAGCATGGTGACCATTGTACCAACTGGGTCGTCGTTATAGGTTTAATGCAACAAAAATATTTGCATTAGTGTCATTTGCCAGGGAGGAAACAGTTGACTACGTTTGTATTAGGGCTTGCATTCGAATATTCTAATAATAAGTCGTACCTGGTGGTGCTGGCAGTAGAAGATGAGCGTCGAGCGGAGCGGAGTCGGTCGCCGGCGACGTACCGGCGGTGCTCCTCCTGTTCCGCGGCGAGCCGCAGGATGCGCGCGCGCATCTCACCCTCCTCGCATATATCTACAGGTAACGACATCCATAATATTAACTACAGCTAGTTGACCTTTGCGGTTTCTCCCGCGTGAGTTAAGATTCCGTGGGAATTTCGGGATAAGTAGGCTGTGTTATTCCTGGACTCCAGCTATACAGGGCTTTTTACATGGGCCTTCAGGGCTATATCCTAATCTATAAGAGATAGCGACAAATTCTCGAGTTGAACTGAAAACTAGAACTGCATCATTAGATTTTTTTTAAAGTTATTACCCTAGCCAGGAATTGAACCAGTTGATTTTGCAAATAAATTTTTATACCAATCGATAGTTCAAATGAAATATTTAATTTTTCGCGATCGGTTCAGTAGTTTATGTAATAAAAGGGATTAGAGAAGAAATAGGATTGTTAAATTGCCCCAAGCTAAGTAACTAGACTTGTGTTATGGGTGCTAGATAGCACAGACAAATATCTAAGCATAAATATTTGCTTGAGGCGGGAATCGAACCCGCAACCCTGTGTTTAGCAGTCCGGCAATGGTGACCATTGTGCCAACTGGGTAATAATTATATTATATTAAGTACATTGGTATCTTACCAGCAGGTGTTTCATCGTGTTTATTTCTTACGTTGAGATCAGCTCCATATTGCACTAATAATTCTAATACTTCCAACTGCAACACACAAACAACAACCTAATCATTAAACTGTTTCGCCTTATAAAAACGTAATAGCAATCAAACTAAAATTAGATCTGAAAGCTTTGGTTTTCTTTGTTCTGCGCTAGTTTTATTTAGCTTGCCACAATTTACAGAATTATACTCTTGAACGATATAACTTTACACAGAAATCACTGTTCGACTTTGATCGCTACAAAGAGAAAAATTTCAGCCGCTTGCTTTTTTTACCGACAGCTCGGTTCCCCGAAAGAATCTCAAAAATAATAAATTTGCATAGTCTCGTGTCATATCAGATGCCAATGGAGTTCGGACATTTACTATGGGAGCTTGGCATAGTGATTTTATTGCACCGCGCATCAGTGATATTAGAGTAGAGAGGCCAAGTTGAAAAATTGCAATTTTCGTAGGACTGTAAAAATTTATAACGACAACCGGTATCGATGGAATCAGTGTGGCTTACTGATTATTAAAATGTTGTCGCTTCCTAAATTAAGTTCCTGTAAGCTATATTATATAACTTACATGCCCCCAGCAAGCCGCAGCGTGTACCGGCTGCCACATATCGTGGTCGACGACGTCGGTAGAAGCGCGATGTTCCAACAGATACTCTACCACTTTGATATAACCATTCGCAGATGCTATGTGTAACTGGAAGATAAAAGGAGTTTCGTTACTAAAGTATTTATGTTATCTAAGGGCGACACTGGCGAGAGAAGATAGATGGATATATCTTTATTTGACTAACAAAAAAACTTAAATGATAAGTACCTACACACAACTTGTTTTTGGTATTACTAAAAATAAGACTTATGTACTAAATATCAATCACTGAAAAGCAAAACCAATATGGTATGATCTTAGAGCAACACTAGCGAGAGAAGATATATGGATACATCTTTATTTGGCCAACAAAAAAACTTAAATGATAAGTACCTACACACAACTTGTTTTTGGTATTCCTAACATAAGACTTATGTCCTAAATATCAATCACTGAAAAGCAAAACCAATTTGGTATGATGTTACCCATCGATCATATAACCGAATAGATACAACATCGCTTCGTTTTAGCTTAGGACGTAGTTCACCAAACCATGAGGTAGCGGGGGGCGAAACTGCCGACGTCTAGTGTTGGTAATAAGTAATTATTAAATATCGATACTATAGATTTTATCGATGTTTGTATTATAAAATTATTGAAAAAAAAATACTGCAACGAATGTATTATTTTAAAATAAATATAAATAATTAACCACTGAGCCGACTTACATAATTTATTTATGGACCCACCTTATCCTCAAGCTGTCTTCGAGTAATCGACGAATAAATATACGCAAGTCGTAAACTCTTTCTTTTTAAAGTCAGTTAAAATACTTTTTTAATTTTTTACAAATAAATTCATTAATGTAAAATACAAAACATGTCAGTTCTAAGTTTTATCGAATCGATATTAATTTTTCATTTATACCCCACCACTACTTACACGTGCTTAATATTTTTGATAAAATAGCACAATTAGTTTTCCATTGAGTGAGGGCGCTGTATCGATATTTCAAACAAATTTGTTCCTTACCAATTAGTTTGCCTGTATACCGCATCAAAAAAATAAATTTGTTTTAAAACCAACTTATTTGTGCAGTTGAGTGGAGGCGCTAGTGTCTGTACTAAAACCGAATTTTCGCACCGAAATTTGGTTAGTTTTTGTTTTGTTACACGCAAAAAATTCTTGGTTTTACTGCAAAAAGACAACGCGAGCCTGTTTTTTTTAGACGAACAAATTCTACCAAGATATCTTTTGCAGTTGGGACAGTCAAAATGAAAGTTTAAATCACTTACTGATGGAAAGTTATCCCATCTTTCTAGTAGCTGGATGTTTTTTATTTTCCCCACACCATTTTATTGAACATGACACCATTTCTAAACCGATTCTCGCGACGACAACAGCAAAAAATAATAAAAAACTGCGAGTAACGGACTGCACCACTCCTTGGTTCCCACTAAAGTTGTATTCGAAAGGGTCCTTTGAGATAGAGTCCAAATCTACTATGCGTGGTGAACATTATAGACCCTTCATTAGGAGTCTATTGGTAGTGGTCGATGGATGTTACCTTATTAATAGCAATGAAATAAATAAATTAATATTGCAGGACATTCCACACATCGCCATCTAGCACCAAGCTAAGTAACTTGTGTTATGGTAGCTAGACAACGGATAAACTTAATACATAGAAACAACCAAACCACAGACAAATATTTAGGCATAACTACTTTTCTGAGGCGGGAATCGAACCCACAACCCTGTGTCAGTGTTGACAGTCCAGCGTGGTGACCATTGTGCCAACTGGGTCGAAATGAAGGAGGTTAAAAGCAGTTCCTTTGTTTCAAAAAGGTTCCAACAGCTTTTCTAAAGCAAATAAATTGGCGTCGTCGTTCTTGTGTTTTGTTTTATTTAAGTAGTGCACTTAAAATTAATACGTTACGTTAATACGTTACACGTTGCACATTATAACGTTACATTTGGTTTCTGCTACTCTTTCGATCAATTTTAAATACGCGTTTCATGTTAAAAATAGTACATTGTTATCCTAGGTGTGAAAGTCACTCATTACAAGTCCCGAGACGGAGTTTGGCGCTAATAGTTCGAGGGACTTAATGAGTCTTTCACCCGAGGTAAACACTGTGCTTTTCATTACGAATAATACATAAAAATTTTCCTAACAACGAGAGTGAATGAGAGACTCCATACTACCTGATGATCCTCTTACAAGGTTGGGACCAAAGAGGTAATATACATGTAGTGTTATTCTTTGGTGTTACTTAAAGCAAGGAGGTTAGGTTTTGAAGTTCCTAATGCGTAATGATACGGATACTGGCTACATGCACATTGCACAAGCCGTGCGAAGCCATAATTTGACATGACAGCTGTCAGTGAAAGCGATTTTCCCTAGGGCTGAATGTTTTATTTTCTACACGCTCTTCAGGCATCTTTAGACCTACTTTCGGAGTATGAGTAATGAAAAGGTACTTTACGTAATACGTGTAAACAGTAACTTACCAAAGTGGCACCCTGGTTATCCCTAGGCTCATCAAGATCCATCCCTTCCTGCACCATATCAGCGACGTCTCTCAACATCTTCATCTCGGTGGCGGCTCTCGTCTCGTCGATCAGCCTCTGCGTGACCCCACGAGCGGCCATCTCGCTCTCAATTGCGTCCAGCGTCCGTTCCTCCTCACAAATATCGTAAGGCATATTTCCATCACCGTTCACAGCGAGTAGGTTTGCCCCTCTGTAAATAAAATTAGACCAATAATTTAGAGCTGCGGCGTAAATCCCGATGCCGTGGGAATAGCGGGATAAAAAAAGCCTATTCAAAAAAGCCAAAATGTTATTCCAGGTCTCCAGCTATCTACATACCGAGTTTCAACGCAATCGGTCCAGAAGTTTTTGCGTGAAAGAGTAAAAAACAAACAGACTAAATAACAAATTAGTAGAATTTTGGGCTAATATAGCTATTTTCCCTACCAAAATTATTTAATTTAAATGGATAATTTCCGAGACTTTTTTAAAGGGGTCTCAGGATGGCGGTTTAGATAGGTACGTTCCTGCTGATCAAACTATTTTATGCAATAGGAATAAATTTCCTTATCGTCGTAGTATTGAGATTCCGCAAAATTAAAACAAAAAGTTTGGTAAATACCCCGTTTTAATAACTGTAATAGCTAATTAATATCGATTATAGTTGCATTGCCTAAAATGTAAGATGCCAAGGATCAATACTACCCAACACGTTTTGTCCCACTAGCCGATAAAACCGCCCATTTGTGCAACTTTAACGTCTAATTTATTTCGGTGTTTCCTAATTCCAACTAATATTATAAGAAATTTCGTTTATTTGTTCCAACTTCATGGTTAAACAGCTCGACCTATTTGAATGAAAATTTGCAGAAGCAGTCTATAGTTTTCCAGTCAGGTAAAACTTAGTTACTTATATATTGGTGATTGAATCCGGCGTTACTTTTCGGAACTCCATATCTGTAATTCCCTCCCGCCCACTTGAAGAGGCATGCTTGTCGTCATTGCATGCCTCTTCAAGTGGGCGGGAGGGCGGTGCACATTGCATTTTGTGTTTTGGCACTAGGCTCGGAATTAAAAACTAAATATTAATACTTCCATTACTTATATATATTTCAAAATTCCATCCTAAAGTCAGTATCAAATGCGCCCTGGTTCATAAGAAATGAGGAAGTCCATAAACATCTAATGGTTAACACAATACAGGAAGAAAATAAAATCGCAGAACACTCATATAAAAATCGCCTCGAACGTCATCCCAATCAATTGGCTGTAGACCCAAGTGCATTAAGACGGCTTAAACGCCATAACATACTGGATCGCAATGTTAAAGATAAAACCTAGTGCCATGCCCGTTGGGTCATCGCGCTTCACGCCACTGAAGACCTACAATTTATTTGTTTATAGCCTGATGGCTGATTGCAGATCAAACTCAGAAGAAGAAAAGAAAAAAAACATATATATATATTTACACTAGCATCGCTCCGCGGTTTCATCAGCGTAACTCCTGATACCGTAGGAATATCGGGATAAAAAGTATTCCATGTTACTTTCAATGAATCAATGTATTCTTATACCAGGTTTCATCAAAATCGGTCCAGAAGTTTCGGAGACTATTCTTTACAAACAAACTAAAAAATCTTTCCTCTTTATAATATTATAGACAGTATAAATAGAGAAATGGCCAGACCTTTGTATTAATATCCTGACTAGGTTGAGGTTCCCGCAAGTAGCCGCCGCATGTAGAGGCGTCCACTTCTCGCTGTCTTCCGCGTTAACATTAGCTCCGTGGTCCAGCAACAACCGCATCATGGACTCGTTGTTATCGATGCAGCATTGATGCAGCGCTGTCAGACCATCCTCGTTCGTTGCGTCCGGTGTTACACCTCGGGCGAGGAGTCGACGGACTGAAATTATATATCAACTTTACGAACACAGAAAGAAGTCTGCTTTTTGCACTGTTATTAAGACTGGCTAGTTATAACTAGCACAAGCACTGGGTTTGCCAATCAGGCACATACTATGGCTGCGGACCAGTTTATCAGATTCTTAATCCACCAGATGCTCAAGTTAGCATATTTGCAACTAACCAGAATTTGTACGATCAAACAGGAAATGCGTGTCATTATGATAAGCAACAGTATGCATGCATCTTTAACAAATAATGACGATCGCATATTATTAAAGTACTTATACAGTTTTAATTTTAAATGATATTACACCCTCCATCTTGGTACAACAAACGATCAGAATATAATCTTCCAGTCAAACCAGATTCGTAATAAACTAGGTAAGTAGGTTGCCTACGTCCGTCTTTCCTGACGTGTACAATTTGGGGATCTTCAAGTCGCGAGTGAATAGGTATCTTCTAGGAAAGCGTGCTACATATTAGGCCACATCGTCACCTACCATCAGGCAGGTGTGATAGTGGTCAAACGCTGACCTATCATTTGTAAAAAAAAGTCATATTTCAAGATAACAAGTCTATACCGAATTTAGCTATATATTTGTACATCGTCAAAGGCAATAAGACCGCTAATAGATTATATTTGACTTTGTAATAAACTACCAGAATCACTTAGGCAAACAAGCCATTTATGTATGTACCTATCATTTTCTATGAGCCAAGTCAACTTGCCAAGTAACGTTGCATAAAAATGTCATTACAGCGAGAGTTCAATCACGGGCCGTTAAGCCGAAGCCGTATCGACGCTGATTACGACTATTACAACCTCTAAGAACATTTACAATATGGTAATTTTAACAAACTTTGTAACCCGGGTGACATTATGTTGTGAGGTTTCTTATTTATTACCATTCTGAACTACCAAATGAGATAGCTTTTTACAACCATTCTAATTGAGGTGGTATCTAAGGTGGCTCACAGCTAAGCGACGCTCGCTGATCGTTTACGGTCGTGCGGGTTAAGCGATGCCTGGCGCGGTCATTACTTCGATGGGTGGCCAATTAGTAGTGTGGCAAAAATGTGTTTTCGTGAGCCCCTCCGTGCTTCGGAAGGCACGTTAAGCCGTTGGTCCCGGTTGCTACCTTTAGTAGCAGTCGTTAGGTCAAGTTAGAGAGGCCTTAAGGCGATCTGAAAACTCTAACAATAGGTGAGTCACACCACTATACAAGAAGAAGACCACCATTCAACAACAGTATCTTTAGTCCATGTTATTCTGGATGCCTGGGATATGTATTTGGCTTGCTTAGAACCTATACTACTCTTTCAGCCTAAGTCGACCGTGTCTAAAGGAAATAACTCGTCAATAAGTCTAGAGTTAACTAGCCATCGGGTTTCATCACGATGTTTTCTTTCACTATAAGAAGAATTAATGTTTTAATAGCGCACATTTCCACGAATGAGTTCAAAATAGAATAGGTTATTTCACGAATAGGGTATTTTCAGAATGAGGCTATACGCGAATAGGGCTATATAACGACTACAGATCATTTCGCGAATAAGCCCAATGTCTACTAAACCATATTTTCGTGACAAAATACATTGGTGCAAGACCGGCCGGAATTCTAACCCATCGAAATGAAAGTCGTAGTATCTACCTACCACTAGGCCAAAACCGCTCTGAGATGAGTAAGTATGTAAAAAAATGTTTTCAACTGAATGATTTACAATGAACAACATGAATCGCTGCTGATTTAAAAAACAAGAAATTTTGTTCATGAATTATTCTATTATTTTATTATGATAAACTTCTAGTTTTTCTCTAAAGAAATTTGTAATTCCAGCATTTGAGGTTGGTTTGTTTGTAACAAATTCAATGCCTAATCAAGCGTTAAAATCAAAGAATAATAAAAACAAAACAAAATTATACTTTCAAAAATTCTTGCGAGTTTAGAAATAGAATATTTCTATACCCATATTGGAGATAACAAAACGTTTAATATTTAAATAGGTTTAGCCTTGCAAACCACTCTTCATAAACATGTTGACAATATTCAGATAATTATTGGACGATTGGACCAATACTCTACAATTGCAATATGACTTTATGAATTCAAGTGGATGTTACCTCACGAGATATATACACATAAAGTTTGATTTAGTTAGCAAAGATTATACCTTCTTGAAATTATGTCACATTAATATTAAGATTTTTAATTGGTCTTTTTCAGTGGTCTTAATTAAATTTCTAATCTATGATGATGGCTATAAATCTTTGCTACAAACCTATGAGTCGAGAATTTGACCGATTGAATAATTGGAATATTAATTAATCTTTGTTTTATATCTACTGATAAAGCAATATTATCAAGTGATCGGAGTTTTTTGTTGATTAATTCGAGTAAATTACATAATTTCGGTGGTAAAATTAAGTTCAATGAAGGTTCACAAGTGTAATGAAGGTGAAATTGGAATGCGATATCGTGGATTATATTGCCAAAAGTCTCCCTGAAAGCAGTTTTAATAAAGTAGCCGTTTTACATACTCTCGATATTTCTGCTCGACGAAATATATGACCTAAAACTGAAGTTGAGACAGAATGACTATAATTTCTTGGTAAATCATGTTTATCTTTCTGTAAAATAACTAAACTCATTTTGATTCTCATTACACAGAAAAAAAGGTTTCTTCGCGTCTTTAGGGGGAAAATATTTCTAGTTGCAAGAAATCTTTTTCTGTGTAACAAGAGTGTGCTAGTATGAAATACGTACCTTCTTCAATATCATTTCTGGCAGCGGCCTCCAGTAGCATTACACTGTCGTTGAAGAATATGTTTCGTTTGTTGCTCTTCTCTCGTTTCGCTCGTGATCTCGCCCATTCTTTCTCTCTCTGTTGCCATAGCTTCAACTGCTGCATTCGGCGTCTGTAACATGATAAATGATCATTTAGAAAATACGATTTTATACAATTCTTGACTGAGTGACTAAAAACGCACAGAATTATGCCCATACATTTTATTCACCGTAAGTGACAACATGTCCAAAAAATTAGGATCTGCGAGGAGCGGAGCATGGCATATCATATGCCTTCAATACCATTCCACGCATATTAGAATTCCAAATTCATTTATGTATTTAAAATTTTCGTAAAAATGATAAGATGTAAATAAGCAAGACGTTTGTTTTCCATAGATAGTATCTATATCTTTATCGGTATCTAGATGTACGGTGATAAAATTATGCAAAAACTTCGTAACGAGATCCTTTTAATGCAAAGCGTGGGTGTCGATCCGAAAGTAAACAAAAAAGTGAAATGAAAAGACATAATCTTACATAACATCGATGTTTATAACCTTATGTATTTATAACTGTTGACGAATTTTAATGTTCCGCTCCAATTCAGTTTCATGATGATAAGTATGACAAGTATTCTAGCTATTACTTCACCTTTGTGTAATATCGTGTTCTATGTTCCTTCCTGCGTTGTACAAATAAAGATATCTATCTATTACACACCTAAGTATACCTTTTTTCAAAATGCTATCTTTCTGTGGCAAGAAAAATAAAACCTACAAAGGTATACAGTTTGAGTTTTTTACATGGCCCTTCAAGGCTATATCTTAAACTATAAGAGATAGCAAAAAATGCTTAAAGGAGTTGCGTGACCGATGTTGACACAAACTAAAAGTGCATCATCAGATTTTTTGATAAAGTCATTACCTTAGCCAAGGTTCGAACTTTTGTACACTAATCAAGAGATAAATTTTTAGAAACAAACATAGAATGGCAAATCAAAAGAAATACCTCATTTTTGTAGTTCTCAACCTGTATAAGGAAACTTTGAACCTTAAATTAACAGTCACTTCTTTACCTAAAATTGTCAGGCCTGTGCGAGTAAAACCGCTAGCTAGGTTTTGTATGTTTTTTCGCAAGAATAATATGTTGTTATTTATGTAAAATTAGCAGACATAACGGCGATATTTATCTACATATTTTACCGTAATTAATATCAATTGAACTGCAATAAAGATACGAACCTTAATTTTATGGCATATAATAATAATATGATGGTAAATGAAGCTTAATGTGCTTACAGAATCAATATTAGCTTACGATGACGCAAACAGCTCATGAAATTTTATACGTGTTAACCTACTAAAGGCTAATTACTAGTACGTGATGATCTGAACATTAAAATTAAGAGCACCGACAACCCAAGACAGAATAAGCTACAGAATAGTTTTAGCGATTTCGATTACATCGCAAAAAGATTGATTTATTTTCAAGATTATTTTAGAGATCGATAAAATGAAATATACCTACAGGCCGCCAAAAAAATCGAACCACCCCTTCGTAGATATTTCAATCCGATGTATACTAAGTATTGGATAGCATAATTTGTTTTTATGCTTGTTACGTGTCGTCCATATTATGTGTGTATAGATATTTAGTTATTATTATTTGCATGTATGTATTTATTATTATGTTTATATTGTTATTTGCAAGCTGTTTATTTAATTTCATAAGTTTGGATATCGTACCCTCCACCTTCCTCAACTTCTTGTCCAACCATAGGTTGCCTGGAAGAGATCGCTTTGAGCGATAAGGCCGCCCTTTGTAACACTTAGACTTAAGCTTTGTTTTTTATATTTTACTAGTGACCCGCCCCGGCTTCGCACGGCTATAATATGCATGTATTATACATATAAACCTTCCTCTTGAATCACTCTATCTATTAAAAAAACCGCATCAAAATCCGTTGCGTAGTTTTAAAGATTTAAGCATACATAGGGATATAGGGACAGAGAAAGCTACTTTGTTTTATACTATGTAGTGATGTAATTTAAAACTGGTGTTTGCAATAAATAATTTATCTATCTATCTATCTATCACGGGGCTATGAAGCCCCGAACCTTCACAATAACCTAGAGGCTCTTTACAATAACAAGTTTAATAGCAAAGTATGATGTAGACACCATACCGGCGATTTTCCTTGTCTGCACTATAAAATGTATACTTGTTTATTACTATAATTTAAGTAGACCCTTAACGTTGTCTTGGAGACGGCAAAGTATCCCTGGAAACCTGGATTTCGAAGAGAAAGGTTAGTTTCGGATTGACTCCTTGTAACCGACTTCAGAAAGAGTATCCATTTATTACCAAAACCGTCGGTAGATCCATTTTTTGCCGGCAGTGTATACTTAAAATATGCTAATATAGTAATCACTAATCAGTAGTCTAGCAGCATTTTTTTTTCAATAACTATTAGAATACCTTGATAAAAATTACCTCTGATAACAAAGGAGACGATACGATGGCCATAGAACCTTAGTAATCAAAAGATAATACTAAATGTAAAGAACCTAATTTATCAAAGAGTATCCATTGATGAACATCCATCGGATCCGTACCGATTATCTTCGTTAGCTAAACGTTATAGTCAACGAAACGGAATGGAACGCTATTTCCGGAAACTGAACATCTCCCAGCTTGTTCGAAGTGAATCATTGGGAAAACGGTACTTATTACAGTACCTAGACAAGACAAATCTAATAACACAGCCACCGTACTCATAAACGCTGCACTAACGAGTATTTGAGTGAAAAAATCGGACAAAAATATTTAATTTATTTATATAATTTTATGTGCAATTAAATTAAATAAAACACAAAGTTTGACCAATATAATAATTATATATTTAAAATTTTACATCTTTTTACATTTTTAGGATTCTTCAACTTCTTCTTCGTCGGAACTTTCGTCTTCGCTTTGTCTATTTTTAAATACCGTGCTGGCAGACATCATTTCTATTGCCTCCTTTGAGAAAGGCTGTCTTTTTTTATTTTGCGTCTTTCTGCTGCAGCTGATAAATGGATCTGAACTTAAAAGAAGTCTGTTTATTATATCTATGTTGCAGTCTCTGCGCGAAAATTTGCGGGAAAAATGTAATCTGTATTGCCTAAAATGTTTGTTTCGGGCTTCAGCTGCCTCTTCCGATAACTGACCAATAGGTAGGAGTGCATGAGCTATTACTTCACCTCCATGTATCAAAATTTTGTGTATGGTTGGTGACATGGGATGCCAACCATACAGATCGACATATATTTTTGCAGTTTCATTTGCGTATGCTTCAAATTTTTCTACATCAATGTTATTGCCACTTGATATTACTTCTAATATAATTTTAAACCTTTTTATTAAATCGACATTGATGCCAGTTATTCTTGAGGAGCATTCCGGATCTGCAAAAAATCTCCTTGACGTGTTCCCGTCATTAGTGTTCCCAAACCCTGCTTTGGGAACATCTACGAGTAATCCCATTTCCTCTTTAAAGGCTTTTTGTAGTTTTTCTTTAGTCTCTTTTACAATTATTTTTTCTTCTGTAGACCGTGCTTGCCATTTTTGTAAAGGCAATTTATAGGCTAAATGTAAAATAGATTCGAAAAATCGAATTCTTGCGTGAAGAATTGATAATCCAAACTTCAACGTTTCTACTTTACTTTCTTTTTTAATTAATTTATTAAAATCCTTCGAAGTCTGTCCGCAAATGTAGCATCTCATTGTAGATGAGGTGTCTGTAGCAGCATTACATACCTTGCCATCAATCATGGTAAGTAACAGTTTATGTTTTATTTTGCTGCCATCAATTTCTGTCTCCTGAAGCTGTTCGGCTTGGTTTTCAATGTATTGTATTTCTTGTTTTGTGATATCTTTTGTTTCATTTATAAATCTTATACGTATGGGTCTGCAGAATCTGACTGAAGACGGAACCGGATTTTGCCAAATGATTTTTTTCTCCTCTTCTTCAATGATAACAGATAGTCTTAGAGGCACTAGTGAGCTTTGAAAAATATTTGCATCACTATCTCCGTGATTTTCGAATTTTTGCTTGTATTGTGTCTGCTGAGATCCGTCACATCCCCATTTCGAAATTAACACCATATTTTGTTTTTCTTCTTCAGTGCATGACGTATTGACAACCTCCGCTATATATTTGTACAAGCGCAATGCAGTGTGATTTAGTAATGCTTGAAGTTTAACTTCTGCGCTTGTCTCAGTGACATGTATTGATTCTTCCTCGGGATAACATTCAATCTTAGCCATTTGTATGACAGAATAGCATGGGTAAATAGCTTTACCAGATCTGTGGATTATTTCCCATTGTCTTCTAGTGAAATCACCTTCAACAAAGATAGCCAGTGCTTCTGCTGGCGTATATTTTTTTACAGTTGTTTGCTTCTTGGTACTAGAAATAACTTTTCTAAGTTTAGTAGCTCTGGTGGGTGAAGCCATTAATTCTTTAATTATTTTTGATGCATCTTTATTTCCTGAAGTGCCCTGACTCACGCCAGCAGCATAAGTCAACTCCTCGACAGATACTTGTTCACGCAGATCTTTTGTTTTTCTCCGTTTGCTACGGTCACACACATCTTCAAATGATTTTTTTGGACGTCCAGGTTTTGGTAAGGTCATTTCAGGCCAGTTAGGTAATTCCATCGAAGAAGTAAGCCACACTTCATTACTTTTTAAAAACCGTTCTTCTTTGTATGAAGCTCCTCTCCACTTCTTTTTGAATTCACTTTTAAAGTGCTTCAAACCATTTACCATTTTATGTTTCTCATGTTCCGGACAATTTGTCAATTGGACAAGTCTATCTTCAAACAATGAAAACTTTTCTTCTATTTTGTGGCCCTTGAATTCATTCAAGATCTCCCACAATGCTCTTCTAGTAAATATCTTGATAGTTCTCGAATTATCTGTACGACAAATAAATAAATATATTAACTTAAAATAATTGTGTAATTTTTACGTACGATTTAAAAGTCATATAAAACAAAATGGCGGACGTAGGCGGATGGTTTTATTATGATTTACAATAGCCAACAAATCAATTATTATATTGTTATAAAAGTTGTAGCCCGACAAGACACGACATATACATAAAAACACGATTGTTTGAAAAAGTAAAGCAAAAAAATGTACCTAAATTGTAACTGTTTTCATATCACATAAAAATATAAATTTTATACGACAAAGTAATCATGTAATATTTTAAAATGTAGTACATACCTTCTTCTGCCATATCCAATAAAAGTTTTTTCTAAATTGAACCACACAAACACACAACTGTGAAGCGAAGTTATAGTGCGAACAAAAGTGCCGAAAACAAAGACATGCGACTCCACGAACGGCTGAGTTTCGACTGATTTGTTAAAACAGGTCTAGAGCGGGGGGATTTTTAATGGCCGCCGTCTAAAAGGTCGGTTACCTGGCTATAGGAACAATAGCTTACATGACACTTTTGACTAAGTTGCACATTTTTACTTATGTCCGATTTTATTGATCTAATAATCGTTAGTGCGCTGCTTAATTTATCAAACTAATGTGTGTGTTTGTTACTCTTTCACTAAAAACTAAACCCATTGCAATGAAACTCGGTATGTAGCAAGAGACCTGAATTAACATATAGGCTACTTTACGTACGTAACGGGATCCGCGGGGCGCAGGTAGTCATTAATGAATCAATGCCTTGTCACGTTTTTACTGACATAACAGGGTCATTCCCAAGTGCACAAAAGCACTGATTAACTAATGATTCGCTTAGTAACTATTATGGGTACGGTGGGTACGATACTATGTAATATAAATCAATATTTTTATCACAAACACTTCATTACATAGTATAAAACAAAGTCACTCTCCGCTGTCTGTCCCTATGTATGCTTAGATCTTTAAAACTACGCAACGGATTTTGATGCGGTTTTTAATAGATAGAGTGATTCAAGAGGAAGGTTAATAATATAGCCGTGCGAAGCCGGGGTGGGTCGTTAGTTTTTTATATTCTTATGTCGAGTCAGCGTTTGACCACTATCACACCTGCCTGATGGTAGATGACGAAGCGGCCCAAGATGTACCACGCTTTCTTTTATTCATTCGCGACTTGAAGACGCCCCAAATTGTGCACGTCATGAAAGACAAGCACTAAGCAACTGATTACATTCCCTTGCAGTACGAATAAGGAATGATAAGGCAAAACACTAAGCACTTGTTTTACAAAATTATTGTATGGAAGTACACTTAACGTACAGACACGTCCTAAGCTAAAAACAATATTTACAACTTAAAGACGCAAATTGTTTTCAATGAGATCACGTCTGTTATAGTCGTACTATATTCTACGATGTGCTACTAGCCCGTGCAATAATACACCTGCCATTTGACTCCATAAAGATAAAACTCTACGCTCGAACACACAATCTTGTAAGAAGTTTAATTTATTTACAATCATGTAAACATTTACTCATCAGATCTTGGAACACGCATAACAATAATTAAGACTCCCCCTTAAATTTTGTCAAACTATTCATTATCATCCGAGCGATGTTCCCGGTTGCATCCCTCTCGGGAGCCCGGGGTCCGCTTTCCTACTTTTACGCCTCCACTTCGCACGATCTTCGGCATCCTGGGTTGTAAGGCCATTTGCACGCATATCACCCTTTACGACGTCAAGCCAGCACTTCTTGGGTCTAACCAGTCTGCCACGACCCGGCGGAGGCGCCATGGCAAGACAGTTGTTCCCCACGTAACTAGCCGGTTTTCGCAAGACGTGGCCGTACCAGCGTAAGCGACACTCTTGCAATTTATCTGCAATGTCTCGGACATGAAGGCTGCCCCGGATGCGGGAGTTCCTGACGCGATCCTTTCGCGTCACTCCACACATTCAGCGCAACATCTTCATCTCCGTGACAGGCAGCTCCTGCTTATGTCGCTCAAGCACCGGCCACGCCTCACTACCATACAAAAGGACTGGTCTAATGATGGTTTTATAGACCTGTCCTTTTAGTTTATCATTTTGTCAAACTATTGATACAAAGTAATTATTTGCTCGGGTCTTTTTTATTTAAACCATGACTATTGTAACATAGTCAAAACGTCGCGTCGGGGTAAGAGAAATAGAAAATAAAAAATACGCGATATTGACCCCGGAAAATAATTACTATGAATACAAATCATGTCAGTTTAAAAAGTTAATGGTCGATACGTTATATTATGTTTGATCTAATGTACAATTTGTTAAAAATCCATAACCACATGAGAGGAAATGCGATAATTTAACACTCTACATATAAAAAAATAACAATGAAATAAATGACACCTAAGTACTTACATAAGATTTAAAAACGAATTCAGCATTAAAGGTCGACGGATCCGTGAAGGACCACCTTAAGTATCTTTACGTTGAGGCAATAAATATTATGATTTGAACTTTTAACGATTCAAAAAAGAAAACTACGTAAAGAACAACAAAAAACTAGTATCAGCTTACCAATAAATTAAAACTTCGCTCTTCAAAATCGACGTCAATCTTAGACTGTTATTAGATTTGAAAAGATCTTCGCACACGATTCGAGCGTATTACATACGAATCGTGCAAAGAAAATTAGCAGTTTTATTACATAGGCATACTTTTGCAATTAAGGGAATTTGTATAAAATATTTTTATAGTTCGCTATTTTTGATAATAAAGTTGGCTCCTGAGTCAGCTATCTTTTTTAAAACGATGAGATTATTTATCGAATTTACGAGTAGTTTTGATTACTAAGTGAAAAACATAAACACGTGTTTCTATAAAATACCTAAACACGTAGGTATTAATTCATTAAATTGATAAGTTGATAACAATTAATTCTTATCAAAATAATAGCAAATATTTCTGCGTCTCTGTAAGAATCCTGAATCCTAAAGCATAATAATTTTAGAAATTTTAATTTGCTACGTCTACCCGTTCCTGAGAAAATCGGTGGTGAGGAGGTGACACACAGACAGACGGACAAGAAAATGATCTTACAAGGGTTTCCTTTTTACCTTTTGAGGTACGGAACCCTAAAAATACAAATGCAAGTTTTGTAAAAAAAAATGTAAGTTTCTAAAATTAGCGTTCACTTTCTATTTCATCTACACTACAACCTAATAATTAGTGTATTGCCTAGTATTGATTAGCGAGGTATTGATTCGTTAATAAAAAGAAATGACTCAATCAATTATGAGTATGGTTTTTGTTTAGTGAACTTTAGATCACTGAAAGGTACATCTATGTTTGTCTTTTAAGGGGGGTCCATACGCCAACGACCTTGGTACACAGCTTACTAAATAGTTACTATTGACACCGGTCGCCATCGTTGGTGAAAATTGTTGATTGTTACGAATGTGTTTTGTTTTTCTCAAAATTGCTGAGATGGAATTGTAGGTGAGATTTTTACCGACATTTTGGTGTGATTTTGAGCCAAACATTTCCTATAGTTTTGAAGCTATCCTAAAATTAAGAATTAAAACTAGTCTAGCTTTGAAACGACAAAGAATTTTCGCCTCAAAATTACCCCAAAATATCGGTAAAAGTTTCACCTACAATTCTATCTCAGCACTTTTGAGAAAAACAAAACACATTCGTTACAATCAACAATACTAGTTGTAAGCGACGGGTATTTCTGGCGCGTTGCGTTTGGCAGCATAAGCAGCCTTAAGTGTACAAATAAAATCTATTAATCTATGTGCAATGCAAGTAGAGCTTGCAACTCTCTTACATAAACCTAATTGAAATTCGATCAACTAGGAAGCCGACGACGACGCGACGTTGTTACTGAGCTAAAATTCAATTTGGACACTATTCGCTCAGAATTCGCGTAGAGCATGTCATGTGGAGGGTGTGCGCAAATAGTAGGTCAAGTTAATATCGAGGTTGCAAAGATCACAGACGTATTATACTTGTACAATCGACGCTCAAAAGTACACTGGTAGCGTAACGTTTACAATCCTGTGCAGCACTATTTAAACACTATGACCCAGTTGGCACAATGGTCACCATGCCGGACCGGCCAAACACAGGGTTGCGGGTTCGATTCCCACCTCAGACAAGTATTTATAGTTAGATATATTTGTCTGCGGTCTGGTTGTTTATGTGTAGGTACATATATTTACAAAAGAAAAGTACATAAGTAGTATATCCGTTGTCTAGCACCCATAACACAAGTCTAGTTACTTAGCTTGGGGCTAGATGGCGATGTGTAGAATGTCCTGCAATATTTATTTATTTTACTATACAACGGAACCTGTGGATCGAACTCACGTTGGTTGGTGTAGCGGGTGGCGGCTTATACCACTCGGCCAACTAAAGACATAGTTAACATGTTGAAAATAATAATTACACTGAGTACTTTTAATTCAAGTATTAATGTTTGTGTGTAACGTCTATTAGAAGGTCGTTAGTCCAATACTAATTGTCTATAGTATTATTGTAGCAAACTGATAGTGGACTTATGATGCATAATGTACAATGTACATGAAGATTTTATTTATCGCCAATAGAGATCACAGTATGAGATACTAATTGAATGTGCTATTAATATCATATTATAAAGATGCTGTCGTATGCGGTTACAATAAATGTTTTTACTCACGATTTCCGCGTCATACCTAAATTAAGAATGTACAAATAACTGTTATAAATAACTGTTAGATAATAATTTGTGTAGTGTAGATTGTAATGCATATATGGAATTTTGTTCTATTATTTCAGTAGATCAGTCAAGCATGGTCGACCCATTTGTGAGAGCACACGGCTTCTCTAACTTTCTTAGGGTTCCGTACCCAAAAGGTAAAAACGGGACCCAATTACTAAGACTACACTGTACGTCCATCTGTTTGTCACCACACACCAGGCTGTATCTCATGAACCGTGATAACTAGAGTTGACATTTTCGCATATTAAGTATGTAGGTAGTTTTTCTGTTGGCACTATAACAAGAAATAGGTACTGAAAACAGAAAAAAAATATTTAAGTGGGGCTCCAATACAACATGGGACGGAAACCTTCGTGCGAGGGTTCAACTCGCACTTGACAAGTTTTTTTTTTTAATTTTTGTCCTCGTAAATTTTTGTGTCTTTTTCTTTTGTAAGTATACTAGCGACCCGCCCCGGCTTCGCACGGCTATATTATGCATGTATTATACATATAAACCTTCCTCTTAAATCACTCTATCTGTTTAAAAAAACCGCATCAAAATCCGTTGCGTAGTTTTAAAGATTTAAGCATACAAAGGGATAAAGGGACAGAGAAAGCGACTTTGTTTTATACTATGTAGTGATAGTGATAGTGAAGTATATATTTTTGTCGTGTGTTTCGACTTAAATAAACTATTCCATTCTTAATTCTACTCTATTTCGATGGCAGATACTCGTAGATACAAGTAAATTAAATAATAGTAACAAAATTATTACCCGAGAAAGCTACGTCTCGAACGCATTATGCTCTACATTTCGAGAGAATTGCTATATTCATATATCATTTTGACCATGAGCGTTAATTGAATGCTGAGAGCTAATGGTTTAAATTAAGAAATATCATTTTACATTCTGCATATGAGTTCGTTGGTGTTAAATGTGAACTGTCATGCAACAATAAAATTAAAAAAGTGAAAACAAGGTTTCTGCGAAAGTTTATGTTTCTTTATAAACGTTGCTTGGAGCCAGTAACCATACAACTTTTATAAAGTCTCGTGTCTGCTTTACGACTTATTATATAGCTATTATTACGAAATATTACACCTAGAGAGTGTACAAGTTTTTGCATTCATATAACATTATTCATGTCAATCTAATTTAAGATAATTTAGATGCTAAATTGGTGTGTTCGGTCGTTTGTTTTCTTTTTACAGACTCCCAATCTAATCTATCTATCTAATATATAACTAGCGACCCGCCCCGGCTTCGCACGGCTATATTATCTATGTATTATACATAAAAACCTTCTTCTTGAATCACTCTATCTATAAAAAAAAACGCATCAAAATCCGTTGCGTAGTTTTAAAGATTTAAGCATACATAGGAATTTATGGACAGTGAAAGCGACTTTGTTTTATACTATGTAGTGATAGTGATTACGGCGTGTCACGTTGTTTGTCCGCGATGGACTCCTAAATTTTAATCAAATTTGCACACCGTGTGCAGTTTGATCCAACTTGAAAGATAGGATAGCTAACATCTTAAATTATCTCGATATTCCCACGGGATCGGGAGTTACGCGGGTGTAACCTCGGAGCGCAGCGATTTATTTGTATAACACAATATCGTATCAGGCAATGGTAATTAAGCAGCCAAAGTTGCCGGAAAAGCTAGTAGGTACTTTCCATAAAAATAAGTCATTAACCTAACCTAACATCCGATAAATGATAACGCGATATATTTTTAAGTAGGTGTTCAGTTGTGAAATATTGGTTAGTCCAGTTTCTTAGTGACAGTAGACAGGTAGGTAGGTAGGTTAGGGTATCACTAACGCGACCATACGCCCTGCTTTGGGCGGGAAAGTCCCACTTTCAAACTGTTTGTCCCGCTGTCCCCGGCATGGTAAAAAATGTCCCTTTGATAGGTATTCAGGTAAAGTATCCTTGAACGTTATGATGACTATCGAGGAAATCAATATGGAACCGACGATCTACACCAATTTAAACTGTTGTAAACAAGAAAAAAATATTTCGCGCTCGCTGAGGAAAGCGTTTTGCGTTTTAAGAAAGTTAGTTAGGTTAGAAGTTCTAACCTAACTTACCCCCTTTCCTGGGCTGCTAAGTAACATCATTTCCGGCAATTAAATTGGTAAGTATATGATTCCCACCAATATCACAATATTTTTTCGTCGATAGATTTAGATTTTGGGTTAGCTAAACATTATTTTAACAAAATTCTTCATTTGTCCCGCTATGACGATAGAAAATCATGGTTACGTTAGGTATCACTATCAAAACAGTTGCAGCATACCACCTACTAGCAATAAAGTAAGCTACCGGTTCTGACGTTAATCTAAGGATTAACTATATTTGGACGATCAAACACAATTGTGTGTACAAGGTAATATACCTACACTGTGGACATAAACACTTTATCTAGCCAAGTGAAATGTGTTAAGAAGTTCTCCTAACATTTATCAGCAATATTTATAAAAATAGATTCTATATCTTTTGTGATAGGACTAAAGATAGATTTTATTTCGTCTGCGAATCACTCAGTCAATAGTCTAGATACATATTTTTATCGTTATTACTTTGGTCAAATATTCTCTAAATTTTCTTTCGTTAATTTACTTATTAGTTACTGCAGGGTACTTGTACTTGTATACGGGCTGTTTTTAATTGCGTCCTTTTTACGTGAGGATGGAGTAGGCTTGCCCAGTACCTACTACCCTCTCAGCTTAGTCGACCATGTCCAGAGGAGAGAACTTGTCAATACTTCTGGAGCTAACTAAGCCGCGGGTTTCATCACGATGTAAGAAAAATCTAGTGGTGTACGGCCAGCCGAGATTCGAACCCACGACCTTCAAAATGAAAGTCGAGGTATCTACCACTAAGCCAACACCGCTCCTACTGCAGGGTAAAGGTTAATTTGTTTATTGTAATTTTGAGTTATTCAGCAACCGCAATTCACGCTATCCAACAATCGATTAAAATAATAATTAAGTAATTGAATATCTAATAATACGTATTTTTCCATCTGATAGAGAAAGTTCTTTATCTCGGTTTGTGGTTACTTGCATAAATCTTGACCGTTTCCATTTGCGCCTAAAAGACTCTGCGCATTACCTAGTAGAGAGTTTTAAATAAATTGTAAACAGCTTCACAAATAAGATATTAACAATCGGTATCTCATATCAACAATAATCTGGCGTAAAAAGACGCGAGTTACAGCCAAGCTCCTTCAATACATCACTTGTTATCATTGACTAATATAATCTTACCCTTCATATCAATACAGATGCCTGTATAGATAAACACAATAATCTTGGGACACGCTAAAGACTGATATCTTACGCTTTGAGTTCTATTAGTGATATCCAATATTGTTTGCAACAATACCACATAATAACACACTTAAGTGTTTAGGGAGAATTTGAACATGTAAAAGATGTAATGGAACAGCGAATGACTGATATGTTACGCTTTGAGTTCTATTAGTGATATCTAACATTGTTTGCAACAATACCACATAATAACACACTCAACAGTGTTTAGGGAGAATTTGAAAATGTAAAAAATTTAATGGAATATCGGATGACTGATATGTTACGCTTTGAGTTCTATTAAGTTTAGTGATATCGAACAACAATACCACTTAATAAGATTATTTTACAACAATACCACTTAATAAGATTATAATTTCGCAAATATTCTAGGGACTTATTCGACAATCTATTGCCGTCTAATTCATACCCCAGAGGTATAATGCGGGCTTTAATTCTCGTAAATTGATTGATTTAAAATTATAAGTATATATAATGTTTTATTCCATTAAATAACTTGTTATCCCACCGAACATATCGACAACGATTATTTGTTAGATTTACTCTTAGTGATGTTGACATTTAAAATCGTTTGTCGGTCCATCGGATCGCAGCGATCGCCGCATAGATTTAACGGAAAATTTGAAAAACAAAATTTCGGTCTATTGGGTATGTGCTCGATGTCGATGGCAGAAAATAATTGACAGATTTGCATAAATTTTGCAATTTAATATTGTATCAATAATATATCTATAATAATCCACATTTACATACACCATTATAAAAGCCTTTAACCACTTGTCTAAACAAACTGCAGTTGAAAACAGACCTCTGTAAGTTCTACAGCAGTTATTATCAGCAATAGCAAAGACACTGACACAAAATATATTGTGTACATTTTAATGTAATTTGGTTATTAAGGCAAATTCTCCGTTATAATTTAAAAAATGGTTTCTTACATTACTAGTAAAAAATGTCTATTTGAATTTATGATGAAATAGAAAAACCAATTAGTAACAGATATAAATGGCCTGATAGTCATATATTCAATGTCAAAATTTAAATTTCCTTAGAATTTAATCTATGATTAATTCTTAATAACCAACGAAGTTGATAGCTGGGTATAGATATAGGCTATACCCACGGCTACTTCGGTAGCAATATCTCTGTTCTATTCAGACTATATTTAATCAACTGGCGGTGCTATGCGATAGCACAAACACAGAAAAAATGATTTCTTGAAGCAAGAAATAATCCTCTATATTATAGACGCCAAAAAATAATTTCTTGTTTTAAGGGGGGTCCATACGCCAACGACCTTGGTACACAGCCTACTAAATAGTTACTACTGGCACCGGTCGCCTTCGTTGGTGAAAATTCATGGTGAAAATTCATGGTGAAAATTGTTAATTATTACGAATGTGTTTTGTTTTTCTCAAAAGTGCTGAGATAGAATTGTAGGTGAGATTTTTACCGACATTTTGGTGTGATTTTGAGCCAAAAAATTCTTATAGTTTTGAAGCTATCCTAAAATTAAGAATTAAAACTAGTCTAGCTTTTAAATGACAAAGAATTTTCGCATCGAAATTACCCCAAAATATAGGTAAAAATTTCACCTACAATTCCATCTCAGCACTTTTGAGAAAAACAAAACACATTCGTTACAATCAACAATATTAGTTGTAAGCGACGGGTATTTCTGGCATGTTGGGTTTGGCAGCATGAGCAGCCTTAAGTAAAAAAATGATAACCAGTATTCTTGATAATATTTTTAAATTAAGAATACTTTTTATGATTTTTTCTATTAGTAACAAGAAATTATTCTCTAGCGTCTACAGGGCGAAGACAATAACCAAAAAATGAAATATGATTTCAGGGGGACACTTAGCTATCTCCATAACCAAAAGTAGTGTGATTGAACAAAAATCGAACAGACACACATTAATTGTGGTTAGGCTGAACATTACTTGAACTAAACCAAACAATATCTTTTGTCTGTGTCTTGTCTGAATGTGTATCTATGTATAAGTATTGAAACTTTTATTTAACTGTGAAAAAACAGTTTCTATACTAATATTATAAAGCTGAAGAGTTTGTTTGTTTGAACGCCCTAAGAAAATAAAATAATGAAAAATTATTTTTGTGTTGGATAGTCCATTTATCGAGGAAATCTATAGGCTACTTTTTATTTTGATATTCGAACGGGATCGGGACTTACGCGGGTGAAACCGCGGGGCGCAGCTAGTTAAATAATAAAAACTTAAAAAAATTACATTAACTACCAACTTACATTTAATAAAAATTAAAAATGGAGGTCCCTAGGAAGTGTGCCCAAAAGGCTGGCTCCGTTATCTCGTAGTATATAAGTCTTATGAATTAGGTACTAGATATATCTTGCTTGGAACTGACAACATCACAAGCTGTTTTGTTAGAGTTTGAACTGTTTATACCCAAAGACTGTATAAAATGGTTCAGACTTCCAGAGTACAATTGTGTGTAAAAATTGCTCGTTAAAAAGATTACCGAATAAAAAAGTATTTATGTAACCCACATACACATCAAATAATATATACAATTATTCTGTTAGTCTATGTATGCAAGTAAGTAATTAAGAAAGTAGGTTCACTTAAGATATGACCATAAATTCAATCCATACTAATATTATAAAGAGGAAAGATTTTTTTGTTTGTAACGAATAGGCTCTGAAACTACTAAACAGATTTTGATGAAACTGCATTGATTCTTAAATTTTTTAAAATAAAACGTTTTTTTTTATCCCTATATTCCCATGGGGTTAGGCGTTTTTAATAAGATAAATTTTTCACTACTAATATTTTGGTGTTCATAGAGATGAGTGGAGAATTTTTAGCAAGTCTCAGGAAAGAGTTGTGAGTAAGAAATAATTACATATTATACCTAGTTACTTTAGATAATTTTTAATGGTGCATCATTTGATTTCATTTGATAAAAGTTCAATTAAATTACTACGACATGGTGATATGGTTCTATCTAATATTCTAAAGCTGAAGAGTTTGTTTGTTTGAACGCGTTTATCTCAAAAACTACTGATTTGAATTGAAGAATTGTTTTTGTGTTGGATAGTCCATTTATCGATAACTAGCGACCCGCGCCGACTTCGCACGGCTATATTATGCATGTATTATACATATAAACCTTCCTCTTGAATCACTCTATCTATTAAAAAAAACCACATTAAATCCATTGCGTAGTTTTAAAGATCTAAGCTACAAAGGGAAATAGGGACAGAAAAAGCGACTTTGTTTTATACTATGTAGTGAAGGCTATAGGCTACTTTTTAATCATGATATTCCCAAGGGATTGGGACTTCCGCGGATGAAACCGGGGGACGCAGCTAGTCTTAGATATTTATAATGGTATGTTATTTAGTTTAAAACAGACCTGCGAGCCAAGTGAAGCCTCTCCTGTGTGGTCAGGTGCTCCACCTGAGCCATTTCAAGCACCAAGTCCGAATGCTCCATTTTCACTTTTTATCTAACAAACAAATAAGAGCAGAACTTCATTAAAAAAAACCTTGAAATATTTATGGTCGGTACATCAAATAAGTTTTGTTGTTGTACACTTTTATGAGCTTAAATAAACTAATCTGAACTGATCCATCACATTGTAAGGATTCAAATTGAAATTTCAGCTTAAGCTAAGATAGATGTAGGTAAGTACAGTAGGTACATACTATAGGTAGAATCTAACACACTTGATATCTTTATTGATAAGATAATCAACACAGCCCATTCACGTTGTTGTAACTTTTCTCCGAGCAAATACATATTAATGTAATGTCGAACACTAGTTTTATATACAAGTCTTTTATCCCGTTTTGCTCTTTTCTTATCATTTCGCAGAGTAAAAGCGGAAACAATTTTAAAAACAAACTGACGTTTTAGAAAGGCACTCAAGTACAACAGCAATCACCGTTTCGGGTCAACAGAAAATGTAATCTATTTACGTGTAAAACTATAGTACAGATATCTAACTGTTGAAAACTGCATAAAACACAAGATTTTTGTCACACTTACCGTTTCACATAAATCAAAACAAGATAAAAATATGTTTCATTCTTGCTTTACACACGTTTGTCACACACGATAAACACATCGCCGAAGTTCAAACTTTACACAAAACTCTTCATTTGATAACAAATCATTTTCACTAATATTGTTCATCGAAAAATGACGGAGACATCGTACTTTTTGTTAAATTTCAATTGAAATATCAAAAGTAACTCTATATAAAATAAATAAAATGACGAGAGCGACGAAGCCAGCGGGTGAACCTGTTTTTTTTTATTGACTTGACAGTGGTGTTGCCAGGGCTCTTTAACAAAAGTAACATTTTCTTAAATTATAATTCAGCTGTTTCAGTTCAGAAGTAACGATAATTCAATAAAAAATTCTTGATTCAATAGCTTAAAAAATGTTTAAAATGGTGCCTACCTATTATGTAAACAATAATTATACCACATTGCGAATATTTTATTTTGCATTATTTACGATTATTTGTTACTCAGGCTGGGTTCCTTTTTTCACAATTACGTAATAGAAATGAGACCACAAAACTATTTAGTTAGGTAATAAAATTGATATCCTTTAAGGGTGAGCGCACACCTAGCTGCACCGCAGTCGCCGCAGCGAAGGAAAGCCCCAAGGCCGGCCGGTGCTGAGAGTCACCAGCCGGAGCCGCGCGCATACAAACGGTGACTGCGGCGCGTGCGGTGCGGGTAGGTGTGCGCTCACCATAATACGGCAAGGGCGCTGGTTTTTTCTAAGCGAAATATATTTGACCTCAATTTAAAAATAAGTGTTTTCTTTTGAACATCGTTTGTGTGACACAGCATGTAACTTAAAGTACCTAGGTAGTTAAAAGTTGTACAAAATATCCTAATTCTGACAACACTTATTCTGGCTGGCACATGCTGGCAGAGCTTTTAAATATTGCCATCGCCAAGACTCGAATTCTACTAGATGAGCGATTCGAAAACATACATTATGTTGGAAAAACTTTTTTTATCAGTTCATGGTTAGGTTATAATTAAGATTAAAATTTCTGCTAGCCTAGCATGACGACCAAAACACGATACGATAAAGCTATATCACGCGATATAACTACAGCAACTCTCAAAATATGATAGATAAAGCCGCCATGTTGAATTTTTATCATAATTTTTATCGCAATTTATAATAAAAATTCAACATGGCGGCTTTATGTATCATATTTTGAGAGTTGATGTAGTTATATCGCGTGATATAGCTTTATCGTATCGTGTTTTGGTCGTCATGCTAGCTAGGCTGATTAAAGTGAGAACATTCTGACATTTCTTAATGCTGCGCATCTTGCCAGCGTCGTATATTATTATAGCCAGTCTACAAGATCAAGTCGTATAAAGTTAGGTTACTGGCAATACTAGAACTTTCGATAAACACGCGGCAAAAACAAATTGTTTCTGAACAAGTTAAAAAATTGGAAGTTTTAATTAAGAAATATTTTTTTAACCACAAAGTACCTTAGATACAAACAGAAGTGAATGTGAACTATCCCTCGACAACCCATAAATCGATCGTGTTGGTTAAAGGTCCGTCCTTTGATTATAATCATTCCTACCAATGTGGACCTCAACATTGGGATCCGAATTGAGAACCTCCTCCTTCTTTTGAAGTCGGTTATAAACGTCTTTGTTTACTAGAAAAATAATTGTCTAGGTAGGTACTGTAGGTACTAAATAGGTAATTAAGTATTTTTTTTAGTTCCTAGGTTGTACTTATTTAGACCCTTTGATTAGTACTTAAACTGAGTAATTTGTATAAGATTGACATAACTTTGTGTTATGGGTGCATTGTTTAGCACCCATAACACAAGTCTAGTTACTTAGCTTGGGGCTAGATGGCGATGTGTGGATTGTCCTGCAATATTTATTTATTTATTTATTTATTAACTAAATTACCTACTTAGAAATGAAAAAATAAGTAGAGTCGCAAAGAATTATTCGTTTATTTAACCAAACTCAACACAATATAATATTCCATCCTGGTTAGAAATAAATTTACAACTTCAAAACACATTTTATGAGCATTTTTTTTACAAAGTTGTTTCAGTATTCTACGCTAGGCACTATATTCATGTTTTTCAATTGACACGCTTTTATTTACTGGATTTGCTCTGTTAAAAAGTGCAACGAACAAACTTGGTAGGTAAAAGGTACACTATAGTAGGTAAACAATAAGGAGGTAAATACATAGGAGATGAACTACACTAATTCTTACTCTCAAAGTGTGCCACCAACCAAACTTGGCCGCTGAATCATAAGCTACATAACACCAAACTCTATTATATTTATGCGCCTGAAATAAAGTTGAAAGCAACAATTATATATCGATAATAACGCGTCTCAAAACGTTCTTCCAGTCTGAAGTACCTACTTACTTTAACTTAGGTGTTTTATACAATCATCTTATACCACTCTTGATTGATAGTAGGTACTTACGATAATTTGTTTTAAAATATACTTACACGATTGTAATACACACTTAACGTTACGAATTAAAAATGAATATTTCTATCTACATGCAGTCCGTTTCTCATTCACGCTTAAAATAAGATAGTCTTACGACAATCTTTATCTAAAAAATGTATAAGTACTTAATAGTTTTTACTTAGGTATTCCTTTTTTACAATGGAAATTATTTAATTAAATTTAATTTTCTAATAATAGTTCTACGTCTATTATTGTACTAAATTACTTTAAGACTTAATTCCACCATTTTTCTAGAGGTAACAGCATTTAATAACAATGTTACTAGTACTACCTAAGTTTCAACTTTATTTTCTAAAGTTTTAGGTAAGAAGTATAACTATTGTTTCTAATAAGTACCTACATATGAACGAACGAAAGGCATAAATATTAGGTAACCATCGGTTTCGAACAAAGAACGTAATGTTTTTAACTACTTACATAGTAAAAACTTGGTAATTTTACTAAACTAGGTACTCTAAAATGTATATTGTCCTTGGCATTTACAAAAATAAATAGGTAATATGAATATGAAAATAAATACCTAAGCTAAGGTTTCTGTGAGTGCCTTTCGCTAAAGTTTAATAAAAAATACTCTTAGCGGAAATCGCATAATCTTAATAAAACGCTGAAATAAAAAATAAAGTAGGTAATTGTTCAAAATATCCCCATAAATATTAATAACTTTTATATGAAAGCCGCTTCGTCACAATTAAAGCACAACATTCAATTATTATTAAATTAGCACAACACAACATATATTTCACAAAATTAAAATGTCAAATAATAAATTACTAGAACGAGGCTCACCTTTAATAACAATTAAGTACCTAGTTTTATTAAGTCGTATTATTTAGCAATAGTAATTGGCCTTTACATCTATTCTTGATTAACAGCGATAGCAACTTTAATTCATGTTTTTCAGGGCGGTTTATTCATGTTTTTCAGCTTTAATTCATGTTTTTCAGTGTCTGGGCCATGTATTAAATGTATTACAGTTGCCCAAAATCTATACCCTATTATACAAGTTTAATTGAGTAATATTGCAGCAACTCTTGCATTGCTCTTACGGTGATATCGTGATGAAAACCACGGCTAGTTGACTCCAGTCGTATTGACGAGTTTTTTTTCTGGACACGATTGACTAAGCTGAGAGGGTTCTAATTTATATTTTCCTTATATCAATATATTCCTTCACCGTAAGAGCATTGCAAGAATTGGTGCAATAACGTAAGTATATATTTTATGCTGTTGCTTCACAAAATGGCGTGCTTTATTTCTTTACAATCATTTACATAGCCGCCTTGTACGCAATTTCATTATTAGAAACAACATACAAAAATACACTCATTATTCTAATTTATTACATTTTACCATGGTCTATTCATTTGATTTGGCTAATAATACTTAGGGATATAAAGAAGTAATCGAAGTAAGTATATATAGATACCCAAGTAAATTCAACAGTTTATAGTAAGTATAATATTGGTTAGTAGGGTATAAATATACGATTATGAAAAATATAACTTTTGAAAGCAAACCTGAAAAATAACTTATAAATATACGTAAGTATAACGTAAGTATAAGTTATAAACATATACCTACCTTCGTCAAACATTTTCTTCTAGCTTATTTTCAGTTTCTACTTTAACTGCAAATTCTACGATCCTACTAATTTAATAAAGAAAGTTTGCGGATGTTTGAGTAAACTTGGTTTCTTAGATAGCTGGAGTTTCCTTGGTGTTTCGAATTATACGGGTAAAAAAGCGAGTGAAAATGGGTAGATACTGAAATAATTCTAAACTCTTTGTCCAAAGCCTATAGTGGGTAGAAATCGTTTTATGCACTGAACTGAAGCGGCGATTTTATCATTTATTCATTCATACCTACCTCCATTTCAATTGAATTTTTATATTTACAGAATAGCTCAAAGGTTTCAATGAGGATCAAGCAAGATCCAAGTAAGTATATAACAAGCAGTCCTTTTTATTTTGCTACGCTAGAAGAAAGTCCTAGTGCTTTAATAAGCATATCGATAACTTGACAAAGCGATTTATATAACAACAGGATTGGCATAGCACCATGTTGTAACGTTACACTTACAACTGTAAATCGCCAGTGCATACCAGCAGACGTCAGGGCACGGCATCTTTTTTGTCAATAACTTCACCCGCCTGAAGTTCGCCAAGCAACATGACACTAGGCTAGTCCTATTGTTATTTAAACCGAAGTTTAAAGCCGTGTGCGTTTCATGAATGACTCGTTCGAACGTCTACTTTACAATTTGAGTCTAAACTAACTTAAGATCTAAACACCACAATTTTCACAGCTCTGTTTAGAAAGTCTATGCTTTCTAGCAAGTCGCTTTGGTAAGAAAATTTAAGTAGAATTCTGAATATCGTCACACTTGTGTGTTGTTTTTCATTCACCCGTACTACCGGGTGAATGAAAAACAACACAATTTTATAGGGCGCTAGAAAAGTCTGCTCACTTGAACACTTAGCTCTTGCGGCTTGGTCGCCCGATCGCGGTACACTTCTACTTAATTTTCCTAACAAAGCCTAGTGCTGGGCTTACGCACTAGTTATAAGTTACTTGAGTGTCCTGTATTTGAGTAGTGGCAACCGATCGTGGTCACCACGTCGGGGCTCTCAGGTGTTTTCATCAGACGAGTCTTCGGACGAAGAACTCGTGAGTAACGTCGAGGCCATTGTAAGTTGACGAATGAAAGGTTCCCGAGGTAGGCTCTGTTGACCTAGAGGTAGAAGTCGACGAACGCCCATCCTTTCGCTTTCCGGTAGAGATTTGCTGCATTTCTCTTCGGTTATCGCATCGCGGGATAGACAACTGGAATGTGGAAAAAGTTGATCTTAGAAAAGTAGCAAAAAGTATTTAAGGTTATCCTACACAAATAGACAGACTGGGACTGTGGAGACAGGGTCTTTGTTTTCTATTAATTTCTGAGTTAATACGAGAGAAAACTGAAATCTCAGTAGAATGCGGTTAACCAAGTATACTTAATGCTAAAACTGTAGTGCTTGCTTAAAGGTTTCAGTATTAATAAAATAGGAAGGTACAAAAACTCACCCAGTCAATTCCAACATAGAGCCTCGCCTGCATTGTCCCCTATGAGGACCCTGCATGATACTGGCTGGCCTCGAGCTGGCTCCGAGTGGGTCCGAATGTGCCACATCCTCCATCAGCAATACAGACGGCCCTCCGAGACTCGTTGACCTCTTAGACAGCATCCCTCCTAACCTCAAACCCTCTTTAGAACATTCCCCTTTGTCTTTATGCTGTTCTGGATCTGAGGCCATCGCGATCTCGGCCGCGGCTCCGTGAGCCGAGCTTGAACTCTCTCTTCGGAACAGACCTATGATAGATTTCGGATGTTTTGGCTTCTCTAGACCACCTAGTGTGTGTTGGATTGCGTGTTTGCAAGGAAGCGGAAGAGGGAAGAGAAAAAAAACAATTTAGATTCTATTTAGTAAACGTGCAGGATGAGGTATGTTTTATATTAGTAGGATAGTAAACTTAGGGCACTAACATACTTTCGCTACTTACGTAAAAATTTATAATTTTTAGGGCATTTGTTATGTAATCACATAACAAATGCCCTAACAAATGTAATCATATTTGTAGATTAAACGGCACCTACAGATAGAGGTATAAAGGGCTCTACTTGGCTCAATATAGGCAACTACATAGGAGAAAAGTGCAAAAGTACTTCCTTAGGTACTACGGATTAAACGAAAGACCTTAGAAACTTCTAACGGAAAGAGCTGGTTAGAGTTGAACCTATAATACCGAGTACTACCTATCTACAAATACCAGCTTCAAGCCAACAACGGTAAGTTTCTTACTGGAAAAGCTTTATAGTGCTTACTTGCACAGCATTTTTATTTGCGTGTCTACGAGGTGCATTGATTGTCATTTGTTGATTGAAAATAGAAATATTAAAAGTGCAATGCAGATTCAACAAGTGTTAATAATTAATTAAATAGTTATCAATAGCCCAAAGCTAAAGCTAATATAAATTTACTTTGTAGACTTTCATTAATAAAAAAAAAACAGCGCACTCCGGGAGTGCAGGCAGAAGTGAAAACTGTATATCTGTGTAAAATCTCATCTGTCAAATCTCATCTGTCGCGAGAACGGCTGAAAATGCTCGCCCACAAAAGTGCCCAACGCGCCATAAGAAGTTTTCACTTCAAAAATTCAAAGTGTTCCTCAGGGATGATTATTAGTTCCACTATTTTTCTTAATATTTATCAAAGATATCTCATACCTAAGAAAGTAGCAGAAGGTGAGCTATACGCCAAGTATTCCTTATTCGAGGCCCAAGATGGAAACTCTGATTGTTTGACGGCACCAGAGCCCTCGGCCTCCTCCCGTTTCCATGGTAACATGGTTTCTGTAGCTGTTGGGGTAGCTACTCGGGCTTGTTCGGCTACTGTCATGTAGGTGTCTGAAAAGATAAGACACAAATGTATAGGTACGAGTTATTTAGTGTAGTGGCCGGCGTATGAGGATTATTTTGAAAATAAAAAATACCGCAAATCGATGTAGGTACACGATTAAGGTTTGGCATACATGACTGTAGCTCGTGTAGTCTAGGATGAAACAATAATTTGACCCGTAGCTCTTAAAAATAACCCCATGGGGAGGGCTTTAATTACCCTTTTGGTAGTAATCACTTTTGACAACTTACCATTATCATCTGACATTCTTCTTTCATCCTCTTCGAGAATATCCTCGTTAGGTACTGCGATACAAAATTAAATATAACTAAAAAGCTCATGTTATCAGAAGGTATAAGTGAATTTATGATTTCATGCTGCCGCTAGTGGGAAAAGCTTTGATAACACATTAAGTCATTCAATTGTGGATACAACGTAGGTACTCGTAGTTTTCTATTTATTATATTGTGATAACAAAAATACGGTTTTTAATCTCTAAATATTATTATAGCTATAGGTATATGAGACATTATCAAGATAATTGTCTTTTATGAAATTAATGCTCTATATAAGCATATAAGAATGTACCTAAATATATAGGTACATATATATGTATTTATACTTACGGTGCGATAATTTATAGTGTTATTTTTTAATATTGTACACATGCACACCTACAAGTGCTGTAGTCACTGTAAAATCATATCTAGGTACTTAGTACATAAACGATTAAATATTTATTTTGATTAAATAACTTAGAAAGTATGTAGGTAAATATAATGAAAGCTAACTACAGTGAAAAAGCATATCAAAAGGCGGGTTAGCAAAACGATCTATTCCTTTCTAATACCAAAAAGTAATACCAATGGTATTTGTTTATCATCGTTGTGATTTCTCTATTACTAACGAATACCAAATTTTAAATATTTGAATGATGTACTAAATCTATTACCAACGAATACTAAAACATAACTTTTGGTACAGTCAGGGAAAATAAGAATTAAGTTTACTTGCTAAAAAGGTTGAGTTTGCTCTATTGTTTTCAAATCGTAGGTAGCCAATCAGAGTAAAGAGCCGTGCAAATAAAATCCTTAAAAAGTTTTATTGTTTTGTTGGCATAAACGCCAAGTCAATGCAATAATTTTTATTTTCTTCTGGCATATTTTTTTTCTATTAACTGGTCTGACTTGAGGGATATACTTACAGGATGAATTATTTACATAGGCCTTCAGGGCTATATCTTAAACTCTCAGAATACAAAACAAAACCTTAAACTATAAGAGATAGCTAAAAATGCTAAAAGCATAATTAGATTTTTGAAAAAGTTTTCACCTTAGCCAGGAATCCAACAATTTTATTTTGAAAAAAAGATCACCTATATTTTTATACCAATCGATAGTGTTGCCGATAGAGATGAATTCTTGGAAACAAACATAGTATGGCAAATCAAAGGAAATAGCTTCTAATAGGATTTAGTTTCTATAGTTTCTAGATATTAGTGTGACCGACTTGACTATATAGACCAGGGCCGAAGCCTTCAAAAATGGTAAAAAATGAAAATAAAATTACAGTAGGATGAAACCCATTAGAAAAGGAATGTGAAAATGATAAAAATGAAAGGAAAAATAAATTACGGTCGATCCGAGTTCGGGAATTGGGAGGGGATGAGTTTTTAAAAGTTAAAAAATGGTTTATCTTGATTTCCGGCAAAACTACAAGTCCTATGGAAAAAGTTAAATGGCAAAGTTGTATGTAGGTAATAAATGATCTACAACTTTTGTTCTTTTCACATAACCTCAAAATTTTGGTGAAAAATTCAAATAACCAAGTTTTTGGCTTTTTATTTGTATCTTTTTCAAAAATGTTTTGTTTCTACGAAATTTGGTGAAAACTTACCTTATTATGTCCCAAATACACTGTAATTTATTTGATTTAAAATATTTATTTTTTCGCCTTATTTTAACTTAATATCAAAAAAGCACCCTAATTTTCAATCGAAAATTCTCGCGTCAAAATATCAGCTTTTTTCAAAAAGTTGGTATGCTTTCTGTTCGCTGAAATCTCTACTTTCCGATGGTGAAAAAAAATATATATGTAGTAAATCTTCTCAGAAAATGCAAAAAACCGATCGAGAAAATCGATTTTTTTGAGAAATCGACTTGTAGTTTTGCCGGAAATCAAGATAAACCATTTTTTACCCTTAAAAACTCACCCCCTCTCACTTCCCGAACTCGGATCGACCGTAATTTATTTTTCCTTTCATTTTTATAATATTCCCCTCCTTTTCTAATGGGTTTCATCCTACTGTAATTTTTATTGGTTTCAAATATTATCGACCCTGGTCTAATATAATTATTTTGAATGTTTCTGTTTTTTTTTAATATTTGTTTTATTTATATTTTAATTTATTTTTTTGTCTGTTTTTTTATATGATAGGTCAGCGTTTGACCACTATCACACCTGCCTGATGGTAGGTGACAATGCGGCCTAAGCTAACCTAGATAGATTAACACCTAGATAACTCCTAGATTTAGCACTCCTTCCTAGCAAAGACTTGAATTGTACTTGAATAAATAACTTAAATAATTTAAAACTATTTTCACTGACAGTACCTCGTAATCATTCTACTTGTTTTGGTATTCGTTTTTACTTGGTACTCGTTCGGAATAGAATATTTATTACGATAATAAACTATACCATTGGTATTGGTTTTTGGTACTGGAAAGTAATAGATCAGCAAAACGAACTCACCTCTACGTAATTATTAGGTTTTATTGTACCACAAACTAATCCTATTAAAAAATGTTGCTGTAATTTTGGACAACTTTCCCCTAAAAGTTACCAGTTAAATAAATGGAGTAGAGATGAATTTGGTGTTCACCCACAGCGTTGACGTTACTTAGGATGTTTCGTGCAATTGCATCGGATGATCAATATCTTTATTCTTTCTACTGGTGTGGTGTGTTTTAAAGAAAACGTGACCCAAACCGTTTCACTCATTTATGTGCTACACTATAAATATGGTGTTCATATTTTTTGTGTGTTTAAATACAGAAATAAACTTATCTGTAGAGTTACATTCCGTGTTAGGTAAGGCAAGTAGACAAAATAAACTAAATGAAATTGAAGAGTAAAAATGTTGATCATCTGACGTACCTAAATTAAATTTCTAATGATTTTGACGCTGATTCGTTAGTAAAACACATACCAAAATTATACGTGGATCTGTCCCTTCTCCACGGTAAAGATTTCTCAACAGCTGTCGGAAGAATCTCTTCTGGGGTTTTAGCGTATTGCTTTACAATTCTCGCTTTCAAAGGATTGAATCCGGGAAGATTAGCCAGCTGATTTAAAAGTGAACTACTATTCTCTTTATGCGAGGATGTTGGACTGACTTCTTTGTTTCCAGCCGATAAATTATCGCCAGTTGTCGAGAGTATTAGTTGGTGCCATGAAGATTGCCGGAAGGGAAGAAAACGACAATCAAACACAAACGATAAATTAAACAAGCGCAGATGAGAAGCAAAGGGTTAAGGTACAGAGGATCCCGTGATTGTAGCGTCCTTGGGACTCTAGCTTACGATTAGTATTTGTGGTTAGTACAGGAATGGTTACACAATAGCCCAATATGACAAATAGGTATAACTTTCAAATAAATATTAGTCTAACGCACTCAGGCGCGCAGCCAAATCATTGTCGTCGCAAACAATTTCAAATAGAAACAAAGAGTTATAGAAAGTGAACTTAGATATACGAGGATATAAAGAGAAATAATTGTCAACATGCCACCACAAATACGTTTCAGCACATTCTCACAGTAGGTAGCCATGTCAGGAATGCTTCTGAACCCAGCAAATAATATATTAACGTACCAATTTTCAAATAAATCACGTTGTCTTTCGGTTAATTTTGATTGAAAAAGTTTGTGCGCAAAGTAGAAGGTTATTAGTTACATTATACTTTAACAACATCAATATGTGCCGTTTGGATTTGAATTTTATTTCAATTCTTCTGAAATATTATGATAATTATTTATCGAGGCAATTTAGTGAAAATTTGCCGAAACATTTTAGATTTTTAGAGCCTGAATTAATGAGCTAAAGTATCGCATTGAAATGTCTAGTGAATCTTTAGGATCACAATAAAACTTGATCCGTTAGATTTATCGAATCCAAATCCAAACGTGGTAATCACACAGGGTGTTTCATGCAAAATACCTACGCGGGGATTTTGCAGTGAATGTAATACCGCCATCATCGCCGTCACGACGAGGCAGCTCCTGTATATCGCCATCCTCTTGCAAAACCTCGTCTATGTAATCTGTTAAACCAAAATTAACCTTATGCTCAACGTTATACGGTTCAAAATCATTGTGCGCGACAAATTATTCAAACAAATAACACTTTAGCTCATTTAATGCGACTCTATCTATAAAATTGCGTAGGACAACGAAATACGGGGCGTGAATTTCAGTGAAATCAAATGCTTATATTTTCTGTAATAACATAATAACACCGCTTCGTAAATCCTAATGAAGATAAAGCGTTTGTGCCAGCAAATAAATCTCTAAAAATGGTCAAGGAAATTCGATAAAGTAAAAAAATAACAGAACTCGTACCCACACGTGCATGCGAGACACTCGTGATTTTAAAATAGAAGTAAATAAGTACCTAATCTAGAATACTTTATTTTACCGTGCGTGAACTGCTTAGCCGAACCGTTTTGCTGGAATTCAGGGAAGGTGACATGATTTTTGCCATCCTAGAACAGAAGACAAATATTAATTTTAGAAAAGCAATATCTCCTACGAAAATTTACTGATGACTTTGACACCAGAAAAGTAGAGAGGTATTGTATTGGATCAAGTGTTAATACTTAATGTATTTGTTAATAGTCCTCTACCACATCATCCCTAAATTCCTTTTCTGGTGGCACAACCATGTTGTGAGTTGTTTTTAACCTGCGTTATCTTCTTTCTCTATTCCTCTTACCTGCTTCCCTCGTTTGCTACGCTTATGATGGTGCTTCCTGTCTCCGACTCTCCGGCGAACGTTCATGTGCGTTTTATAGTTTACTTGTATACCTAGATCCCGTTCGTTGACCGCGTGCCTGCTGTAGCTGAGTCGACGGTGCTGAAAACAGGTACCAGGGGAGTATAAAATAGTACCTTTTGGTGTACATTCAGGTAAGTTCCTCACAGGTCAGCGTTTGACCACTATCACCTGTCTGATGTTAGGTGAAATATTTTATCCGCATTATTTGAAATTTATATTTATTTATTTTTAAGTGCTGACGACGACGTTTTTTCTTCTGTCTATTTTACCAAAACTTGAACTTCTGTTTGATTAGTACTCTCATTTATTTCACTTATGTTTGATGAGTATAGTACTAACTCTTTTATGGATCTGTTAATGTCACAGATCAATAAAAGAATTAGAGCAGACTTAAGAGTACAAAAGCCAACACAAACATGCAATAGTAAACACCAACTAAGTAGGTGGTGGACTCAAACATTGAGTAAAAATTTCAACGTAAAAAAATTAAAAAAGGAATCAATTGAAATTAATTTCTTCTAAATATTGGTGAGGTAAAAGACACGAACAAAAATATACAACACCATCTATTTAGGTAATGTAATATGTGACTTACACTTACTCGTCTAAAAGGCTTGCATAGCTCTTCGGCCAGAAGATGGTGGATTTTTGCATCTGTTAGATCCTTCTTAGAAGGGTTGTATTCTAATTCCTGCATATCTATATTCCATGTTGAGGAATCTAGATGGCTGGAAGAAAGTAACAGAAAATATTAAGCATCCTTAAAAATATAACACTAGATTGACTTGCTGAATGACGTCGACAAAGCATAGGTAGCGGAAATCGCAGAATGGCCCTAAAACATTTGTTTAGAAGACCCGACCCTTCAGTGACGTCTGAGACCAATAGAAAGACGTTACGCAGTCTGAAAATATACCCAAGAAAATGGGATATTTACCGTGTTTTTTCGTACCCTTTTTTTTAATAATTTTATTAATAATACCATGTTAGTTGAAACCTATATAACTGTAGAAAATCCTTACCTCCCATTAAAATTGTTGCTAGTATAATTTTTAAATATAGCAGACATTGATTCTGCCCCAGATATATTGCCGATCGTAGAGGCATTCCTTTGCATATATTCAATAGCATCTTTCATAGCTAATTTCGAATACGTTTCAAAAATCTTTGGTTCAGCACCCTACAAGGAAAGAAAACTACATATATTATTTAAGTCAATAAAAAACACAAATGGAAATGATACGGCCTGATTTGGTTGGACATTACTTACCTGATAATTTCTTAGTACAAACGGTCTTATAAACCGATTATCAAACCTCTTGAACTTATCCCTGATGTGGTGATTACCATGTTTACCTAAGATATCTTCTACACCTGCCATCAAATGGTCCATACACTAAAAAAACAAAAAAGGATATTACAAGCAAGAACACCAAACAAGTTTATTAATATACATTATTGTGTTATGGCTATTTTAATTATCATTTACCTAAGGTATATAAATTTAACCCACACTTTAAAACTAGCAACGAGGATCCGGCGGCGGTTTGACACGCTCAAGTCCCGATTCCGTAGTAAAAAAGGAAAAAATTATATCAATCAATTGTATTTTTCGCAGTTACGAAATACAGTCGATTCTTATCAAACAAAGTTTCATCAAAATCTATTCTGTAGATCCGAAGATTTATACATCCATTAAACTATCTCTTTTATAATATTACCTTTTATTGTATGGTAGGGGAGACCGAGGGGCTTTGCAACAGAGGGGTTTTGCAACAGTGCGAATTTCTCGAAATCCAAAACCGTTAGCCAGTTAGCAATAATGCGATTGAGAAGCTTCCCCTGTCCTGCACACCCTGCAGTAGTCGCCCATCGCCTACCATGTGCGGTTGCTGAGATATGACACTCGCATGACAAAAATCGCAATAAGTAAGTTTTAAACGTTTTTTTGAGATACCTATATTTCAGCAATGTGGTCATATTGTGATTCATGTTATATACATTTCGAAAGCTTATTCATTCACGATTCATGGTATGGCTCATTTATTTGTTGTTTACTCCTAATTTGTGATTAAACAGATATCGGGAGCATTTTTGCCACTGAGGTGATTTGAAACAGGGTGTTGCAAATCACCTCGTTTGAATTTTGTATGGACGATTTGATTTTGCACTTGGTTTGATTTGGATTTTTTGCTTTGTTTGTTTCAGCATGCCTACTGATTATAAAAGAAAAACCGACAGGGGTATGTCAAGCCGGGAGATACGGTTTAATTAGTTTAGTTTTACGGGGCTATTTCAGCACTTAGTATCTTCATTTGGGCAATTGTGCGTGTAACTCGGGAGATAATGACCTAGCTGCAGCAGAAGAGTCACAGTCCGTTATAAAAGCTTTCGTGATGCAGCTCGATGATAATGATGATGATCTCATATCATACTAGTTCATTTCTTAATGTTTATGATTAATATTTTGCTGAAAAATTTTGATAGTTTTTTTGTTTAAGGTTTGCAAAGCCTTTACTCTGCCCAATTATAAAATATTTCCTAAAATGTTAAAGTTTAATGTCAGAATTTCTTTTTATTTTAATGAATACCATTAAATTCGTTAAATGGTATGGTCGTTTTTACTTTACAACCCCTAATTCTATCAAAATAATACATGTTGCAACTCACCTCGACCCCTGTTGCAAATCACCTTAGTACGAGGGGAGTTGAAACAAAACGACTTGTGCCGTTTAAAATTAAATTGCACCTCAGATTTTACACTTACAGCTTTGTTGTTTCATTCATAACAAAGTAAAAAGAATGAGCCATCTAATGGTACTAGTTCCATACTATTTACACAGCTAGGATCCTTTATATGAGGCAAAATGTCAAAATTGTTGCAACTCCCCTCGGTCTCCCCTATAGATTGAAATAATGGATCCAGGATGCGACCCATATAGCAAAATGTCAATAAGGGTGAAAGTTTGATAATGTTGTACATTTTTAACTTTGTAGTTTTTTTTATCGTTTTATTTATATAATAAACATTTACAATATAAGGAAATTATAAGCTAACCAAAAATCACTAGGATTTGTCCGGTTTGCCATACATAGGTTACGTTCGTTACTTGATTAAATTATATAAAAAACAAAACAAATAGAATGCGACAACTTAGGTACATAATTAAAATCGATACAATAAAATAAACAATGGATATTAAAAATAAGTAAGGTAGAAACCAATCGCGTTCAGTCAGCTATCGATCGATGGTACTTATCCCTATACAAAAAAGAGACAACGCTATCCAGCAATCGATTCGGTTGCTTTTTGCGATTCAGTTCGATTGCTTGATAGTAGTCAAAGCGCTTATGTTCATTATTCTTACCCTTTCATGTATCCTTTCATTCATAGTTGGTTTCCTCTTCTCCGCAGTTTTAACGTTCAACATCTTTACTAAAGGTTTTATAGTGATCCCCTGTATGAAAACCGTGAAGTAGATGACCGCTATGGTCGTGGTTACGAACATCGGCTGAAGTTTCACTATAGCCGGGTCTATTAGTAACACCAGAGCAAATGCTACTGCCCCTCTTAGACCTAAAAGTTATTAGTTGATTTTAGGGTTTCGGTTTTTAGAGTTAAGTAAAGGTGGTTAGTCTGAATAATAATCAATAGGGAGTTTAATAAACTTGCAGTACTTTTGAACGATAAATCACTGATTATATATACAAAAAGCCCGTCTGCTCAGAAACAACAAGTCAGTCTCATTAAACTGTCTGCAATGCAAGCGTCGATGCCAAACATTCATAGCAGAAACAGCTTTTTAGAATAACGTACATAGACAAATTATTGATAGGTGTTTCTAGACGATATCTGTTAGGTACAGAATGTAGGAATATTTATTTTTATCACAGTTGCTCATAAAGTGGATCTTATTAAACCGCTTTTAGGCTCATAATGCAACGTAATACACGCGTGCGATAAAAAAAAATCCAACTAGTGTTGGAAAATAATACGTCATCCCGATATGTCAAATACGTATCTTACTGCTAATGACATATAGTAGATGAAACATTCTTAAGGACATCGTTCAAATCGTACCCAAAAATTAACGTGCCGGCCACAAAAAAAAATGTTTCTATCTTGTAGAGAATAACATTTTAAATAATGTTTAATAAGGCAACAAAGAGCTACGATGAACCATCGTTGAGTTATTTTACATTGAAAACCCAAAAAAATGCATTTTGTAGAGATCCGTTTGACCACTTCTAAGATATTACTACAGAAAAAATATAAAAATAAGTAGTAAATAGATAAGTTTTGTCTGTTTTTATTATATTTATATACATAGGTATATCCAATAACCCTTTCAGAAGTTATAGTGGGATCTTAAAAGTGGTCAAACGGATCCCTATAAAATGCATTTTTTGGGTTTTCAATGTAAAATAACTCAACGATTTTTGATCGTAGCTCTTTGTTGCCTTAGTAAACATTGTTTAAAATGTTATTCTCTACGAGATACAAATAATTTTTATTACTGGCCGGCATTTTTTTTTGTGAGTATTTTTTGTTAGAAACATGAATGATCTCCTTTATCTGGGTTATACTGTTTTGATGTATAGAAAAAGGTACCATCCAAAGAGTTTTTGACTCTTAAACAAAGAGTTTTAAGCCTTGCTGGCTTAAAACTCTTTGTTGGTACCTTTTTTCTTCTTTTCAAAAGGTTGTCTCTAAAGTCTGCGAACGATAATATTACGTGATGACGTCTTTGAAAATAATTAAAAATTGAGTTTTGTTTTTATTTTGTTTTTTCTTTAGGTACATAAATATATTTTTTTTATATATTCTGTTTTTAATGAAACCCGGAACTAATATATTCTGTTTTTAACCGCCGACGCAAAAACAAATGAAAAAAACCCTAAAAAAATATTGTATGTCAGACGCTGTATAGGTTAAAAGTCTTTTGCCTAGCCTTTCGGGAGTGTAATTAACAAAGAATAGTAAACATAACCTAAAATTCTTAAAAACTTTTTATTATTAAAATTTTAACAAGTCTTTTTTTTATTCGCAACTGTGATAAAAAACGTCGTACGATACACGTGTGAATTGATCATTCAATCTCGGCTTTTGCCACGCTCGCGTTCCGCTCGCGCGTCATAAACCGCCTCTATGGAATGATCAACTTTCCACACTTGTATCGCAATGTACTATTAATGTTTCAATTTAATTAGCTAAAAGCGAAGTGTTTAAACTCGTTAAATGTTTAACAATGTTCATATTTGCCGTTTCTAATTATAATTTATTAAACTTTACGTTACTTAACAATTTATTTACGCTTTGCACAATTAGAGTCTATAATTTCATGTAAGTAATAAATTTTGTTGTATAAAGTTTATCCTAATCTATGAACCCCGATACGAAGTTTCAATCTCTTAGCTCTTGTTGTTCCAAAGATTTCTTTCTAAATATTTAGATTTCTAACTAAATAGATTAGACGTAAACAAGGACACCTACCTTAGTACTTATGACTGTCAGTCTTTTCTAATTTTAAGATTAAGCGGTGTATATATTATCTGATATAGATGTTTTTGCTAAGACATTTTGGCGTAATATTCGGTAGGTACCCTACCCCTACGTTATAATTAACAGATCAACGAGTCGAATAAACCAATTTGTCCAGTAGTCGCCTTTGATCCCTAGACAGGTATGTTAGCACTTTAGGGACAGTCCCTCGTAAAGCCGTAAAGTTTATAACCTCGTTATACCAGACCGACTATGATAAACGCACTTTAATAGGCAAGATCTGGTAATTAATAGTTTTAAGTTCGAGGATTGCTATTTAATTGATTAAAGTCAAACGTATCTTCGTAGATACTCGGTTTGTATCTTTAGGTACCTCCCTTAGATTATGTATTGCTCTACCTGTCTCATTATTTATTTTGTCTGCATCTTTGTTTTGTGTAAGTAGACATTCATTTACCCAATATTTCAGTTTCGTTAAGTGCTAGAGCACAAACACATTATTAATGCAAGAAGGCCAAACATTGTTCAAATGACATTTTAATATTATTCCGATTTTATTTCGATCATTTTTTTCATGTATATGTACATACTACTTAAATTACTGTATATATTATGTTAGTCTTTTACACACGTTTTAGGAGGTAGGATATCGTGCCATTTAACAGTCAGACGTAGCTTTGGGCCTTATTTAATGAAATAACAGCCAGTAGTCATAAGTGTATTAGAAATTATGTTTGGATAAAGGCGTAAGACGCATAGGTACTCGTAAATGTTATCAAAGTTTGAGTAAAGCTATTACTATAATAATAATTATCATTCTAAGTAAGAAGTTAGGAAAAAAGAAGATACTTTTTCGTCGTTACAAAGTAAAAATTCAAATGTCATTTTAATTATTAGTAACAAGTAATGAGATAAGTTAAAAAGAAGATATATTCAAAACGTTTGCTGTAGAATGAAAATTAGTTTAAACTTACCCCCGTACGACATGACGAACTTCTCAACTCTATTAAGTTTATGGAGTCGGAACTTGTTTGCTACAGCACTGAATATGTACACTCCTGTAACAAGATAGAATTTTATTTAGATTATTTAGAGATATAAATTATTCTCTGAAAGATATAGATAAAAAATATATAAGTACTCAATTTAAAATTGAAAGATCTATATTCTTTTAAAGTCAAAGTGTTACCAACTCTGTGAAAGTCAGTCAACTTTACCGACCAAACCCAACGTCTGTAAAAACTATTGGTTGGAGTAAAAAATCATTCAATATCCTCAGCTTTATGATACAAGGGTTCTCCTGGCAGTTATTGAAATTAAAATATAATCGATTATAAAACTAACACTTACCAATTATCCGAAACATGGAACAGAACACTATAGTCAACAACACAAACCACGTATTCCAATCGTGATTGTTGTTAACCGTAGCAACGCCAAGAAACATAAAGATTATGGTTTCAGATGAAGACGACAGCATCTTCATTGTATACTTTATTGTCGTGTGCGATTTGTGAGATACGTTCGCTTCAACGTAGTTCTTCATTGTTATACCGCAGAATGTTATGCTGGAAATAAAACCAAAATAAATAAATAAATGAAATAAATATATATAGATTACGGTCTTATAATAGATTTTAAATGACGGCCCAGTTGGCACAATGGTCACCATGCCGGACTGCCAAACACAGGGTTACGAGTTCGATTCCCGCCTCAGACAAGTATTTATGCTTAGATATTTGTCTGTGGTCTGGTTGTTTCTATGTATTATATGTATATATTTACAAAAGATACAAGACAACAATGTTTATTTACAAGTAGGTACCTAAGTATGGTTAAAATATACGTTTAGTATATACAGAAAGTACAGCATAACAGATATGAGTAAGTATATTAACTATATAAGCATACTTACTTAAAATACGTATATAAAATATAAGAGATCCTTACATTATATTCGTAGAGGCAAGATAATAAAACAAGGAACAAATGAAGGAAATAGAATTTTGCTTCTCGTTAGGTTTATCTCAGTATCGGAACAAAGTGCGTCCGTTTTCAATTTTGAAGATTAATTTTATTTCGGTATTATTTTCGATAGGAACAAATTATTTCATTTTATTTAACGTGTCGAACATTGCCAACGGGTTTTAATTCAATTTACACACGAAATCGCCGCTGATATAGTAAGGTGGTTGTAATAAAATTGCAATATAGTAACCAGCTTGATAAGATTATAGTTGTCATAGGTACTTGTATTGTCGCGTCACGGAATAAAATTAAAAGCAATAGTCTTCCATCATACACTGACGCTACAACAGCGGAATGTACCGTACATTCCACTTCGAGGGTGTCGTTGCATCAGTATGTGAAGGTTTTAATACTTACGCAAGAATTCCGCTCATATGGAACATCTCAGCGTTCAGATATGCCAAGTAAGCCATCACGAATATGAAAATCGGTTCGATGACCCTCACTTCGTTGGTGAACCTGGTGACTAGGCCAGTAGCGAAGCCCCATATAACGCCTATTATGGTACCTCCGAAGGCGACAACCAGAAGTGAAGCAAGTCCTGATAGGAAGTCGGTGTATTCCAGACGAGATGCCCCCATCTCTCTGTAATAAAAAGATAAAGCTAGTGATCCAAATTTTCAAAAGTTTAAGTACCTACTTATATAAAACAAATTGTAAAGACTTCATACTGGCTGTCCCAACAAAACGTTGTTTTGCCATATAAAAAAATGAAGAACCGCTCGACCGATTTTGTGTAAACTTCACATAAACCATCTACTAAATAGTCCGAACAAAGATTAAACATTTGGTTTGGATAGGTGAGCCCGTTCTTAAGTTATAAAATTACAACGAAAAGTGGTATTGATTTTTATATGTTACTAGCTTCGCTCCGCGGTTTCACCCACGTAACTCCCGATCCCGTGGGAATATCGGGATAAAAAGTAGCCTATAACCTTCCTCGATAAATGGACTATCCAACACAAAAATAATTTTTCAATTCGAACCAGCAGTTCCTGAGATTAGCGCGTTCAAACAAACAAACAAACTAACAAACTCTTCAGCTTTATAATATTAGTATAGATATACAGATTGTGTTAAACTTACGTGTAGGCTTCAAACATATGATACAACACAACAGTGACAGCATCATTAAGAAGCGATTCTCCAAACACGACGATGTACAACACTTCCTCAACATGTATCTCTTCAAAGACGGCCAGAACCGCTACAGGATCCACAGCCGATATTAAAGCTCCAAAAAGTAACATGTCTAGTAAAGGTGTGGTACAACCGAACATACCCGTCTGACCACATGCCCAGAGTGATGCTCCTATTTAAACAAAAGGAGAAGATTAATAAATATATCTTTGAAGTAAGAAATCACTTAAACACGTTTACTTACCAATTGTTAAGGTATTAAAAACAGTCCCAACAACTGCAAACAATAGAATCGTTCCCAAATGATCGAAGAACAATCTGTTCGGCATGAAGTACCCCGCATCCAGGATTATTGGAGGTAGCATATACAAGAAGAATGTGTCTGGAGTTAGAGGTTGTACGTGAACACTATGTGTGCTCAGCAACAATGCTCCTATAAGTACTCCGACGAATATCAGAAGGCAAGACTCTGGGAACATCTTCGATAGCTTCGGAGTCATGTGGAAACCTTTAACAAAATCTCATTATTTATACCTCTTTACGGATAAAGTAGATCTTAATGCTGTCTTTTATTGAAATTTGACATTGTTTTCTATACAGACAGATTGACAGAAGTTGTTATTATGTCAGAGCCTTGGTTAGAGTCAGAGAAGTAAACAAAAAAATATAAAAATATTTTCTAAATTATCAAGTAAAGCTAAAATATCAAGCTATGAAAAGTAATAAGTACTAAAATGCACGAGAAAACCGAAAATTGTATACAATCAAAGTCTTATACGGGTATTTATGAAATTTTTGGCTCAACACCATTTAATAACATTATGTATCGAAATAATAAAAATAGTAACAAAGAACAATCTATTACTAAAAATTGTGCAATAAATTCAGATAAAACACAGACTACGAACGAGCCATTGAAGACAGCTTACGTTACATGTGAAAAATATCATAGATTAAACAAAAACATAAGTTGCAAATCTGTAATAAGGTCAACCAGCACTATATTTTGTGATTTGGATGATATTGCAAAGCGACACTCATTCAGTTGTGTTACCGGGATCAGTGCATCTAATGCCAATATTCTGAAAGTGATGAAACTGCCACATAACCCTCATGGATTTAAAGGAAGAAATGAAGCTATAATTCAGGAATGCGCCACTCGAATACAACCAAATTTATTAGCTAAAGACAGCATGATGATCAATTCAAAGAAGGTTAAGAAAAATTTTCCTCAAAACGACGTACTTTCTTCAGAAATCTTTTTGAGAGACGAACTTTACAATACCAACCACCATAATCAGTATTATAATATTGATGTAACGAACAATCGTCAAAAATTCTGGTCTTACGCTAAATACCAAACAGATTATACAAAACCTGTACCAGAAGAAAAAAAGAGCAAAAAGAAAGGTAATCGAGGGCAGCGCACAGATGATCCATGCCCGTGTCAATTGTTTTCATACGCTTGCCCTTGCACTAACGAGAAATCTCTCACTGAATTAGCAAAAAATAGCAAAAGCTTAACTGTTGCTGATCAAATCACAAGTACAGTCAAGATAACTCAAGATCAAAGACGCCCAAGGCGTTCTACAAACAATAAGACAGATAAATTGACGAGCATGAACGATTATGTCGACGCCAAAAATGAACCTATGGCTGAAGTAGCTCATAAAACTGATATTCCAGTACTTGCTGACAATAAACACCAAAATCTGCCAAAAGGTAAAAACCGCCCTCGTAAAAAGCACAGAAAAATGATTTGTCCCAACTGTAAAGAAAAAGTAGATATTATTAGTACAACTGAGGAAGAATTAAGTTTGCAAAACACTGAGTCCTTGATGTACCGTAGCAATGAAATGGCACCGACCACTGCGTATAATCTGAGTACGTCATCTCGAAGCGAGCGCACCAGAGTGTACGATAATGGAGACGTATGCACCCATGAACCTAGATGTGAACTAGTTCCTGTATGTCAGATTTTACCAACCGATGACGTCTACATAAATTCCAAATGCACGAAAAAACGTCCGTCTCCTAGATCTACACCACGAGTAATAAGAATCACCAAAGCTTGTCGACATCATCCACCATGTACTGTAGTGCCTTCGTGTCAAAGAGCAAACGTGTTGCGAAACAACTGCGAATTTATTCCACCATGCCTCCATCGGCCTCGTTGTGTTAATTTGCCACTCTGTGTCCCATTTACCAAAAACATACACTACGAAGAAAAACAATTAGACGATTTCCAAGATTCTGAATGTCTTCATGTACCGAGGTGTCAATATATGGCAATGTGTCCAAACGACTCGATCACCACGAGTGGTAATCGAAATTACAATGTTATGTCTCGAATTCAGAACGCTTGCCAATTATCACACGGATATCACGCCTCTTCGCCATTTCATTCAAAGCAGGCATTCATTCCTGGTTCGTTGTCTCCATATGAAATGACACCTACCACAACATGCTGCACATGTAGATCTCACAAATCATGTCAGTACAATTGCCGTGAAAGTCTTCTCAATTCTAAGTTAGCAAGAGAGAGCTCCAGTGATGCTGTAATTTTTATAAGAGATGTTGGTTGCCAATTTCAAAATAAAGCGTATTCGCCAATAAGTTCTATTGTTCAATCTAAAACATCGAGCGCCTCATTCGACTTACAGAACGTCAAAACCGGAAATTACTATACGACAGTTCACACTTTGAGATATGAAGACAAATTTACAAATCCAAAATCTGGTATAGATTCTGTTTCTACCGATTCTATTTTGTCAGATGACATTGACTCGCATTGCCCTTCGCATGGAAGACGTTCGAAGTCGTCTAAGATAAGCTCTGGATTTACACCCAATTCCGAATATGTAGCAGCATTTGTAACCACTAAGTGTGATCCTGCACAGAACTTGCCAATCTCAGGGAATCAAAAAGACATAGGCGATTTGCCGAAGCACAGGGACAGTTCTTTTTCAATAAAGTATAGAAAAAGTTTTATTAAAAACAAATACAGAAAAGCATTTGCTACGAAGCGTAAGGGAAAACTATTTCACCATGATATCCAGTGTTGTGTACATGAAAATGTTGAAATATAATTTGGTCCTTTCTATTAACTTCGTCATAAATGTTTTACGTTTTAAAGTCATAAATAAAAATTGTTACTAACTTATTAAATGTCGACTATAAGATGGATGTATTTAATGTTGTAAAAGTTACATAAAATTATATCGGACATGCTTTGCTTAAGTGAAATGTCAAGGGGTAAGGTCGAAAATGATTCGATTTATCTAGGTCACTATCGTTGCTTCAAAGAAGTACCTACCAACTGACCCCGGTGTCAAGTCGGAGGACACATTCAAATAATATTTAAAATGTTTATAGGTCTCTGGAACTCGTACTTCTAGGTAAAAAGTAGCATCGCTTAGTGCACCTGCTTACATAAATCCATCTTCATTCAGATATTTATGAACTTCATAAAATTTAGAACAAACATTCATAATGGTACATTCCTCGCCCATAACGTCTTACACGTTCCCATATTTGCGTATTCGAGAAAACAAACACAACTCGCCCCAGTTCATTCAAGTAAGTAGGTACCTCACCTTCGTATTAAACTTGTTAAGTACGTAGGTCCTCCAATCAGATTCAGGGAGAATAAAAGTAGGTACCTAACCATTAAACTGGAACAAGGACAACGAAATCATTTTATTTCAGGATTTCAGCGGAGACGCTGCCGCGCTCTAGATATTCCATTACCTAACCTACCTACGCTAAAAATGTGGCAACAACAAAGATGTTTCTTCCTTTGAAATCAAACACCAAAGATGGCATACCGACAGATGATGTAGGTGTAGGTATACTATCAGAATCTACCTATCACTTTTATCTAAAACTAGCAGCGCTCCGCGGTTTCACCCGCGTTACTACTGACCCCGTAGGAATATCGGGATAAAAAGTAGCCTATGTTACATCCAATAAATCAAAATCGGTCCAGTAGTTTCAAAACCCATTTGTTACTAACAATAATCTTTCCTCTTTATAATGTTAGTATAGGTAACTGAAACCAATTACCGAGTTAATAAAATGGAATGTTAATAAATGGTAAAACAATACCTGACAAAACCTTACATTTTCAAAGTAATTAAACAGTTTCACGTAACAAGTTATTCATCGGCCGAAGCCGTACAAGCGAACAACTTCCGTCCAGAGCAGTTTTCAGATTGTATAACCGATATCGACCGACCTACATGCTGTGATAGGATAGACTGGAACGTGACAGCTTACTTTAACACGCTCTATTTGTTTTACATAGATATCCTTTAGATAGATTTACAAGAATTGACCCATTATGATCAAGCGATGAAGGCATTATGCCTAAATGGAAGGTTTGCCGTTAGAAAGCTTTCCGCCCTAAGCGAGAGATGCCACTGAAGCACCACGGCAACGCTCTGTCACAGTATACAGTGCGGATCAGTAGGGATACATGGAGCAGAACTTTCCATATATAATAATAATAATAATAATAAATCATTTATTTCAGAAATTAAATTCCATAGATACATAATATATTAAATTATAAAAATTAAAATTAAATTATAAAAAAATTACATTAACATGACATGATCACCACAATCTGACTCTCCTCTTAGGAGTGGCATGGAGATGCAACCAGTGCCCCAGTATCGTAGAGTCCTACCTGTCACACAGTGTACTCAGAATGACATTATCGGAGCCCCTCACTCGCCTAAGCAGTGAAGCGCAGCGCTTTCTGATAATTGCGTCAAAGCCATCGACTCCTGCCTCTGCAAACATGGCTGACTGACTGCAGTATCTGGGCCTGGTGGGTATATATCCCACCAGATAGGATAGATTGGAACGTGACAGCTTGCTTTAGCACGCTCTATTTGTTTGACATAGATATCCTTTAGATAGATTTACAAGAATTGACCCATTATGATCGAGTTACCTACCTAATAAGCGGGATGCCAATGAAGGCATTATGCCTAAATGGAAGATTTGCCTAGAAAGCTTTTCGCCCTAAGCGAGAGATGCCACTGAAGCACCACGGCAGCACTCTGTCACAGTATACTACCAGTGCGGATCAGTAGGAATATATGGAGCAGATCGTTCCATATATCCCACCAGATAGGATAGATTGGAACATGACAGCTTGCTTTAGCACGCTATATTTATTTTACATAGATATTCTTTAGATAGATTTACAAGAATTGACCTATTATGATCGAGTTACCTAATAAGCGGGATGCCAATGAAGGCATTATGCCTTAATGGAAGGTTTGCCTAGAAAGCTTTCCGCCCTAAGCGAGAGATGTCACTGAAGCACCATGGCAGCGCTCTGTCACAGTATACTACCAGTGCGGATCAGTAGGGATACATAGAACAGAACTTTCCATATATCCCACCAGTTACGATAATTGAAAAAAAAAACTCCAAGTACCAAATATGTAACAGGGGTAAAAATATTACAGTATTATGACTTCATAGAAACCCGGTCCAATCGATCCTGACATTCGTTTCTTAGTAATCTCGGAAAACTTAAAGAAGGTATTAGGTATCCCTTTACGTCGCGTCGTCTTGTGAGCCGCGAGCTGTGTTTCACTGCATCACTGGTAGAATACATATAAGAAATATTCCTCAACTATTAATGTAGCTAATCCGTGTGTAGGTATTTTGTTAGATCGATTTTCGTAGTATAATGGTCCACCCACGTAGATACGAGTATGAACGTAAGTCTTGGTATTTAGGATTTAGGGCTAAATTAGTACTGACGTGGTGTGACGTTGAGATTCTATAAAAAGCTCACCCTTAGACAGATATTTCAGAGAATATCCATTTTTAGAATCACAACATTTTTAGAAACAGTTTTACCTGCCCATGTCTAAAAGTTTTCAACTGATTCACGGTAGGTAGCTACGTACTACAACCTAGAGTAGGGCAGTAGGTAGTACTATAATAAAGTACTACTTATATGACTTTCCTCCTACCGTAACTATTTAAGAGCTTTGGTTTAGCACACCGCTTATAACGTGAATGTTATTCAACAAAACTGCAAATGTCAAATGCATAAAGCTAATAATATTACTAGGAACTGTGCTGCATGCGAATTACTAGTGCGAGATTCAATGAAATCCTGTTCTAGCAGTGCCAGAGTGGAAATTAGACGTTACTAACGATGAGTTCTTATTGGAAATGCTGTCTAAACATTGAAAACATCAATCACTGCTATAATAATCTTCAAAATTAGTAATAAAAACCCTTTAATCTTGAAGTTCATACTTGTTTCCGAGTGTAAAAGAAAACTAATATGTCAAAAAACTAATAAAAGATATTTTACCTATCTTCGCAAGGCTAGCAAAGAAGATCCACAGTCCAATCAGAAACGGTGTCTCAACCCGGTGAAATTCAAAAGCTGCTATCACATAAGTCCTTTCCTTCTTCTCGCTCACGGTGGCTGGAAGGTCGGTGGTGGTTTGCGGCTGCTTCTGTTGCAGTGAGGTGCCGGGCTCAGCGCCATCTGGCCGCACTGCCGGGCCCATCGGCCCGAACTCCATGCCGGGGAACGTGGATAACCCATCGATCGTTATGGACGGACTCGGTTTCGTGGTACTCTGGGAAATAAAAAATAAATAAATTAGAAATTAAAATATCCCCGACTTTCATCCCCCATAACTTTCACATGGCTGAACCGATTTCGATCAAACATAGCTAAAAACACACCCGACTAATTTCAAATAAAAGAAACGAAATGAAAATCGGTTCAGCTGTCGGGAGCTACGATGCCACAGACAGACACACACACAGACACGTCAAACTTATAACACTCCGTCGTTTTTGCGTCGGGGAGGTTTAAAAAACGGTTGCTGCCAGTCACTAACACAATAAGAACGGAGCTTTTTAATATTATGAGCTTCATCTTTTTGGCCATACTTTGCCAAAAAAAACTTTTTACTTCTAATTCCTTGTTATTTAAACGAGTACGAATGTAACGATTAGTTTATGAAGGTACTAAAATCAAGAAGAACTGTGGTTTCTAATAGGATTGCCCTTACACGATTGCGAGCTATTACAGCTAGCCATAACTCATAAACAATTAAACACCTATTTAGGCCTTGTGCCAACACACGTATTTAGGTAAATAAAGATTTTTGGTTTTCGTTATATAGAAGCCTAACGACCACATATTTCTCTACATCACTTCACTACATAGTATAAAACAAAGTCGCTTTCTCTGTCCCTATTTCCCTTTGTACGCTTAAATCTTTAAAACTACGCAACGGATTTTGATGCGGTTTTTTTTAAATAGATAGAGTGATTCAAGAGGAAGGTTTATATGTATAATACATGCATAATATAGCCGTGCGAAGCCGGAGCGGGTCGTTTCCGTATAAAATTAATTCAACCTAACTACCAAAGCTACCTTTTAATAAATCTGTGTGTAAGTATTTATAAGTAGGTACCTATCCGTCTTCATCATAAGATTTCCCAGCTCTTTCATAGAACTTTTTCAATTTAAATTATTTAAGGTTCTTTCTAAATAAGGTTTCGTTTTAGATTAAATTCTGCCCTGTTATCTACTTACCTAAGTATATTAGGAACGTTTACCTGCGTATTTTAAGTTGGTTTAAATTTCATGCGGTTATAAACTCCGTCGAGTTTTAACTCTCAATAAAGCAAGAACCCTAACAGAATCATGTTTACAATCTTAAAATTACAATTTCATTGTGTTTTTTTTTTAAATATTTAATAAACACGTGTAGTGGTTTATGAATGGTGTCACTAATACTAATTTTTGCTTGTCCTCATTGCATGCCTCTTCAAGCGGGCGGGAGGGTGGTGCACACTACATTATGTGTTTTGGCACTAGGCTAGGAATTAAAAACTAAATATTAATACTTCCTTTACAGATATGGAGTTCCGAAAAGAAACGCCGGATTCAATCAACTAATATTTAATAGTCTAGCTGCAAAATCACTACATAGTATAAAATAAAGCCGCTTTATCTGTCCCTATTTCCTTGTATGCTTAAATCTTTAAAACTATGCAACGGATTTTGATGCGGTTTTAATAGATAGAGTGATTCAAGAGGAAGGTTTATATGTATAATGCATGCATAATATAGCCGTGCGAAGCCGGGATGGGTCGTAGGTAATAAATACCTAATTAAGTACTCAGACACTGTAAGGAAAATCTGCTAGGTAGGTACATCAATATTAGACTTATCTTCACTGTCTATGGAAACAAGGGCACCTTACCACACATAAAAGCACTATTAAGACTAGAAAAACAAACAGACGCCGTTTTGTTTGTTGAGGTCGAGATTGCATGCCACTGTCGGAACTCCAGAAGGGTATCTCGACCTTGACCAGTCTTTGTCTCCGAGCCACATCTTAGTCTCTAAACTTAGCCCTTGAATCCAAGGAGATATAGCTGTCTGACCTGAGTATCTGACTGTTAGGGATTTAGCAAGAGTGTAAAATAGTATAGGTGGTTTTCTGATAAAAGATAAACTATTTAAAGTATTTTAGAGGTTATATGGTTTCACAAACATTCGTCAAATCTTTGATTTATGAAATTAGATATTTATTGAACCTAAAAATCGGTGGTGACACACGGAAAGACGGACAAGATAGTGATCTTATAAGGGTTCCTTTTTTACCTGAGGTACGGTACGCTAAAAATGGTCAAATACCTACACAATTTGCAAGCATTTAACATTTTGAACTGTAGGTATTTGTAAAATCTGAAATGTGAAAACTAAGGGGTGTCTCAGAATGTTTTTTTCGTTTTTGAATTGACCGTTAATTCTGATCGATATTGCCATATGATCCGGACTTTTTTGGCTACAAAAATGCAAAACCAGTATGGCTACAGCCGCAACACCTTTTTCCAGCAAGATGGAGCCACTTCTCATGTTACAAATGACTCATTAGCTGCTCTTCACGATTTATTCCCTGGAAGAGTGATAAGTCGCCGAGGAGACATCAACTGGCCATCAAGGAGCCCTGATTTAACGCCTGCTAATTTTTTCCTATGGGGCCACCTAAAAAGTAAAGTTTACAATCCATTGCCACCCAACCTGAATGTTTTGAAGCAAAGAATCACTGAAAAATCAACAAGAGCAATGCTCCAGCGAGTGATTGAAAATTTTAGCTCCAGGTTAAATGAGTGTGAACAGGTGAATGGTGCGCATTTGCAAACGGTTGTTTTTCATAAATAAACTTCAATAACTGTTCTTTAATTTAACAATAAATAAAACTAGTTTTGGTTGATATTGTTGTTTGTTATTAGACATCTTAAAACGAAAAACATTCTGAGACACCCTTTACCTACCATAGAAGTAATAGAGTAGAAAAGTAATAGAGTAGTATTTATTTACTTATTTACTTACTACGTACGTAAGATAAAAAAATGAGAACCTCCTCCTTTTTTTGAAGTAGGTTATGAACTAGAACACGTCATCACAGATATTAATAAAATTTCCATTTATTATGCATAGACACGTCTGGGACGATACACTTGATAAATCATTGGCGCCCGCCGTCTTATGGATTATTTTAAAGCTAAACCCAAATACTAGGTCAAGACATTCTTCCAGAATACATTATTTGTATGTACTATTATTAGTTCTGTGATATGTACGGTCAAAGTCATAATTGCAGACGCACCGTAGAGTTCTAAAATTACTATTCATCATCATCATACCAGCCACAGGACGTTCACTGCTGAACATTGTCCACCCCAAATACCTCGGGTTGCATGCTCTATGCGCCCAGAAGACGTCCCGCGCTGCGCTTTCCGGTACTTTGGTCTCCATTCTAAGACTTTTCGGCCCCAACGGCCATAAGTTCTACGTGCCACAAGCCAAATTACTATTATTGAAATATTTTTATTTTAATAATCTAATAAATTCATGAGTTGAAAGACTTTAAACTTGAACTCGAGCAATCCTTAGAATCGTAGAAAATAGCAGTTTAAATAAAAATAGAAAATACGAGTTTGAAGCTCTACGGTGGTCTGAAATTCTGACAGTGGCCGTACATAAATATTTATTTATTATTAAAGTAGGCAAAAAAATACATTTAATAATTAACGCCCGAACAGGGACTTGAACCCTGGACCCTTGGATTAAAAGTCCAATGCTCTACCGACTGAGCTATCCGGGCAATGAAAACGTTATTCTAATTATATGATCAGTAGGCACTCTGAAACATCACCCATAAATTATCTTTCATAATATGTTTTTGTTTACACATCTGTATTAAAATTACGTTACTGAAAGTACCTATAAGTAGGTATTGATGTATGAACTTACAAAATATATTGTTTGAATGCCAGCACTTTAGGCTATACCTTATTTAATATTAACGGTAGTTTACTGTAATGTAAGTTTAGTTAGTAAGAGGATTGTGCAACTCCCACACAAACCAAGGGGTCCATACGCCAACGACCTTGGTACACAGGCTACTAAATAGTTACTATTGGCACCGGTCGTCTTCATTGGTGAACATTGTTGATTGTTACGAATGTGTTATGTTTTTCTCAAAAGTGCTGAGATGGAATAATAATTGTAGGTGAGATATTTCCGACATTTTGGTGTGACTTTGAGCTAAAATTTTCCTATAGTTTTGAAGCTACCCTAAAATTAAGAATTAAAACTAGTCTAGCTTAGAAATGACAAGAAATTTTCGCCTCGAAATTACCCCAAAATAATGGTCAAAACTTCACCTACAATTCCATCTCAGCACTTTTAAGAAAAACAAAATAATTTCGTTACAATCGACAATGTTAGTTGTAAACGACGGGTATTTCTGGCGCGTTGCGTTTGGAAGCATAGACAGCCTTATAGTGAAGCGAATGTGTGTTAGGTAACTGTTTTTTTTGTAAATGATAAAAAAAGATTAGACTTTAAGTAGGTACTTACGTCAACAGGATTGGAGTTAGTGAGTGTGAAGAGCGCTGCGGCAGAGAGCAGCGCGACAGCCCGCCTGCAAGCTCGTCTGCTCAAATTGACACCATGCTTCAATGACGTCATAATCTCAACACATACACTTAAATGTTACCTCGGACACATCACAGTCCGCACTTAGCACAACTCCGGGGTACAATCAACGGTCACTGAAACACTAGGCACGTAAACTACCGCCCACTGCACTGCCAACACCACAGACTAACAATTTGTAATGCTGATAAATAATCGAAAATGCATAGGTACAATCGTTTTGCAATTTAAAACCGTGACATTGTCGACAATGGTAATTAAATTTAATGAAATACAAACAAGCAAGGCATTAAATACAAAAAGGGTGCTCTTTGTATGTACCTACCTATTTAAGGTGAAAGGGTATATGCGCAGTCTCCATACAAACGTAGTCGACTGTTTCCTCCCTAGATAATGACACTAGCATAAAAAAATTATTCCATAAAAACCTATACCTAACTGCCATGACTACGTTTTGTTTTTTTTTTTCATTTTCTAATTATTATAGAAATTATAAAAAAAATTAAAAAAAAACATGGTCATGGCATCTCCATTATCCAGGGAGATAACAGTCGACTACGTAACATAGTATTGTAATAGTTTGTATAAAAAGAGCCCCCGGTACCCTTTCCTCCTATTGCCCGTTATTTGTACGTAAAAGCTCTTTGTTTCAGCTTAATCGTATTGTAAGGTCCGGCGGCAACTTTCTTGGCGCCCGGAGGCTATCCCGTCTCGAGAGAGTATTGACTCCACAGGACATCACATAAATGTCCTGTTATTCAACATTACCGACATTTATTTTATTGGCACCGATCCTAGAAACTACAGAAATATTTGTAATGAGAAAATGTTGCCAACAAATCGCTTTAGATGTTTCGGAAATTATAATAAATACTTAGACGTACGCCCGCCCCGCGCCCCGCCGTTTCTACAGGGTTATTGGTAATTATACTAGCAAGCCGTTGAGGGCTACTTTTGTGCATCTAAACAAATAACTTTTGTTCTACGTCCTTTGGAAATACGAACATTTTTTTGAAAAATTTGAGGTTAGGTTTATCTGAAAATCATACACGGATTAATCTTAACCTTTTTCTTATTTTTTTAAGTTTTATCTACTTACTGTTATTAGTCTGAATGACCTTTGTTTTAAAAAATCAGCTGTTTTTCGAATTTTCATACTTGTTTTCGAATTTTCATACTTGTTTTCGAATTTCCCAAAAGCCAAAAACCAAAAGTGTGTTAAGGTGCACAGAAGTAGCCCTCAACGGCTTGCTAGTATAATTACCAATAAGCCTGTATGTATGTCGTAGTTTTGTATACTTTGCATAAATGTAATTCAGGCAGTAAGAATCCAAATAATAAGTAGGTACCTATGTGTAAGTGTTTAATCAACTTTGGATATCCAGTCCTGAAAATTTGGTTAATTATATACCTAGACTAGAGACTAGATATTAACATAAATAAAGCAATAGCTTTAGGAATACCTAAAACTTCATACCTATCGTTGTCATTAAATATTAATACCTAGGTAGGTACTTACTACCTTATAATATTCTGTACTAAAACACCAATTGATCCCATTACCCTTAGGTACTTATTTTAATAGTTAGGGCATGTTACAGTTATGTGCATTGTTAACGACGGGTTTTTCATAGAAAATGACAGTAGGTAATTATTTAACGGAAAGAAGGTAAACACTAATCTAACAGCAAAGCTTTAAATGTTGCCTTGACCTGAAAGGAGACCGCACCCGTTGCCTTGCTAGCTCAACTATTTGAAAGAGCCTACCACATTCGTTTTCCCCTTCTAGTACGCACCATTGATTGAAAAAAAACGGTTGTTTTTAAAGTCGATTTACGGACGATTATTAGGTACGTGATGACGTCATAAGAAAACATTAATGGTAACCATAGCAACGAAAATACGTTGCTATGGTTACCTTATCAATAACATGATGCGTCCCGGAACATAACGCATGACGTCACACTTTTTTGTGAATGCAGGTGTTCATCAATTTATAAGACGTTATCACGTCAAAAATGTAAATGAATAACAGCATTTTAGCTATAGCATATTCCAAGACTTGACGAGAAACAGAAGGCATGTTGTGCCGAAGACCGCATAGTAGAGAAAAGGGAAAAAAGAAAAGAAAGACTAGAGTATATTCATAAAAATACAATTCAGGTATAAAGACAGTCTATGATTGTATATAGTATGAGAAACGTACCTATACCTAACCCTATTCCTTATATAAAAGAACAATATTTGATTTCAAAATGCGCGAGTTTTTGTGCCTACCGGTATCATAGGAATAGTAGACCGCTTTATACCCTTTTCTAGGAAGGTTTTGGTTATTTCGTGATATTAGTTTTCAAATTAAGTTAATAGATCAATGAGCCTTGAAAAGTTCTACTATTAGCTCTTTTTCATAAAATCATGTAGTATTCCAATATTTAACGTAGATTGATTGGAAGATATATTTTATGATGCCTAAGAACGATTAGACCTATGTGTAAACAGCTACATTCGGTTAATCTATAGGTTCTACGAACAAATAATATACTTATTCGTAGGGGTTGTAGTCTTTTTGTACTCGTCTTTATTGATTTTAAGATTAACAACGTGAACCTTTACGTGTCAGATTACTAATGCTCTGAAATTCTCAACAAAATATAGGTGAACATACAAATATCTACGAATGTGAAATTTCTCAATGCCTTGTACATTTTCCGAAATGTTTTAAATTTCTACATTTCTGCACCAATGTCTGTTTTAATGTTTACTAGCGACCCGCTCCGGCTTCGCACGGCTATATTATGCATGTATTATACATAATATAAACCTTCTTCTTCAATCACTCTATCTATTTAAAAAAACCACATCAAAATCCGTTGCGTAGTGTGGCATCTATAATGCCACCCCTAATTCCATCATCTCATTAACTCATTTTTTTATACATTTCTTTGTAATGTATCCTATTTCTTTTGATTATTTTAAAACCTTTTTTTTACTGTCCATCAAGAAATTTTGATATTTCGAACTTTGAAGGCTGAGAATGTCATTCAAAAAAATTTGGGAAAAGCTGGCACATGACTTTTAAAAATTAATTGAGAATAATAAAAAAATCTATTGGTTCCTGTTGGAGATTTATCTGTTTTTGTACTAACTAAGTCAGTTCTGGCTGTGGTGCGGAGTTTTACGAAAGAATTTTAGCTGAGTGCATTGGATGCGATTGTATAGTGTGTGTTTACACCGGTGTTATACACCAACGACGACGAGATTAACGCACTTTCTTGCTAATCCTACGATATTACGGACGATTCTGTACAACAACGCGTTGATTTGGCGTGTATAAACTTGATGACCAAGGAGCAAGAAAGGGGTGGAGTTTGTTATGACCATGATTTAAACAGACAATAAAGGAGAACGCAGTATGCCTACAGCTATCGAATACCTCTGCCAGTGACCTAGCTAAGTGTTCTTTTTTTTATTTTTAAATGTATTTATTTATCTTTTTTTTTAATTATAATTGTTAATCTTTTTTTTTGTATTTTATTGTTGAGGGTATTGAGCCGTTGGGTCTATCAGGCAGGGCTGAACTGACGGACTGACCCTCATCAATTTCTTCTTAGGACTTCTTTCTTTCTTTCTTTTTTTTTTCGCTCTTTTCTTTTAGCTCTTTTCTAAATTTCTTTTAAAAACTTGTAACGGAACCTTCCGTTTCGTTACAGTAGTTATAAAGATTTAAGCATACAAAGGGATATAGGGACAGAGAAAGCGACTTTGTTTTATACTATGTAGTGATCCACCTTTATCGGGATAGAAAGTAGCCTATGTTATTCCCAATGAATCAATGTATCGTTATACCAAGTCTTATCAAAATCGATCCAGTAGTTTCGGAGCCTATTCGTTACATACAAACAAACAAATAAATCTTGCCTCTTTATAATATTAGTGTAGATATAGACTAGATGGTTCTCATCTGGTCAGTGCTAGTATAAGTATTGTCTTGTAACCACATATATTCACATTTTGCTGAGTTCAAGGGCACTGCAGACGCCGACATGCGACATTGAAAAAAAACGGTTTACCTTGTATGCTTTTTATACGTTTATCTATTTCATTTATATTTCATTAAACTACATAGGATGGATGTTTTTATTGGATACTAGCGACCCGCTCCGGCTTCGCACGGCTATATTATGCATATTATACATATAAACCCTCCTCTTGAATCACTCTATCTATTAAAAAAACCGCATCAGTATCCGTTGCGTAGTTTTAAAGATCTAAGCATACAAAAGGACATAGGGACATAGGGAAATAGGGACGGCGAAAAGTGACTTTATTTTATACTATGTTTAGTTAGAAAGGCACCTTTTATTTACTTTCGCGTTTCTAGTAATTCTGAAAACGACCGAAAGGATACGATAATTACTCGATAGGAACCAGTTCCATACAAGTAAATTAAAAGCATGGTACGGAACCAGCGCCCTTAGACAAGATTGCTTTCTATTAGCGATATCACCAATCTACAGACTTTTTTTTGTATGAAATTGACATAAGCCAACAAAAAGCCATGTGGTCTTGAGTTAGAGAAAAAAAATGGTTTCATCTGCCTATTTTATACAATGCTTTATGCTCAGAGCAATATTTAGTTATTGTTCTGAGGCTTAAATGTCAATTTCATACAATTAATTCTATTGATTGAATGATTATAATAAAAAGTAATCTTATCTAAGGGGGCCGAAACTTCGGTTTTACAGACACGAAGCGTTTTATCCACGCATGAAACATACAAGCCTAAGATCTGTGGGTTAAACGTTAGATAGTAGTTCATAGTATCTTATAAACGTATCTCTATGTATCGATAGTTCCCAATTTAATAGTTCAGAAGTTTCTGATGCGTAGGTATACATACCGTTTCTCAAGTTATAGCAAATTATAAATTTGCGAAACGGTATGTATACGGTATGTATGTACAGATTCGAGTAAGCAGGTATCGAATCTGAAAATAGGCATCCCGGAACCCTATGCAATAGGTACTAAAAGGACAAAGAATCGCAGTAAATACGGGCTACTATAAAATCGTCGTTCGATTTGATAGACTCGCTCCAGTTAATTCAATATTCACTCCAGTGAGGTGTAAATAAACACTGGTTTTATTTGTATAGCTTGAGCTGTCGTATCGAACCTATTGACATGGGAGTGCTAGTTTGAAATACCTACATTTTACAGTACCTACCTATTATTGGTTTTTCTATTTTATTGCAGAATCAAAAACGTGATATCTAACTCATTAAACTTTTTTTAGGGTTTCGTAAAGAAATCTTATAAGTAAAATCCCTTATTGCTGACATTTTTGGGGGTGAGTATTGATTAAAATTTCCCGGGTAGTTGTAAATTTAGAAATTGTGAAGGGTTGCAGAATTTTATAAAAAAAACTCCCAGCCCCGCGTAAGTCCGAGTCCTGTAGGAATATCGGAATAAAAAATGAAGTCTACCGATGGTGTAGTGCGTCGCATGCGATGGTCTCAGACTATGAATGAGAACTGCATGCGCGCCTATTACAGGGCTACAAAGGGGGGAACCTTCATGACTACGTATCGTGACAGGATGCTGCCTTTGTTTCAGACACTTGAACCAACCGTGTCCGTGTCTGCCCAACGACTGTCGGATCAAGTGAGAGCCATCCAACGGTGTAAGTTGTTGGACGACTCTACTCTTGATCGTCTTCGCACCGAGGCGCTACCTATTGACATGACTTCTGACTCGCGACGAGATCCGCCTGCCCCGTCGTCACTGACACCGAACCAGGTGTCACTGGCTTCGATGTCCCGGGTGGATCTAGGCGCCGAAGACGATGATTTTGCTAATATGAGCGTAAGTACCCAGTGCAATGAGCATTTGAGGAGAACTTTGGAGGATGCAATTCAATTGTATAGATCCCCAGCTAGTTCTAGGCCCCGATTGCCTCGTTTGCCTACGCATAGACGTAATTTGGCGTTAGTGGGTGCCCTGGATGACTTACTAGCTCCCTACTTGGGTGCTAGTGAGGATTTAATCGATACTCACTCTATCTTGTATTGCGGGGCTATTACAGCGTGTCGTGTGGCTCGTGTCAGATTTCCGGACCCTGACCGAGCCCCTCGGCCCCCGTCATATGTCCCTGCTTGGCAGGTGCGGATCGAGCGACGTATCGATACATTTAGGACACTCATTGCAAAGCTAATCTGCTTCAGAGGAGGCAACACTCGCCCCCGAGTCATGCGTTTCGTGAACCAAGCCTTTGCTGGGACCGGCATTAGGCCGCAACAGTACATGTCTTGTGTCAAGGAACGCATTGACTTTCTGAAGCAGAAAATCTACGCGTGGGCAAAACGCATTCGGCGCTACAGAGAACGTGTGGATCGATACCAACTGAATCGTATGTTTCAGAGTGATCAAAGGAAGGTATACCGAAGCTGGGAAAAGCCTAGTCAGCGTGTGATTGATGAGCAAAGGCCAGATAGCCGAACCATGATTAATTTCTGGCGTGATATTTGGTCGGTGCCCGTCGATCACACCGAGGGTGATTGGATGCGTGTTGTTAGCGACGCGTGTGAGCCGATTGAGACCATGGAGGCCATAAGTATTACACCGTTAGATGTAAAATGTGCGATTCGTACGGCCCAGAACTGGAAAAGTCCTGGACCGGACGGATTGCACAACTTCTGGCTGAAGTGGTTTCGAAGCTCACACGTTCGACTCGCTACACAATTCCAAGAGGCCCTTCAACTAGGTTCTCTTCCGAGCTTCCTAACAACTGGTGTCACCTTCCTGCTCCATAAGTCCGGTAGTACCACGGAAGCTAAGAACTACAGACCCATTACATGCTTGCCTACCATCTATAAGCTCCTCACATCCATTTTGACGGTCAAAATTAATTCGCACATCGTTGCGAATAACATTTTGGCCCCAGCTCAGAATGGATGTAGGGTTGGGTCCCGTGGTACTAAGGAGCTCCTCCTCATAGACATGGCCGTATGCCAACAGGTTCGAAGGAACAGAAGAAATATTTCTACTGCCTGGATCGACTACAAAAAGGCCTACGATTCGGTGCCTCATTCATGGTTAAGAAGGGTCTTAGAGTTGTATAAAATCGATACAACTCTAAGAAATTTTCTTGATTCGTGCATGAGGCAATGGATCACGGTGCTTTGTCAACCAGGCGGTGTAGATACTCTTTCTGAGCCGGAGGACTACATAAGGATTGAGCGGGGTATATTTCAGGGTGACAGTCTGAGTCCCCTGTGGTTTTGTCTAGCACTGAATCCTCTTAGCACTTTGCTTAAGAATTCAGGGTTAGGCTATCGACTACGGAGAGAGGGTGAAATTATTTCTCACTTGCTGTACATGGACGATCTCAAACTTTTCGCTACTAAAAAACCAGAGTTGGTGGCCTTGTTAGAAATTACTCATAATTTCAGCAGCGCCATCAATATGGAGTTTGGTATCGATAAGTGTGCGGTCCTACATGTACAACGAGGGAAAGTTGTAAATTCATCAGATTTGCAACTTTCAGAGACAATATCGCTCAGATCTCTCTCTGAAGGCGAAACTTACAAATATCTAGGTATGGCAGAAGCATTAGCTATTGACGGGGACGTAAAACAGTCAGTGAAAGAGCGTTTCTTTGGTCGCTTGACAAAAGTTCTTAACAGTCTTTTGTCGGGTGGCAACAAAGTGCGAGCTTTCAATGGCTGGGTTATGCCTTTACTCATCTATACTTTTGGCATACTTAGATGGACTCAGACTGAGCTTGACGCCCTGGATCGGAGAGTACGTTCACAGCTGACAGTCCATCGCATGCTTCATCCGCGCTCATCGGTGATGAGACTGTACATTCCCCGAAAGAGTGGTGGTCGAGGCTTTTTAAATGCTAAGACCCTACACAATCGGGAAGTGTGCAGCCTCAGGGAATATTTTCTCGGATCCGAGAGTGGAATGCATTGTGATGTGGTAGCTGTGGATAATAACCTCACTCCGCTCTCCTTGGCAAAAGAGAATTGGCGTAAACCCTCGATACTCAGCGTCGAGGACCGCAAGGACATATGGAAGAGCAAGGAGCTCCACGGGAGGTTTTATCGGGCTCTTACAGATCCCGATGTAGACTTCCTCGCTTCGGTGAACTGGCTACGTTTCGGTGACCTCTTTGGGGAAACTGAAGGTTTTGTTTGTGCAATTGCCGACGAGGTAATGATGACGAACAACTACCGGAAATATATCCTGAAGGACGGTACGGTCGATATTTGTCGGGCATGCCACCGTCCCGGGGAGTCACTCAGGCATATTATTTCCGGTTGTTCTCATCTTGCCAATGGTGAGTATTTGCACAGACATAACCTAGTAGCTAGGATCATCCACCAGCAACTTGCTCTTAAATATGGACTCGTGGACCAAGAGGTGCCATACTATCAATATGCACCCGCGCCAGTTCTAGAAAACGGCCGTGCCATGCTCTACTGGGACCTGTCTATCATCACGGACAGGACTATTGTCGCCAATAAGCCTGATATCGTGATAGTAGACCGGTCGGAGCGACGGGCAATACTCGTCGATATAACAGTTCCACATGACGTTAATCTCGTAAAGGCCGAAAAGGACAAAGAAACTAAGTACTTGGACTTGGCCCACGAGATTACCGCCATGTGGGACGTTGATTCGACGAGTATTGTTCCGATAGTTGTATCGGCAAACGGACTGATAGCGAAGAGTCTTGATCAACATCTGAAGAGGCTCTCGCTGGATGGTTGGGTCAAGGGTCAGATTCAAAAGGCAGTCGTTCTGGATACGGCACGTATCGTAAGAAGGTTTCTGTCTTTGCAGCCCTAACCATCGGTAGCCTGGGCCTTGCTTCGCTGCCGACGGTCTTCTAGGTTTAGGTTTTTATAATAATTTACTGTTTTATATGCAAAATTTATACATTATTTTTAAGACTTGTAAATTAAATTTTATTTAGGTTAGGTTAGCTTAGATAGAATTATTTTATAAGTTTTATAGTGATGTATATATTTTGTAATCAGTTTGTTTTTATAAAAATTTAAATTTAAGAAAAATAAATGAATTGGAGGTAACAATAATAGTATAATTTTTGAACTCTACCGGGGGCTGCAATTATGCAGCCGACTATACCGGACCGCAAGTACCTATACGTATATAGGTAGGTACTTGCGACGAAGAGCTACGCAAAATCCAGAGCAAATTTTTAAACATTTTCATTAACACTGCATGCATGTATATTAAAAACCTACCCCCTTCCAAAGCCTACTGCAACGTCCTTGAACTTAGGCGGGTACTTGCCAACAGCTGTTTAATTTTACATTTTGCTTACATGTAGTCATTCCCAATGGAGTTTCAGTGACCTACTTCGCGCCTACGGAACCAAAGTATCTACCTATTGCAAAATTAATTTCGGTAAGTTTGTATTTACATAAATCTAGTCAGGAACTTTAGTTCAGGAAGAAAAATTGAGATAATTTAGAGCAAAAAATGGTTGTCTGTAAAGTCTGTTTACGTTAGTTAATTTTACGAGATAACGTCGTAAGAAAACATTGATGGTAACCATAGCAACGATAATACGTTGCTATGGTTACCTTGTCAATAACATGACACGTTCCCGGAACATGACGCAATAAGTCACACTTGTTTGGGAGTGCAGGTGTTCACTTATTTATCACGTCAAAAAACTTGTGAGGTATGGTATACCTAAGTACTATCAATGTACCTACCTAATATAAGTAATTAAGTACATCTAATATATTTTTTTATCCCTAAGTATAATAATTAATTGTTGCTTTATAAATAAACCAAAAAAAATAAGGCATATGTTTACCAAAACTTAAACCAAGAAATTTTTACTTACCTAACTTAGGGAGGTAGGTACTTAAACTAATTTATAAACGAATTACTAATTTACAAATTTTTATTATTGGCAACATTTTCGCTTTTTGCACTGATATAATAAGACCAAACGAAGACAGATTGTAATGTTGGTTTTAAATCAATAAATGAAAATAACAAGTGGTGTTATTTAGAACGTTTTTAATTGAATCTGCTAATATACATGAAAACAGCATCATACACTTCGTAGTAGACGAAATCGAGAGAGAACTCTAAACACCAGGCGAAGTATAGGTACACGCCATACGATAATTTGAAGAAGATTAATCACTTTGATGAAAAAACATTTTTGTTTTGAAGTTTAGCTCGATCAATGATTAAAGCGACTTGTTACCGTCATGTAATGTAGATAGGTATCTCCTGATTTACACAAATGTATACAAACTAGCCCTGTAAACAGAAAAAATGGTTTCTTGAAGCAAAAATAACCCTCTCCCTAGAGCGTAATTTCTTTGTTTTAGTTAAAAATCTTAAAATAATAAGCAGTATTCTTAATTTACAAGCCATATCTAGTCTTAAATCAAGAATACCTACTGCTTATTATTTTCAAGAACATGTACCTACCTACTAAAATTGTACTGAACTATTTCTTCATCACTATCACTATCACTACATAGTATGTATAAAATAAAGTCACTTTTCGCCGGTCCCCTATGTCCCTATGTCCCTTTGTATGCTTAGATCTTTAAAACTACGCAGCGGATTTTGATGAGGTTTTTTTTAATAGATAGAGTGATTCAAGAGGAATGTTTATGTGTACAATATATGCATAATATAATATAGCCGTGCGAAGCCGGAGCGGGTCGCTAGTAATATTATAAACTTGAGTTTGTTTGAACGCGTTAGTATTAGGAACTACTGGTATGAATTGAAAAAATATGGATGTGTTGGATAGTCCATTTGTCGAGGAAGGCTATTTAACATTTCGATATTCCCACGGGATCGGGAGTTACGCGGGTGAAACCGCGGAGCGCTGCTAGTAAAATATATTCTGTGCTTAAAACAAGAAATTATTTTCTAGCGTCTATATATAATTATTTCCCATTTCAAGAAACCTTTTCATCTATATAAAAACCTACTACATTTATCTCGATTTTAAATTAATGTGACGGTCGTAATAAACCCACGCAAAACGATTTTAGTTAACACCTGTAGGGCTCTTAAATAAATATAACCCGTGATGAGCAAAACGAGCATCCGTTTCCGAACGATAAAAATATATAGCCACACTTTGATGTATGTATATAGGTACTTAGATGGATTATGTAATCATAATCAACATACCAAATGATAGAGAAATAGGAAAAATAAAAGAAACATAAAAGGTAAAAAGTCAATTATCTTGATGGGGAGCCCATCAAGATAATTGACCTACTATTTTTGTGTTAGCTTAGATGTTTTTCCCTTGAATATTCTTAACGCTTTTTTTAGCTTCAAGAAAACGCCTGGATAAATAGAACACGTAGATATTTTCTACCGCCCCGAGAGATAGGAAAATTGCAATAAAACATAAATTCAATTTTCTTCCATCAACTCGTCTATTTTATATAATCACTTGCGAAATCACTATTGAATACAAAGAGAAAACGTCAAACATGAAATAATATTTAATATTTAGACGCTTACCTACTATTTTTGTTTAAGCTAAATGTTTTTAATCACTATCACTACATAGTATAAAACAAAGTCGCTTTCTCTGTCCCAATGTCCCTATATCCCTATGTATGCTTATATCTTTAAAACTACGCAACGGAATTTGATGCGGTTTTTTAATAGATAGAGTGATTAATTAAAGAGGAAGGTTTTAGATTATAATACATGCATAATACAGCCGTGCGAAGCCGGGGTGGGTCGCTAGTTTAACTATAAGAAAATGCTTAGGTGAATAATAACTGAATAGTATTTTCTACCGCCTAGAGATAGAAATTTCTTCCATTAACTTGTCTTTTTTTAAATCATTTACTGTTTCATATTTGTTGTTTTCTCTCTGTATTCAAAATTGACTCCTACACTGAGCTTACTATTTTTGTTTAAACATCTTTGAATTAATAGGTGGTAATTTTCTATCGCCACAACACGTGATGGATAAATTGCAACAAATAATAAATTCAATTTTCTTTCGTCCATTTCACAATAATTTGCTGTTTCATAGTTCATGATTTCTCTCCGTAAAATATTCCTATCGGACCAACCAAAAAAGTTATGTCGATTGGGAAAGAAAATAAACCCATTCAGTATCTTCTTAGGTATATACTTAGTAAATAAATGATAAGTCTACTATTTAACTTTTAATCTGTTTGTTGAGAGTTAAACGTAGTTACAATCGCTGTAACACGTAGGAAAACTTTTAAATTGAAATTGACGTTGTTGTTTTAAACATTATTTAAGTACAGAAAGGTGAAAACATTATTTCTACCTTTCTGAAACATTCACGCTTTATTTTCCAATTACTCGCACCACTTCATTCATCACGCATCATTGCATAAATACAATTCAATATTACATTTGGATTTTATTTATAACTTCGTTTTATTTTTTACAATTTCAAATTTTAATTAAATAATATATCAATAATTTTCGTTAGAACTTAACATTTTGCTTTTCTTTCCCAAACTCTACAAGCAGTAAACTGTGCGTTGTTACAAGGTGACTTCTTTTGAATATAGTCGCTTACTATGCTTTTCTATCTAAAAAAAATATAAAGGCGAAGATCGTTTCATAAAATAGATACTTGTTGAATTTATCTTTAGTTGCTTGCAATTTTCTTTTATTGCTGTATTCATAATGTAAAAAGGAAGCAGCTAAAACCTAAGACATTTCTTTGTGAAATGTGTCACCTACCTACATTATACGAGGACTTTTAAGTACACCATGCTTCATCCAGGTGAAGAACCTTGGTGACGCACGGGTTCTTCCTCATATTATCATCAAAAAGTCACAGGGTGTAAATATGACTTCCCTTTGTCCCATAATGAGGACAGAGTCAATGAGGATAGCGGGAATACGCCAAATACGGTAAATAACAGTGAAAATCAGAATATAGCTGACCAAGCACGACAAATAAAGGACTGACATTCTTTCAAATAACCTTTAATCCTTTAGATAAAGTTTAAAATACATGCGTTAATGTGAAACCAATAACACCTTCGGAAAATGTTTCAATTATTGCGGTTACGTGAGCAGAAAACGAACGGATTTATACGTTTTTTAATTTAAACATTTTGGGATATTTTGTCAAGCTTAATTTTATATAAAAATGTTTTAGAAGATTTTAAATTAAATACTCAATGCACAGTGAAAACAACTACTAAATGAAAAATGACATGAGAAGAAAAATAAGAGGCTGCCGCTGACAAGATGCGCAGTATACTATAGAGAAATTCATCCGCCATAAACGAAAAAAAAAAAGGATTAAAAAAATCAATCACATTGCTTTGTATATGTATGCATTTTTTGACGTGACAACGTCTTATAAATTGGTTTGCCGGGTGACACTTCAAGAAACTGCGTTACGCTCCGCTGACGTTATGCGCTCACAATGAGAGCGAGTGAGAGGCACGCGGGCATGGTTAGCCCGCCTAAGAGCGAGAGAGACAGACATAAAAAGTGAAAGGCACGCGTCCCTTCCACTCGAGCACAGTTGTTGTCACGTAAAACTTTCGCCCGTATACCGACTTTACAGGCAACCAGTTTTTTTTATTTCATAACAAAAATAAAATCAAACCCTAGATTTCCCAAAATCCAACATCTCCTATTTAATATAGAAAGTAATCTAGGTACGAATGTATTATAATGAATAATGTGTGGTAAATATAACATTTAAAAATAACTAAAAATATAAAACCAACGCATGTTTTACCGTTTCTCTCAGTATTTTTCCATGTAGGTTTTCGGAAAAAACAAAGTTGGTGTTATGTAATTCAGTGAGCGAAGTCACATTTCCTGCTAATCACGAGTCGCCTGACTTTTGACGTCAGATTTTACAAATTGTAATTGTTGGATTTTTATATAACTCAGAATCGTTTTATGAGTCATACCATGAAGTAAACCCACGAGAAACGTCTCTTTAAGCAGGTATCGGTACTTAGTTTTTAGGTTTGTAAACCACAAAGCACTTTAGGCATCTGGCTTTTCATTTTATGGCGGTTTTATAAAATAAAAATAAAAATAAAATTCATTTATTTCGGACTATAAACAATCCATAGGTACATGTTTTAGAAATTAAAATTGAATAAAATTATAAAATTATTAAAAAATTAAAATTGAAATTAAATTATTAAAAATTATATTATTGAAAAGTAAATAAATTATTAAAAAATTAAAATATATTAAGTTCTTAAAAATTAAATTTAATTGCATTTCAAAAAAGAAATTACTTTATATTAAATAGTGCTGGTCTATCCTCTATATTATTATGCAGGAAGTTCCAGTGCCTCAATATTGGACAGTCTATCCTCCCTAAAATGGAATTCAGGAGGCCGTTGGCACTGCCGCGCACTCGCTGTTGCAAAGAGGCCACTCTTTTTCGAATGATGGCTTTAAAACCATCCATGTTGGCATTGGCAAACATTGCAGATGCACTGCAGTAGCGAGGCAGCCCCACCAGCATCCTAAATCCATTATTGTACTGCACTTGTAACGCCTTGAGACACTTTTTTGTGAAGTTGACCCACAGGCTACAAGTATAAAAGGTCTGGCAATAAGCCTTAAAAAGAGTAATTTTAACTTTATTAGTACAGCGGTAGAACCTGCGGGCCAACATATTACATCGCACAGTCAAAGCTCTACGTTCTCTCTCTATGTCCAAATCATCGGACAGGTCCTCAGCAACCCAGTGCCCCAGATACTTAAATTTAGTAACTCTACTTAGCTCTTCTCCACCCACTTTGACCGGCGGTACCGCCTTGGGTTTCTTATTACCTGCATTGAAGACAAGTAGTTCACTCTTCTTTGAATTGTATCTGAGGCCATGGGCTGCCGCGTACCGCTCACAGATGTTCAACATTTTTTCTAGGCCTCTGATTGAAGGGCTCAGCAAAACCATGTCGTCTGCATAGCTAATATTATTAACAAATTGACCGTCAATAGAGCAGCCGACACCAGCTTTGCTGAGCTCATCAATCAATCCATTTACATATAAGTTGAACAATCTAGGTGAGCTTAGTCCGCCCTGTCTCACCCCACATTTCAGTGAGTATTCCGTAGAAAAAGCACCAGCCCACCTCACAGTGTTCTTTTGATTAAGATACCAATATTTTAAAATATTAATCAATTCTCTAGGCGTGGTGGTTTCCTCAGCGAGCTTGTTCCACAGAACATCGTACGAGACAAGATCGAACGCCTTCGACAAGTCTAAGAAACACGCGTAGACCGGTGTCTTTCTGCCAGTGTAGTATTGGACGGTGTGCTTGAGTCTTAATATCGCTGTTTCTGTAGAAAGCCCAGGTCGGAAACCGAACTGGGCGTCATTCAAAATGATATGTTTACTTAACTGACGATCAATCAGACCGTCCAATACCTTAGCTATCACCGTCCCCAGCGATATAGGTCTATAGTTTGACTTGTCAGAGGCGTCGCCTGTTTTATTCTTTACAATAGGTACAACGATTGATCTTATAAGATCCTGAGGGAGACAGGTATGACTCAGACACAGATTGAAGAAAAATGACAGCACACGAGGAAGGTGACAGCCCGCATGCTGCAAATGTTCGATGCTGAGGTCATCGTGCCCTGGACTTTTACCCCTTGTCATACCCTTGATAAGAAGTTCAATCTCTTTGGCGCTGAAGCGTTTTATCTCTCCTTTCGGGCCCGCACCCTCATCACTGACTGCCCGCCCTGGCCCTAGAGTTGGCTCTACTCTAAAATGGTCTTTAAATAAGTTAGCAATCTCATTAGGCTCACATACTCCTCCCACGCTAGCAGGAAAGCGTGGGAGGAGTATGTGGAGTATGAGTATGTCTTTATAGAGAAGCTGTTTTATGGACCGTGCATCAACAATTTGGTTATTAAGTTAAGTTCCCATTATATCAAAGATTCTATCGTTAAATACAGTTAGGCATTTCAACGGAGACGACTGTAAAACGTATAGTTTATTATGATGATCAATTTAGCATCCAGGTGGTCGGTCCTTCAAATAGATCGATAAAGTCTCTATTGCAAACATATTGCAAACACCATTTTTTAAATTACATTAAATATGAAAAACAAAGTTTAAGTCTAAGTGTTACAAAGAGCGGCCTTATCGCTCAAAGCGATCTTTGGATGGATAAGAAGTTGAGGAAGGTGAAGGATAGGGTGTCCAAACTTAGGAAATTAAATAGCATGCAAATAACAACAAACATATTTCCTTTAGATTTTTTACATTATAAAGGACTGAAGTCGAACCAAAACTAGATTCATCAAATAGAGTAACTAATAGCACGTATCAACCTTTAAGAGCAGGTAAGCTATTCATTTACCAACACAACCACCATCTCATCGAGTGTTCACCACATTAAGACGAAGGGACTCATCATGTACTTGCGTCTTTCCTGACACAATAATACAAAACAAATCGATATGTGTGTATGTGTTAAGTCCGAGCATTACACATAAGAAACGGGCGTTACGTTTAACTAGCTTTTGCCCCCTACTTTGCCTGCGTATAGGGTCAACGGATGCCTATGTAAAACAGCTATCTGTAGGTAGGTGTGTCACATACCCCGATCGGTCCCTTAGTCTAGTCTAGTCAGTTAGACAGGAGTCAGGACTTTGAATAATTTATATTTATTTTATACGGTGGAGATTACACTATTGCCAGTTTGTAATTTTGCAAATTGTAAATGAACGCTTCTTACAATTACGTTTTTCTTTTTACTATGTTTACTACGTTTTTACTGGGTATGTTTACCGGTTTTCGTTTACGAAATGTCTACAGATATATTGTATGCCTTGTGCAATGTGAATATCTGACACGATTTCGATGTACCATACCACACGCTCTCTATTTATAAACAGGTAGAAACCTAGTTCAACAAACTGTAAATCCTTTGATTTTAGAGTCTGGAATTACATGTGATCGGCGATCGGTCCAAAGGCGAAACGACTGTCGGAGACCGCTGGTACAATCGTGAAAAGTCGTAGTACTTAATGTAAAAAAATCAGAAAAAAATCATAAAAAATATCAAGTACAAGCTGTTGCCCGCGTCTTCGTATGCGTTGTAATTTTGTTTTATATATGTATCACTTCACTACATAGTATAAAACAAAGTCACTTTCTCTGTCCCTATGTCCCTATATCCCTTTGTATCTTTAAAACTACGCAACGGATTTTGATGCGGTTTTTTTAGTAAATAGAGTGATTCAAGAAGGTTTATATGTATAATACATGCATAATATAGCCGTGCGAAGCCGGGGAGGGTCGCTAGTAGGTACTAAAACCTTCCTCGAGAACCACTCTATCCATTGGTGAAAACAACATGAAAATCGAAGTAGTATAGTTTTTGTGTTTATAGCGAACAGACAGCAGACGCGGTGGAGGAATTTGTTTTATAATATGTAGTGATGATTAAAAATGTATAAAAGTCGTATTTTATCCATTGATTGGCACTCATTTACAAGCCTAGTCACTTAGACTGGTCCCAGATGGAGTTGTGTGTGAAGTTTGACAATATTATTTTTAACAAAAAACATAATAAGTTTTTATTAAACAAAGTGAGAAACCGAGCGTAACATAAGAAGTTAGGGCTCAAGAGAATCGTTAAGAAAGTCTCGTATGTACCCCGCAGTCATTTTAGACAATTTTATATCACAAACACTAATCTTAATCGAGTTTTTTTATGTTTATCGTCTACTTTATACCTAAATTACTTTTATTTTGGTATCTATAAATAAAGTCCTGACTGCCTGTCTGGATTGAGCTGTGTGTAAGTATATAACGACGCACAACTTAAAGAAATGCACGAATCGGGGTAAAATTTGGCACTCAGATAACCTAGCTATTTAATGACGTCTCCATCCGCTAAGAAAAGATTTTGGGAAATCCTACGCGGACGTAGTCGCGGAAGAAAGCTAATATTCAAGTATATTTATTTATCTATATTATCAAAGTAATTTTTAAAGAATATTTGAAATTTTGTCATATAATCACCTTGAAGAACCACTACAAGTAGCTAAATTGTAAGAAAGCTAATTTTCACGAGGGTTAACTGCGGAAACGTAATGAAATTGAATATAGACCGTTCATAATAAATACTATATACCCTCAGAAAACTAGAACACAATAATGTTCCCTTTCAAAATGTCCAAACAGTAAATACAATAGAAAAGAGGACAATATTACGCCGAACCACCCCTCAATATCAGTAAGTACCTATGTTTTGTTTAACTGACATTCACTAGTCGGTATCTACTCCTATGGCCTACATTTCCTACTGTCGATCATCATAAAAACTTTCCGATAAGACGAACCCAAATTATCCTTTAGAAATAGTATATCGCTATACAATAATACGCCTACCTAAAGAACCTTTTGCGCATTCGAATGCTTTAATGTTACATTTGGCCAAAACTTCTATATGGATGTGAAGTCTGGACCATTATGAAGCTCAAACAACGTATAGAGACAGTATGTCGATGTTATGGACGCAAAAAGTTACGAATGAGGAAGTTCTACGACGAGTTAGTCAAAACCGCAGGCTTTTGAAAACCAACAAGCAAAGGAAAGTTAATTATTTAGGACATCTTTTGAGGAATCCCAGATATGATTCCTGCATTATGATGGGAAAAGTTGCTGGAAAAAGAAAAGTCAGTCGTAGAAAAAAGTCCTAGTTGCGGAATATCAGAGAGTGGACAGGGATATTGAGTGCCGTACAACTTTTTAGCTTCGTGAGAGATTGGGTCAAATATTCTGAGCTGACTGCCAACCTTCACTAGTTGGAGGGGGGACCCTAAGAAGAAGAAGATACAACAATATAGGCAACAGTAGTAAAGTATCTACTGGATAGTATCCATAGCTTTGCGGTATTTTCATTATTTTCTTCACAGACGATGATTCATATTATGATATGAAGGTCACATAGGATAGAGCTTACGGAATCGCTGATCGAAAATACAACGTTATGTTTATTTATTGAGCTATTTCTAAAATTCGATTTGCTATTAACCCATAGTGTCTCGTATACTCAGAAGTTTTATCAGGCAAGGTCGTGTCAGTTTCGTATAGAATATTTAGAGCATTTGGTGCTTTGATAGTCACAATCCATAGTACCTAAGTTGCTACTCTCTCACTTCTCTCTGTTTTCTTTATTGCTACATCTATGTAGGTAAATTCATCTCAATTTGTTAGTCTAATAATTGTCATCAAGTAAAAGAAATATCCTTGGACTTAAATGTACTAAATAGTCGGATGGTCAAACAAAAGATTGAGGGATTGTGTATTATGAAGGAAATAGTGAAAGTGGACTTGACGCAGAATAGAGAGAAGTGGAGATGGATGACATTTTGCCCCAACCAACTGTTGGGGCAAAATGTCATCCATCTCCGCTTCGGTACCTAGTAGGAAAAGGGCAAGAAAAAGAAGCAGCAAAATAAATATTCTTCACCTAAGCTTTTATTAACTATTTCTATCGTTGCGTTGATTGCTTTCATTCCCGTTTAGATGCAGGTATTACAATACAACTTTTATGTCTTTGGTCGTTAATTTTGAAATAACCTATTGTACGTAGGCGATTTAATTCCCGGTAAGGCTGTACTTACGTAGGCACATAGGTATTATAGAAAAGTAGTGTTCAAGTACATAAATATAGAGACCTAACTTTGAACGATGTACTTACGTCATAACAAGGACAGGCATCAGCGTTATGTAATGTACTTAGATTTTGTCCTGCGCTAGATACATTGGACCCTATTTCAGGCTTCATAGCATGTAACCTCGAACTTCAATAAGCATGAATGATGGATTCAATCATAAAACTATAATCGACTTATAAAGATAGTTCCTTACTCAAGCCACGTAGTTTGATATGAATGTCTTGAATGAGAAGGTCTTAAATCGAACGTTTTTCTCGCTGAGCATAACATTAGGTAGATGATAGTATACCTCCACGCGAAAATAAACGATTCAACGTTTAATAATTTATCGATTTTGGAAGTAGCAGCGGAGGTCTCTTTACGTAACGCTACCGAACGTTATATACGAGGATTTAATACAAAATACACTGAGAATAACCCACGTTACGATGAAATGTGTTAACGATCATGTGTTTTAGAGAGAGGCCATGTTTTATGGTGTTTGCTAGAGCGGTCAGCATTACAAATTGTATGAGAACTGTGTTACCCACTCGGTGGACGAGGATTACACGTTGTATTTAGACGATGACGATGGTTTATTTGGGGTCGAAATGATGGGGTGTTTGTTGTGAGATATCGATCGCGTATCGCGGGAAGAAGCGCGAAGATCGCGCGAGCGGCAAGCTGCGCCGCGACTGTAGGGCGGGCGGCGAGAGACCCGGCGCGGTGCCCTCCCGCCCGAGCCTCGCCGCCCGCCCCGCTACCTTACGGCTGCGCGCACACCAAGCTTTATTTTAACCTGCAACGGTTACCGAGGGGATACTTGTGTCAAGTTGATGTAAACCACGTGAACAAAATTGTCAATAAACATAAGATATGATGAATGAGAAGATGATAAGTACCTTATTATAATTTAGGGAGGAATGTATCTCAATAAACTAATAGGTACCTATTGATTCTGCTTAAGAGCTTAAATTTCATAAGCAGGCTTGCGTCTTCAGATATTCATTTATCATCTGATTGTTTTCACAATTTCTAAAGAGATAATTAAGATATCCAACGATCGTAACGATTCAAGTCGAGTTAGTTAGCAAAAACTTACGTTTTTATTCCAGCTGTTGCCTAATCACTTTATCACACCAGTAATTATAATGAAAACTTGAACATAACCAGGTTTACTAACTCACATCTACTAAATGAGGTTAAAAAATATCACTTCATAGTTTTGTTACAAAAACGGGCAAAAGAATGATTCAAAATTCTAATTATAGTTGACTGAACACAAGTAGGCACTTAGCGGTGACAACTTAAGTTTATCTTCAGTCATTTAAAGTTAAAGCTGAGGTAAAGTCTCATTTACATGTTCGTTAAGAGGTAACTCTAAAATAACATATTTACTAGAAAACGTTAGTGACAATTATAAGCGCAAGATAAATACGATTTAACGAAGGAAGTCGATTGTTCCGTGATTTTCCGCGACAACGACTTTGCCGACAGTCTAGAGCCTTTAAAGAAAACAAATCATTTGGTGCACTGACACTTCGGTAGTTAGTCGTTCTTTGCGTGCCTTACCTCACACTGGTTAAACCCGCCTTTGACACAAACATGGCTGGAGTATTGTTTATTATAAACGTACCACAGAATCAGTACGAAGACGAACTAAGAAACAAAATAAACAAAGAGAAAGCGAACGCCTTTTCCGATTACAAAAAGGTAACAGAATATTACGTAGAAGATGTGAAACCTATGTCTGAATGTAGATCCACAGACTGTCTTCATGGAGAAAGAGATTCTAATCAACAAAGGAAAAAAAGTGAGATTTCTATAGCAGTGGGAGATATTGTTGTTGAGAATAAGAATTACTTGAAAAACTCTTGGAAGGAGATGAAAGATACATTGAAGAAGAAGAAGAAAGTGAAGATCACAAGGCCGGTGAGGGGAGTTGACGTGCTGGGCGCGTTCCATTGGGACACACCGTTGGAAACTGTGAGTTAGCTACTTAATTCTGTTAATTTATTATGTTAGTTGGAAGTTATAGACCAAAAAAAATCCAATCCAATAAATTGTATCCAATGCAATATCGACACCCCAAAACATATGGACAATTTAAATCAAATCAATCATACATTCACATTAAATGTACGTTACAATGACAATTTAATGATTTTTTTTTGACACTTAGAAATGTGGAAAATTATTTATGTTACGATGTCGAATTCGAAATTGTCGTTACAAAAACTATTATCTTCTTCTTTCTTATATATAAAAATGAATCGCAAAATGTGTTGGTAAGCGCATAACTCAACAACGCCTGGACCAATTTGGCCAATTCTTTTTTTGTTGTGTTTGTTATTGTCAGGAGAAGGTTCTTATGAAAGAAAATATTAAGAAAATTGCGTAGAAAATTATTACGCGGGTGAAACCGCGGGGCGCAGCTAGTATATAATAAATCCGACTTTTAAAAATAATTAAAGAGCAATCTTTTAATTTAAGTATAAAGGGCAAAGTAGGTAATGTTAGAAGTTAATTATTATGAGAATAAGTAGTTAGGTTTATTGACCGAACGAGCGAAGCGAGAGAGGTCTAGTGGCGAGACGGTCGGTCGGTTGTACCTATGTATCTATGTATGTTTGTTCGACGATAACTTGAGTACCGTTGCTCTGATCTTAATGACTTTTGGTATACGGGTAGTTGAGGTCCATAGAATTTTTAAGTTCGAACATGAGAGGGATCGGTTAGGGGGCTTCGATGATAGGGGGTGCAGTAGGGGATCTACCTATATGACAGGCGAACTATATGGCAAATATACCCAAGTGGGGTATCAAATGAAAGGGCGTAACTTCGATGACAATAATATGGTACCATGGAAATGATCTGATGATGGAGCTGGAAGGAATCCACAGGAATGTATCGTCTCAGCGGTCATTTTTATATCAAACTCATTTGTATCAAAAAGGAAAAAAACGCTTTGACCTTCATGATTAAAAAATGACAATGTCAAAAATCAAAATGACATGTTTTGTTTCTGTCATTGTCGTAAAAAATATGATTTCCAGATAATTTCAAAACCATTACATATTAACTTAGCTTTGATATTATGATTAAAATTGATAAAAAAAGGTACCTATCTATATAATAATACGGTCATCTATACATATAATAAATCTGTAGACATAAAAAAATCTGTAATTGTAAAATATCCAGAAAAAAAATACACAGGTCGTCTTAGAATCGTTAGCTGAACACGATAGGGTAGTTTTTAGAATTTTTGTTTGTCTGTTTGTCTGTTTGTTTGAACCAGGTAATCTCATAAACTAGAGAACAGATTTAAACGAGGTCCACACCAATATGTTCAGAAAATACCAGATTAACATTTAGGGTATTTTTCAATTTAACTTTAATACAATAATTATGATAATTGATTAAAAATCATTTAAAAAATGTGAAATCGAAATATTTTTCCGTGTAAAACATAATCAAACGTCAAAAAGGAACAGTACGCTTAGCACTACTTTTTTACGTATTCGATCAAACATACTATATTCAGTATTTACTATGAAACTTCCTAAAAAACAACTTACTAGATCCACCCGTCTCTGAGAATATCGGTAGTGACACACCGACAGACGGACGGACAAGAGAGTGACCTTATAAGGGTTCCTTATTTTCGAGTGCTTCAACAAGTCATACTAGGCGTACAGGTACATGCCTCCGCTCAAGATGACAGTTGTCATAAAACCAAATAGTTTGCATATATCTACTACCTACGTGAAACTGAAAATGAGGTTAGTACAAAGAGGTACTACTACTTATAATTACGGATCTCCTTTACCGTAGACCTCCTCGATGTTACACTTAAATCGCGCTCAACTTATTTATTTAAATAGTTTGAATTATGAGTTCAAGTCGCGGACACCTTAGAAAATAAAAACAAAATAAAAAAAACCGGCCAAGTGCGAGTCGTACTCGCGCGCCGAGGGTTCCGTACATTAGTTTTTATACACCTTGATTTTTATACACCTAATAGGGACCATAGACTTCAGTAATTTCAACTTGCTAAGTCCAACCGTTCCTGAGATAATCGGTGGTGACACACGGACAGAAAGACAGACAGACAAGAAAGTGATATTATAAGGGTTCCTTTGTTAAAAATAATTTTCCAACTCGGTTCAAGCGTTTTCGAGTAAGTAATCGGCGAAAATACATAAAAAAATATACGCGACGAATTGAGAACCTCCTCCTTTTTTGAAGTTTTTGAAGTGAATAATAGACAAGGTATGTTTGTAAAAATCAATTTTTAGGGTTCCGTAGCCAAATGGCAAAAAACGGAACCCTTATAGATTCGTCATGTCTGTCTGTCTGCTGTACTAACATCACAGCTACTTTTTTATTTTGTTTTCCCCAAAATTACGTAATACACCTAATAAAGAAAATCTGGGCAATTTGGTCTAGAATTCAGAAAATTGCAAAAAGGGTCCGGACATTCAGTATGGGAGCGTGGCAGTGTTATGTTTTTTGCACTGTGATTTTAGACCCGATGGATAAATAATGCCCTTACGCTTTATAGGTTTTGTATGAGGGCATTTTTTGTTCATTTAGGTGGGTATGGGTCTCAAAGTGAACCGCACACTTTTGAAAAATCATAGGACATCATTTTTCTTTAAATATTCCATTTCCCAGACGCTTTAGTAGTTGGAGGTTGGCTTAGAGGTTTTAGATGGGAACCACACTTTTGGCATAAACAAAATGTCCTTTTGTAGTTTGACATAAACGTTTTAGCATAATAAAATAACCCTAGGCATACCGTAATTTTACACAATTATTATTGGCATAAAGTCACCGCGCACTTTTGGAAAATCATGGAACATCACGTTTCTTCAAAAACCCTGTATCCAATACGCTTTAGAAGTTTGGTGTGAAGGCATTATTTGTTTTCTTCGATGTCCTCTATCGATAGGTATAGGTCTCTAAGGGCATCGTGCACTTTTGTAAAATCATAGGACATCACGTTCCTTCAAATACCCCGTTTCCGAGACGTTTTAAATGTTTGGTGTGAAAGCAATTTTTGGTCGACGTAATGCCCGCTATCAATAGGTAAGGACGTTATTTTATGTATAAGTATCTGTTCTGTCCAATGGCCTTTCATATTTAATCATTAATAATATTTGAAAATAAAAAACAAAATTTGATTTGCACCAAAATAGATTATTATTTGCATGATGTTGGTGTTTATAAATACTATAACCTCTTATATTATGAATACAAAAATATGGATAGAGGGACAACGGTAGTTAATAATTCTTTTTACTTTAATTTACAAAAAACCAAAGATGAGATGATGAGGAAGACAAAGAATGTTGAAAGTTTTGTGCGAATATGAATTGGACTTAGTTTTAGCTTATTGTATTGTTGTGTATTATGTTCTATTTGAGTGAAATAAATAAATATAAATATTACTTACCTACATAAGTGCCTTTGCCAAATCAATCAAAAAATATAGCTTAAAAACAATGTATCTATTTTGTTATTATAACTTACACCGAACGTTAAATAGTATCTATGCGGGAAAATGCTAGGCATTCTATATAAACCAAAACATCGCGAACGAAGTTGCGGGCAACAGCTATCCTAAATAAAATTCAAATAATTCGTAAAAGTTTAGAGTGCAAAGTCATGCACTCTTGTGTTCGTTCTCGATGGTCTTCGAAGGATCAGTAGCTGCTTGAACCAGCTATTGATCAGCTTAACGGAAGCCGAAGCGAAAATTGGACAATCCTTCTATAGTTGACGTCATCTGGGCCACTCAGGATGTACCTACTTACCTACCTTGGGTGAAGACTGTAGATTAAAAGCGTCTACTTAATCTACTTTCCTATAAATCGTCAGACCTCTCTTTTTGTTTCATATTCATAATTATTCATTTATTTCATAATCAAGGGTTGGTTTGGTTAATAATTGTGGTAAATAATATTAAATAGTATTGCTAGCTGATCTAGAGATTCTAATTAAAAAAACTGGTGACTAATCTTTTTATTATTTTTATTTAATAATAGGTTAGGACTTATTATAGGACATATAGGTCCACCAATAATATAGGTCTCAAACTTCTCTAATATATTTGTATCGAGGGAGGAGCCTCTCTTCTCTTTACCTCTTTCGTTAGATTAAGATGAGTACATATACTTACTACATAGGTACTAAAAATTTTAGTGTTAAGTCTGATGATAAAGACCCGATGAGAAAGGTGACAATAAGAACTTAACGATCTTGAGAAGTCTAAGATAGTCATATCCATGTTTGTACTCGTTCAAAGCACCTTGATAAGTAGGTATTCTATAGCTTCTGAAGAATCAGCTGACATCTGGGATCTGGTGATAGAGGTGGAAGAAGGCACTCAACTTCAAAGAAATATGAACTCATCTTCTAGACAAGATAAGTCTACCGTTAATGTTCGTTAAAGTTGTCTTGATAAGGAGGCACTCTAGGCACATGAGTGTGCTCTAGGTGTTAAACAAGCAACTGATATCTGGGGTTTGGTAATATAGCCGAGTAATATATAGAAAGCTATATGAACTCATCTCTAGATAAGTTAGGTCTATCGTCTTCACTTGATGAGTAGGTAGGTACTCTAGCTACTGACGATATGGTGGAATATAGAAGGAAGAAGGCTATAGAAGTTTTTAATCACACACGATTTACTTTCATTGTAGGTACTTATTCTCTCGAGTATCAATAAAACGCGAAATAAATAAATACGTGATTGAGACCAACAAAATTAGGCTATGAAACTCATTTTCTAGACAAGATACCTAGTCTTGTTCTGTATTCTGAGCCTATGCCTAACGCGTTTGGATTCGTTAAAAGTATAATAGAGTGAGCGATGTCCAAGGTCTGATGATAGTGATACTAGGCACCTATCATTTAAACAAGATAGACCGAAGTATTTGAAGTATTTCGCCGTTATATCATACTTTACGCTGAAAAGTAAAAATCGGTACAAAAAACTCGTGAGGTCTCAGTTCGGGGCGAACTACTAGTTTAAGTAGCGATCGAAAAAAAAATTCGTGAGGTCTCAGTTCGGGGCGAACTACTAGTTAGTTATATCTTCGTCTTTTCGAATAATTTGTCTATAGCTATAGCTTTCAAGAATATTTTGCATCAAGCCTAGCTTTCTTTCATCTTTTTTCTGCCATTTTCGTGTGTCACTAAAACCATTGACGGTCTTCATCTTTATGGAAATCTCATTTATTCCAAACAAAGGGAAAAACAATAAGGTTAATTAATTATAAATAGTATCACCGGTAGACATACTATCATTAAAAGCAATAAATCGCTTGGCTTGATCGCTCAAAGGCCATTACATTCATCCTTTGAATTGCATGAAGTTGATTGTTTAAAAAACCATTTTATCGACCGCCACTTCCTAACATTGCATTGATTATCGAGAACAATAGGCGATACTGCCGGCCGGAATCCATTGACACTTATTTCAAAACAAAACTTGGTCAGCATTACAAATGTGTTACAATCAATAGTTTCGGATTTTAATAAGGAATCCTATTATAACTTTAAATGGCGCGATTTTTTTAATTAAAATTAAAATGGACGTAAGAATTAACTGTACTTAAGTCCCAACTAACATTAACCTTATCAATTTGTATGATTTTATTACAGGTATTATCAGAAGTCATAGCACGGTTAGGCATCAAAAATGCTACGTGGTGCGGAACGAGGAATAATAAATTTTGGCAGGTAGGTAAACTTATTAAAGTAATACCATAAACTATTCTCCACGTGATATAAAAGGGTACAACTGAACAAAATACATGTCACACGCATGTCACAAAGAACATGAGGCAATAACTATCCCTTTACGTGGCTTCGTGAAATTACAAAAGTTTGAAACTCATACTGTTAGTCAATAATATGAGATATGAAGAAATATAAATAAATATTGACAATTTAGAAATAGATATTTGGTTCATATAAATATACTAGTTACATGATGAAACTATTACAGCGTGTGTAAATTTTCTATTTTATTTATGTTATGGAGGCCACTAGGTACCATCGTTGTCTTAATTTCTAATAAACTGAATATCCCATAAGTGGTAAATATTGGTCAAAGCAATTTCTTCTAAAGTGTGATGAAGATTACTTTGTAAATTCACTTGGTTATTTATTATTGAGTAGAACAATAACTAAGTCTGTTTTTTGTGAAGAATATTAATAAGACCAATAAATTCTTAAAACAATAAGTATTATTTTCTCAATACAAGGCTAATCAACAGGTCTAACGTTTTTATAAAAAAGTTAAAACACGATAAGATATTTCAAGCTAACGGAAATATTTCAAAAGAATAGATACGATCTTTATTTTTGTCAATGCAACGTCACTTAAACGTGAAAGTCTTATTGATTCAGTATTTTCTTTAGATTATTTGACGTTGACATAAATAGTTGTACCTACCTACTGCCTGTCTACTGCACATGATTTACTTTATTTATATTCATGTGCTTACTGCTTACTACGTCATCTACGTACGTTTTTGCTATTTCAAATTATAATTGTAAGATAGACAATAACATTTATCTATCTATCTATTTCTAAGTATAGTTCATTATAGTAACTCAATTATCCATACACTCTTATGGTATACGAATTTTTATTACTATGCTTCATTGCTGGCAGAAAAAGAAGTGGAACAATGCGAAAAGACTATAACTCTTTATTATGATAATATCGTTCATCACAATGGAAATAATGATCTCACATGGTTAAAAATTCTGATCACGTATACCACATTTTTACAATAGTCGGATAACCCTTTATGAACGACCTTTATCGACCTGTTTAATGGATGAAAGTATTTATATTAAATAGGTCAAAAATATATTGTAAATGGGTTGTCTAAACTAATTCCATCACAACTCTTGGGAGGCAGGTAAATTTATTCTAGTCATTTGCACTGGTCTGGTTAATGAATAAAGATAAAATAAGGATTATATATTTCATTGCTACGGAATTTGTTTATTGACCAAACCAGTATAAAGTCTAAAAACAAAAAAATTAAAAATAAATTAATCAATCTGGACTGAATTTTTTTAGGCAACCCATTTGCAATATATTTATTGACCTATTTAATTTAATATAAAATACTTTACATCCATTAAACAGCTCGATAAAAGGTCGCTCTTACAGGGATCCCGTACTACAAGGGTTATGCATTATTAGATCTTGCGTATTAGAGAAATCCTAGTAGAATCTATAGTGGATAGACAATGTCTAGGTGAGCATGCTACATCCTCGACCTCAGCTTCGCTTCCTATCAGGTTAGATGCGGTTAAAGAATAAAGCAAAACTTCGAACACCTTGCTTGCTTTACTTGTTTGAAAGGAGGTTAGGTTCTTGGAGTTCCTATAATGGCATCAGATCAGATGATGCATAATCAGATGCTGATGAACAAAATGAAAAACACAAAATCTTTTCCACATCTAGTTCACGAAATACTATGAATTTCATAGTAATCTAGAAAAACAGAGAATCACTACATAGTATAAAACAAAGTCGCTTTCTCTATTTTGATGCGGTTTTTTAATAGATAGAGTGATTCAAGAAGAAGGTTTATATGTATACTACATGCATAATATAGCCGTGCGAAGCCGGGACGGGTCGCTAGTTATATCATATATTTCAATTTTTGTATATGCCTTACCATCATTTTTTGGGTCAAATGCAAGCCTATTTTCTGTGTAAAAAAGTTGGATTATTGCTAACGTTTATTTTCAGGTGACGTTTTCATTAGAGTCCAGTAATTTATGCGAAGAGTTGCTACAAGTGTTAAGGACTTTCGGTATTGGTTGTCGGTACCAGTCTTCTATGAGTTTATTGCCATGCTCTCTCTACTATAAGTCCAGTAGTAACACGAGTCCAGATGATGGAGACACTGAGAAATATGAAAAGTAAGTAATTTCGATCGTCTTTTGTCAATTTTTTCGATCGGCTTTGTTTCCATTTAAAAATCTATTTTATTTATGATTAATATATTTATTATTATTTAAAAAAAATCTAAACCATGGCCATGGAGGAGCATAGGACTGCGAGACCTTCCAATCTTAATTAAAATTAGCGCTAATCGGCTCTCCCAGTCCAGGGGGAAGATAATCGTGAACAGTTCTTGACAGGTGGTCCGTTGAGAGTAGGGGATCCGTTGTGGGAGCCGTTGAGCGTGAACCGTAATTTTATCTATTTTCTGACTATTATTTTTCATTATTTCCCTTTCCTAAGATAATAAAATGTGGTGTTCTGAATCTCATATAATTTTTTTCTAGTCTACAAAATCCGTCATCTGCTTGGTCAAGGTTCTCATCATCAGTCCGAGCTCGCACAAACCTCGCACAAGTGCTGCATGATGTGAGAGTTAACGCCAACCTCACTTTCGACTGGCTGTTCCAACTGGTGGTAGCTGCTTTCGTAGCCGCAGTTGGGCTGGTCGAGAACTCTACTGTTATTTTAGTGGCCAGCATGCTGATTTCACCACTTATGGTAAGAGAGTACTTTAATCATCACTATCACTATCACTACATAGTATAAAACAAAGTCCCTAGTATGCTTAGATCTTTAGAACTTCGCAACGGATTTTGTACGGTTTTTTTAAATAAAGTGATTCAATAACAAGGTTTATATGTATAGTACCTATATGCATAATATAGCCCTGCGAAGCCGGGGCGGGTCGCTAGTTCATAATAAGATTAAGTAGGTTCATGAAGTTCTTAATAATTCCATTTTCGTTAAATAATTACTTCTAATACTTAATTACATCAATATATTTTATTGTAACTAAGAAAACTCTCTGTAATTAGTTGTTGAATGGGATAAAATTGTAATAACTTCACATTCCATCATCGGAACAACCAAAATGAAACTAATTTAATAATGATATGTTTCAACTTGGAAAATTTTAACAAAACCACAATATTGATTGGTCAGTTTCTTTCGTAGATTATTTCGTAGGAAAGCCGACCCCGTGTAACGGGATTAGGCGAGGAAAAAGAAAAAGAAGTATAGTTTCTTTCGTAGATTAAAGTTGTCCTATATTTTTTGGATTTTAGGGTCCCATAACAGCGGGAACTTTGGGTACAGCTGTGAAAGACAGGTCCTTACAACGTATGGGATTTAAGCACGAAATGTTGGGCTTGTTCATGGCATTGATCATCGGCTTCTTCTTTGGATTGGTCATCTGTACTGTGGATGGGCGGTATGGGGTCATAGACAAGTGGCCTACGAATGAAATGATGTCCAGGTTGGTCCTATTATTAAAGCAATTTTGATAATTTTAAGTAATGTTTTTCCTCATGTATACAGTCAGAATATCAATTAGCTGAACCCCACGTGACCCAGAACGCGCTCGCACATCTGGTAAAAATGTAGTATTTAACCTGTTTTGTTATTCTTTAAATATTTTAAATAAAATAAAATAAATAAATAAATAATCGTTTATTGCCATAAAATTACAATTATTATTTCTATACAGTTAACAACAATAATAAGCATGGCAAGAGTGAGATTTTATTACATAGTATATTGTTTAATAAAAACAGAATCAGTATTACTTTACAACCTTACAGATGTGCGAGTGAGCTCTGGGTCACGTGGGGTTCAGCTAATTGGTATTCCGACAGTACATTATTAGAGGAGGTTTAAGATAAGAAAGAATAGATAGATTCTAGGCAAGCATTCTATAGGTACCTTAGAAAGACACGAAATTATTATCCGGTCACAGAATAGAAAATAATATAGTTTATTCAAACCACATACGCTGGCCGAATTCTAATAATACCGCATATTGGGAGTTTTAAAATCAAAACAAATCGAGATCAAAGAAGCAGATAACTGCCAAAACTATTCGGACATTCAAAGATCAACACACCAACTGCGAAAGGATCTTAATTACCCTCCACAGATTGAATTTCCCTAGAGATATACAAGCACTCGAGTTCTACTTATAATTAGAAATGTATTGATATGAACATGTGAAGTTAATTAAAGTGCACTGGAGTGTAAATTAGTAACGTGCTACGAATAGTAACGATTATGTACGAGGACGTCTCCTCTACTAGATACCACTACTGAAATATTTAAGAAGACAATAAAAAATAATGACAACCCAGTTGGCATAATGGTCACCATGCCGAACTGCCAAACACAGGGTTGCGGGTTCGATTCCCGCCTCAGACAAGTATTTATGCTTAGATATTTGTCTGGCGTCAGGTTGTTTCTATAGCACCCAATATATAACACAAGTTTAGTTACTTAGGCTTTTGGCTAGAAGGCGTTGTGTGGAATGTCTTGCAATATTTATTCAATTTTAATTTTTTCATTCTGTTATTTATTGGGTGTTTCCAGTATCTGCGTGAGTTGTACATACATATAATACGTACTGTTTTTACCGACTTAATAATTAAGGAGCGTTTTAAGTGCTGGTTTTAAGTTCTTACATAAATGGTTTTCCGAGGTTTCCACTTTTAAAAACGTTTATGACTACAAAACGTACCTACAGTGAATGACGTCATAATTTCTGTGATTTTCCACTGAAATATCTACTAATTAACCATAGTAGAGCTTATTGTGTAAAAAACTTAAATTTAGAATTTAAAAACCCCCGATTTTTATCCCCCATAACTTTCAGACGGCTGAATTCACCTTTCAAACAAAAAAATAAAATAACCCTCCCTTTTGGCTTCGCCGTAGTCGGGTAATAAAAATAGGTTCATCCGTTCGGGAGCTACTACGATGTCACAGACAGACACACACACAGACACTCTTCAACTAACTCTTTAGCTATCATGGTTTATGAGATAGGTACAGCCTAGAGTCAGACAGCCAGATGGACAGTGCAGAGTCTTAGTAAAAGTGTACGGAACCCTAAAATGCGAATCAAGTATTCCCAATTGGGTACTATTCTCATAGGTAAGAAGATATTTTTCTTTCAGTCAAAGAAAGGGTTTACGAGTAGACTTAGATTAGGTTAATATATCTATACAAACTTTGTTGACCATTTTGAGGTAACAGTAACAATAAGCTATTAAATAATTTTATGAGTATCGTGGCCTGCCTGTTTGCGAGCGATTTGATCGATCATTTTATGTCACCTCAAACCGCTTTTTGATGTAGATACAAGATCCTATTTATTTATTGCATACACTAGTGACCCGCTCCGGCTTCGCACGGCTATATACCTATTATGCATGTATTATACTACATATAAACCTTCCTCTTCAATCATTCTATCTATTATAAAAAAACGCATCAAAATCCGTAGCGTAGTTTTAAAGATCTAAGCATACAAAGGGAAATAAGGACATTAGGGATATAGGTACGGCGAAAAGTGACTTTATTAACACGCTTTTATTAGTTTCACCTGTAATATGTTTGCTTGCTTGCTTGTTTTATACTATGTAGTGTAGTGATACCATATAGGTATAGCTACGTGGCGCAGAAGTACGTATACCTAGTGACGAAGTAGTAGTTATTATCTTAACAGGTCAAATGATCAACTTAAATGTACTTACATCTGAACTGAGAGTTTATTTTATACTAGCTTTTGCCCGCGACTTCGTCCGCGTGGAATTAGTAGATTGGACTAAGGAATCACGTTGTCCCATACAAACTTTGCCCCCCTTTACACCCCCTAAGGAATAGAATTTCGGAAAATTCTTTCTTATCGGATGTATACATTATACCTACAAATTCACTAATACATTGTTATTTTGATGTTAAATAATGAGATAAGTTGGTATTTGAATAGTTGTGTTAGTTTGTTTGGTTATTTCAGTTTATTAGGTACTTGCAACAACGGAAAATTTATTAGAAGACGGTTTTTTGGATAATATTCGAACATGATTTCTGCGTGTACTTATCCTAAGTGTATGAAATATTAACCTACATATTTAAATATCTAACGTAGGTACCGTACGTTTGTCCCTACAGGTGCGCTGTAAGGTCGCTATGGGTGGGCATCATGGTGGCGATACCAAGCGGTGCGTGTGTCGCTCTAGCTGTGTTGGGCGATTACACGGCATCTCTTGTCGGAGTCGCTATATCAGCCTCCTTGCTACCGCCTGCTGTTAATGCTGTAAGTAAAGAAGTATTTTAATTGTTGACATCGTAAAATAGCATTAAAAGGGCTTATTATGTTATTCGTGTGGGGGCACAGCTGCTCTACTTTGGGACCGGCAGAGTTAAATTTTCTAACTTGAACAGTGTGTTTCTACATTCCGTACAATCTTTTTACATTAAAATTAAACAAATTAAAAGGAAAGCTTATTCTGTTCATTTTTCAGTTTTGTACATAGATATATTCAAAGTTTTTCGACATGTTTTCTTCAATACGAAACAAATAAGAAGTAGGTAAACATGTATAATTTACGCTAAAAAGTGAACGAAATATAGTTTCGTTACATTTTAATTCGCTTTATTAGGTAAATATTTTGAAAAAAAAAAAATAACGGGGACGCAGAAGAAAAAACTCTGCGTAAATTCGAATAGCATATTAATAAGGTAGAATGTTCACGAATTCTACATTTTTGGTAACTACGTTTGTTCGGAAAATTTAACTCTGCCAGCGTCATAATAAAATCGGCTCTCGGGTTAACACGGGGTCAGGAATCTTCTTTACTTCTAACTAAATAGCAGATAAGTACCTACTGTTGATATTATGCTTGTACATAATAAATACGGAAGAAAGGTCCGTAGCTACTACGGAGACCGGTTGGGGAGCCGGCCTAAGTCCCCACCTGTACCTACCACCCCATGTTGCGTTGAAGCCTTAGCAATTCATATAGGTAACGGGTATACGAATATAAGTAATTATGATTATGATGCTAATAAATACAATAAAAATGATAATATCTACATGGACCCCTCATAGGATAAACAAGTACAGTATGGGTCATACATAAGTAGGTAAGTGATCAGTTTGCTACACTAATACCTACTATCAACAAGTATTGGAGCTACCACATTCTTCTAATAGACGTTACACACAAACTTAAATAGGTACTTTAATTAAAAGTACATATAAGTAAATAAATAAATAAATAAATATTGCAAGACATTTCACACATCGCCATCTAGCCCCAAGCTAAGTAACTAGACTTGTGTTATGGGTGCTAGACAACGGATATACTACTTATATACTTTTGTTTTGTAAATATATACTTATAATACATAGAAACAACCAGACCACAGACAAATATCTAAGCATAAATACTTGTCTGAGGCGGGAATCGAACCCGCGACCCTGTGTTTAACAGTCCGGCATGGTGACCATTGTGCCAACTGGGTCGTCAAAGTACTCTGAGGTGTGATTATTATTTTCAACATGTTAGCTATGTCTTTAGTTGGCCGAGTGGTATAAGCCGCTACCCGCTACACCAACCGACGTGGGTTCGATCCACAGGTTACGTTGATATACTTTATGTTCAAATAGTTCTGCACAGGATTGTAAACGTTACGGTGGGCAGAGACTTTTGACCGTGGATTGTACATACACCTACAAGAGAATATCTACGTCATTGGATTAATATCTTCCACAACATAATTGAGTTTAGTTTAATGATTCTCCGTCTAAACTTTGTAATTCCTCGGAAGTTTTGAATATTCAGGTTTAGGTAAATAATATTAACTAAGTCTTATCCTCTTTCTCAATATCGATCTTGAGTGCGTATCAATCGAGTGAGTCTTGAGATGTGGTCACTATCTTAAGTTAGGCGTTAATTAATAGATAAAACTCAAGTTTTAACCAAGCTGATATCGCTCCTGAGATTTGAGACTGATCTTGAAAGCGACCTTGAATGACAGTAGCGCTATGTTCTTACCTTAAATGGTCTGTTTTTACCCTATGGTAGGTAGTTTCGTCATATTTTACTGTCAACTTGTTTTGAATGGGAAAATATTTTACAAAATGTAAAATTTTACTATTAGATAATTATTGCGAGACGTTTTAAAGGTTTGGTGTGATGACTTTATTTGTTCACTGTAATGCCCTCTAACTTTAGTTATATGACCCGCAATCAGACTTAAGTTCACGAAACTACATCTTGAGACATATCTTGAGAGCTGAGTTTGATTTATTAATACGGTATTACTCAAGTGATACGTCGCTTTTTAATCGCGTCTTAAGATAGGTTTATTAATCAGCGCAACAACTCAAGAGCAAACTCAAGATTGAAATCGATATTGAGTTCGGTTTATTAATACGGACCTAAGTCTTATCCTCATAATAAACAACGACATTGTTTTGTTAGAAGACAAATATAATATTTTCCAATATGTAGACCACTTTCTACCTATGTATACAATTAATACTATAAATCTGAGTAGGTATAGCTAATGAATTTAAACGATCGACTTACTTACTTTCGCGAACTAGTTTTATACATAAAGACCGTGTATACGAGTACCTACTCAAGACTCGAATAGGTACTCAAACGTAGAGTTCTAAAATAACTACTACTTAGATCGTCATTGGAATATTTTCTTACGAATAATTTTTGTTTGATACATTCATGACTTAAAAGACTGTAAACTTCAACGAAAGCAGGTGCCTAGAAACTTGCTTGAGCTTAAAACATTCTTACAACAGCCGTTTTGGAGCTCTACCGGTGGGTCTGCAACTATGCAACCGACCGGACCTACTATAAGCAGATCTTATTTCACAGCCTATGTTCTTCTTTCAGGGACTCTTATGGGCAATGTCATTGTTCCGGTATTTATCTCCTAATGATGATAACACCTGGATCGTTGTGAAGCCCACTGAACTGGCCATCCTCGGTTCTGCATCGCTGTGCCTTACATTGGTCAATATACTGTGCATATTCCTCGCAGGAGTTGCTGTTTATAAGGTTCGATTAATTGAAGCAATCATCTATCTATCTAGACATATAAAATGCTTTATCCTGAATGACTGACTGACGGATCAACGCACAGCCTAAACCGCTGATTGTAGAGACCTGAAACTTGGAGGGTGTGTTCTTTGTATGACGTAGGCATCCGATAAGAAAGGATTTTCCGAAGTTCTACCTCTTAGGGCGACAAAAAGAGAACAACGTGATTCCTTGGTTAAATCCTATTAGAACCATTTTCGACTTCTATACGCGGATGAAGTCGCGGTCAAAGGCTGTAAAATAATGAATTACAAATAAGACTGGCGATATTTTTTCTCAAAGTTTAAGCCGAAGTGGTATGACCAGAAGCGCGATAGAGGTGTCTTAGAAACAGTTTTTGGGTATCAACCATTAAAATCCATAGAATCTACTGTCGTAAAGGTGAAGAAATGCTTGGTATTGTCATACACTTCGAAACACGATTAGAGTGATTTGCCTCGATAGAAAAAAAACGTGAAAATCCTAAAAAATCGTCATTCTTTGAGCTCTTTAGATTTTTACGGCGATTTTATAGAAAAACAAAATTTATATTTTAAGAAACTTTACATCAAATTCCATAAGGGAGTACAGATGGTTTTTCACTAAAATAGATGTGAGTCTTTTAATTACATAAAACAGTTAAAAAGGCCATTTCGCAGCGCGCGGGGGAAAGGGATAGAGTCATCGCGCGGCGCGCGCGTGGGAAAGGGATAGGGGTTTTCAGGTCCTACTTCACCTTAATTCTAACTCTACTTGCAGATAAAAGAAGTGTGTCCACTGGACACTCGAGATCTGACATGGTGGAGAGCGAACAAAAACCAAATGTCGTCTATCGACCACGGTCGCTACAGCACAACTTCAACATCTGGTTTGTCTTCCATCCATGGTCGGTACAGCACCACTTCAGCACCGTCTGGTTGGGAAATTGACAGGTAACATGTTTATGTTTTCAATAGTAGGTAGTAGGTACTTATACCTAAATGTCATCATCTAATTCATCATCTTCCTGCCCTTATCCCAATTTATTTGGGGTCGGCGCAGTATGTCTTTTTCTTCCATTCACTCCTATTAGTCGTCATCTCATCGTTCACATTCATCTCTCTCATGTCTTGTCTCACGCAGTCCATCCATCTTTTCTTCGGTCGTCGATCCTCTTCCTCTCCATCCCTCTACATTCATACTCATCACTCTTCTAGTCCCATGCGTCTCCTCTCTTCTCATCACATGTCCATGCCAACTTAAACGGTTCCCTTTTACTTTTTCAGTAATCGGTGCTACTTTCAGGCTTCCTCTAATATACTCATTCCTTATTTTATCCATCCTCGTTACTCCACACATCCATCTCAACATTCTCATCTCCGCTGCATGCAATTTTCTCTCATATTCCTTCTTCTTCACGGCCCAGCATTCCGATCCATACATGACGACAGGTCTTATCACGGATTTATAGATTTTACCCTTCAGTTTAAGGGGCATCCGTGGATCACAGGTGGTTGCTGTGACCTGTCGCCATTTCAACCATCCAGAGTTAATCCGATGTACAACGTCCCGGTCAATATCACCATCGCCTTGCACGAGTGACCCGAGATCCCGAAAGTCGGAGCAGACCGGTAATGGCATTCCCGTAAGGGTTACAGGCATAGGACTGGAGAGACCGCCGAAGTCACAGAACAGATATTCTGTTTTGCTTCTACTGACTTTCAGGCCAATATTCTCCAGTCGTTGCCTCCATTCCTCCAATCTACTCTGGACCTCTAGGCCACTCTCAGCGGCCAGCACAATGTCACACCGGCGAACAGCATGCACCAGGGTGCCTCCTCCTGAATGTTCAACGTAAGAGCGTCCAATATCATCAGGAAGAGGTACGGACTGAGAGCCGACCCTTGGTGCAAGCCTACAGCCACATTGAAGCTGGCCGTGGTACCAACTGCCTATCGGACTTGGGTACTGCATCTGTTGTACATTGCTCGGACCAGCCTCACATACTTCTCTGGCATTCCTTTCGCTCTAAGGGCCCACCACAAAACCTCACGGGGTACCCGGTCGTATGCTTTCTCAAGGTCGATAAACACCATATGCATTTTTTGTGTGATTCATCATCTAATTGAAGTATAATTAATTTAAATTTTTGGACTTTTCATGTTTGGTTTAATAAATATTATTTTCTTTTTTTATTATTTTTATAGTTTGACGAAGCACTCTTTTGGCTAAACACCCATAATAATGTGTATTTAACAGAACGAGGTTTTGACGAAACGTATATACCTATTGACGAAAAACTCCTTTGGCCAAACACACTTTTGACCAATCGCCCCAAACCCAGATTTTCAACCTAGTCCAAAAGTCAAATTATTTAATTCATTTACAATCATTAAGAATTATTTTATTTTTCCTTCATATGTTTTAGTTTTAATAGTATTTTATTGTACTTATTATTTTTGTGACCCATTAAATGAAATGAGTTCAAGAAAAAAAAATAGAATAATGTAGGTACGGTTCACTTTAAATAAACATTCAGGAATTTAAATTTGCACCCATCCATTCCTAATAAAGTTGGATAAATAAACGAACCCTCCAATACTCCATTACAAAACCAAGTGTCTACGAAATCAAATATTTACTGCTACTAATAAAATATTTATTTACTGGAGTCGTAAATGCTTTATTGCAGCAAATGGTCCAACACTTCTCCCGATATGAAACGACCGAACAAGGTGAACCAAGAGTTGAACGGTGACACGGTGACGTTTAGACGACCACATGTTGAGAGGATGAAGGCACAAACTCTTGAAGATTGCTTGAGGAAGCCACAGTAAGATTATAAGTACCTATAGAAATTACAAAATAGACTTAAGCATTTGAATAGAAGACGTGTAAACACAGCCGAAAAAAAAACCGGCCAAGTGCGAGTCGGACTCCCGCACGAAGACTGCTTTTTCTGGTTTTAGTAAGTATTTTGTTGTTAGATCGGCGGCACCAGAAATACATAACCCTGAAAAGAACTGCATTCTACTCAAAAACTTTTCCAGTATATCTGTGGTTTAGACGTGTCGAGAGGAAAATGCTGAAAAATCCATCCAATTTTCGATTTTCTCTTCTACAGATATTTGCATACAAATCTAAATGTCACACGACATATTAGCCATCAATTTTATTTAACTGAATTCGCAAACAAACTAAACTGAACCTTCGTAACCCATTAACAAAGTTCATTTTACAGGACCACGGACAGCTACCAATCCCTGAATTCAGCAGACACTGCAGTCATCGACTGTGCAAGCGAAAAGCGCGTTCCAGACTTATGTTTTTATAACTTAGGTTGTGAAAATGAAAAGACTGAAGATTATTTAAGCCCTACTATAGAACCATCATTAACACTGACTATTGATTCTAAGAGAAACCGTATGTTTTTAGGCAATAAACGTGACAAATCTCCTTGTGCATAGCGTATAGTGTGTTGTAACACAAGAGTGACAGCGATTCCGTCCTTTTAAATTAAGCTTTAAATATACAAAAATATTAAAATTGAGCGTAGGTTCAGTAGATATAAACACTACTTTTCCTATATTTGAATTATAGAAAATCTGTCCTATATTAGACGAAAATGAACGATGTTTTGAGTATGATAAAATAAAATAAAATAAAAAAGTAAAAAATATGGATAAATGTATGTGTGAATAAATAGAAATTAAGTATTTTTAAGTACAAAATTTTATATTTACTAATTTGTTTTATTTTAAGTAAATTATTTTACTTACAAATTACTTAAGTTCTCAGTGGATCCACAAATTAAAATCTGCGATCCCATGAGAAATACATATCTCATGGATCTGGCGAAAAAATAAAATAAGAAAGAAAATGGATCATCTGGATCCAATGAGAACAAAATAAGTATGTCACTAGATCCATCCTGGATCTGGCCAATGGATCTTCTGAGAATGATTGAACTTTATTATTATAGGTGCAACTACGATTGATTTCCTACTTATATCACTATCACTACATAGTCATCACTACATAGTATAAAACAAAGTCGGTTTTTCTGTCCCTATTACCTTTTGTATGCTTAAATCTTTAAAACTATACGCAACGGATTTTGATGCGGTTTTTGAAGTGAAAACTTCTTTAGCGGCGTTGAGCACTTTTTCTGTAATGGGTATAAAATCTTAAACTCGCGTCAGGACACGTGACCTGATCGAAAAAGCGTAAGACGGATGGAGAGTAGACAGCTATCCCCTCTCTACGGCGCGAAAATGTATGCCTGGGCCTACTGTTTTTAATTTGGCTTGGTATTTTTTAACGGACGACTATTGACGGACGACAAATGTCGGACACCTATTTGTCGGACGACTATTGACGGACGACAAATGTCGGACGACAATTTGTTGGACGACAAATGTCGGACGACTATTTGTCGTCCGACTATTTTTTTTTTTCATCTAAAACTCTTTTTGCGTATGTTCTCGCGACATATGAGATTTTACACAGATATACAGTTTTTTTTAATAGATAGAGTGATTCAAGAGGAAGGTTTATATGTACTTATAATACATAAGAGATATCACATCTTCTACTAATTAAAACGATAGTTATTACCGCACCTATAACTAAGTCACACTTAGATACTACACTGACATTCAAATGGTATCCAGCTCACAAGCAATCCAACCGCGATGCCTTCCGGAGTTATATTCATAATCTGCATACCTTCAAGTAACTATGAGCATATTTTAAAGTTTGGTAAACCGAGAGATTTAATCAAGGTGGGCCAAGAGGTTAATCCGTGTCGGTTGGCTGTTGAATTGAGGAATAAGAAGTCGAAAAGTATCCCGGTACATTTGACACAGGAATATTTTAACGAAGGATTTAGTTTTAATCCTACTTTGGAGAATATTACGGAGGCTGATGAATGTTTTACTATGGAAACAGTAAGTGACAATTTTTTTACGTTTTCAGGGTTCCGTACCCAAAGGGTAAAAACGTGATCCTATTACTTAGACTTCACTGTCTGTTCGTTCGTTTGTCTGTCTGTCACCAGGCTGTATCTCATGATCCGTGATAGTTAGAGAGTTGAAATTTTTGCAGATAATGTATTTCTGTTGCCGCTATAACAAATACAAAAAGATATAAGTAGGGCTCCCATAATATAGAACATGGCGAGATACCCTTTGTACGCGAGTTTGACGTTTTAAGCCGCTCTAGTCGCTCTGAACTTAATTGTGATAGATATTGACGATGCGCTCTAAAGTGTAGCAAAACTTGCCTAAGAAATATTCAACCTCGACTTGAAGGCCCCAAAGTTTTGCGATTCCTAATCTAAGTTACTTTAGCTTAGCTCGGAGTTTTTCAGTTACGTAGCTTATAATAGCTGGCATAGTTTGCTGTGGACGCACATGTATGAAAAATTGGCTGAACTATGCAAACTAAACTAACTAAGATTTGTTGGCGGTGGATAAACGGCTTTAAGATTAAAAATTAAAAAGTTACAAGTTTTAAGCACCAAAAATATTTGCTCTAGTGTCATTATCCAGGGAGAAAACAGTCAACTACGTTTGTAATAGTTTGTATGGAGACAGCCCCCGGCCTTTAATCCCTCTTTCTATGCTGAATTTTCATGGACAGATCCTACAAGAACTTCTCAGCAAGCTGCATGTAGAACAAGCAGTTTGGGTAGCAGACAAACCAGGGAACTATTTCGAGGTGATCTTCCCTCTTCCAACTGGAGATAAGTGTGAGACCATGCTGCATTGTCTGACGCAGCTTGGGATTGGAGTGTGTTGTAAATCTGTTGTCAGGTTAGAATATTTCATAAAGAATATAAGTAAGTACCTATATCAAAATTTTACTAACAAAGAACAAGAAGTAGTGTTTTCCGGAAAATTAAAAAAAAACATTTTAGTAAATTATTGTTTAGCCTGTCTTCCATCTTCTATACAAAATGCTTTGTCCTGACTGACGGATCAATACACAGCAAAACCGCTGATCGTAGAGACCTGAAACTTAGAGGGAGTGTTATTTGCATGACGTAGGCGATAAGAAAGGATTTTTCGAAATTTGCAAAGGGGCAAAGTTTGTATGGGACAACGTGATTCCTTGGTCCATTTTCGACTTTTACGCGGATGAAGTCGCATTCATAAGCTAGTCTGTTATAATATTACGTGCTGTCTGTGGCAAAGAAAGGTCGTCGTACCTACTAACACAACTTAGGTAGCTAGCTATCCATAACAAGATAAACGTAGAAAACGTAGATCGACGACCTCAGCTCCTAAGAATTTAATAAACGAAGTATTTTCACTCAGCAAAAGATTATGAACAAGATAGTTTTGCTAAGTCAAATTGTGTAGGTAGGATCTTCGCAAAGGAAAACACGTTCCAGCAATAACAGTTTACCTAAGGACTAACATACTTATGTGAAACAAACACGTGTAGTGAAAGTTTCCGTTGTGTACACTAATCTACACTAATAATATAAAAAGAGGAAATATTTTTTTGTTTGTAACGAATAGGCTCTGAAACTAGAGAAGGAACCGATTTTGGTGAAACTTGATATGAGGATACCCTACATTGATTCATTTGGAATAACATAGGTAATCCCACAGGTTAGGGAGTTACGCGGATGAAACCGCGGAGCGCTGCTAGTATTTAATATTTATATTTTCAGTGTACTTCCTTGTAACGTGGTACATTCAGCTGTAGACAGAGAAGATACAGACGCCGAAGCACTGTTGTAAGTAACTACTTACTTAAAAACTTTGAATTTTGTAAATTGTAATTTTTTACTCTTCCAACTCGAAAGGTTGCCGACCCCTGGTATAGGTTCTTTCAGCTTAGTCGACCATGTCCAAAGGAAAGAACTTGTCAATACATCTGCAGTAAACTAAACCGCAAGTTTCATGTTTTCCTTCGCCCTATTTTAGTTGTCTTATAATGTCAATCTTTGTATGCTAGAAGAAACTTGCACGCGTACCAAAGTACCAACCTATTGCGTTATATAAAATACTTAATATCTAGAGTTTGGGTGTTGTATAATTCCGCCAATTTTTTGGCCAACACGTACCTAACTAAGGCTAGGTAGGTACTATAAACACATACCAATATCCCATCTATTTTTAATTAACCCCAATAAATATGTTTCGTACAAGAAGGAAGAACGAAGAAGTGAAACGTTGGAGAAACTTTGTAGAGTCTATCAGATCTAAACTGACCGTGAAGCAAGTTGTGGACGGAGTCAGGGGAGGCGGAGAACTTTCCTTCGACTATCTAACTTTGATAATAACCGCAGAGTAAGTATTTGTCTAATACTCGAGTAACAAAGTAACTGAGCCGTGATTTGGATTTAATTCAAAGTCAAAGTTAACAAGATCATAGCAGTTATTATTAGCTCGTCTGTTTATAATAGCGATTAATATGATTTATTCCTAATATCTTACACACACTTTGTAGAGATGCGACACGTCTGCTATAAATAAATATTGCAGGACATTCCACACATCGCCATAATATCTCACCCCAAGCTAAGTAACTACACTTGTGTTACGGGTGCTATAATAGACAACGGATATACTAACTACATAGATACCTAGGTACTGTTCTTTTGTAAATAAGTATATATGTTGTGGACCAAGTGATTAATTGGACATTATACATACTGCCTGGGCCCAAAGTAGCTTGCCAAAGTAATTCTACTTTGGCAAGCTACTTTGGGATTCACTTGGTTCATAACATACTTATACATAAAATACATAGAAACAATCAGACCACAGACAAATATCTAAGCAAGTCTGTCTCGAGCAAGAATAACAGTTTTGAAGCTCTACGGTAGTGGATCTGCAATTCTGACTCCGACCGTAGTTACCTACTATTTACCATCAAGAAGAGCTCTTAACTTTTTCCTGTCTCTAAATTCCATTATAATCTTCATTTCAGTTCCCTAGCTGCCCTTGGTCTGGTAGAAAACAATGCCTCAAACATAGTAGCGGCCATGTTAGTCTCCCCTCTCATGGGACCAGTTATGTCCATAACTTTTGGAACGATCATCTCTGACAGAAGTCTTGTCAGGAGTGGCTTCGAGAGTCTGGTGATCGGCATGTTCTTTTCCCTTGTCTTTGGGTTTATATTTGGCCTTATTCTTGGGACTACGGAAATGCCGTGGGGGTTCGGTGATTGGCCAACTGAAGAAATGAAATCGCGGTAAGTTTATTTTCAAAACTACTATAACAATGTGCTGGGAGATTAAAGTTTGCTCACCAGCATGTCTATTGATTTTTAATTTTTCAGTGGAAACGTGAGGTCTCTTTGGATGGGAGTGCTTTGGGCTCTAACATCGGGCACGGGAGTAGCTCTTGCTTTGCTTCAAGGTAGTGCTGGACCTCTGATTGGTATTGCCATATCAGCTTCGTTGTTGCCGCCAGTCGTTAACTGCGTAAGTTTTGAAGAAAAAAGAAAACTAGGAGAAAATTAGAAAGAAAGAAAGAAAAGCATTTATTGAGTACAAACACATGACAATCACAGGAATAAAGAAAATATGAACATGGCAATGAAAATTGATTACCTACATAAAAAAAAAAACAAAAAAAGTGGTAAAGAAACAACAACATAAACTCTCCTCTCTCTCGACTCCTCAGTCGCGTGCTGAACCAAATGGGTCGACCTCAGCTAAAAACTACCAAGCCAAGCATGCTTAGCTGCAGCGCTGGTCTCCCGGCAGACACATCTAGCTAGATAAGTAAACTGCGTTTTTGCAATTAGCAATACCTACGTATAGTACGTTGACTACGTAGGAAGGTAGGTACCTAACATAGCAAACTCAATAACAATAAAATCAATCAAAATGGAATTAAACAGAGGTGAAACTTCGAAGGTAACCTAAGTTTCAAGACACAATTAGACGAAGTCGTTCTTAGGTAGGTACTAACGTAGTTACGTAGGTACTTCTATTCAGACTCCCAAGGACTCAATCGATAATTTATAACTTCATACTCATACAAAACCAGTCGTATATAAACTACACAAAAAAATAGTTCATTTAGTTGGCGTCCTTGGCGTCCAGCCAGACTGTTAATCATCATCTCTAGCTATGAAGTCGAATGTTTGCATTTCATAGTTTCTAGACAAACATACCATAGTAGGTACTTATGACCTAATGCCCCCAGGGTTTATTTTGGGCGTTGGCGTGCATCTGGCTTCTGTACCCAGGAGTGAAAATACCGCACATCAAGGGCGAGCCCTACTTTGGAAATTCGTCGTACCAGCCGCTTTATCACGATTACTTGCCCATTGAGTTCGCTGTTAACGGTAAGCATTATTTTAATAACGTAAATAAATAAATATATACTTAGAGACTTAAGCAAGTGCGCAGTAAATACGATATTTTTGTTTATAGAATATCAAAACACTGACAAGTATATGCATGCACACATGTCTAAAAATACCCAAATTTACGAACGTGCAATATGCATCAAAGTACCTACCACTTCTGAGATGTTAATAATTCTTGGCTAAGTCTGCAAACGTTGATTCATTCAGATTACTACGGCATATTGAAAACAAAAATTCAAACGTCACAAACTACGTGCTCTTGCTGCTTCAAAATTGCATGAAATATAAATAAGAGACACAGTTACCTACGCCTTTAAAACTAAACAACCATTAAAAATCCAAATTTCAGGCATCGTAAGCTGTTGCCTGACGGTAGTAAACGTAATCTGCATATTTATTACGGCCATAATATTTCTAAAAATAAAAGAGGTGGCCGCGCCTTACACATCTAGTCCGGACTTGAGGAGGTTTTGGGAACAAGATATAAAGGTGGCGAGAGAGACGAACAGAGCCAACTTGCAGAAGGCAGAAGATGATGAGAGGCAAGAGTAAGATATTTCTTTGAGAAATGTTTTCAAATTTATTAAAAAAGATAAGAGGGCTAGACATTCATTTCCATTCGTTCTAATTTCTTTCATACTATTTAATAAGTTCCACAATTTCATTTATTTAATAAAAACCAAAGCCGATTAGTATATAAAACCTCGGTTTAATAGGTAGGTATAATTAGGTTCCTTGTGTAAGGTTTACGCAATTACCTTAGCCCTACAAGTTTTGAATAAAGTTTAGGACAAAAGACCAAGGTTAGGTAACCTACAGGTACCACAATAATAAAACATATGAAATTAAATCCAGGTTGGTATTAGAAGATTTAAAGCAAGGAGCTGATGAAGAAATGAAAGAAAAACTGGAATCAGCGATAGAGGAAGCTTTGGACGATGAGACCTATAGAAAGGTGAAGAGGATGAGCTATCAAAGTCATAATGCTGACGAGGTAAATTAAACTTTACGATCTAAAGAACTTTCAATGTAATGGTATTTGGCTACTATATGGCTACGGAACGTTTGGAACTGAATGGATTCGATCTGGCGTGACCCTCTTATATTTATCGAGTTAACTAACTTCGCTCTTAAGTGCCTGGAACTGAAAACTGAAATGTTAGATCTGTTATATGTACCTACCTACAATAGGTACCTACCTACATATTTTAAAAAACGGTCGGGTCAGGGCTAGCATTTCGTATGACCTATTTGATGTTGTGCGCGAAATACGACTTTAGCAATCGCGTTTACTTAGGAAAATATTAACGGAAAACACACAAATCAGACATTTAAAGATAAAAGCCACTAAACAGGCTGTGTTTGTCGTTATTTGTATAATTTTTGAGGAATATAAATGGGAAAGTTAGTGGGTGTGTATGTTTGTTACTCCTTCACGCAAAACTACTGGACCGATTGCGATGAAACTCGGTATGTAAACAGCTTGAGACCTGGATTAACACATAGGCTACTTTTTATCCCGATATGTCTACGGAATCGGGACTTAAGCCGGTGAAACCGCGGGGCGCAGCGATCCAACTAATATATAGAATAAAGGCCCAACAAAGTAATACCCAGATCGAGCTTCTTTCCGATAAAGAAAGCAAAATGCTCAAAAATAATGGCACAGTCAAGCGCTTGTTGGCATCGATTTCTCATCAAACTCGGTGATTTTTAATGTAGGTCATTAATTAAATACGCCGGAGACGGGGTAACCTGTATTTACTGAAACTCTCAGGCAACGATGGGCAGCTGAGGTTGAACCATTGTTGATTAATTTCTAAATAAGTTTGGCCTAAATACTGAAACGCGAAAGTAAACCAATTTAAAAGTAGGTTGTTTTGACGAAGTGCCTACCTACGTTATTTGATCATCTACCGATAGGTAGCCTTATGATTAGTAGGTATCAAATTAATATTTAAAGAATATCTATGTATACTTTTTTGTTTTAAAGTAAGCAGTTACATAAGTATATCGAGATAAATCTCACGCCATAAATCATGTGATATGGTCTTCAACCTTCACACCTCGTCTGATAAATGTGACATTGGATACATATACGAATGATCCAAGTACCTAGGTATAGGTACCTACCTACTGATAGTAAAATTAGCATACCTACCTACTAATAAGCTTGACAGCAATTAAATAATACACTAGTAAAAGAAGTTTTCACTTCAAAATATTTGTTTCAGGTGATCAGAACAATAGGTTTAACAAGAACACCGATATCAAAACGATCCAGTCTCAACTCAGGTGCCAACACGCCTAAAAACCGTACAACAGTCGACGACATCGCCCTACTCGATCAGCTGCTAACATCTCTACTTGGCATGAAGGAAAAACGACGTTCTTTCACATCGCATCGAGGGACCCCTAGATCCAGCCACTTGCCGGTTATAAATGAACGGAGCCAGAGAACAGACTCCTGGCCTGATAGGATATATGAGGATTCGATTGTGCGAAGCGTGATCAATAATCTCAGAGCTAGTAAGAGGAATTCGCAAGTTGATGAACCTTTTTTGACACCAAAATGAAGGTAATTAAAAACCGGCCAAGTGCGAGTCGGACCATTATATTAAGTATTTTTTATGTGGCACGGTATCAGAAATCTATCATCTGTGAAAATTTCAACTGTCTATAATAGCTATCACGGTTTATGAGATACAGCCTGGTTTATGAGATACAGACAGTGGAGTCTTTAGTAATCCAGTTTTTACCCTTTGAGTACGGAACCCTAAAAAATGCATTGGAGAGAACAGCTAGAAAAGTATTAGATGTACGAAATTGTAGAATTTTAGTTTCCAATTATAAATATTGGAGAATGTAGACGGGGCGACGACAAACAGTTAATTGGACAAATATAACCATTTGAACATTAAAATATCAATTTATTTTTTCATTTCAATAACATTTGTACAAAATATTATGAATATAATAATAATTATACAACAGTATACTTAGATATTGTACCAATCAGTAAATAACTAACTTTTATCACAGCAAAGCTTGAGGAATACGTCTTTACAGATTTAATCTGTATTTAAAATGAGGAGTTATAACTTGATACAAGTTTGCTATCTTATTAATAAAGGTATCTATCCACATGAATATATTTTACAGTAAATGCTTTGCCAATTTACTTAGATCATTGACGATAATACAGTACAATTAGTTTATATGAAGAAAATTGTGCTGTATTGACGTCATGCCATGTGCTTTATGCGTTTTTGAAATGCATCAATCAGCGTCAGCGGCGATTGGTGCATCACAAGACGACGAAGTGTGACGTAGCTTAACACATAAACACTAAAGGCGGCAATCGCTTCCGCTGGGTGTAAAATTGTGTGAATTAATCTTTTACTGTCATTTATACCGACTTTCTGTGATGATTTATCAGGCTAAGAACTACTGTAAGCAAATTCAATTCAACTAATTTAATTAAGTACCTAATAAAGTACATTTGTCACACATTTACTACAATTTTATTTTCCTTGTCCTTATTTTTACCAAGATGTTTCACTTGTGAAGTGTAAACGTCATATCCTAGTGATATGGTGTTGTCATATAGCACCCTAAATCTAGTCGGTAAGAAATAAAAATTGATTACTTGCGCTGGCGGCCACACCATCCATTCTGCTTTGTAAAGTTTAACAAACTTGTCTTCAACTTCTTCCTTGAAATTTTCATAGGGTTTCTCTTCAAATAAGGCTACACTCCCGAAAAACGTGAGGATCATAATCGGTGAGAATACAAGCTGGTCCAGCGTTAGCTTTTTCACAACCATTTTGAAAGTTTTTCCTATGATAAATTTATCTAATACCTTGTACCAGTGGTGGCAGAGGATACCGACAGCTACACCGGAGCACCCCATGTGCATAGTTCTTTTCGGGTCATATCTTTCAACTTGCTTGGTGTATATTTCATATGACTGTTCCAATAAATCTCCTACTCCAGACAAAGTGACTGATATTGTTATATTTGTGTATAATAAATATTTGTCACTGAATGCCACTTGTACTACTTTCCTGATTCTGCCTTTTGAACTTCTGATATTTGTTGCTAATTTTCTCCAAGTTATGCCGAGTGCTGTGGAGAGCATTTTCTGTATCTGCAAAGATAAGATAAACTAGGTGAATACTTGAATAGGTATCTTCTAGAAAGGCATGTTACATCTTAGGCCGCATCATCACCTACCATCAGGCAAGTGTGATAGTGGTCAAACGCTGACCTATAATATATAAAAAAAAAACAAAAAAAAAACTATTATGTATGTTTCTAATGAGACGAAATAATTAAGTATTTAAGTATTACTTCAGCTAATTCTATCCTACAAATAAAAGTTTACTTTCACAATACATTTTATTGAAGTTAAGATAAATAACTAATTGATATAAAATTTTAAAGATATCAATTTCAATTCTCATCATTTGGTATTTCTTTATTTGCCTTATGGTGCTTCACATGTGATGTGTAAATATCATATCCCAAAGATATTACATTATCGTAAACAACTCTATATTTGGTTGGCAAGAAATAAAAATTAATTATCTGTGCTGGCGGCCAGACAACCCATTCTGCTTTGTACAGCGTCCAAAATTTGTCGCGAACTTCTTCTGTGAAGTTTTCCATTGGATTATCTTCAAAAATGGCAACAGTTGCAAAGAAAGACAATATTATAACAGGGGAGCATATGAATTGATCTAATATTAGTTTCCTTATCACCATACCCAATGTTCTGCCAACAATAATTGTATCTATGACGTTGTACCAATGGTGGCAAATGACACCCGCTATAGACCCAGAGAATCCCATATGAGCCGTGCGTTGTAAGTCTAATTCGTCTATCTCTCCTTTAAACTTTTCATATCTCTGTTCTATCATATCTCCCATTGCAGATATAGCCATTGAGAGAGATACATTGGTGTATAAGAGATTCTTGCGATTAAATGCGTCTGCTACAGCTTGCTTGTATGATTTATAGGCTCTTGAATAGAACCTTCTCACAACCATGTCATGATTATGTGTAACCTAAAACAAATTGGGTCATTCAAATATAAACTAAATCTGCTTTACAACAATGTATTCCTTCTCGTCAAATCCTACGAAGTAAGGCAAATAGGTTATCTGGCGCCTCTGTCCTAAAACATAACCTGCATTCACGCGTTTATACTTTAGTTCTATGTTTAAAATACTTCGATATTTAAAATTCTACTCCAAATAGGTACAAAACTGATGAATAAAAGTTTATTTTACAGACGAAAAATTCAAATAAATTAAAAATCTAGTGTGAAACTTACATCGAAAATGTTGGTACGTGCTGCAGGTTATTTTATTGTAAAGAAATTACCCACAACCCCACAGCACACAATTTACATTGAATTTATCGAAACATTGTAATGAATTGCTAATTGACACAAAAAAGAAGCTTATTTTCAGGAGTAAAATAAAATTGCTTCTAACCTCAAAATCACAACAAAGCGATCAAAAACATAGACAAAAATAGAAGCGAGCCACAGACTGCCGATCGAAAGTCAAAACATGGTCAAATCAAAACCCAAGCTTCAAGGCATTGACACAATATTTTTATTATGGCAACACTGAAAAAAAAATGTCTATGATTTTTTTTTCTACTCTGTGGTTTCGATCAATTTTTTCATTCATTCATCGATATTGTCGGCGTTTGGACCGTATTTTCGCAGTTTCTAATTTTCTTATTTTACAATATTTTCTACTTTTCAGAACCAACCACAGTGTTGTTATAACTAATTGCTTTCAAAACTCTCCTGAATAAAACGCTAACATGGTTGGTAAGTACAGAAACCTTTGAAAAGCAAGCATAATTAGTTGGCGACTCGACCAAGTTTCTTGAGTTTATTCAATTGACTAAAAAACTTGTAATTTCAGAGAATCTAACCCTCGATAGACATGCTATGAAAGATTCTTCCACGTCCCATCTTCGTATATACGTCGGAGGCTTGGCAGACAAGGCAACTGTCGACGACGTTTATGAGCACTTTCAGGGTTATGGGCAGATCAACGGCATCGTTCTAAACAGACAATTTGGATTTGTTCAGTTCGAAACGGAAAAAAGCGCTCAAGAAGCTATTTGCAAGGCTAATGGGACACAAATCCATGGAAAAATGCTTACCGTTAGGACTGCCCAACACAATCCAGATAAAAGGTAATTGGACACTGCATATTGCCAAGTAAGTTGAGAGTATAGCTGTATTTGCGCTGACTATGCCTCTAATTACATGTCCATGATACTAAATATTAAAGTAAGTATGTTTATAATGAAGCAAAATCTTCTATACAGATAAAATGCTTTATCCTGAACTACCAGCGCTCCGTGGTTTCACCCGCATAACTCCCGATCCCATGGGAATATCGAAATATAAAATAGCCTATAGCCTTCCTCGACAAATGGACTATCCAACACAAAAATAATTTTTCAATTCGAACCAGTAGTTCCTGAGATTAGTGCATTCCAACAAACAAACTCTTCAGCTTTATAATCTATACATATAAAATGCTTTGTCCTGAATGACAGACTGACTGGCGGATCAACGCACAGCCTAAACCGCTGATCGTAGAGACCTGAAACTTTGTGGGTGTGTTCTTTGTATGACGTAGGCATCCGATAAGAAAGGATTTTCCGAAATTATATCCCTAAAGGGATGAAAAAGGGGGGCAAAGTTTGTATGGGACAACGCGATTCCTTGGTCAATTTCTGATTGATCCGCGGATGAAGTGGCGGGAAAAAGCTAGTATTAGTATAGATGTCTAACTGACGGATCAACGCACAGCCTAAACCACTGATAGTGCAGACCTGTAACTTGAACAGCGTATTCTTTGTATGACGAAGGCATCCGATAAGAAACGATTTTGTAAAAACCAACTCCTACACGAACCAAGCCACACATTAAAGCTAGTTGCAGTATTATGGGCATTTCTATATTTGAGCTACTAGAGAATACTGAGGATTTGGCATTAGCCTGGTACTTTAGGGACTAAATAAAAGCATTGAAATAAGGAAATTTTATTTAATTGAGTTATTGTGTTGATAATTTAGATTTGCAACTAAGTGATAAGACCTTAGCCTTTTAACAAAATAAATAATTACAACCTTACGAACGCATTTGGCGAATATTGGTGTGGAATAAAATATGCATGTGCAATGGGTAGGATGATGCCTAAGTGCGAAAATCGGAGCCCTCAACCTGAACCCTTCTCACCAAGGTGGCAAGACAAATTTGCCAGCCAACAAATTCGATTTAGTTTAGTTCGATGACCCAGTTCTAACTGACCACCCAGCCGGCAGTCCAGCATGGGTTGCAGGTTCTATCTCCGCCTCAGACAAGTATTTATGCTTAGATATTTGTCTGTGGTCTGGTTGTTTCTATCTATGTATTTTATGTATATGCAAAATAAAAGTATGATATAAGTAGTATATCTGTTGTCCAGCACCCATAACACAAGTCTAGTCACTGAGCTTGGGGCTAGATGGCGATGTGTGGAATGTCCTGCAATATTATTAATATTAACAAAAAGTGTTCCTTTGTTTTAAATTGTTGAATTTCCACACTTCTAATACCATCTCATGTTATTTCCAGACGTGACAACGACACAGTCACCACACATACTCACACCCCCGACTTGCCTCCTGCAGTGGCGTTGAATGACAACCTGCCGCTAACCAACGATGATACCGGTGACGATCAATATGACAATTTTGGCAACTTTATCGGTGATAAGAGTAAGAGTTAAATACTCATAACATGGTCCATTAGTTGAATATTGCTGGTGTGAGTAGATATGGCATGGCTTACAAAAGCATTTTTAGGAAAAAGCACTGCTTTTTGTGAATTTATCAGATAGAACGCTGAATATATTAATAATTCCCATTTAAAGAGTTCCGTACCTCAAAAGGTAAAAAAAGAAACCACTTTTTTGTCCGTATGTCTGTTTTCTATACAACATGAGAATGACATTTTAAAAAAACTTTTATTATTATTTCCCAATTTGTTTTATAGCAATGCACTTTTTGTATTCTTTATTTGATTCTATGTGGTTTTTTTTATTTCTAACCATGTTATGCTTGAAAAGTATAAAGTATGCTTTAATTGAGTACAATATGCATGATTGCCGTATTGCTTTTTGCTGTCATTGAAGTTGCCTCTATTTTATGATTTTATTGTTTGCAACAGGACGCCCTCCTTAGTTCTAAAATTGCTAATAATAGAAAGTTTTCTACTTAAGCATGTCTAAGGCCTGAAACTTGCGTTATGTGAGCGCCCGCACGGTTCCATACGAAATTGCCCCATCGCACACGTGGGCAATTTTGTATGGCCAATTTCTTAAGACCTTTAATCTTAAATAATGGCTGTCATAACTTAAGTCAACAGTTTAATAACTATTAAAAACAATGGTGCTGTACAATCAGGGAACAAAAGCGGAAACTCACCATAGAGACAGTAATACAGTAACAAGTACATTCCTGCTTGCAATCCTACGTCACTGTGTCGCTTTTAAACTATAATAAGTCAATTATCATCTTCCAGGCTACAACAGAGATGAAGAGTATGAAGATGTTGGTTGGAATGAGTCGGAGGGAAGGCAGGAGAGTCGCGGGGGGAGGCAGGAGTCGCGCGGGGGGCCGCGAGGTCGTGGGCCGCGTGGGGCGAGAGGCGCGCGCGGGGCTCGAGGCAGGGGGGCGTCTAACTTTAGGGATAGATCTCCCATTGGAGGGGGGCGAGGTATGTATTACTTTTAAGTACATATAAAATATACCTAATAGATCATCATCATCTTCCTGCCCTTATCCCAATTTATTTTAGGGTCGGCGCAGTATGTTTTTTTCTTCGATTCACTCATATTAGTCATCATCTCATCGCTGACATTAATCTCTCTCATGTCTTGTCTTACGCAGTCCATCCATCTTTTCTTTGGTCGTCCTCTTCCTCTCTATTCCTCTATACTCTCCTCATCGCTCTTCTAGTCACATGCGTCTCTTCAAAATAAAAATATACCTAATAGATAGATTAGTCATAATAGTCACGGTGCCAGACTGCCAAACACAGAGTTGCGGGTTTGATTCCCGCCTCAGACAAGTATTTATGCTTAGATATTTGTCTGTGGTCTTATTTCTATGTATTATAAATAAAGCTGAAGAGTTTGTTTGTTTGAACGCGCTAATCTCAGGAACTACTGGTTCAAATTGAAAAATTATTTTTGTTTTGGATAGTCCATTTATCGAGGTAGGCTATGGGCTACTTTTTATTTTAATATATACCCACAGGATCGGGACTTATGCGGGTGAAACCGCGGGGCGTAGCTAGTTTATTAAATAGACTAGCGACCCGCCCCGGCTTTGCACGGCTATATTATGCATGTATTATACATATAAACCTTCCTCTTAAATCACTCTGTCTATTAAAAAAAACCGCATCAAAATCCGTTGCGTAGTTTTAAAGATTTAAGTATACAAAGGGATATAGGGACAGAGAAAGCGACTTTGTTTTATACTATGTAGTGATAGTGATATGTAGTAATACGTTGTTAACACAGGTGGTGAGTGGGCCGAGAGAAGTGGTTACGATCGCTATCCACCACCGGACTACCCTCGCACGTTGCCGACGGTCGAGAGAAATGACTGCGAAATTATTGTCGTATCGAAAGCACTTACGTAAGTACTTCTATTATATAATTTGGAGTTTATTTCGTAGATTTTAATCCTACTATCATTGCATATTAATAGATAGAGTGATTCAAGAGGAAGGTTTTATGTATAATATATGCATAATATAGCCGTGCGAAGCCGGAGCGGGTCGCTAGTAGGCTATATAACACTTTTTTATCCCGATATTCCCACGGGATCGGGACTTACGCGGGTGAAACCGCGGGGCGCAGCTAGTCACTACATAGTATAAAACAAAGTCGCTTTCTCTCTCCCTATGTCCCTATGTACGCTTAAATCTTTCAAACTACGCAACGGATTTTGATGAATAAATAAATAAATAGCCGTGCGAAGCAGGAGCGGGTCGCTAGTAGGCTATATAAGACTTTTTTATCCCGATATTCCCACGGGATCGGGACTTACGCGGGTGAAACCGCGGGGCGCAGCTAGACACTACATAGTATAAAACAAAGTCGCTTTCACTCTCCCTATGTCCCTATGTACGCTTAAATCTTTAAAACTACGCAACGGATTTTGATGAATAAATAAATAAATAGCCGTGCGAAGCAGGAGCGGGTCGCTAGTAGGCTATATAACACTTTTTTATCCCGATATTCCCACGGGATCGGGACTTACGCGGGTGAAACCGCGGGGCGCAGCTAGTCACTACATAGTATAAAACAAAGTCGCTTTCTCTCTCCCTATGTCCCTATGTACGCTTAAATCTTTAAAACTACGCAACGGATTTTGATGAATAAATAAATAAATAGCCGTGCGAAGCAGGAGCGGGTCGCTAGTAGGCTATATAACACTTTTTTATCCCGATATTCCCACGGGATCGGGACTTACGCGGGGCGCAGCCAGTCACTACATAGTATAAAACAAAGTCGCTTTCTCTCTCCCTATGTCCCTATGTACGCTTAAATCTTTAAAACTACGCAACGGATTTTGATGAATAAATAAATAAATAGCCGTGCGAAGCAGGAGCGGGTCGCTAGTAGGCTATATAACACTTTTTTATCCCGATATTCCCACGGGATCGGGACTTACGCGGGTGAAACCGCGGGGCGCAGCTAGTCACTACATAGTATAAAACAAAGTCGCTTTCTCTCTCCCTATGTCCCTATGTACGCTTAAATCTTTAAAACTACGCAACGGATTTTGATGAATAAATAAATAAATAGCCGTGCGAAGCAGGAGCGGGTCGCTAGTAGGCTATATAACACTTTTTTATCCCGATTTTCTCACGGGATCGGGACTTACGCGGGTGAAACCGCGGGGCGCAGCTAGTAAACCTATAATTTGTTTACAGTGAGTATGCAGAGTACATAGAAGGCCGCCTCAAACGCCTTGGCATAGTAGTGGACCTCCTCTTCCCCATGGAAGACGTCCCTATAGGCAAGGTGCTCGGGAACATCGCGTCTAGAGGCTGTCTCTACGCCATACTTGTCATGCCACAGAACCAGGAAAATAGGAGTCTTACGCTCACTATATTGCATGGATTGCCGCAGGGTAGGTAGTTTTACTTTAGATTTCTTTTAGTTTGGTGATGTTTTACATTGTTCCTAAATACGGTCACATTACCAATTAGCTGAACCCCACGTGACCCAGAGCTCAATCGCATCTGTAAAAAATATAGTACCTTAGGTATACCTATTTTGTTATTTTTTTATATTGAATCTTATAGTATATTGTTTAAAAAAAACAGAATCTGGTAACATTACTTTACAACCTCACAGATATGCGAATGTGCTCTAGGTCACGTGGGGTTCAGCTAATTGGTAATGTGACTGTACTATCAGGGGACAAATTCTCATAACCACCTCCATACCTAAATGTGAATAATTTATTGGTAGAAAGAGGTTATAAGTTGAAGACTTTTTGGCGGTAGAATACATAGTGTCAATACTTGGCTTCAAATAGTTTCGGACTTTCGACCTCTTTCTTCTACAATTTCATTCCGACGCTACTCCATTTTAAAACGCGTCTGCACCAATGCTTCGTAATCCTTTAGTCTATTTAAATATAAAGGTATCTGATTCCAGGCTCTTGCTTTTAGCTTCCATTAGACCATTACATTTTCCATTCGTGTCAAATTGTATTTTTTTTATCTTATATATTCTTCCAAAATATTAGACTAGATCATATTTAACTTATTTACATTAATTATTTATTTACATTAATTCTTCCAAATAAACTAAGTAAGTACAGTCGGAATAACATCCCAGAGCTCACTCGCACATCTGTAAGGTAGTAAAGTAATGTTACCTGATTCTGTTATCTTTTTTTAAACAATATGAGTACTATACAATACTATATATTAAAAAATAACAAAATAGGTAAATACTACATTTTTTACAGAGCTTTGGGTCACGTGGGGTTCAGCTAATTGGTATTCCGACTGTACTCAATTCTGTGATTTGTGTGTACAGAACACAGGAATATGCCCCTCGAAGACGCTCTACAACTGCTGTCCCGTAACTTCCAAGAGGTCCAACGTGGCGGGTCTTCAGGCCGCGAGGCGGTCTACGCTCTACTCGGACAGCTGGCTGACGGACGAACGCTGACCGTGCTGCAGTATGACAAAGTTATCGAGTATATTAAGGTAGGATATACTTCTGTTGGTACCAAATTAGCTGCCGCCCCGCGGTTTCACCCGCATAAGTCTGTAGGAAAGTCCTGTAGGATATCGAAATATAAAGCAGCCTATATGATAATCCAGATTTTCAGCTACATACCGAATTTAATCTCAATCGATTAAGTAGTTTTAGCGTACCTATAGGAGTAACAAACATACACTCTCACAAACTATCACATTTGTAATATTAGTAGGAGATTAGTTGGACAGCCGCGTCTTGCAGTTTTACAAATTTTCATGAAAATCTGTAGAGCCATTTGTGAAGGGGCATTTGTAATATTAGTAGAAAATTAACACTATTTTACGCTGATCCCCTGAGAATATCAAGAAAAAGTCTTTGTGCTGTTCTTGGGTCCAACTATCTACGTACTAAACATTGAAATTCTTTAGTATATTTTTTCCGTGACGAATAAAATACACACAGACAAATACTTCTAGAATGTCTGAGTTTTAATTCTATTTAAACTTTTCCAGGAGCGTCGAGAACAGCAAGTCAAGATCGAGCTCGGCGAGCCTACAGCTCCAGTCACAACGAAAGCTCAAGCTGAACTTCAAGAACGTATCCTCAGTATCCTAAACGAGAAGAAGGTAACGGAACCACAACCGGTTGCACCCGTACCGGCACCTGTACCAGCTCCTGACCCACAGAAGAAACTGCTCAACGATCCCACCGTTAGAAAAGCTTTAGACTCCATTTTGTCAAAGTTTATATAAGATTTGTGAATCGGTGGATGATGTTAAAAAAATCCCTTGTTCTAATTTGTTTAAGCGAATTGGTATTAGTACAGTCAGAAAAGGACTGAGGGTAGCAGGTGCATATTTGAAAGTTTTAATTTTTTTAATAACGGTTCAGTAATTGTAAATTATTCTGCTTGATATCACTAAAGCTTTCGAAGTGTTAGTTATTTCACGCAGAATAACCAAAAAATATTGAACCGTCATTAAAATAATTAGAACTTTAAAATATGCACCTGCTACCACCCTCAGTCTTTTTCTGACTGTACGAAAGGGAGTTGTTCTAGACGTCTAGGCGAACAACTTTTGTTCTACGACTTTTGGAAAGTAGAACTTTTTTTTCCATAATTTTTACATGAAAATCAGCTGTCTCATACAAAAACTTCGAACGAAATGTTCGAATTTCCAAAAGTTATTTGCCTAGACCCTTTCGTATTAAAACCTCTTCGCTGAAACATATTGTATATCCCTACTGGTTGAAGTTTTTTTTTCGAATTATCGCTACCAGTGGGATAGGTATATGGAATGTTCTGCTCCATCTATCCCTACTGATACGGTAGGGGCACTTGGATTTTTTTCCAAATATCGCTACCGGGTGGGATATATGGACCCTTCTTCTCCATTATATCCTACTGGATAAATGGGAAAAAACTCCAAGTACTTATCCATACCAGTAGGGATATATTGAACAGGGGAAAATAGGCATGTTTAAACTTGGCCGGAATGTGAAGCTGCAGCGACTGGGACTGCCTTTTATGCAAGTATGGAGGGAGAACACTCTTAAACCAGTACTACACTACTCATGAAGTTGATTGAAGTAACCCGAATTAGATAGTGTTGAGACTTTGGGCTACATCGCCTCGCCTCGGTTGACTTCCGCTCGTTGTCGGTATTTGTGCACGAGTCAAAGGGCCCGAGGTGACGAGGAGTTCGAATACGAACGTTTCTCGAGAAGTTGCATGAGTGTGTAAGCGCTTTCTTCGAACTTCAGTCAGCCTCGTCGAATAACTTCACGAGTAGTGTAGTGGAGGCTTAATTTTTTATTCGTTGCTGCGACAACCTTCGCTGCTACTTCCGGGCGGTCAATTTATATCACCAGCTTTGCCGTGCCACATGTCCGCCGAAATCGTTCTTTTAAGCTACTAGTAGGTTAATTTAATATGTAAGGAAAACATGAACTTTTTTAAGTAAAGGTGACACTGCATTTCATTTTTATCCGACCGCAAGGAAAGGGTTATGTTTTTCGCGCCTCTCTTGCATTTTTGCAATAATAATTAAAGTATCGTTAGATTCGTCTCATTATTAGTTAAGTGACATATAAAAACGAATATGGGGGCTGCTAGATTTCATAGTTTATAGTGTTTTTTTTTTCTCTTTTTTATGTAAGCTTACTAACTTATTTGTGACTGGCTTCTCTCATTGTAAGAATCCTAAAACATTAATGGTTATCTAGCAGTGTCCTTTGGTTTTACTCGCGTAAGTTCCGAACCTGTGGATAAAGCTTTTTAAAATCGGTTTAGTAGTTTTTGAGATTACCCATTACCAACATACAAATAAGTAGTAAGTATTTATGTATATTCTTCCAAATTTGGATCCTCTATTAGCAAAATGTAATAAAACTACACATTTTGAGAGATTGTGCATAGACTAATATCTATGAATTAGATACTAAGTAACTGATGTCAGAGTTAATTATTTACAAAATTAAAACAAATTTAATTTTATTACATCAGTTTTATTTATAAGTTCATACATTAAGTGGTCTATTAAGTCGATAGATAGCAGTTTATTGGTGATGGGAGTGACAAACAGTGCTATATTAAAGTTAATCTTGTTATTTTATATATTACATTCACACAAATGTAGGCGATCTTTCCATATAAACTAACAATTAATTACTTTCGTCTAAATATGTGAGGGTGAAATAAAAACTAACATTTATTAACAGAGTCTATTTATGGTAGGAATATATCAACATTCAAAGCTGAAGTATTTGTCAAGAATAAAAATTCTACATGCACTATTTCTTATAAATTTTAGTAGAAAAAAGATTAAACAATACTGACATGATTATGAAATGTCGAAACGATACCGCGAGCGAGCAGTCCCCGTGAAGACACCGAGTCGAGCGTCCTCTTTGACACAACGCGCGCAATTTTTGTATAATACCAACATTTTCGTATTTACTTTAGTCGATTTTGTAATTTGATTCAATACATCTGAGATCAAGGCCCTGATATTCATTTCGAAAGCATCATCTCTTTAAATTACTCTCTTCCCTTTCTAGTGACTATCTATACAAGATACATAATACATATATATTAACTAATTATAGGAATATCCACATCTTACTCTATATAAACATTTCCACAGCTCCCTTACATAATAACAGCAAGTAAATGCCTCAACACACCCATCAACACTCCATTTAAGCTATTATTTGGAAGAATTTGGTGTCAACAGGGAGATCGATAGGTGATGTAATATTTACATAGGTCACAACAATGATTGCACTGCTGACTGACATGACCAGTCAACAGCCAATTTGGAAATTTCAATAACATTTCATATGTAACAAATTAGGTCGATCTCTCAGATGGATCTTCTTGTTTTGTTGGATCGAAGCCTTCTTTTATATGTCCTCCGGTGCCTTTAGGATCCAGGTCAGTCGCCCAGCTGAAGTGCATCAATGCTAAATGTGAATTGCCTAATTTATTGTGAACTTTACCGAGTAAGTAATAAACTAATGATTCCCGCGGTGCGATGTCTTTAAGATGGTGCAAGTCTGCCAATGCATCTTGCGGTCGGCCAGCGCGAAGCAGCACTGACGCTCGGTGGAAACGGCACAGAGGATTCTCTGTATCTAAAGCTACTGCTCTCTCTAGAGTGGCGAGAGCGCGATCCATCTTACCCAAAGCTGCTTGCGCCAACCCCAGTTGGCATCTCAATACTCCCGAATGTGGATGAATAGTAAGAGCGCGGCGGATGTGAACTTCGGACGCTTTCCAACGCTCTTGTCTCGCGTAAACGGTTGCAATACCGAACCAGGCCACGTAGTTACGCGGATCAATGCTCACTGCGGTTCTGAAACTCGCTAGAGCCTTGTCAGTCTCTTCGGCTACTGCATACTCGTGTCCCAACAGGGCGTGCGCATAAGCTGCATCAGGATCGATTTGAACAGCCCTCTTAAAGAATTTCAGAGCTGTTTCACGCTCTTTGTGTAATGAAAAACAGTTGCCGGCAGCTAGCCAAGCTATAGGATCAGTTCTGTTCAACTCTACTAACTCTTGAGCTAACGCCGACAACTGTGCCTCTTTTTGCAAGTGCCATAGGCAGGTACTGTAGATGTCCATCCCCTCTGTACGATTAGGATACTGTTTTCTAATTTCGGCAAATATTTTTGCAGCTGCCTCATACTGGGCTAATTCGTAATGTGCTCGAGCTATCATCGTTTGCACCCATGGGGAGGCAAACTGTTTAGGAGTTATTTCTTGGAATAATTTTATCGCATTTTTACAATCTAAGAAAGCGAGTGATTTATAAGCGTCGCCTAAATCTCGAAACAAGTTTAACAGCGCCACGCCATTCGACGTTTTCGGCGTCAGCGTCGGGGTTGCTGTTTCAATGGATTTACTTCTTTCATTAGTATCGGATGTGTTTGATTTGATATTTTTAGCAGTACGCTGTTTGTTTTTTCTCGAAGGGCTTTTAGGCGCGACAAATTTTCTGCTTGGTGATTTGTTATTTTCTTTTACTGAATAACTGCTGTTGTTGTTACTGAATAGCCTCGATGAACGACGTGGTGCCGGTCCGAGCGTGCACCTGGGAGCCGGGCTGAATACTGCATCCTTCAGTTGCCCCATCTGAGCTCGGAAAGTGTTTACTATTTTAGGTATGGCCTTCTGTTCATTTGAATCAGTCAATGTGGGGGTTGTGTACATCACAGGAGATTCTTCCATTGGTAACATGCCAAAAGATGGGGAGAATGGAATAGGCGCTATACCACTAAACACGCTATGCATTCTTTTAACAGGTGCTTGAGTTTCAGGTGTAATACTCGTGGACATAGTCATTGGTGTCCGAGCTGTTACATTGTTAGGAGTGACATTGGTATGAATGCTTGTATTACTAGGAATGTTACTATTAACAAATGATATATTTTCTGAATTGTTGACTAGATTCACTAATGTTGTAACGCCAAATGTGAATTCAGAGTTGTTCATTTGAAACACTTGATGAGGATCCACTTTCTCTCCCATATTGCATAGTTGTGCGAATGATTTCCACATGAATGGGTTGAGCGAGAGTGCTTTTTTATGTGCCTCGACAGCCTTACTCCGGCGCTCTGTGATGTTGTATACTTTGGCAAGGAGCTGAAGGGCGTATGGTGCTTGATCTCCAAACTCTGATGCAACTATATCAAGGTTTGATCCTAGGGCTAACTCGGCATCTTTGTATCTGAAAATTAATATTGATTTTATACTGCAGTTCTAAAAGGAAGGATGTGTTGCACAATAAAATACATAATTTGTATGGTCATTGTAATACATAATAGATCACTAATCTTTAGTTAGGGATAAGATAGTCTATAGCATAACAATGTAAACAAGAAGATACTTACGATTTCAGGTCAATGGAGCATTTGGCTAGAAGGAATCTAGCTTGTGGTAATGTAAGCGATATGTTGTGTAGTAAATGATGAGTCTCATTCACACGTCCAGCTCTATAGTAACAGGTGCCCAACAAGAATGCTGTTTCTTCTGAAGCAACTGGAAATAACGAAGATAATTTGACTAATTACGTATCATTAGCAAACGATATATACTCAAGTGTAGGTAACATAAACCATTTCAAAATACAGTTGCGTAAAAATCAATATTTGCAAGAATGCAGGTGCTAAACAATCGATTGTCCTACAGACGACCGTAGCTATTCTAATGGAATTTATTACCTTCGGCGTGCAATCTCTCCGCCAGGAATATAGCGTTGTCGTATTCATAATTATTGAGACAATCCCAAACGATAACCTGTGGGAATTTGAATGAATTAGTAAACGGCAGAAGAGAACACTTTGACAACCCCAGAATTTTCTTCCATTACCTGTATTGGTTCTTGCACAATCATTTTTATTTATAATTTATACACTTCTAGGAATATAATAATCACTAAAATTACATTGCCAGCCACGATTTTACCCAGCAGTCACAAAATAAAATTGAACATCTTTCGCGATTACGACGGACATTTTCATTTTATTTGTTGATTGTCTATGGCTATTTAGTGTTGCCAGTTGTCAACAAAAATAGCAAAAAAAACCTCCCATTCACGCTACGATCGTATTTTGAACACAGTGAAAATGTGGCCAAAGTGTTTTATTCTTCATTCATTCATTAATCAATCATTCGATCAATCTACATCATTCATTCATTCGTCCATTAGTGATTATTTTCTCTTTGGTCCACTAGAAAGAAAAATCACGAAACGAATATCGCTTCTTGTGCAAAATAAAAAGCGAAAAATATTTTGAGAAAGCAGATTTGGTGTTAAAGTGTTTTTCAAAGTGTTTGTAAATATTTGCAGTGAGTTTGTGATACATATTCGGTGTAAGTGATATCGCAGCTGTGAACGTAACTTGCGATTTCTGTGTACAATATGCGCAGAGTGTTGATTACGGATGACATCTGATAACAAAAAGAAAACAGAAGTAGACGTGTTCTATATTGTCTGAAATCAGGTAATATTTACAAATACTTTGTATTTGCATGCATTTTCTTAAGGAATATTCATTCATAGAGTTCAAAAGCTTTCGTTTTAGTCACTTGTTTGAGTTGCCCCTTCACCGATCGTGGTGCAAACATGAAAATGTCAATACGTGACCTCCAATCTAGTTCCTTGAATATCATTTCTCATTCATAATAATCTGTTGCTCTGATTTATTAACATTTGTTTATAAAATCTACATACACTTTGGAAATTAATGTGCTACCACTTAACTAGGAACTAATTATCTTGATGAGTCAATTTCCCAAGCAAAGTAGGTACCAAGATTAAAGTTCTCATAGATTGTATGAAACAATCCCTCATTATTGTAAAACAATGATGTCCTCCAGTTATTTGTACAGCTGATAACAATTTAACTGCATTGAAATGGAATTGTATCGAAGCTTTATTCTTCAGAAATACTGATAACAGTTTTCAGTCTAATAGCAAGAAATTTTACACATACCTAAATGAGCACTAATTTAGAAATTAAAAATATGCATTTTTATTGCTGGACATTTAAATGGTTGGACATAAGATCATGAATCGGGTATTTCTGCAGTTGGACAATTTTATGTTTAAACTAAAAAAGTTTGATTTGCCATTTTTAATATATAATCAATTTAAATAAAAATCAATGCCACTTTTCGTTTTGATTTTAAACTCAAGAACGGGCTCACCTATCCAAACCAATTTTTTAAGCTTTGTTCGGACTAGTAGATGGTTTATGTGAAGTTTGCACAAAATTCTTTCTCCTTCTTTATTTATCATCACATTTTTTTTATATGGCAAAAAAAACGTTTTCCGGGACGGCTAGTATAACATAATAATTTCTTTTATTCCCAACTTAAGTTGTACAATTATTGATGTCTGAACTTTTCTTTTTGGTCTGAATTTTTCTTCTTATTGATGTCTGAAATTTTTTTTTTGGCCATTAGTCGTGCGAACGATATAAAGCCACAAGGCTAAGCTAGTAAAACAAGAATGTTAGCCTAGCATTGATTATGATATCAGCCCAAAAAGAACCTTTAATCATTTTACTTTAGAAAGAACTTAAAACTAACTGACATGACAAACAAGAGCTCAAACATGCTGGTGTCACAATATTATTCAAATAATGTTGTGTAAATAAATAAAATAATTACATAACAACAATTTGAAGAATGCTGTCAATTTATATTCAGCACTATTGCACACTTATTTTATGTAATACAAACTCAATGAGCACTGTGGGGCTTCTTTTTTCTTGCTTTTTCATAAGCTGATGGTGTGAGAATGTGGCATGAAGAAAGTGACCACTGCCTTGTGTTTCTTGTTTAAATCACTTGCTTCTGTTTTAGTCTTTGGCACCCTAAGCTGTGAGGGCAGCTTAGGGAGCTCGAGAGGTGAGAGGGTTGGGGTTTCAGGTATGTAGGAGCCTGTAGTATTTCATCTTATCCTGGTTTCAGACCTTCCCTTTTAGTGCCTAGAGTTTATGCTAACACTGCTCCTAATAGGTTGGGTTAGGTTGAGGGCTCCGACTCCCAGCACATAGGCAATCATCCTGCCTATTGTGCATGAATATATCAAAGTATTCTAATACCAATTTTCAATTACTTTTATCAAAATTGGTAAAGAGAAAAGATAAAAATCTGCCAGTAGTTTTAGAGCCTATTCTTATGTACCTATAGGGTAATGTACTTACTATGAATCTTGTTATCTGCAATAAATGTTTTTTATTTAATTTTGGCAAAAAAATTAAATATGATTATTAATAATAGGTTGGTAGTTACTAAAATAATGCCACTCAAACAATTCTACCTTAAAATACAAACTAAAACTGCAACACATAATAATATGCATAAATAATTATGAAATTGTAGATTTTATGATTGATAGACAAATCAACATTGCTTAACTCATTATTTTAAATATTCTTAATTAGATAGCACTCATTATCTTATCATGATTAGTCATTTGCAGACTATTGATAAGTCACACAGTATTAACCAATCAACTGCTGTTTGTAAATATATTAAAGATGTAGATAGATATATACTTGTATAAAGAAATGAGAGGAGAGACATGAATTTCTATCTGTAAAAGAAAATTAAAATTGATTGAAGAAGTATTAAGTATTTAGTTCAATTACTCTCAAAAAACTATACATTGCTTCTTTATTTTCATTTATCATAAGGATTGACCACTTTCGGTTTATAAGAACGAAGTCCCCCTGCCCTGCTGCATATGTCTGTCTGTCTCTATAACTAATGAACGGGTTTTCCTCGAGTTACCCGTCCGAAGTCAGGGCCGATTGCAAAGCTATAATTTTGAGTAGGTAGGTAATTAAAGCAATTATGCTTTAAGAACAAATTGTAAAAAATGGTTACTGAAGTGTAGTTTTTAAGAACAAATTGTAAAAAATGGTTACTGAAGTGTAAATTGTTGATCGTTTAAAACTTATTTCATCTCAAAACAATTTGGTTCTTTTTTACAAATATAAGTATTTAATTTACCTTAAATTTGAAATTCAACACAATTAGTGTTTCTATAATTACCGTTGTATGTTACCAATAAATAATTTGTATTGTTTTTTACGCTAAAGTTGCAACAGTATTGTTCAATGAAACAAACTCCGAAGACATCGTATTTACTAATCAAATAAAATCTACTTACCTACTTACTTGATTAGAAACTTGTAATCAGTAATCACACATAGCTAGTTTGTTGATACAAAACCTAGAGTCCATTCAATATACCTACCTATAAACATCAAATTTTATTGTTTTAGTTAGCTTGGCCTAATGAATGCCCCTGAGAATCAATTGTTATTGTTTTGACACTACATAGCATTGTTAGAGGCCTTGTATGCTCTAACTGTTTGCCTGTAGAACGATGATCATATCAGACACCTATTAGATAGTAGGTAATTAGATATCCAATCCATAGAGTAGGTATCTTCTAATATCTTAGGCCGCATCGTCACCTACCATCAGGCAGGTGTGATGGTGGTTAAACGCTGACCTGTCATATGTCAAAAAAGGGGTCCTGACACTCTTGCTATGGGAGCTTGGCATAATGTTTTTCTTTGCGCGGTGCACTTTGGGACCCCTACCTAACGATAAACAGCATAAAGACGAGCAAATAATGCTTTCACACCAAACCTCTAAAGCGTCTCGGAAACGGAGTATTCAAAGAAACGCATTCTGACCGAGTAATTCTATATAAGTGTGCGGTGCACATTTTTGAGAAGTTTTGGAGGTTTGGTGTGAAAGCATTATTTATTGTCCGCTGTGATGCCGTCTATCAAATGGTATGGGTCTCAAAGTGCACCACGGCATTATAAGTTCCTATCCTTATTGTGTCCAAAAGGTCTTTAGTCCTTTGTGTTTGAAATAGACTTTTGAATGATGTCATCATTGGTCATGATATTGTATGAGCCATGACCACAATGTCATGACTGAACGCGTCATACATCATCAGACTGTTAAGTCGTTTTTTTAAAACGTACGCAAGCAAGTACTTAAAATAAATCATGCTTAGATATTGGTTGAAAATCGGGTCATTCGCATCATAAAATAAACCTATCCTTTAGCTTTTAGGACAACCGGACATCTGGTATCGGGCTTTAACGACTCATTTCATCATATCTGATAATAGATTAGATCCATGTACCTATTTACTACCTATATTAACTATTACCAATAACATTTTTCTAGTATTTACGTAAGCACGGTAAAATAAAACCTTTATTGCTGTGCGCCGAAACTTTCATTTGCAAATAGGTAAGCTTTTAGGTAAGATTAATTAGGTCAAGGCTACACACTTAACCTAGCTTTTTATTGTCGAGTGAGAAGAGTGTATTAACAAACACTCTTTGGTTAGGATACATCCAGGGAACTGCCTTAGAGCCCATAGTTAATATGCTTCATCATCATCATCATCCGAGCGATGTTCCCGGTTGCATCCTTCTCGGGAGCCCCGGGTCCGCTTTCCTACTTTTACGCCTCCACGTCGCACGATCTTCGGCATCCTTGTTTGTAAGGCCATTTGCACGCATATCACCCCCTACGACGTCAAGCCAGCATTTCTTGGGTCTACCTACCTAGTCTGCCATGACCTGGCGGAGGCGCCATGGCAAGACGTTTGTTCCCCACGTAACTAGCCGGTTTTCGCAAGACGTGACCGTACCAGCGTAAGCGACCATAGTTAATATGCTTATGTATAAATATTTAACTAATGTAGGTGCCTACGTCCCATAGGTAGACATTCACTATCATATCTACGCGATACCTATCTGTTATAAATCACGAAAGTTCGCACAATATTTATTAATTCCAAAAATATGTACCTACTGATAAAATGAAACCTAATCTAGTCCAGGCAAGGCCATTGGGAATGCGTCTCTATTGAAAATACGTAGTCTTCTATTTCAGTTTCGATTATCACAACATATTTCCATAACCTCATAAATTCACTCAGCCTAGCTTGGCATCTCTAAATGGCTCTTCCCTAATTTTATTATAATATCAATATAGAACCAATCATTTTACTGGAAAGTGATTCAATACAATCAAAGAAGCTTTCAACTTTACGCTGGTGTGCGTCTTTGTACGTCTATAACATCGCAGTGATAACGGTCAATTGGGTATTGAGCTATGTAAAGCGTTCACTTGTTATTTATTCCAAGAAATAGCTTTTACCTAAGTAGGATGAGGAACCTAGATCACAAAGAGGTGATCTAGCTTCCTCATTCTCTCCATTGATCTATATATTGAGTATATAACTGCTCGATATATTCAAAGCAGCTAGGATAAGCAGAGTCCGTTCTATTCTACCTGATTACATACAATTACTGATTATCTCAGTTCAACCAAAACTACCGTAATTTACACTGTACGTAAGAAAACAGAGAATGTATCTACGCTAGTAGAGATTTTAGTATGATTTGCTAGTGCTCGAAATAGAGCGAAGGCACCTCGAAGTAGGAATAGTCAAATCAAATTCGTTGAAGACTCAACAGGACGTTTTGTCCTGTTCTTTAAGAAGTAGAAGAATGAAATCTGCGTGTTTTTGCATAGAATAGGGTCGTATTTAACCTCATCTTGGCGGTACCATCACTGACATCAAGAATGGTTCATTCACTATAATAATAAAAAGCCTTCATTTATCGTTCCCTTTTTACACTACAAAAAACCAATTATGCAATAACATATTCTTCATGAGAAATTTATGCTCAATTAATTAATTTGACGGAACCCCCGTTCGGGTAAAGGCCTCCTCCAGGCTTTGAGATTTGGATCGGTTCTGTGCGAGTGTGAGCCAATCCGCGCCGGGGGTGGCCGCCCTTCACTATAGATTTGAATATTTCAGGATTGTATTCAACAGCTCCTTTTTGTCTATACAGGATGACGACGGAGGTGGTCAACGTGACGGCTCAGCCGATGTCGGAGATAGTCCACGAGATATTGAAGCCGCTGCAGGAACCGATGTTCCTTCAAACCCGCACCGCGCAGGTCATAGCCGGCATATTTGTTTGGGCAGCGCTTTTCATCACTTGCCAACAGGTAAGACTCTACTCTCTATTAGTATTGTACCTAGTTCTCTCTCCACAAAGCTCTCCATTACCCACACTTTTCGGCCTGATGCCTTTGCTTTCTCGTACATAAATACTTACGAGATATTTTTAGAACTATAAGACTTATAGACTTAAAAATCTTCCTCAAAAGTAGGATAAGACTTAAAGAATACTTAATTAATCAGGATTTCTATCTGCCATGTTGATCTTTTTTCCTCTTGATTATGGAAATCTAATCCGTAGCGGAACCATCAAAGCGATTAGTTTGTTCACCTCATCTCGCTCGTGTTGTTAAAACGGAAATCCTACCTATGGTTGATGACCTGACATATGCCGGAAAGGAAAAACGTTACCTCTCCACAACCTTACGCTTCAATTTGAAACAGCGCGTTTCGTCCATTAACCCAGTTTATGCAGCTAAAGAATCTTCTTTATTTCGAGCATCAGAACCATTGTTTTAAAAGTAGAATAGTGTAAAAAACACATTTCCCGTTATTTACGATTCTAATTGAACCGAACTTGGAATCCCAAAGGAAATTAGTGTCCTTTGTCAGACACGAAGATAAATTCCATTCAAAATGTATAGTTTCTAGGTCATTTTGTTTTGGGACGGCTGTGATATTGAATAAATTATGACGAGGCAGATCGTGTTTCTTTAATGGCCAACTATTTTCGTATGATATCTTGACGTTATTGAGTAAGAAAATGGTCGAATGTTATAATTTATTTAAGCTGCCTAAAATACGAGGCTACATATATTATGGCATAGAAGGCAATATAGTATAGCATGTAGGTAAGTTATGTAGCTGGAACATTGTTTGCGTGACCTTGATTCACATCGTAGCAAGCAAAATTAGCCCCTAGAAAGTATCTTGTATGAAGTATTCACGCACATTGAATTATACGTAAAAAGTCACTACTATTGCTGCTTACGTATGCCGTGGTCAAGTTGCTAACATTATTTCAAATTGCGGATTTGCGGGCGTGCCTTTGCTTTCTCCTTGCTGACGTATTTTATACGGCAGAGGTTAGAAGGTTATTCGTTGATATAACTACACCTAACACTCAGATTAAACAGTTCTATTTTGGCTAAAAATCTTGTTTACGTTAGTCCATATTGATTTATGTTGATTCAAATATTTTAGGGCTCGAATCGACTACTAAGTACCCCTCTAAAATTCCGTCGTCTCCCCAATTACCCTGTTATTATTAGAACATGCTATAAAATTCCTTTAGAAGGAAGTTAATGTCCAATTTCTGTTACCCTTGTTTAAGTAACTTTGTAAAATTAAGAAATATTTTAGATCATTTCGAAGGTTTAACGACTCGATTATTCATACCACCTTGATATTATTAATAAACGTCTGCCAAACGATTTCCTATTTTTATGTTAGTAGGTGAGCGAATGAAATTGCTATAAAACTAGGTTCTTCTCGGCACGTAATTTTTTATATCTTTGTTTTAGTATCGGTTATGAGATGAAATCATAGTCATTTTTAACGTTCCGTTAATCAAAACACGAAAATGGGTCCCTTTATAGCTGTATTAATTAGATTTTGATGATTTTTTTCTGTCATTAATGAAACTCTTAAAGAGCTAGTTACGAAAGTAAATCGAATAATAATTTGTTGTCGTAAGTTTTCTTCATTTTAATTTGTAATTTATTCTGTAATCTTTCTAGAATGTTAATTAGTTTGAGGCGGGTTTATGATATTTAAACTTATTCCCCCTTATTCTAAAACGAGGTTTAAGGATAGTCCGAGATGTAGTTTTAAACCTTAGATTTCGACACTGACTTACTCGTGAACTATAGTCTAAACACTATCCCTATAGATTATATAAGGAACTATAGTCTAAACACTATCCCTATCAACATATGGGGATAGTGTTTAGACTATTGTTCACGAGTAAATCTGTGTCTAAATCTAAGGTTTAAATCCACATCTCGGACTATCCTTAAACCTCGTTTTGGAATAAGGGGGATTTTGTTTAAGTCTCTCAAAACAACGAAAACTTATCTGCATTAAATGGACATTTGACTAAAATAAAATTGAAATTAGTCATGGTTTTATATGGCAATATTTCACGTCATAGTGATTTTATGAAATCATCAATTTATATATACTTCAACCTCATTTAATATATTATCCTTCCTTATATTGCTATGAAACTTGGTATGTGTAAATTATAAATATCCGGGACTCCGGAATAATATCAAAGACTTTTGGATCCGATATTCCCACAGAATAGGGAATCACTACATAGTATAAAATAAAGTCACTTTTCGCCGTCCCTATGCCCCTTTGTGTGCTTAGATCTTTAAAACTACGCAACAGATTTTGATGCGGTTTTTTAATAGAGTGATTCAAGAGGAAGGTTTATAGTATAGTACATGCATAATATAGCCGTGCGAAGCCGGAGCGGGTCGCTAGTTATGCATAAAGCTACAAACGTGTTAAGTTTTCTGTTACCATTTAATTCAGTAAATTGATTTTGAATAAAATATCAACTAGTAATATTCTAGCAAAATCTAGGCCTTTACTTTTTAATACCAAGATAAGCAATCGTTCGAAAGTGGATTCTATCTAGCACATAATTGCGTTATTAGTAATTCTTTTGTCGTATTATCAGACTTGTTATCGCTATTCGCTGGTTGTATTCGTTATTTACCGACTGATAAAACCTGTATAATGTATTACCTGTGCATGTTTTGATGACTTATTTACCAGGCTTAAGTTAGAGAACATCAGGCGGCTTCCAGACGTACGAGAAAAATCGTACATGTACCAGATTTAGCAGTCCTGTAGACGCGAATCAAGAAAAATAAAAAATTGTACGAGAATTTTTCAATGTTGACAGTCTGAGCCATGTGCAAAAAAATCTATCCTTGCCAAGTTGCCACTAACAAACGACACAGCACACCACTAAAAGATTAATTACTCCATTACTTATTTAGTTAATTTAATTAGTAAAACGTAACGTATAGCGTAGGTAAATGTTCGAACTTTTGTACTGAAAGTCCGAGATTTTGGCAACCGTGGTACGAGAATAAAACCTGCAACCCGACACCTGGCAACACTGCAGAATATATAATAGTATGTACAGAAAAGGTTGCTAGGTTTCTTGAAGACAACACTAATGTGATAGCAAGGGTGTTGGAGTTCGATGAAACATGCGGGCGTCGTTGGCGTCGTTTTGGTCGATTATCCTTACCCTTATAACCTCTGCTAAGTAAATAGAGTTGATATGCCGTCTTATCTATCTCTAAGCTAAGTGTAAGGAAATCCCATCATGACTAATATGTCTAGTCTATAGCTTAATGTTTGTCAAAATTATTAGGTAACTGATAATAATATCATTTCCCGGAGGATTTGCCTCTAATACGATTGAAACGATGGATTTACAGAATTCAAAATAAGTTCATATATATTGATCTATCGACATTTCTATACGAAAAACAAAAACAAATTAATTCCGTACAGTCCACGGCAGATAGCGGCCGTAATATTTTCCCGCTCACCTTTTAATTATTTTATGAATGAATCAATTAATTTCTATCTCTGTGGGATTTATTTGTTTTCCACCACAACACTTCTGACAAATTGAAATTTTAAGGCAGGAAAGGTGTTTTAGACATTTTCCGGCTTACCTATTTCCTTTCCGGGATGCTATCTCTGTACAAAATTAAAGTTATTTTTTTTATTAATTTGGTTGGTCGTGAAATCATATTGAAACGTCATAAAACTAAGTTACGATGTGTGCGTTCGGAACGCGCCCACCAATAAAATAATAAAATAAAATATATTTATTGAAACTCATTTTACATAATAAACTAAGCACTAAATATTAAAGAGGACAACAATAACACATATGCCTGAACTAGGTAATCCTGTATCTCAGGCGAAAAAGGACTTACATTAACTTATAAAATAAATTAAAATAATTGACTTGCAAAATATGAACCAGAAACAATAATTAGATAAAGGTAGGTATGTATAAATATTAAATGCTACAAACTATGTACAAATATTAAAATTAGCAAACTTAACATTTTATTCATTAATTAATCTAGGGCTGAATATAATTATTAACAACTACATAAACTAAACTATGTCATATTGTGTATATTGACTGCGACATGCAAGTCATCAGAATAGTCCGGGTCAAAGTCAATGTTGCTAAATTCTATTTATTAGTATAAAAATGCTATTAGAAATATGCGTACAGACCTACGTGATCGATTTTATGACATGTGATTTTAGGTTAGTAGGACAGATGTGTAATCGGTTAGTAAAATATTAAACACTTAAAGAATAGAGAGAAAGAATACAAAGAGATTAATATAAAAAGTGCTTAAAAATTAATAAGAAACTGCGCTCTTAGGCGTCTACATAATCAATAGAATTGATGTACCTACTTTCGGCTAGCTTTTTGGCGGGACAGTTGGAGTCCCCAGTTTTATGGGAATTTGGCTTCTTGAACCGTGAGCATGTAGCACATTTCGGTGTTTCAGTCGTCTTTCTACAGTCCTTTAGAGCGTGACCCACTTCGCCACAATGTCCGCAAGTGTCGACCTCCTCCCGGCATGTCTTGGCTGCGTGTCCGTACTGCTGGCATCGGAAGCAACGTGTGACCAACGTAAAGTCCTTCACAGGGCACGATGACCAATTCACGAAGACACGGTCATTGGTTATTAGGGCCTTTCGTATTTGCGCTGAAACTTCTAGTACATAATTGCAGGTCTCGGCATCTTTCTTCCCAGATTTATGGCTTAGCTTGATTGATGACAAAAAAGTGCTAAGTGATGTATCTGGAAGTTTGTCAGCCAAGTTTTGCTGGTAGATACAATTATAGACGGCTGATTCCTCCATGGTAGAGGGCACTCCGATAACCACTATCCTAGGTCTTCGTTTATGTGGCTCGTCGACGGTTAGACCTGATGACGTCAGTTGGGTCGACTGCTTGAGCTTGTCGATGTCTTCCTTAGTTTCGGTGCTGATGATAACACCGCCATTTTTAGTCTTGCGCAGACCCCTCACATGAAGCTTCATTTGTCCTGGTTTGATTAAATTTTGGACCAACGATTTTGTTTCCTCACTAGACTTTAATTTGTCAGTTGGGTAAATTGCCACAGAGCTGAGGGGTTTCGGCTGAATAAAATCGTTGGTTCCTTTTTTAATCATATCGGCGAAGGAAGGTTTGGCAGCGAACGGCTTTGTGGACACTTCGATGATTTTTTGAAGGTCATTAATGCGCTGTGAGAGGTTCTGCTTCTCTTGTAGGTCTTGATGGGCATGATGGGCTTGAATAGCTTTAGCCTTAACGGACTGGTATTGAACCGCCATCTGAGATATACCGTGGGCAACTCTACGGCACAAGTTGTTGATTTTCAACTTCTGGTCTGTATTCAACTTTCCTTCAGAAGCGATGGCGCAAACTTCGTTAAGGCACTGCTCAATAGTGCTCATCCAGGACTTGATCTCGGGGGTGGACACTATCCCAGAATCCTCTTCTTGGGGTTTGGCCGCGGGCGCTCGTGACGGCGAAGGCTGGGGGCTACGGCGTGTTAACCCGCTCCGATTAAAGGGACTGCCTTCCATATTTATTATATTGTAAAGTAATTTATCATAATAGAAAATTAAAATAAAGTTCTCACAATTATTTACACTTTACTCTCTGAAGACCGAGTGACCCAGATAACTAAGTCGGTAGATTCTAGGTCACGATTTTTGCAAGTCCGTAAATTTAATAATTTCAATACATTTATAATAATAAATAACAACACGTCTGGTCTCAATGATGGCTCAAATTGAAATTTTAAGGCAGGAAAGGTGTTTTAGACATTTTCCGGCTTACCTATTTCCTTTCCGGGATGCTATCTCTGTACAAAATTAAAGTTATTTTTTTTATTAATTTGGTTGGTCGTGAAATCATATTGAAACGTCATAAAACTAAGTTACGATGTGTGCGTTCGGAACGCGCCCACCAATGAGAAGAAGGTACAAGAATCAAGAAATCCATGAGTTTTTTTGTGATTATGCTGACAAAGATCAAGATTACAAATATTTTTGAAGGTTTGAAATGGTGTAATTAAAGTCATATTCATGGGTTCCTAACATTAAGGTACGACGAAGTATCATAGTACACCTTACCGTACAATTTATGCTATATATACATACATTTTGAAACTGTTAATAGTTATTTATAGTTTACGACCCGCCCCGGCTTCGCACGGCTATATTAAGCATGTATTATACATATAAACCTTCCTCTTGAATCACTCTATCTATTAAAAACCGCATCAAAATCCGTTGCGTAGTTTTAAAGATCTAAGCACACAAAGGGACATAGGGATATAGGGACAGAGAAAGCGACTTTGTTTTATACTATGTAGTGATTTATTTATCATAAAGTGTTTACATTGCTTATTTTTAGGAGTGCAAAAAAAGCTATATAGGTTTGTCATGACACTTTCATTCACTTCATTTAATAGACATGTCATACATCTCTCGGTAACTTATTATAATAGAGCACACGATTTGCTGTTAATCGAGCTGTTTATTTTCCTTACACACTTTCTGTACACTATCGAAGCATAGCTATCCAGTATTCATTAAAGCTTGTCTAGCTTGATTGTCAGTCGACGAGATGCCCCCACCCGCCCAGCCCATGTCAAAGACCTGCGGCTTACGGCTTTCATGCTGGATCTCAATTACGTCGAGTATTGTGCGGCCCGTCCGGTTTAGAACCAGTTAATGTTCACAAAAACGTGGCTATTTTAAATTAAAAAGCATAAACATTTTGATAAATACTTGTACCAAATGTTTTTGTTACTCCAGTAACAAAACAGTCCGTACTTCAAAAGGTAAAAAAGGAACCCTTATAAGATCACTTGTCCGTCTGTTTGATTGTTATCAGCTAAGTATGTGTCTCTTTAAGCGAACATCTGAAAGCATCGCCAATAGTTTTCTTTCGTACATGTTTTGAATGTGAACTATGCAAACAAACTATACTATACTTGATTCGAAACATCTAACCCTATAAAGATGGCTTTTTTAATCGATCCTCAACAACAGTATTATGCGACAATTCAAAAATAACGTTGAATATTCGAAACCCGTTTTCCATCAGATAGCTCGTATCCGTATTCCGGTGTTTCAAATAAAACAGACAGATCGTTCTCATGTCGTTTTTATTAAGGTCGAGAGATTGTAGCGTTGCTATTATATCCAATTGTTTCTTGTTATGTTACTATGTACAATATGCGTCATAAGTCCACTATCAGTTTGCTACAATAATACTATAAACAAGTATTGGACTTACGACCTTCTAATAAACGTTACACTCAAACATAAATACTTTTTTCTTTTTTTTTCGGAAAGCAGACAGTGAACAATACAGAATAAGATACATAAAATGTATTCTACACACCAATACTTGAATTAAAAGTATTCAGTTTTGATTATTATTTTCAACATGTTAGCTATATGTCTTTAGTTGGGCGAGTGGTATAAGCCGCCACCCGCTATACCAACCGACGTGGGTTGGATCCACATCAGGTTACGTTGTTATAATGTTAAAATAGTGCTGCACAGGATTGGAAACGTTACGGTGGCGGTGGACTATTGACCGTTGATCGTACCTACTTTCCGAGATGTATGACCTTATATTTAATACCGTTCATCTGTATTGAGATATGAGATAATTGTGTAACTTCTGTAATAATTATGCCTGATGAAAATACGAAGAAGTAAGCTTAGACCAGTCTTTCTCAAAGTGGGCGATTACGTCTCCTTTTAGCCGCTGGAGTCCGAGAAAGGGATGTAAAAAAATTGGGAATATTGAAGTGGTTTAGGGGGTGATGGCTCATTTGTAATTTATTCTAACTTAATATTTAAAAAAATTAGGGTCTTTGAAAAAATATTGATGTTCAAAGTGGGCGGTAGACGAAATAAGTTTAAGAACCTCTGGCTTAGACAGAAAGCCCGTATACACAAACAGTACTTAAGTTGCTCTTGTATAAGTGAACGGACTGCGCTAAATGCGGCCCTATGATTGGTCAATTTTGTGCTGCTGTCTTCACTAGCGTATTTTTTTTTTTTAATAATAAATCATTTATTGGCACAATAAAAACAATAATCTAATACAATGTGGCCCTGCTTCCCGGAATAGCGTGAGCTGTGGCCCGGGACTACAGTTCCCCCTTTAAATATTACATATAAAATATTGCTAATGTGCATAATTAAAAGTAAATATAAAATAAAAGATAAGTAAATCTAAACAAACATATTAGGTATCTTAGCATACTCGCGCGGCGAAGCGCTCCCGTGACCCCAGTCTCTTAAGAGTCAGGGTACAGAAGCAAATTCAATCCACGATAATGCATACAAAAAAGATGATTGTAACCTAAAATTTAGTCCAATAGACATTCTGTACCATCATAATCCAAAGCCTTAATCCAATTAATGACTAGCAATTTTAATTTATATTTGTTTAGTGCTAAAATTCTTAACTTCGAATCTAGTTCATTGTACAGTTTCGGTGCAATGTACATATAATGCCTTTTTGCTGTAGAGCTTACAAGGAATGGAATGGGACAGCGATTTTTTCTCTTTATTAATTTGGTATCCGTGGGAATAACTTCCTGATGATATCGTTGGATGCATTGATAGATGTACAACTTTCGTACACTTAAGAGGTTTGTCTGTTCATAGAGAGTTGTAGTCGGGAATCTAAAAGGCAAAAAGCACATTGTTTTAAGCAAAGCTCTTTGAGCACGTTCCACCTCAATCATGAGTGTCTTTGCTGCCCCACCCCAGGAACTAATGCAGTAGTTGATGATACACCGACCAAGGGCTTTATATGTCAGTAGCACTAGTTTTCTATCTGCAACTTCTCTGAGACTTTTGAATATAAAAATTAGTTTCCTAATACGATTTGCCGTATTGGTAATATGTGCTTCCCATCTCAATTTATCATCAACCACTACCCCTAAATATTTAATACTGCTTACTTTAGTTAATGTAGTACAATCACAATTAGGTATGCGGTTAATATCATGACAAGAAGACGTGTGTACAATCAAATTGAGATCACTGGGAGGATTAGTGACAGCAGTTTTGTTGAAGCACATGTACTTTGTTTTTGAGGTATTTAGCGACAGTAAACTATTCTCTAACCATTTGGCGACTCGAGATATACCACTTTCAGCTACGCATCGGATGTGGGTCCAAGTTTTGCCATGGAATAAAAGTACTGTGTCATCAGCAAACATTATGAGTTCAGCCCCACCAATGTCCAGTTCACACAGTGAGTTAATATAAACTAGAAACAGCGTTGGACCGAGAGTGCTGCCCTGAGGGACCCCATACGTGCAAGGCGATGTAGACGAAGTATCAGCGTCTTGTCTGCGTCTCTCTATGCATTCGCGCGCACTATGCTATCTCATAGGGTTGATTGTGAATACGGGTGTTAGCCATCTAATATATATCTGAATAACATATAATTAAGACGAAGTAGTATGACCAGAAGCGCGATAGAGGTGTCATAGAAGCAGTTTTCGGGTATCAACCACTCAAATCAATAGAATGATATTCCTACTGTCGTAAAGGTGAAGAAATGCTTTGTATTGTCATACACTTCGAAACACGATTAGAGTGCCTCGATAGAAAAAAAATCATGAAAATACTAAAAAATCGTCATTTTTTTTAGCTGTGTTAATTTTACGGCGATTGTAAAGAAAAATCAATTACAAAATTTATATTTTCATAAATTTTACATCAAATCCCATAACGTAGTACAGATGGTTTTTCAATAAAATAGATGTGTGTTTTTATTACATAAAACAGTTAAAACGGCCATTTCGCGGCGCGCGGGGGACAGGGATAGAGTCACCACGTGGCGCGCGCGTGGAAAAGGGATAGGGGTTTTCAGCTGTATAAATCATCTAGTATATTATATGTAATAGGTAAGTACTAGAAACATTGTCATTTCTCTAAAGTTAAATGGCAGGTAGGTATACTTATTACAATGTTTGTGTAGAAGTTGTCGTGTTTCAAACTTAAAACTAATTCACATTAGTGTCGCTAGGGTATTATAGTGCGACTACGTACCATTACGTTATTACACGTTTTTATCGAATTAAAACTTTTCGCCAACGTTAACATTCTTAATATAATATAAATCTCGTGTCACAATGTTTGTCCTCAATGGACTCCTAAACCACTTAACCGATTATAATAAAATTAGCACACCATGTGCAGTTCGATCCAACTTGAGAGATAGGATAGCTTACATCCCGATATTCCCACGGGATCGGGAGTTACGCGGGTGAAACCGCGGAGGGCAGCTAGTAGTTTTATAAGTCACAAATCTTATTTGGCGTAGTAAGTTAGTTAAGTAGAAATATAATGTGAAGAGGACTCGTCATCATCTTAACAGCCACGGAACGTCCACTGCTGAACATAGGCCTCCCCCAACGACTTCCTGCGACCTTAAGACCACTGTGAAGCTGTAAATTTCCATACAAAAAGCGGTAACGTTTTCCCCCCTATAAACGAAGTCCGATTTTGATAATATTCGCAAAATGTTCTAGATCTAATGGAAAACTAGGTTTAACCGTTTTTATTTTAAAGAAATATTCCCTACTAGCGACCCGCTCCGGCTTCGCACGGCTATATTATGCATGTATTATACCTACATAATACATATATAAAATATAAACCTTCCTCTTCAATCACTCTATCTATTTAAAAAAACCGCATCAAAATCCGTTGCGTATACGGCCCGCAACATTATTTGAAAAGCAAAATTTAGGCAATTACGTCGGTGAGCGGCATGAAATAGATATATTTTTGAAAATACTTAAATAATTAAGTTGACTGAGTCGTCGTTATGAGGACTCAGCTCAAAACTAATACCACAGAACTTCAGTAACAAGATTTATTATAAACCACACAATCGGAAACGACTACGCGTCATTCGCAAATCAACTGACTTCCCGTCCGTTCGTTCTCTCCCTTCAATACAAAACATTGTTTATTGTAACGTTTATGGTATACAAAGGCATATAAGCTAAAAATGAGTTATTTCCGTATGGAGTTTCTATGGTCTTCTTTGGTTATATTGGTTCAGATGTCATCAGTAGATGTAAGCAATATACAGTTGGAACAAGTCTAATACAAAACAAACTGCTACCCAGATTTTCGGCAAAGAGTCTGCCTACATATAAATTGGATTAAGTCTGGTAGATACTACCCTAACAGATTTCCAGGATTTACTTATCACGACAAGCGAGCAAGACAAAATTGCTCATATTCTTTTGTATACTACAACAGAGAAGTTATTTATTAGATTTGCGTGCAAATAAACACACAGCCACTGTTATCTGACCCCAATTTTCTAAGAACGAGCAACCTAGAGCTACGTGTAGAGTAGAACCTCCATTCAACCGCGTCAAATGTAACAATTGCGCCTGCTGCGGTTTGAACAAAAACTACAAATTGGTTTAATGGTTTAACGACGAAGGGAATGACCGAAGCAATTCAAACTGTTATAATTCGAAGAAAAAACCGAATTACCTACCATTTAATAATGTAAAAGTGTTGCTTGTGCCAAGTGTTTTGATTAAATCAACATTTATCGTTTATAATCCCTATATCTTTACTATCACTACATAGTATAAAACAAAGTCGCTTTCTCTGTCCCTATGTCCCTATATCCCTTTGTATGCTTAAATCTTTATAACTACGCAACTGATTTTGATGCGGTTTTTTTTAATAGATAAAGTGATTCAAGAGGAAGGTTTAAATGTATAATACATGCATAATATAGCCTGCGAAGCCGGGGCGGGTCGCTAGTCACTACATAGTATAAAACAAAGTCGCTTTCTCTGTCCCTATATCCCTATGTATGCTTAAATCTTTAAAACTACGCAACGAATTTTGATGCGGTTTTTTTTAATAGATAGAGTGATTCAAGAGGAATGTTTATATGTATAATACATGCATAATATAGCCGTGCGAAGCCGGGGCGGGTCGCTAGTTACATATATAATATAATAATACTGTACGTGTGTATGTCACCGAACTCCTCCTAAACGGCTGGACCGATTTGAATGATTTTTTTTGTATGCGTTTGGGTGACGCCCTGGATGGTTTAGAATTGTTTAGATTCACAAATCAGCCCGGTTTTTTTAAATAGCAAAACAACGTTTACCCGGACAGCTAATCTTAATATATATAAATCTCGTGTCACAATGTTTGTCCTCAATGGACTCCTAAACCACTTAACCGATTATAATAAAATTCGCACACCATGTGCAGTTCGATCCAACTTGAGAGATAGGATAGCTTACATCCCGATATTCCCACGGGATCGGGAGTTACGCGGGTGAAACCGCGTAGGGCAGCTAGTCTAATATATAAAATTCTCGTCTCACGATTAGTTACCATAATCCTCCGAAACGGCTTGACCGATTCTTATGTTTTATATGCATATTCAGTGGGTCTGAGAATCGGCTACTATCTATTGTTTTTTTTTTGTAAATGTCCAAACAACGTTTGCCGGGACAGCTATTAAAATACAATGTGTTTCAGCGAAGGGGTATTAATACTTAGAATTTCTGAAAATTCCAAAAACAATTTGAAAATAATAGGTACACTTACGTTAGTGCAGTCTGATTCTGATTGACGATCCGGTTGGCACAATGGTCACCATGCCGGACTGCACAGGGTTGCGGGTTCGGTTCCCGCCTCAGACAATTATTTATGCTTAGATATTTGTCTGTGGTCTGGGTGTCTGTATGTATATTAAGTATATATTTACAAAAGAAAAGTATATTAGTAGTATATTCGTTGTCTAGCACCCATAACACAAGTCTAGTTACTTAGCTTGGGGCTAGATGCCGATGTGTGGAATGTCCTGTAATATTTATTTATTACTAGCTGTCCCGGCACAAAAAAAAAACTGAAAGAAACAAAATAAAAAATAGATGTTGGCCGATTCTCAGACCTACTGAATATGCTCACAAAATTTCATGAGAATCGGTCGAGCCGTTTCGGAGGAGTTCAACTTCGAACCCCGTGACACGAGAATTTTATATATATAGGGATTATTCACTGAGATCAGTGTTAAAATAACCAATACAAACTTAAAATAAATTTAGAACGATGTTAAAGGTCGAGACGAAAGATCGGATTCCTCAATCATACATATGTGATGTATTCCAACCGTTCTTACTTTGATGTTAAAATGAAATTCTCATAAAATATGTTAAACTAATTATAGTGAAACAGCTATTCTACACTTTGATTGAGATTTGCGTATTGGAGCGAGAACTTACGTGAACTAATTGTGAGCTGATTATGTACGTTTTATTAGGTTTTGTTCGTTGGTATTTCTACTGGAAAAAACACAGTAAAAATACCAGAAAGAAACTATTTTGAAAGACTTGCCAGAGAAAAATCAGATGTTGAAGAATCCACACAAATTCTTTACATAACTTATACAAACTCACGTTTTTTTTTTCAGTAGAATGGGCCATAAAATACTCCAGGAGTATTACACGAATGTTTTATTTATTTTTTCCGGTCTTACTAAAACTCGTAGTAACTATGAAGTTAATCTGTGACTTTATTTTTTGCTTTGTTATCCATAATCGTTGTGATTACTACCTTTGCAGTTCACACACGCGTCATTGTTATGAATCACAATTTTTTAACGATGTTTTGTAGTAGGTTAGGTACCTAGTAGCTGAAAACCGTGTGACTATAACAACTATAGACGAATTGACGACCCAGTTGGCACAATGGTCACCATGCCGGACTGCCAAACACAGGGTTGCGGGTTCGATTCCCGGCTCAGACAAGTAATTATGCTTAGATATTTGTCTGTGGTCTGGTTGTTCCTATGTATTATAAGCATATATTTACAAAAGAAAAGTATATACCTTAGTGGTATATCCGTTGTCTAACACAAGTCTAGTTACTTAGCTTGGGGCTAGATGGCGATGTGGGGAATGTCCTGCAATATTTATTTATTGCAAAAGTTTGCCAATACGACTTATTTTGTATATTGGCTTTTACTTATGTAAGCGTAAGAAATCTGAGCCCAACTAAATCAGAGGCTACGATAAAACCTGAACCAAATAAATATCACGTACGATTCAAGGTAAAAGCGACGGATAAAAAATGTAATATTTTACTTCGCTATGAAGGGCATTGCTTCAGGATATCTCGTAACCGCCCTGCGTATATAATACTAGCTGCGCCTTGCGGTTTCACCCGCGTAAGTCCCGATCCCGTGGGAATATCGAAATATAAAATAGCCTATAGCATTTCTCGACAAATGGACTATCCAACACAAAAATATTTTTTCAATTCGAACCAGTAGGTCCTGAGATTAGCGCGTTCAAACAAACTCTTCAGCTTTATAATATTATAGTTGCGCTCCGCGGTTTCTCCCGCGAAATTCCGATCCCGTGGGAATATCGGGATAAATTAAGATGTAAGCTATCCTATCTTTGAAGTTGGATCAAACTGCACACGGTGTGCAAATTTGATTAAAATCGGTTAAGTAGTTTAGGAGTCCATCGCGCACAAACAATGTGACACGTATCTTAATATATATAAATCTCGTGTCACAATGTTTGTCCTCAATGGACTCCTAAACCACTTAACCGATTATAATAAAATTCGCACACCATGTGCAGTTCGATCCAACTTGAGAGATAGGATAGCTTACATCCCGATATTCCCACGGGATCGGGAGTTACGCGGGTGAAACCGCGTAGGGCAGCTAGTTTATATATATTAGATAGTATACATTGTGGGTAATATCACTGAATATAATAGTAGAGGTAATATATTGCTGGTTTACCCGGTTCCCTGATCCTTGAAATGCTAGTGACGTTTGTGATATGATAACCAAAAGCTACGACACTGACTTGACTAATAATAGGTTTATTTAGGGCGTAAAATTGCAAGTTCCCTCCCTATATTAACTCGAAATGTGGAGGTACGAAGGTAGGAACTAATTCAAAAATTTCTTCTGTAATGTCTTCTTGCATAATTTTTTGGGTGAAGGCCAATTCTCGTAATTACCATTGTTCAAATTACATTTCAATATCATTTCGATTGTATTTCGATCACAAATAATACCCTCAAAGTAGCTCAAAATACAATCAAAGTTAGCTTTTTTGTAAAAAATAAACTGACTTTAAGGGTATCTTTTGCAATCGAAATGCAATCGGAATGATATTGAAATGTAATTTAAACCATACTTATTATTTACGAGAATTGGCCTTCTGTACATCAAAAGGTAAAAAAGGAACCCTTATAAGATCACTCTCTTGTCTGTGTCACCACCGATTTTCTCAAGAATAGGTGGACCTAGCAAGTTGAAATTTATAGCAGATACTGAGGTCTATAGTCCCTATTAGGTGTATAAAAATCAAAGTCCTAAGTCAACACGATAAAAGATATGGGCAAATTTAGATTTTTGCGAAATACTTTTACACTCAGTTTGCCTTGCTATAATTCCCTGATCAATATAGGGCTTGATTTAGATTCGACGAAGCCGAGGGAGTTCGTTTGTTTCTATCGGACCACTACTAAGCGCCACCGACTTGTAACTTGTTTCTAACCGACTTCAAAAAAGGAGGAGGTTCTTAATTCGTCGGGATCTTTTTTAACACCCGCCGCAATAACGATGGGGTGTTGTAAATTTGACGTGTCTTTGTGTCGGTGGCGTCGTAGCTCCCGAACGGATGAACCGATTTTGATTTTGTTTCTTTTGTTTGAAAGGTGAATTAGTCGCGAGTTTTATTAGCTATGTGTGATCGAAATCGGTTTAGCAGTCTGAAATTGATGGGGATAAAAGTCAGCGGTTTTTAATATCTAAACTAGCTGCGCTCCGCGGTTTCACCCGCGTAACTCCCGATCCTGTGGGAATATCGGGATAAAAAGTAGCCTATAACCTTCCTCGTTAAATGGACTATCCAACACAAAAATAATTTTTCAATTCGAACCAGCAGTTCCTGAGATTAGCGCGTTCAAACAAACAAACAAACAAACTCTTCAGCTTTAAAATATTAGTATAGACTAGCTGCGCTCCGCGGTTTCACCCGCGTAACTCCCGATCCCGTGGGAATATCGGGATAAAAAGTAGCCTATAGCCTTCCTCGATAAATGGACTATCGAACACAAAAAGAATTTTTCAATTCGAACCAGCAGTTCCTGAGATTAGCGCGTTCAAACAAACAAACAAACTCTTCAGCTTTATAATATTATTAGTAAGATTTAAGTTTTGGAACGAAAGTTCCTTATCGCGCGTTACGAAAGGGGGCTAGACGGAAAAAATTAAGACCAAAAGTTGTAACGACACTTTTTGCTATAGTTAAGCCGTGCGGCGTGCGCTTGTTTCTCTGTCTATTTCTCTCTCTCATAGAAAGCAAGCCAGTTATTTTCGTTTCGTCTTTCTATTTCGCATTGAACAGTGTGGTGTCGCGACGATTATTTACATGAAAAAAATGTATTACAATTCCTTCAATAATTATTTTTATGTTTGTTGCCCGATTAGGTACTGTGATGAGGGGGGATTAACACTTCGAATGTATGGTGTTTACTGAATATTTATTGAGTAAAAACGGGGTTTTTATACTAATTAATCTAGGTACATACTACGTCACATGACCTTCTAATACAATATTGATTCCTGTGTAACCTTGGCCTTGGCACATCTTCTTATCGGTGCCGGTGCGATGCAATATCAAATTACTATGTTGACATTACTGTTTTGTTTATAACTTTTACCACTGGTTTGACTTGCTTGCTTGCTTCTTACACTACAGTACTCCTGGACCGATTTGGAAAATTCTTGTTTTGTTTTTATTTGACATTTGAAAACACCTAATGACGTTTCTCTATCTATTACAGATTTACCAACACCTCCGCTGGTATACGAACCCTTCGGAACAGCGTTGGATAGTTCGCATATTATTCATCGTGCCAATCTACGGATGCTACAGTTGGATATCGCTGCTGTTCTTCAATGGAGACTCTTACTACGTTTACTTTTTTACAGTTCGGGATTGCTATGAAGGTAAATTCTACATTTACTTTTTAGTTTGAAATCACGCTCTTTAAGTAGCATCATCAACTTTTGGTTCTATGTTACCTAGTACATGTTCTATTGGAATAGACTTATGCAGCACCTATATCATCGGCTTAGTAGAGAGAATTGAATTACGCCCTTACAGAGCCAAATGTAAAAAACCGGCCAAGTGCGAGTCGGGCTTGCACACGAAGGGTTCCGTACCATGCTGTATGGGAGCCCCACTTAAATATATTTTTTATCAGTTTTTATTATTTGTCGTTATAGCGGCTACAGAAATACATAACCTGTGAAAATTTCTAAGGTTCATCTATCATGGTTCATGAGATACAGCCTGGTGACAGATAGACGGATAAATAAAGACTTTTGCTTTAGGTATTATAAAAAATAAACTAAATAATCTAATAGATTATTGTATAATAATATATTTACTGCCAATCTATAAAGGCCACGGTTTTGTTATTGAAAGTTTAGCTTTGCTTACGTAGACATACCTAATACTGGAACCTAATAATACAGAATTTTCCAATCTTCAAAATCTTTTCTTAGCGGATGCCTAGCCTACGTCATAATGGCTATCTGTATGCCAAATTTAATCCCGAGTGGTTTTAGTTTTCCATTGATACATCCAGTCAGTCAGTTCTTTGAATTTTATATTTATAGACTAGCTTTCGTGACTTCATCCGCGCGATTTCGTCCGCGTAGAAGTCTTTCTACTCCTTTTTAACCCCGTTAGGAGATGGATTTCAATAAAATACGAAATACGTCTTACATCAATTCTGACAAAGAATGTTTATGCTAAATTTAAAGTAAATTGGAAAAAGGAAACACGTTATTACATACAAACTTTCCCCCCCTTTTCACCCCCTTAAGGGGTAGAATTTCGAAAAATCCTTTCTTATCGGATGCCTACGTCATACAAAGAACACACCCTCCAAGTTTCAGGTCTCTACGATCAACGGTTTAGGTCCGTTAATCCGTCAGTCAGTCAGTCAGGACAAAGCATTTTCTAAGTATAGATTAATAACCAAGATGACCGTCACAGAGCAGTCAATTTCACTGTTTACAATCAATAACGTCAACTAAATGGTTTTACTAATAAATTGCTTTCACACAAATTGGTCTCGGGTTAGATTACAAGTTGATAATAAAACGATCGTGGGGCTAACTATGATTTTTATATAATCGCTAATAATAGCAATATTTATTGCCAAACCGGTCAACATTTGTTCATAACTTCTGCATTACGTTGTTTTGTTTTATGATCCATAGAAAGCAAAATATATAATTGTGAGTATTGCACATGATCAGGAAGGCTTTTTATCCGACTACGGCGAAGCCAAAATGAGGGTTATGTTTTGGAACTTTATGAATCATGTCAATCAAATCTTAGATTTATCAAAAAAAGAAGTGAATAAAATCTAAACTTAAAATCTGCTCTGAAATATTTCTAGCAATGATAACATTACCTAACATAATGACCTAAGTTTTTTAAGTTTTCTCTTACTTTCTTATTAAACCTCTTTGTTTTTAAATAACAGAAAGCACATAAAAACTTGTTTATAAATGGCCTTCACTTTTGAAGATTTATCCAAAAAATTTGTGAATAGAACTTAAACTTAAAATCTGCAATCTGAAATCTTTCTAGCAGTGATAATTATCTAACTAAAAGGCCTAAGTTTTTTAAGGTTTCCCTAACTTTCTTAGCAAACCTCTTTGTTTAAAAATACCATAGTTCTCAAAAATCAGATAAAGCACAATATAAAAAACTTGTTTAAAAATTGCCTTCTGGATAGTTCGATCACCTCCATTCGATTAGGAAGTTTAACCTTTAACGATAAATGTTGCAATAGGTAGACTGATATCACCTTCAACGTGCAGTTTTGAATAAATAAAATTATATAAAGAATTCATAAACGTATACTTACGTGAAAAGTTTCATTAAAATTAACTGGTCAATTAATTTATTACTGCTTATGAATATTAAATTTCAGTTTCACCAACAATATAAGTAACTTATATTCACTGTACAATGCGACGTGGTTCTGTGGTTTTATATTATCTTTGCAAAAGTATTTTATTGTAAGAGTTATTTATTCTCACAGACAAAAATAAAAATACTTAATGTAGCCATTTTTTTATTTTCACTTGATTTGAAGCGCTTATTTAACGAAACACGTGAATGATTTTTAACACCCTATGTTAGTTTATTACGTAATTTGATAAATACTCAACAGATTTTGATAAATGTGGTATAGAATGATAGCTTTTTATACGAAGAATGGTTTCTATTAGGCTAAATTTTATTAGATATTAGTTATTTTTCAACCATTTAGGATTTATCGAAAAGAAAAATATATAACTAAATAAGTACTAACTTGTTCTAAGTATTTTAATCGAACTTAGTTTCAAACTAAAGAACCTATTTCTAAATGAAATGAAAGCCTACTTAAGGTGAAAGGGTACTGGAGTACCGGCGCTCTCTCCATACAAAGGTAGTCGACTGTTTCCTCCCTGGATAATGACACTGGCACAAATATTTTTGTTGCATAAAACCTATAACTGCCATGACTATGCCCCTATGTCTTGGTGGAAACAGTCGACTACGTTTGTATGGAGAGAGCGCCTTGTACCCTTTCCTCTTAATCATAGATTAATATCTATGATCGAATCCAAAGATAAGTTGCGAAAATCGGCAGCTATAAATATAGACTCGAACAATAATAGTGTGAGACAAAATAAGCGGTTAATTCCATAATAGGATATTTGAGAACAGTTGAGAAAAGAACTGAACCATAGATTTATTATAGTTTATCGTTAAATAAATCTACAATAATATTACAAAGGGGAAAATTATACACGTCAATAAAAACAAGCTCAAGCAAAGCAACTGATTCCAATCCGTCGTGGTGCGAATGCTCAAAGATTTCCACCAAAGGTACCAATTCACTCGTGACGTGAATTGAATACCCCTAAATTGTACCAGTATAGACAGACTCAGGCAACTGATTCCAATCCCTCATGGTGCTAATGCTCAAAGATTTCCACTAAAACTACCAATTAACTCGTGACTAGAATACCCCCAATTTGTACAAGTAAGTTAAGACAGACTTAGGCAAATGATTCTAATCCCTCGTGGTGCGTATGCTCAAAGATTTCCACCATAGATACCAATTCACTCATGACTTGAATACCCATAAATTGTACACGTCAGTATAGACAGACTGAGGCAACTGATTTCAATCCCTCATGGTGCTAATGCTCAAAGATTTCCACCACAGATACCAATTCACTCTTCACCAAGAACCAGGGCCGCAAATCAGCTAACTAACTTTCTTTCTACTGTCTAAACTTTGCCTTTGTAATCTACAGTTTCTAACTTTTATATTTTAAATGTTTCAGCCTTCGTAATCTACAGTTTCCTATCGCTCTGCTATGAGTACCTCGGTGGCGAGGGTAACATAATGTCGGAGCTCCGAGGCCGGCCAGTCCGTGCCTCGTGTGTTAACGGGACCTGCTGCCTATCCGGGGCGACTTACACAATTGGCTTCCTGAGGTTCTGCAAGCAAGCAACGCTGCAGTTCTGTCTGGTGAAGCCGCTGTGTGCGTTCATCATTATTTTCTTGCAGGTATGTGTGTTTATGAACTGGTTCAGTTGTGTTTCCGTAATGAAGTAAATAAATTTTAAATTAAATATTGCAGGACATTCCACACATCGCCATCTAGCCCCAAGCTAAGTAACTAGACTTGTATTATGGGTGCTAGACAACGGATATACTACTTATATACTTTTCTTTTGTAAATATATACTTATTACACATAGAAACAACCAGACCACAGACAAATATCTAAGGATAAATACATGTCTGAGGCGGCAATCGAACCCGTGACCCTGTGTTTGGCAGTCCGGCATGGTGACCATTGTGCCAACTGGGTCGTCGTAACAAACGTACTTGTAATACGCAGACTATGATCACAACATAGTATAAAACTCTTTTTTTAATAGATAGAGTGATTCAAGAGGCAGGTGTTGGTATTTCAAACAAAACTACCACGCGTACGAAGTCGCGGGCTAGTTTATAATATTAGTATCCTAATCACTATCACTACATAGTATAAAACAAAGTCGCTTTCTCTGTCCCTATGTCCCTATATCCCTTTTCCCTATGTATGCTTAAATCTTTAAAACTTCGCAACGGATTTTGATGCGGTTTTTTTTAATAGATAGAGTGATTCAAGAGGAAGGTTTATATGTATTATACATGCATAATATAGCCGTGCGAAGCCAGGGCGGGTCGCTAGTATTATATATCCGAAAGTTTGTTTATTTATTTATTTGTGCCCCATTCACGATCAAACAACTGGACCGATTTGTTTGAAAATCGACATAGTGGTAGTGCTAGTGAAAATCGATATAGTGGTAGTGGTAGTGAAAATTGCCATAGTGGTAATGTAAATATCCAATCCTCGCTCTCTCATAGATAGCAAGCCAGTTATTTTCGTTTCGTCTTTCTATTTCACATTGAAAAGTGTGGTCTCGCGATGATTATTTTAAAAAAAAAAGTTACAATTCCTTCACTAATTAATCGAAAGGAACTTCGTTCCATCCGGGTGTCCCTTGACACCTCTCAAGTTTTTTTATATACTATGTAATGATAATCTTATATATTTGTGTTTCCAGTCTGCAGGCCACTACCACGACGGCGATTGGAGCCCGAACGGCGGCTACCTGTACATCACGATCGTGTACAACTTCTCCGTCTCGCTCGCTCTCTACGGCCTGTTCCTGTTCCTCGGCGCCACGAGGGAGATGCTGAAACCGTTCGATCCTGTGCTTAAGTTCTTTACAGTCAAGTCCGTTATTTTCCTCTCCTTTTGGCAAGGTATGTGTTAGATAGAAATAGAAAATGTAGTATATTGTATCTATAGCACAGTGAACGGCTGGTTTGATTTCGCTCATTCTTTTTTGTTGTGTTTGTTATTGTGAGGAGAAGGTTTTGAAAGACAAAATTAAGAAAGTTGCGCAGATAATTATTAAGCGGGTGAAACCGCGAGGCGCAGCTAGTAGAATATAATTTATTCGAACACGACATTGTAAACATACAACTATGAAACAATAAGAGATAGTTACAGAGAAAGGTAAAACAATTAAAAAACAAACAAACACCTGCGTCCCTCAGTTTTACACGCGTTTTGCAGAGATAGCTTAGGGGTCGCTAACACAGCAACCCCTAAGCTATCTCTGCAAGATTTCATCCAAAGAAATAAAAAATGAAAGAATACCTCTTTATAATATCAGTATAGATATAAGTTTTTAAAATAGATATAAACAATCTGCTGCCGAACTTAAATGGAACTGGGCTGGTCATATCTGCCGCATGTCCGACCAGATGTGAACAGAAACCACCACGGACTGGTCCCTAACAGCAGGCTATGCCCAATAGGAGATGGCAGGACGAGTTAGACTCGCATCGTAGGGACTGGACCCAGCTGGCACTAGACAGGGAACAGTGGAAAGAGAGGAGGATTTTGCCCTGCAGTGGGACGGAATAGGCTAAAAATTAAAATATAATAAACACTGAACTAAACTAGAAAACTTCACAGGGTTAGACTCACCTTAGTAAACACTTTGTGTACTGAATTTATTAATTAAGTTAATTAATAATAAAAACATTTTTTTTAATATAAACACTATTGCACCATAAAAAAAAAAACAAAAACAAGAAATGATTACCTACATAAGTACTTACATATAAAATTCAAACTAAAACAAGAAACTTAAATATAGAAAAAGATCCCAGAGGGGCACTAAGGTCGGCCTTGTCGCTTAACCTACCGTTTTTCAAGCACTTAACTGTGGCTTGCTTCACACCTGCTATCTTGGATCAATACTCCAACGTGACTATCGTTGCCCGATGGTACAATTAACTATAATTGCTAGACTAACGACTTGCAGATAAGCGGTGCAAATCTTATCGCTTACTATCTACTATATGTTTGCAGAATTTTGCTTTAAAACCTTTTATGGGATTATGAACGGGGTTCATTTCATTATTAAAGTTAATAGCTGTGCCCCGCATCTACATACCGAGTTTCAACGCAATCTGTCCAGTAGTTTTTGCGTAAAGGAGTAACAAAGTAACACACAAACTTTCACATTTATACTTTACTTATTACCATACTTACTTATTATCATCTCACTTATTATCATTTACTATCATTTATCATCATCTTTACTTATTATCATTTATACTTTATTATTACTTTTTTTAGTAGGATAGGATTAGTAGGATTTAAAAAGGGATATTTACAATTTATTTTGGCTCGTAAAATAATGTTTGAAATATCGAGCTCCACAAAATAAAAAAATGAACGCGGAGCGGAAAACGCGTTTGGAATGTAGTCCCTTCAATCTTTTTTATTTATATATGTGGGTGTGGGATATTAGATTCTCTTACGGTTCGTTTCACGTTTTCATAATGCGTAATATTTTTTCTCGGCTAGGCCCCTCGCCAACCCACGATAAGGAACATCCCGTTTCAAATAAGTTTAAAATCTTTTTATTTCAATCTACAGGTGTTGCTCTAGCCATCCTCGAGAAGGCGGAAGTGATATCTCCAATAATGACAAGTGACGGTGTCCCGACGACAGCCGGTACCGTCTCTGCTGGCTACCAGAACTTCCTGATATGTATCGAGATGCTCGCCGCGGCCATCGCTCTGCGCTACGCGTTCCCCGCGGCCGTCTACCACGCACACCGCGACCCGCATCGCTCGCTCACAATGCAGTCTATATCGAGCAGCCTTAAGGTAAATTTACATAATATTATTTTAATTATTTTCTTATGAAAATGGTTGGCTAACCTCTAACGGATGCCCTTCTCTTAACGAACGATGAGAATGAAAAAGTTCTGGACGATTTACTGTAGAAAAACAAAAGCGTGTTTTTGTTTTAAACAATGTCGGAGCCTGAAGCTATATATTTATTAACTTGAAATTATTTATTTATTTTTAAAATTTGCACGTATGCTTGTAAGACCTTTATGCTATGTATTCCGGCGAATAAAATGATTTTATTTTATATTTACAGGAAACGATGAACCCCAAGGATATAATGACAGACGCGTTCCACAACTTCCACCCTCAATACCAGCAGTACACGCAGTACAGTTCCGGTAAGTGATACACGTTACACATGTTGTGTACGTCTTGTAAGGTTGTCTGTATGTCTGCATGATGACGTCATTCGAATGCCTGCTCGCATTTACTTTGCATTTTATCGTGAAGTCTGTAGATAGGTAGGTTATGTATAGTTGTAGTGCGTAACTAAGGTATAGATCGTGTTGACTTTCGGTTCTATGGGTGCGTTTCCACTGACTAGGAGCTGGGCGGAGTGGAGAGGAGCGGACCGTGAATTGATCAATCACAGTGTTCGACACCAAATACAGTTCTTGCAATTCACGAGTGCACTCGGCCTTTGTTTGTAGTTGTAATCGTAAATACACATGTTCGTTAGTGTGTGTTACCGAGACGGAGCGGCCAGTAGCGAGCGACACATATACAGATTGATCACTCACACAAAGAAAGACCGAGCGCACTCGTGAATTGCAAGAACTGTAAATAATATACATATAAATCACTAAGTAGACACTAAGTCAGCATCACATAGTATAAAACAAAGTCGTTTCCCGCGGTCTGTCTGTTCGTATGTACGCTTAGATCTTTTAAACTACGCAACAGATTTTGATGCGGTTTTTTTTAATAGATAGTGATTCAAGAGGAAGGTAGTATATAAAACAAAACTACCAGTGGGCAACAGCTAGTTATTTATAACAAAGTAACATGTTATCGTTTATTCAATTATACTTATTTCACTACAATTAAGTAGGTACTCATTAAAATATAAAAAATAAAGGTAAATTAAGGGAAGTAAATATTTTAAAACACAATAATAAAAGAAAATGTAGGTTCTCATATAAATATGTCGATTTAGCACAATATATGTATAATAACTACAATATCGACAACAAGTTCTAATCTCCATTCAAATCAACCTTTATTCCATCAGTGGAAACACTTGATTTGCCAATTCACGGTCTGCTCCTCTCCACTCCGCCTAGCTCCGCGTCAGTGGAAACTCATCCTAAGTCAGGCCTTACTGCGTGTCGTTTATACACTTTATGTATATGTTTATGACGTATATGTGCAATGAAATTTTAAGACTGGAATCAGTCATTACGTAAGCTGTATATGAATTGATTTTTGTCTTTTTAGCGCCGTGTATTTCAGCTATCATAAAAATATTTATTAGCTTAACATTTGTTAGCATGTACAAAAAAACCCATGTGTTTCTTGTGTCTTCTTTTTGATGGGCGCGTTCCGAAGACACATCCTAATATAGTTTTAAAGGCGGTTAAATGTAATTCCATGCGAACTGCATAATTATAGTAATCTTAATATATATAAATCTCGTGTCACAATGTTTGTCCTCAATGGACTCCTAAACCACTTAACCGATTATAATAAAATTCGCACACCATGTGCAGTTCGATCCAACTTGAGAGATAGAATAGCTTACATCCCGATATTCCCACGGGATCGGGAGTTACGCGGGTGAAACCGCGGAGGGCAGCTAGTTATTATATAAAAAAATAATTACTATGAATACAAATCGTGTGAGTTTCAAAAGTTTTTTTTTACTTTGACTTATCTACACAAAATATTATTTCTTCACCCTAATGGCAGAGACAGAAATACTATTTTACGCTCGCGTATTGGCCGATTCCAGTCTTAAAGTTTCATGGTAAACACTCGATATTTTTGATTTAATAAGTAAAGAGCTCGCAGTATGGCCGCTACAAGGTTATTACGGGAGGGACTTTGACGTCACAAATGTTCTCTGAAGGACTTTCATACAAGGAGATATTCAGGCGTCAGTTGGACTTTATAAAGAGTTATGCGCTACTTCTATATATAATGATTGTTTGATCAATGTGGTTTCTATTCGTGTGATATTTAGTATTATAGTTTTGTCCATCATAAGTATTTTATAGACTTTTGAGCTATTTAGTTTAGATCTGAATTCATGATCCATTATTATTATAGAAATAGGAACATATTTTTCGCATTGCTCATATGATCACTTTTGGTTATATTAAAAAAAACGGGAGAAGTATAATTAAAAAATCCTCCATTTGACAACCATCTGAAGATCAGGCCTCCGGAATTATTAAATGATCTATAGTTTTTCATTGAAACAAATTCAAAAGTTAGACATTTTAGGGGCGCTAAATAAGGGATTTATGAATGCTCAATACTTTTCTGGTGTTTCAAAAACATCACTTAAAAACTGTTAGTTTTATTTTTTGGTTTCTATTTCCTTTCAGATGTCACCTCTCACCTGCCTTATGAGAAACTATAAGTTCTGCCATAGCTGTTTCTGCATGTTGCGCATTTTATATTAATAAAATAATAAAAAAAAACCGAGCATGGTTACTGGCACTAACCAAAAAACCAATCATCATAAAAAAACTACACTTAAAACGATTAAAAATAATAAAAAACCGTGCCTTTCTAGAGAAAATAAGAAATAAATAATAATATCTATTTATTTTTGTCTCGGTTCTCAGCTGCGGGTAGATTTTATTTTTAATTAACTTTAAATAAGGTATTTGGCTAGTCCGAACGCATAACGAATTTTTTTTAGTGGTCAGATTAATAATATTTTAGTTGACGTTTAAAAAATGTTGCCAGATGTTAAAATGCACATAAAATAAACACAAAAACTACTAACATATTAAAATAAATGGAGGACAATTATTAAAGTTTGACATAGCATTTGTTTTTGTTAGATTTTTAACTGGGTTTTTAGATTGGGTTCCCCTTTGAATTTCATACAAATATTGATTTGGGTCTCATAAATAAGGGTTCATAAATACAGCATGTATGAGGGAAAATATTAACCGTTAATGTAAAAAAAGGGATGCTATATTTGACACATAATTTGTGCTGTTCAGTATTCATGAAAGCTTAACTTCCAAACTGGTTAACCGATTAAAATGCGATCATTCTAAGCTAAGTTTCATAAAAATCGGTTCAACCGTTAAAGGTTAAATTATTCAAGGCTTTTTGTTTAACAAAACATAGGATTCATGATTATTACAAACTGTTTGATCATATCATAACTTTACTAAAAGATTGCATTAACTGATTTTTTACATATTGAGCATGATATAATTATAATATTTGGGATTATAATTGTTCGTTTATTTTATAGAAGCCCCGAAAATCGAAGTGAACTGCTCAGAACGACATCGAAATTTATTGGCCAACACAAATCAGGCTTTTGAAAACGATGTTGATGAATCTAGCGTACCTTTTTTACTTCATGACAGTCGAGAGTAACAAAAAGAGTCATAAAAAAACTGTAAATAATTAATCAAATTTATTATTTTGTAGTTAAACTTTTGATTGCTAAACGTTCGCTGAGGAATTTCCAAAAATCTATCATAGGAGCTTGTCTCTGCAATCTTTAGGACTCCAATTTCTAGACCCAGTGGTCTATGCGTTAGAAAACAGCAGCATAAAGGTAGACGCAGATTGATACGCGCCGAACGCATCGAATTTTTGCCGTACCTATGGTATCTACATTTATATTTCCGATGACGTCATCAGAACGAAATAAATAAATGAATAAATGTACCTTTTACTAAAACTTTACTATATATTGGACTAGCTGCGCCCCGCGGTTTCACCCGCGTAGTTCCCGTTCCCGTGGGAGTATTGGGATATAATATAGCCTATGTTACTCGTGGATAATGTAGCTTTCGAATGGTGAAAGAATTTTTAAAATCGGTCCAGTAGTTTTTGAGCCTATTCATTACAACCAAACAAACAAACAAACAAAGTTTTCCTCTTTATAATATTAGTGTAGATAAAATATTAATTACTAGCGACCCGCTCCGGCTTCGCACGGCTATATTATGCATGTATTATACATATAAACCTTCCTCTTGAATCACTCTATCTATTAAAAAAAAACCACATCAAAATCCGTTGCGTAGTTTTAAAGATCTAAGCATACAAAGGGAAATAGGGACGGCGAAAAGTGACTTTATTTTATACTATGTAGTGATTACAAAAAACAAATTAAGCACTTAAATATAAACATACAATAAATGTACCTTATCTTTATTACTATAAGGTACCTTTTTCCGTGAACGGCAAAAATTCGATTCGTTCGACGCGTATCAATGTGCGACCACCATTAAACAAAAAAATAGGATTGTTGTTTATGAATTTAAACAGGAACCTACTATTTTTTTTTTCTGTAAATCTAAAACAAATGTGTTGCCACACTCAAAATATTCGGACTATTCATTGCCATAACTAGTTATTATTTGTACTTAAAACCTTTTAGTATCAATGTCGTGTAAGTGTGTAAATGTTTATTTTTCTGTGATTTTTGTTTCTTTTTTTACTATTATCATTTTTTTTGTTATAATTCGATAAATTGATAGCAGGATTTGATCCTTTAAAGCTAGCTATTTTTCTTATCGAATTAAGAATTTAAAATTATTAAGTTTATTTCGGCTCTCAGGTTGTTCAGATAATACAAATAAAAAAGATATTTTAAAATATAGAAAAAACTGGAAATGTAGCACTTTTGCCAAACCAAAGAGCGATATTTTTTCACTAAATGATTGATGAAAGGGATGATAAAAAAATAGTTATTATAAAAAAATTAACAACCTGTTTACATAGCCATTTTTTTTATAGTTAACTTTATCATAATATTACTTGTAAGATATATAAATAGGAGATTTTTTAAACAATCATAATTTACCTAAGTATTCTTCTAGTTAATTCAAATGCTAAGTATAAAATTTGTAAGTCATTTTCTTTAACACCGGCCCATATTTTCGAACACCCTGTATTTACAGCTCACTAATAAAGTTTTTAATTTCATTCAATTTCTTATGTTTTATTCGAACCGAATTTTAAGGTATAATAAAGGAGTTTTGAAGAATGAGGTAAGATATTATATCTTTATTTATTTTCTTGCTTTTTATTTTATTTATTTGCGTGCATGCATCTCATTGTATATACATTCATTTAGCATGTGATGATTACACAGTTGTGTTTGCTAATTCTACACTGCGTAACAACTACCTAAATATTAAATTAGATAGCGTAATTTTTTACGTAAATCCTGTTATGCTATAAATGACCTAAAGTGCATATTATCGTATCACTCGAATTTTTACCGAGAACATTCTTAAACGCTGTTTTGATTATGTACAATCAGGCAACAGAATTGCAGACCCACCGTAGGGCTCCAAAACAATTAAAAGGTTTTCAACTCTAACAAGATTCTAACAGTACTACATGAGTTGAAGTTAAAGTCTTTCAACTCATGAATTGATTAGACAAACGTTATTAGAATAAAAAAAATGATTGTAAAGTCGGTTTATGGACGATAATTTTACCTGATAACGTCACACTCTGACACTGTGGCCGATCGTGCCTCTCTATCGCTTGTTCCGCGCTCTCGCTTACACCGTAACGTGACCGTAACATAACACTTTTTTGTGAGTGCAGTATTGTTTTCGTCGATTTATAAGACGTTATCACTTCAAAAACATTTCAATATTAGTAACTTTTGAACTCTACTATGGGTCTGCAATGTTGTTGCTGACTGTATCAAATTTATCAAAGTGTTGACATACAAAACTAAAAACACGTAATTTTGGAGATACGCTCGTATTGAATCCGACCGACGATAAAATATCTAAGGTAAGGTAAATAAGAAAATAATTAACAAATTGTCTTAAACTATTGCTTATGGACACAGATATTACACAAAATTAGACCTACAAATAAAAGCGTTAAGTTCAAAATGCTTTGTAGTTTCACAGAGTGACACAATGTACTTTATTAACACTATTAGGAAGATGGGATTATAATACTGTAGTCACTGATACCTACACTTTCACTGGCTATATGTCTATAGAATTGGTGGTGGTCATATGACTGAATAACTTTTTTATGACTGGGGTAGAAACACTAACAAATACAGGAAAACCTACTTATACTTACCTAAGGGAAATATGTGTCACTAAGAATTTTTGATATAGAAAAAAAAATACATATTTTGTTTGTAAACAAGTTTTTAGTACCAACTTACAGTAACCAAAAAGGAAAATAATGCTTGGCCCTTTAACATTCATATACACAAACAAACTATGTTTGTTAATAAATGTATTACATATCAAATACATACATAAGAAGTAATACCTACTTAAATATGAATTAATTTATAAATTTTGTCGTAAACCAAAAATTCTTAGTGGCGTAGTTATATTGGCGGGTTTAATGTAATAAATAACTTGGGGCAAATATTCCCTTGCAATATGAGAACCATCTAACATGTTTGTTGTATCTAGTGATGCGAGCGGGCGGCCCTAAACGCGAGGAAGGCGCCGCCCTGGCTCCCCGTCCGCCTCCGCAACGTGTTGCGACCATCTCACAAGCGACCAACTACCACGAGAAGACCACCTTGCTCAGCTCCGACGATGAGTTCCAGTGAACTGTGTTATATGGAGGAAAGCTTTGTTCAGATAAACGACACATCTATCATCAAGTAAGTCGTAACTTGATGTGCATTTCTATTGGTATATCGATACCTTGGGGCTCAAAGCGCGTAAACGCAAGTTCACGATTTTACAGGAGAGTCAAAACAGCTTTATATAAAATCAAGGTTTGCGATATTTGGTTTAAATAACGTGTAACCGCAATGAAACCATGGAATGTAAATATTTTTCTGTTGTTTATCTGAAATAAGTAGGGTTCAGTCTGGTTCTTAACCATCAGAAATTGCCTAAACGACCAACAGAAGTAAATGAGATGCTATTTTAACGAAACAGGGCTGAGCTACAAACGTGTGCTTATTTTATAATATTTATCAACAAATATTTAAAGTGTTTTCTTTTTGGTGTTTATTGTAGCTAAAACTAATCAACACGTCAACTTACTATATTTTAATAGGATTACAAAAGATTGAAGTATAATATACCCACTATTATTTTATTAGGTATGTTATTTATGTATATTTATTAACGTTTAATTTATAATTGTCAATGGTTTTGGAATTATCACGACGACTTTGGCTATGTATAAAAATATTGTATAGCATAGATATATTATGTATAACTAAGAATATAAAACAAACAAAAATAGTGTGAATGTACAGAACAGATATACATTATTATATATAGATATTAGGAAATAGCTAAATAATGTAGTTTTTGTGCTGCTGTATTTGAATGTTAGGTTATTATGAAAATAAGGTTAATTGAGGCAAATGCGTTTTTCTAAATATTACCCTCACCCCTCCTTGGCCAAGTTTTTATAACAGACGGTCATATATTTAGGTATAAATTAATCGTCTTGATTTTGAGAAAAACGCATTTACGACAGTTGATCTTATTCATAATTTAATGCTATAATTATGTTCATTTATCGCTTTTGAGTAGGTACAAGAAAACGATTGCATTTGTGTTAAATTGCATTTTATAAAAAAAATCGTTTTAGACTTAATTAAAAGGATCATTGCACAGATATTGGCCAAAATTTAATTTTAGTTTTGCGAGATTGTGTAGTGTTAAAGTATTTTTTAGTGATCCTAACCGTACTTCTGTTGATTTTATTTACCTAGCTTTTTTACAAATGATAGAAGTCAACAAATAAGTAACTGCCTAAACATTGCGGATTGTACAGTAAACCAAAATTTTAAATAATTCACCTACTTATATGAGCTTAATTCTGCTTCGCCGTCCAACAAAATTGTAAAAAATACTTCTTCATAGTTCAATTCTCGGTTTTTTAATGTAAATTGAAAGTAACTCTTGTCTAAAATTTCCGAAGTTCCTGTTTGACGTATGACTAAAACCAACAGGAATGACTTTACTCCCTAAAAAGCACGTTTGAAAGCCTTATTTCTAACTAAATTAAATTAAGCAGATTTAATTCAACGACTGTAAATACATTTTTGACTTAATTTGAGACGAGATTTTTTATTTCTGTCAAAAAATGTCTGGACTAAATATTAGTTACTATAGTTAGAGACCCTTTAATTTGATTTAACACTATTTTAATTTGATTGCTAATTTAAAAAAAAAATGAAACCAAATACTAAAAAAAAATACTATGCTAAAAACGAATACGAACTGATACGAACGAATACTATACTATGTAAAATCAAATACTATGTCAAAACTTATTAATATTTATGATAACTGTAGAAAAATATATTTATCGTAAAAGAAACAAAATCTAAAACGAAACTTTGCAATAGGACAATATTGATCTGGGATTTAGTTTTAATATTAATAATTGATGATAATACAAATCTGCATTATTTTAGGAGCGATTTAACTCTATCGTTAACTGTAAGTGATAATTACAAAAAGTTAGCCACCGTCTTCAGATAACGAAAAAACGTTACTAACCTAGTACTTAAATGTATTTAGAACTAAAAAAATCACGTCTATTTAAAATTTTTTTTTTTTTTAAATTTACCTATTAAAACGTATAACTACCTTATTATTTTTAACCGACTTCAAAAAAGAAGGAGGAACTTTTTATTTTGTTTCTGATTTGCCTGGAGACGATGCCTTAACTTTGAGATTAAAGTAGATTTAAGAAATTGTTTATCTCTATGTTGTTTAATTTAATCAAATACTTATAATATTAAACTACCCGCTAAAAAAATAGAGCCACCCTCACCTGTTTTTCATAAGATGATTTGGTTTTTTATGCTTGACGTTTTCTTGGGGACGAGAGAGTATCGCCGTAGACCTGGATTTAGAAGAGAATGGTTTTGGAGTAAGGCTCCTTTTCATTAAAAACGTGGGGGGCGTCGATTTTTTTGGCGGCCATGCAGTGTAGTTTACTTGCCCATCGTCGTAGGACATACGCAAAAAATAAATGTGCCCTAACACCTGCACTGGCCAATGAGGCTAATGATGCTGCCGTTGCTGTTGCAAGCTATTAGTCAGACAAAATTTAATTTAGCTCAACCTCTGACTGACACGATGAGAAGAAAATTCAATGATGTATTTATTCCCCTTGATTTTCGCGCTAAATAAGCTAATGACGGCTAATAACAAGTGACGATATTATGAATATCGTCGTATGAATAGGTTTAAGTTTATTTACTTTCTACGCGATGGACAAAGTGTAAACACACCTTAATTATAATATTGATGTGTAAGTACTTATGTTACTAAACTTATTATATTCTAATCCTCGATGTAAATACTTTCCTTCACCAATTTTGAAATTATAAGTTCTCATAATTTTGGTTGTGTACATTCAGTCAATTAGATAAAATAGAATGTACAAGACGGTGAAAGGGTACCGACGCTCTCTCCATACAAACGTAGTCGACTGTTTCCTCCCTGGATAATGCCACTAGCACAAATATTTTTGTTGCTTAAAACCTATAACTGCTATGACTATGCCCCTATGTCTTGGTTATTTTCATTTACTAATTAACATAGAAATTAAGATAAAAAAATGAAAAAACAAAACATAGGGGCATGGTCATGGCAGTTATAAGTTTTTTGCAACAAAAATATTTGCCATAGTGTCATTATCCAGGGAGGAAATAGTCGACTACGTTTGTAAGGAGAGAGCGTCGGTACCCTTTCCTCTTAACTACACGATTTTAAAATATAGGTAGGTAATTGAGTAAAATAAAACTAAGTTCTTGCCTAAATCTCAATTTTGTATGACATCAAAGGGGTAGTGACATAAGTATGGATAATGGCATAGTTGTCGCCTCAAGACACGTTTGATTCTTACGCCCGTATACACAAATAGCCCCCCGATCGCCGTAACTTATGACGCATTAGTCGAGTGCACGTTGACGCATACGTCACGTGCATGCAAACAATAATCGGTATTGCCCTAAAATAAAGCTACGCGTAACCGTTACTTTAACTGCACGTCTACTTTACCTACGCGCATCCTACACGTAATTTTTGACTAATATTCCTAGGTAACAATTAATTTAACATTTATGTCACGTCAAAAAGCGCGATACGGCGAGCGCGCGACTTTTAGGTTTGCGTGACGTGTGCGTCTTAAGAAATTAGGGCAATACGAAATCTATAGTTATGACGCAAACGTAGTCAAGACGCGCTGCATAAGAATACGGCAATCGACTCGCTGTATTTAAGTTGCTCTTGAATAATTGAACGCCCTGCGCTAAATGTGGCCCGATTAGTGGTAGTATGATTAATTTGCGGCTCTATGCGTTCGCGCGCACTATGCTATCTCATAGGGTTGATTGTAAATACGGGTGTTAACTAGTTTGAATCTTTATTATTTTTCTAATACGTGGCTACCTTTATAACCTATGGCAATTCATAGAGAACATTGATAAAAACAACAAACGCCAAGAAACAAAATCTAGTAAAGTGTTAGATTTATTTGATGTTAAAAAATTTAAGCTTTTATTATTAGCAGTAAAATCTGACACTTTACAAAAAAAACCATATTTGTTGTTTCTATTAATGTCTTGTAAATTGCCTTATGTTTCAAAGTGGTTGCGATACTAAAGAAAATGGCTGACGTTCACTATGCCACAATGTTGAAGCCCCCTCTAAATTTTTACTGATTGTGGTGAAACTGCACTGAAAATTATGTAACTCGCACTATTTTTTATCGTACTTACCTGTTTTAATGTGCTTTACTTGTCGATCTAGCTCTTAGTTATTTTTTTAATTTTAGTACCTAAGTAATTCTGTAAAATATTAACAGTCATCTTGTATGTAACGTTTGCGAAATGCTAAATGTAGATTTTTAGGAATGGCTTTTATTCCCCAATAATAATTAACAAAATAAAAATTATTTTTGTAATCGGATAATTCAAATGGAACAGATTTCATCATTGTTGAAGAAATGAGATGACGTTAGATATTTTAACAATTAAAATGTTTTAGCTCCAAGTTTTAAGTATTTAATAATAAATAATAATTATGAATTTTGATTTTTTTTTATTCTGTGTGAAAATTTCAACTTTCTAACTATCATGGTTCATAAGATACCTACAGCCTGGTGACAGACGGACGGCGGACAGCGAAGTCTAGTAATAGGGTCCTGTTTTAAACCTTTAGGTACGGAATCCTAAATGATCTTATCTTATCTAATAAAACTGGAAAAAGTAATTCAATTAACTCGAGCATGATTTCACATTAGATATCTGGCAGTTTTTTTGTAGTATACCCTCTACTGAGTTCTGATTGCCTGGTACTTACAGACCAAATTACTATCAAACAATTTACACGGTAACGGAAAGAGAGCAATTGAAGAAAGAGAGAGATAGCGGTATAAATGTGATTTATACCCTCTACTGACTTCTGATTGCCTAGTACTTACAGACCAAATTACTATCATACAATTACACGGTAACGGAAAGAGAGCAATTGAAGAAAGAGAGAGAAAGCGTTATAAATATGATTTTATACCCTCTACTGACTTCTGATTGCCTAGTACTTACAGACAGACCAATTAACAATTTACACAATAAAGGAAAGAGAAGTATTGAAGAAAGAGAGAGATAACATTATAAGTTTGATTTTATACCTTCTACTGACTTCTGGTTGTCTAGTACTTTTTACAGATCAACGCATATTTTTAGAGCAAATGGTTGACTATTTTAAGCACGGAGATGTTAACACAACTGGCGAGTAGTAGGTATATAGATGGGAAAAAAATTCCTACGACACTACCGGTAGTGTCGACTGGTAGTGAGGTGGGTAATTCATGTGTAGAATTTAGTAAGTAGGTAGCATGTAGGTCCGCGTCGTCGCTTCCAATACACCATTATCCCTAACTATATCACTAGTTATAGTACCTACTGCAAATAGATTATTTTTCATTTTATTTTCCAATGTCCTGAAATATTTATTTATTATTTTACTTGGCATATTATAATACCGAGACTACCTACCTGGTGACCGGGAGAAATTTGCAAAACCATAACCAGGCGATTTGGGGCACAACCAACAATAGTATTTCATGCCAAGCATACCATCTGCTTGGCTTATGCCAAGTATAGGGAGGGAGTTCCTATTACAAATACTTAATCAAGGAAAAGTAAAATAAAACAACTATTATGTAATCATCCAACTCTTTTATTAAAAATACACACTTTAAATAAATATTTAATATTCATCCCATTATTGCTTTCAAATACAATTCTTAACGAAGCTGGTATTTGGTGCATAACAACAAAATACATTTAACATGAATGTATAATTTTTTCTTATAAATATATATCTCGATTTAAACGAACAAGTAGGTACATTCGGCGACAAAAATTCAGACCCACCGAGAGTTCTAAAAAAATGTTGTCTGATAAATTCATAAGTTGAACTTCAACTCAATTAAGACTTGAAAGTCCTGATCAAGTTAAAAATATTCTAATAATAGCCATTTTAGAGCTCTACGGCGGATCTGCACTTTTGTTGACGACTGTACTGTAAATAGGTTTGTTAAATGTGTTATTTTTTACAAATAAAATAACATCAAAATTGGACAAAAATAGTGCTATTTAAAATGTTAAATGTTCTCCTAAAATATTGTCGTTTGTGATGGTTTGATTATGTTATAGAGGTTAGTTAGGTAGAATTTACATTAAAAGACGAACAAAACGACAGTTTTAAAGTGACGTTTAATTTCTACAAGAGGAGGCAGGTGTAATGCTTAGAAGAGAAGATTCTTAAGTTAGAAATCTATAGATACAGGGCGTCCCACGGCTGATTTCGGATATATAAATGGAATAAATAATGATAGGTATCATGATATTCAAAAGTGATCGTGTTGATTCCTAACTAATTAAATAATTGTTTTAAAAAATCAGTAAGTAGGTTATATTTTTTTGATTGAAAGGGGATTTTAAGGCGAAAGGGTACCGGCGCTCTTTCCATACAAACGTAGTCGACTGTTTCCTCCCTGGATAATGACATTATCACAAATATTTTTGTTGCTTAAGATCTATAAACTGCCATGACTATGTCCCTATTTCTTGTGTTTTTTTTTTTCATTTTCTAATTATCATAGAAATTAAGATTTAAAAAATAAAAAATACAAAACATAGGGCCAAAACATGGTCATGGCAGTTATAAGTTTTATGCAACAAAAAAATTTGCTATAGTGTCATTATCCGAGGAGGAAACAGTCGCCTACGTTTATATGGAGAGAGAGAGGTACCCTTTCCTCATAATAACATATTTTGCTGGGTAGGTACTTTTAAAGTATTTACTTACTCGAAAACGAATTATAACTTTTATTTCAGTAACAAATCCGTAATCTGCCGGGCATGAGACATCCTGTAGTTATAGGTACCTAATTTAATATAGGTACCTACCTAATATTGGTAGGATTTTTTTAAAATAATAACAGCTCAGGTACTAGATTACTTCAAGATAATACACGAAGAAAGTGGCAAAAGAGTAGTCGAGCACACCAATTCAAGATTGACATAGTTTCACCTTAGCATAACTTAAACATATTGCTAGTTAAAATCTAGATTATAGAAACCTAAGATTCGTCTTTGACGTCGTTATATTTACAGATTAGAATTAGAGTCATAATAAAGCTACAGTGGCAGCACTTCAAGGAACCAGCTAAGTAGGTAACTCCATGCCACCGCGCTATTAAAGGCAGACTACATCACAATCTAGACAGGCTAAGCCTTACAAGAATGAAAAGATATGCAAAATTTCACAACTTTGTTAAGTACGATGGGTTAAGAAATGTGTAAGTCAGTTCCTACTAAGACCGTCAATTGAACAAACTTGCTTTTGTAAAGAGCTTCGGCCACATGAGTTGTGCTTCGGCTCCATGCACGCCTTACAAAGATCCAGGAACGCTATTCTTGAATCGTTCGACATCGGAAATTCGCTATTTTTATATCGCTCAATCGTAACGAGTGGTCTCCACCACTCGTCATCGACAGGCGAGTGGTAAAATAAACGTCAAACATTCGGAAACGAAAAATATATTTGTCCCAGGGGATTTGAAACCACGACCACCGCTTTACCATAACGCTGCTCACTCCCACCAAGTCACAAAACTTTCTTTTTTACATTACAACCTCCATAAACTGTAAGGTGGAAGCGGAGACGGTGTGTTCCAAGTCTCATCAGTAACAAAAAAAAAATTTAACAAAGTTTTAATTTAATTATTTCATAACCGATCGTACTCTGAATAGACTTAGTAAGTACTATAATGTCTTTATACAGTGATTGAATAGTGTTAGTGCAGCGATAAGATACTTCATGCTATTTGAGCAAGATTTGAATTATGAAGTTAGAATTTTAGGTAGATCAATGATTACCTAACAGCCTACCTTACAGTTATTTTTTCATGAAGGATAGATCACATTTTTTTTAAATAAGTTTTAAATTATAGTTTGATCTATAAACTATTTTTTTTAATCTGGCAACTTCCCATGACCGTTAGGTAGGTACATTTCAATACAATTATGTGCTTAGAAAACTTAACTATAATTAAAGCGCACTTTGATTCATGCGTTGAATTAAGACGGTATCCTAGCAACGCTTTCATCATACAAATGAACTCCCATATTTATTTCCCGAATAATGCCTCTTAGAGCAATATTTTTTTATTTGTAAAACAAAGGTTTGCTGTGAGTAAACATCCTTCTGCTTTTTTAGAGGGTCATATTTAATAATAACTTGGCAATGATAACAGAGGGACAAGTGTATAGAAAACCGTTTAGTATATTTTATAGAATAATTTTCAGTTTCAAACTTACCTACTAGATTCCGACTAATCTTTATTATCTATTTATTAGCTTATTACTCCCGCAGTTTTGCCTTGCGTTATATCCCCAAGAACATGGCTATATTGGCATTACTCAGGAAATAAATACAGTTTTTATCCACATACCCTTAATAAAATTTGCTTAGCAAGCTGTTTAATAGCTTCCTCGAGAGAAAAACGCGTTTAAATCTCTCTTTATAAAACTCCACTTTTATTCGATCAACATCTAATATTTACCTACTCATCTACATAAATGTGACTTCGTTATCACGACAAATTCAATTCAAATCTATTCATTACACAAAACATGATGCCAGCTCATGTGGATTATAGTCTTTCATCAGACAATAAGTTATCTAACCATCGCTAAATCGCTCATCAAAAACTAGCTTTCTTTGCTTCGGCGTAAAATCAATAACCTATCTTTACTTGCTCCAGTCGGTCGCAGATAGGATTTCTGTCACTTAGGCTGCGGTCCGAAATGGAAAAATAGGCTAAGTATATGCTATTATGCCTATTTCAGACTCTATAGGATATAGAGTAATCCATGCGCGTGCCGTAGGTAAACATTTTTAGTAGGTACGTTCACGATTTCGGACCGGGACATTTTAGCATTAGCACTGTAAGCGCTGTTTATTCAATTCGGACTTCAGCCTTCGTATCTGCGATCGACTGGAGCAAGCAAGGAACGTTCTAAATATCTACTGTTATTAAATATCTACTTTCCGTAAGGAGTCTCTAAAGACTTTGACTTCTTGATTTTATATTTATAAGGTCCTCGAAAAGGGTATTTTAAAAGAGTCTTTATGAGGTTTCATACCATTGACAAAGTCCCTTCAATGACGTTCAATAAAATGAGGCCCTCGAAAGGTTTTTAATCAAAATAGTTTATGTGATTAGTGCCACCGAAATTAAGTTTTCTTAGCTTCGTAAGTAGGCAATTTAGCTTCTGGTTTTCAATCAAGTACCTACCTACTAAGTATTTTATTAAGTTAATTTTAAGCTAATTTACTAATCTGAACCAGCCAGATCAAAACCCCGTACCTCCATAGCCACTTACCTAGCTTTCGTTAATTTAACATTGTACTTTCGCTTTTCATTTTTTTTTCAACTCTGTAACATTTTAGTTCTAATTATTTAAAAATCCGTTATTTTTATTATCACTTCGCTCTTTTCTTAAACGATTTTTCGATGCACCACCTAGCTGAAAGAGGTTTTCGAAGATGATAGAGATTTTGAGAGACTACAGATAGAAATTTTTAAAATTAGATTTCAGAGCCAATTCTTTGACTGCCATAATCGTTGGCTAAACTTAAGTGCTTAAAGTCTAGTTCGTTCGTTTTTTACACCTCGAGTTCCGAGTCAAACCTTAAGTTATTACGAGTTGCCTGCAGATGTCGCCACTAGAGACAGAGTTTAAAGAAGGTTGCAATATCGTCCAAAGGTCCTAGAAAGAAGTTTCATTAGGTACCTCTAAAAAGGTTGCATACCTTAACAATTACCTCGAAAATGATTGCATACCATAGATATAGTTTTTGTTAGTCTATGTTGCATACCTACTTAGTAAAGGTCCTTGAAAGAGGTTTAATACCACAAATTTCCTTAAAAGAGGTCTAATAAAATGAGGATTTTGAAAGAGGTTACTTATCAAAAGATCAAAGGAGGTGGAGTCTCTATGAACATTTGATCTATCTTTTCTTCTTACTAGTGACGCCACCTTGTTGGCGAAATTCTTAGAAACTACAAGTAGGTACTTATAATGAGCATCGTTAGAAGACAAGACTACAACCAGGGGCGTAGCTACCGCCGTATCTGCCGTATCAATTATACGGGGCCCCCAAAGTGTGTAAGGAAAAAAAATAAAAACTTTCTAATTTATTTTATTTTACAAATGACAAAATTCTATAAAGCAATTACTTTTTTTCCCGCCTTAAGGTTGCTAATGCTGCCAAACGCAAAGCGCCTAAGAAATACCCGTCGCTTACAACTAACTTTGTTGATTGTAACGAGTGTGTTTTGTTTTTCTTAAAAGTGCTGAGAGGGAATTGTAGGTGAGATCTTTACCGATATTTTGGTGTAATTTGAGACGAAAAATTCCTTGTCATTTCAAAGCTAGACTAGTTTTAATTCTTAATTTTAGGGTAGCTTCAAAATTTTAAGGAATTTTCGGCTCAAAATTATACTAAAATGTCGGTAAATATCTCATCTACAATTCTATCTCAGCACTTTTGAGAAAAACAAAACACATTCGTAACAATTAACAATTTTCACCAATGAAGGCGACCGGTGGCTAGAACGCTGGTAGTAACTATTTAGTAGCCTGTGACGCCCCGGTGGGCGCGGCCAGTATGCCGCTGGCTTTCGGACGGGAAGGCCGCGTCGCACTGCGCTCTCGCACGGATTTTTGTTTACGTTTCACTATGCTCCCTATTTGGACTTTGTTTTCTGAAATAATACTAGTATATATTCGTTTGGCTAATGGACGCTAGAGTATTGCCAAGTTTGTGTTGAATAGTCCTATTTTTTTCAAAAACTTACCTATAGGTACTTATACCTTATATTTTCACACTGCGCATAAACGCTTGTCTTTAGATAGGTACGGTCGGCTGCATAATTGCAGACCCACTGTAGAGCTCCTAAACGGCTGTTATAATAATGTTTTCAACACAAACAAGATTCTATACACCTGCTTTAGTTAAAGTTTAAAGTCTTCTAACTCATGAATTTTTCAAACAAAAATATTATAATGAAAACATGCCAATAATAGTAATTTTTTAACTACCGAAGGCTGCAATTATGCAGCCGGCTGTACGTACTCGATTCGTTATATAGCTAGGTATCCATACTTGTGGTTTTTTACGGACGCTAAGATAGTGCCAATTTTTTTGACGGACGTTTTTTTGTGTTGGTACTTACGTAGGTACCTAAAGTGCCCAGACTTATACCTACTTATTTATTTTTTAAATTGTGAAAGATGAGTAAATTAAAGAAATTTAGAGTTCAGAGTATGCTTCATTGTCGCGAAATAACGTAAGTACATACCTAAACTATACCTAGTTAGTAAGTAGTCAAGTACCTACCTATCTATTATGAAATACCTACACACTTTTTCTGAACTACCAAAAAAAATAAAGACAAAACGTCTGAAGGAGGTAACTAGGTAGAAGATCAGAGTTATTCCGGTCTGATCCCCTGAGCTGATCCCCTGCTGGTTATTATTATTTTTTAATTCCGTTCTGATCCACTATAAACTTTACCATGCCGGTCCGATCGAAAACAGTTTTGAATGTAATTTTTTTAAATTTATTTAAGTGTTTAAAATCATCACAGGCAATCAGGCTTTAGATAGATAGATAAATTCTTTATTGTAAACACCATTTTTAAATTGCATTAAATATTTAAAAAGAAACATGTTTTAAGTTTAAGTGTTACAAAGGGCGGCCTTGTCGCTCAAATGTCTTCCAGGCAACCTTTGTTATTATTATTATTTGGACAAACCATAATAAAAAAAAAGTTTTGACTAACTTAATTAAATAACATAAACAGAACTTAAAATTAATATAATAAATCATCTAAAACATCAAAAAAATTAAAGTGTTTAAAATCATCACACTACGGGTAATCAGACTTTAGCATTTTTTGGACCAACCCTAATTAATAAAAAACCTGAAAACAAAAACTAAAAAAAACCTGAAAAATATACCAAAAAGTGAAAAATAATCAATTTTGGGACTGGGTGACACCATGTTTTCTTTATATCTCTCAACATTCAATTTAACCCAGTCCGACTTCCATTTGATTTTCTAGTTGATTTATTTATAACCCAGTCCGACTTCCAAGTAAGTACTTATGTTTAAGTTATCTGCTGTCTTAGTGACCCGAAATGGATTATTTTTTACTTTTTGTTTTTTTTTTTCAGGTTTTTTTAGTTTTTGTTTTCAGGTTTTTTTGAAGTCGGTTTTTAAAAGTTTAATTTATTTTTTTATTTAACCATTTTAGTGCCACTATCACTGAAAATTCTACTCCGTGAGGCGAAAGCGACTGTTTCTTCAAATTGCAACCTGTACCTAATCGTAACCCATTGAAGAGTTTGGTGATAAGAAAGTGTTTTCAGATGCTCCATTCAACGGTTCATATTTGTGTATGGGCCACTTCTATTAGTGGAAATGGAAAAGTGAGCAATTTGTTGTATCTCGCTGTGCTGATCTGTTCATCACTCCGAAGATCCTTATCAGATCTTCATTTAGGGTAGGGTTCTCTATCAAAATTCATTCAAACCCAGTCTGGCGAGGCAAAATCTAATATTTTATTCAAATTGTAACCTGTAATCGTAACCGATAGAAGAGTTTTCTGATGAGAAGGTGGTTTCAGATATTCCATTTATCGGTAACTATTAGTTTATGGGCCAATTCTACTCGTGGAAATCGAAAACTGAGCAATTTGCTGCTCTCTCGAGGTGCAATTCTGTTCATCACTCCGAAGATTCTCATCAGATCCTCACCAAATTTTATGGGACCACCCCTGAGGTATCACTTTTCGATTACAAAAAGAATCATCTCAATCGGTTGAGCCGTTTTCGAATGATCGCGTAACATACACACAAAAAAAACATACAGACGAATTGAGAACCTCCTCCTTTTTTGAAGTCGGTTAAAAACCTATCAAGTGCTAGTTGTACTCGCGCGCCGAGGGTTCTGTAAATTAGTTTCAACTCTCTTTCTCTGCCCTTGCAGTGGTATGGTAGTTAGTAGTTACCAATTTACCTTGATCCCTAATTCGTTTGGGTGCCCATACAATTTAAGGGTCAAGTTGAATAAAATTGGTCCAACTATGTATGTATGGGGACACCCTTTAATTTTCAATGTTTTTTTTATTTTTTTGGAATTTTCCCTTTATTTGTGCTATAAGGCATAGTTTTTTTTGCCAAATTTCATGATTCTAGGTCAACGGGAACTACCATTATAGGTTTTCGACCCAAAACCTATGGGGTACTTCCGGTTGACTGGGAATTGTCAATTGTGCAAAAAGCAAGGTCTTATAGCACAAGTAAAGGGAAAATTCCGATATATAATAAAGTTGAAAATTAAGATTAATTTTTGTACAAGTTTTTACGAAAATGTAAATTTGCCCATATCTTTTTATTGTGTTGGCTCAGGACCTTGATTTTTTTTCTCAAAAGGTAAAAAAAGGAACCCTTAAAAGATCACTTTCTTGTCCGACTGTCTGTCTGTCCGTGTGTCACCACAGATATTCTCAGGAACGGGCGGACCTAGCAAGTTGAAATTCATACCAGATACTGAGGATTATCTTTTACCTTTCAAGGTACTGACTGACTGAACCCTATAAAATGAACACCAAATCAACGAAGTGTTTAAAATCATCACAGGTAATCAGACATTAAAATTAGGTATTTTTTTTGGAAAAAACTTAAAAGGTAAAAAATATTAAAAAGATGCTGTGACTTTTCCAAGACTGGACAAGCCAAGACAAGTATCCACTATCCATAATAAGTATTGTTCTCCAATACTAACATACACATTTCCATTACATTATGTAGTATTATAAACATGTACCTATTTCAAATATTTTGTATCACTACATAGTATAAAACAAAGTCGCTTTTTCTCTCCCTATTTCCCTTTGACTGCTTAAATCTTTAAAACTACGCAACGGATTTTGATGGGGGTTTTTTTAATAGATAGAGTGATTCAAGAGGAAGGTTTATATGTATAATACATGCATAATATAGCCGTGCGAAGTCGAGGCGTTAAATATAAACCTTGAATAAATATTTTGTTGGTGATTGTCCCAAAAATTTGTTAATAGGTAGCTAGGGGATCCGACCGGAATAAAATATTAAAATTTATTTGTGATCCCCTGCACGGTGGATCAGACCGGAATAGTTTTAAAAATAAATATTTTAAAATAAAACTGATCCCCCAGGGTATCAGATCCAGGGGATCCGACCGGAATAAATCGAAGATCACGGGTCCAGCTTGTACCTACATAATAAACGCGTATCTACTATCTACCTACTACGTATCTACCTACCTCGCACTACCACAATGTGGTAGGTGCGAAGTAGTACTAAGTAGTAGTAGTAGGGACCGAGGTAGGTGCTCGGTTGAAGATACCTAAACAAACTTTCAGATTTATAAAATTATAGGATTGAAAGAGGCCAGTATAGACAACACAACAACCTTACATACGTACAGACATACTTTTTAAATTATGTAGTAATTATCTTAACGATTCCCGATGTGGTAAGTAGCTTGTACTATTATACATTCTGTGGTGGTAGGATAGTAAGCGATCTTTAGCTATGAGGCAGTGTGAGGAAGCGCGAGCGCCGCGCGGGACGAAGTGTCTAGCTCCGCCCACACTCTCAAGGTCGTTGGCGTGGATATACCCCTTAAGCGTGCGTTCAAAAGTTGGCAACACTCTACATCGTTATGGCGGGCTGCGGCAGCGGGGAATCCTTCATCGATATCGCGATGTACGTGTACGTTGTTGTACGTTACATTGGATGTTAAACCACGGAGTGCAGTGCAGTGTTTATTTACGCGCTTTATGCAGATAAATGTGCATTACATTGTAATTCAGTACAAACAATATTGTTCTTCTGGTTTAGCAGTATTAGTAGCGATTTGTAAAAGAAATGAGTGAAAGGAAAAGAGATTATCCCAGCGGCGCTGAGAAAAAAAAAAGTAAACAGAAAAGGGAAGAGGTTATAAAAAAGTGCTTCTAAAAAAAGTTTAAAAAAAAGTTTTAAAAAAAGTGCTTCTTTTCACAATATTTTTTTTCTTTTGTGAAAAATCTTTACCCCCATATAAGGGCCTCCAAGCAATTTTTTTATACGGGGCCCCGACAAGACACGCTACGCCACTGACTACAACTTAAAGTTCGTTGATAAATACAGTAAATAATTAGGTTCTTATCACTAACGTACTCCTTTCAAAGAAGGTTTTTACTTCAAATCCTTTTCGTCAATTGTCATTTTGCCCTTTTTTAAATTAGATAAGTATTCGGTATTCGACCGGAAAGCAGAAAACAGGCCGAATACTGAATATTGACCGTTTTAAATATCTAATTTTACGCTTTTTCATTGCATGCCCTTTACAAAACACTTGACGAAGGCAAGCGTGCTGCGTTTATATTTTAACCAAGTTATATTTGCTGGCAGATTCTAATCGAACTTAGATCAGCTTAGTTGGACAATTTATTACATAGCGTCGATGCCAGCGCCACCACCAACAAAACAAATAACTTGGTGACTCAAAAAATCACGTTTTACCTCGTAAAATCACAATCGAGAATTCAAAGCTTTGGCGTAAAAAGCCAAGCTGCAATACGCATAACAACTTCACTTCATTACAGAAAATACATACAATAATTTCGTCTAAAGAAGCAGGTTTTGAACCTGTGTCCTTTGCTCTAAACAACAGGGCCGTAATTCTGTAAGAAAATTTGAGGTGTCTCACGTGTTACGTGGTCAAAAATTTTAATGAAAATTCCTTAAATTAGGTACAAAAAAATACACATCGACAAATTTATGCTCGAATACTAAAACTACTCTCAAATATTTAGGGGTCCCCTAAATATTTAAGACGCTCCTATCCCATGTAAACATATACTTTAAATGTCAATTTAATCGCCGCTTAAGATAAATAGCATTTCAGTATTCGGGCGCAAGTCGGTTAGTGGCTTTTCTATCCTTATAAACTTATCTACTTTGTGTTGTTTCCATTCATATTTTCATAAATAAAAGCTATTTCTGAAGTCGTATTTCATCGACATCATCCAATAGTCTTACAGAATCAGGGCCCCGGCCGATCAACCTTCAAGAGGTACTTTTTAGAGTTCCGTACCAAAAAGGAACCCTTATAACACTTTCTTGTTGTAAGTGTATTTTCTATACGTGTCAGCAACCTTAAGTGTGGATATAATTACCGACTTAAGTAGACTTAAATAAGAGAGTGGGCATCAGCGGATCCCAACGGTGGGCTTGTGCGATGTGTGGGCGGATCTAGGACGACAATCGGACGCGTTCGCGCCTGCTACGAACATCGCTGGACTGCGCGGGATCTGAAACATACAGTATTATAATTTAACGTCGTTATTCATAAACATGATCAACGTTTAACAAGCCTAGCATCGTTGGTTAAAATGTTTTTTTTGATGTGAAACATCTATAGCCGCACGTAAAACCGATTTCTGGCGTGGCGATGCTTAGTGAGTAGTGTGTACGGTGTGTTGCACACCGTAATCGACTGTGCGATTCTATCACAATCTATTCTTTTCTGCATATTACTTTTACAAAATAATGACGATGTTTTTTATCTGTAAAAGTGCGAAAGTGACTAAACACATTAATTTAATGTTTGTTAAAAGGGGTTACTTTTAATATCAAATTCAAAATGTTGACTGACTGATATATCAACGCATAGCTCAACTCAATGGACGGATCGGACTAAAATTTGGCATACATAATAGGTATAGGTACAGTATGGGTCATAAGTAAATGATCAGTTTGCTACAATAATACTATCAACAAGTATTGGAGTTACGACCTTCTTCTAATAGACGTTATACCCAAACTGAAATACTTGAATTTAAAGTACTCTGTGTGATTATTTTTTTCAACATGTTAGCTATGTCTTTAGTTGTGTGAGTGGTATAAGCCGCCACCCGCTACACCAACCGACGTGGGTTCGATCCACATCAGGTTGCGTTGTTATAATGTTCAAATAGTGCTGCACAGGATTGTAAACGTTAAGGTGGGCAGAGACTTTTGACTGTGGATTGTACGTAACCGCTAAGAAAGGATTTTGTGAAAGCGAAATTCGCGATTAAAACCTGATAAAATAATAATTATGAATACAAATCATGCGAGTTTTAAAAAGTTGGTTTTATAAAATTCACGGGAAAATACTAAATTTCGATAATTTTGTTAAAAATAGTGAATAAAATTACCGAAGTGCGATACATTTGAATAATAGGTACCATCTGATCTGCTAAGCCCTGTTTACGTATTTTGAATCAGCTACGGATTGTCGTACCAGGTGCTACGAACTACGTAGACCAAAAAAAAAAAACTAGTGATCGATACGAAAGTTATTTAAAACGGAATATCTAGCATGTTTTTTATAAGTAGGTAAAGATACCATTAAATACCTAAAATTAACTATATAAAATCCTACCAATCGATATCTCGTAGCAACCACCTTAATGTAATTATTGCATGATTTGCATTTTCTTTACCCTCAAACACCCCCCATTAAAATAAGGCAATAAAAAAAATACGACGGTGATGACGTTGCAAAAATAACACCAGTCGGTAAAATACACAAAAGGCAAGCCTTGACTTATTTCGCCGGTGAATTCCGCTGCGGAGGCGAACGTTGCAATGTTCCGACTTATCTCCGCAATTGAATAGCGACTCGACTTGGCCCACTTTATAAATGAAACAGAGATAAATCCACCATTCATATTCCAGTGGAATAAACGGACAGTTTCTCGTAAATTCTTGTTAGATAGAAGATAAAGTTAGTCCATTATTATGTCAATGTACAGGGCAAAGGCCTCCTTTCAACGGGGTTAGACAGTAAATTCTTATTAATTTTTATTAAGTACTAGCTCCTGTCGTAATTTGGGCCGCTTGGCCTACAGGAATGAAACTTCGAAAAACAAAGATGAGGGTGCCAAGCTAGTTTGAGACATAGCCGATAAAAAACTTAACGCGTTACGAAAACTTTAAACGAAAAACTGTAAGAGAAACTAATCTCCCACGTACCTATATCTTCTCTATATATATAAAATTCTCGTGTCACGGGGTACGAACTTGAACTCCTCCGAAACGGCTCGACCGATTCTCATGAAATTTTGTGAGCATATTCAGTAGGTCTGAGAATCGGCCAACATCTATTTTTTTTTTTTTGTAAATAGCAAAACAACGTTTGCCGGGACAGCTAGTATATTATATAATAAAAAGGTTAGGGGACTTCGTTCCAAACGCGTACCTATGTCCCGCGACATGTTTGATGTTTGGAGCGTGTGATCTTGTTATCGCGCGTTGGCGACCCCTCGCCCACGGGATACCTACGTCACCTACGTCACGTCAATAAAAAAAACCCCATAAAAAATAACGCAAAAACTAAAAAAAAACCGCGAAGCTTTTGGGTACCTAATTTTTACGTCACTTCTCCGACCACCCTGTATTTTTTAAGACATATTTTTAATTTAATTAATTTTTATAAAGGTCGCAGTAACGAGATGTCGATTAAACAAGTCTTCGCAGTATGGTATTTTCGCAGTAAAATCCTTCGCAGAATAGTTTTTCGATGTAACGTTACATCGCAGTAACAATATATCGATTTAATAAGGCGTCGCAGTATAGAGATATCGATGAAAAGTATTCGAAGAAAAAAAATTCGATAAAAAGTTTTTCGCAGTGACGTAGGTATCCCCTCGCCAACGCAAGGAACTTCGTTTCAAAAGAACCCACTTCTGAATTAACAAAAAACACACTCTCCTTTTACGTCTGTAGTCTAGGACAAGCGATTTAAGCTGTGGTTTAAATAATATCACTTAGTCAGGACTTCGTAGGTGTATTTTATATTTATAGGTTGACTAGCGACCCGCCCCGGCTTCGCACGGCTGTATTATGCATGTATTACCTTCCTCTTTCTATTCTCTCTATCTATTAAAAAAACCGCATTAAAATCCGTTGCGTACTTTTAAAGATCTAAGCATACATAGCGACATAGGGACGGCGAAAAGTGACTTTATTTTATACTATGTAGTGATAGTGATGGCTTTATCCGCCTTAAAATAAATTATCCAAAATACTTTGTTAACGGATGCCGATTTTAGCCCTACCCGTCCATTGGTTTGAGTTGTGTTGATATATCCAGTCAGTCAGTTTGAATTTTATATTATGGATAATTAATTGTTCTGTTCAATTAATTATACTGGCATGAGACACTTGCTAAAGCCGTGCGTGACGGCGACTTCACATTGAGACATGTGGTAAAGCCGTGTCTGGATGTAGATTAAGGCTTTAATTAATTGTTGGATTCTCCTTTTATGGATGTTTTTGTTTTGATTCTGAGAACCGTTCTGTGGATTAAGAACCACAAATTATAATATAGTCAGAGTAAGGTACCTGAGGGTGATAAGGGCCATTACCTTCTTAAAAACTAAAATTAATTTTATTTTACCTTTGTATGTTTTAATTTTAATAGTAGTTTGATTGTTTTTTTTTTTACCCAATAAAGAATACACATTTAGGTATGATATAAAAAAATGATAATTACACGAAACGATCTATCGCTGAATAGTCCATAGTTGCCAAGTCCTGTCGTCAAACAGCCACATACGAATAATGCTGTCGGCGAAACGTCGTACGGTGAATGGTTCTGCCGGCGAATCTCTCAGAAATGAAACGTCCTATCGGCGATCAGTCCAAAGGCGAAACGACTGTCGGAGAACGCTGGTACAATCTAATTTTTTTGTTATTTTGTCAATAATATCAAGGTTTTAAAAAAATCTTTTAATGACTCTTATTACCACGTCCATCTACATGTTATGTATAAAACTAAAATATAAACCAAAAATTAACCTTAAAATAAACGCAGATGAAATGAATGAAGTCAGATGAAGGCTACATGGTCTCCGGATCCCAGTTCACAGTAGGTATGACCCACGCGCAGCCACCCCTATGGAAAACCAAAAGGGATGATTTAGCCAACATAAACAAAAATAAAGATAAACGACAAGCATAAAAAAATATAATAAATGGATGATTTATTACTTCGTCGGATGATGTCGTAAAATAATTTTGGGTTTGGAAAGTAGGTATACTGTAAGCTTATTAACCTTGCGGTATATCCCAAAAAAAATAACCATTAATTCTGTACACAATTTGATACTAACATATTTGAGCATATCTTATCTTTAGGAGAGCCTAGGTGCTTATTTCAGAAATTATAGGCCTAGTACAGAACAAGCTTATGGACCTAGGATACATGACTTATAAGCTTATGATAAAGGAAGTTCCTGTATTGTAGGCCTATGACCCATTTCCTGCCAGGACTTATGATATGAGTCTAGTATACATGAACATACTTATTACTTATGGGTCTAGGATACAGAAACAGGCTTTTAAGCCTATGATACAAGAAGTTTCTGTATCGTAGGCCTATGACCCAGTTCCTATCAGGACTTATGAGTCTAGTACACATGAATATACTTATTACTTATGGGTCTAGGATACAGAAACTGGCTCACACGATACAAGGACTTCCTCTATCATACGGGAACTTCCTGTATCGTAGGCCTTTAAGAATATTCCTGTCAGGACTTGTAAGCCTAGAATACAGAAACATACTAATGGGTCTTAGACACAGAAACTGGCTTACACGATACAAGAACTTCCTGTATCGTACGGGAAATTCTTGTATCGTAGGCATATAAGCCTATTCCTGTCAGGACTTGTGAGCCTAGAATACAGAAACATACTAATGGGTCTAAGATACAGAAACTGGCTTACACGATACAAGATTTTCCTGTATCGTACGGGAAATTCTTGTATCGTAGACTATTCCTGTCAGGACTCATGGGCCTAGAATACAGAAACATACTTATGGGTTTAAGATACAGATCCTAGGCCCATAAATAAACAGTAAGGCCAATTGCTGTGAACAGGCTTAGCAGTAGTCAGGCGAGAAGCTTACCTGGGCGGAGCTCTGTGCGGCGAGCCGGGCGGCGAGGTGGCAGGCGAGAGGGCAGGCGTGGCGGGAGCGGAGGCTGCACGTCGACGGGAGTACTCCGTGCCACCGACTGCCATCGCCGTGCCGCCGCCCGTAGCATCCGTCACGCGCGTGATGCAGATACCAGACGCGGAACGTGACGGCCGTGACGTTGCTGGATGTAATGTTCTTTGTGTTTACTGTTTGGTTTTTCTTGGACTTAAGGTGAAAGGGTACCTGCGCTCTCTCCATACAAACGTAGTCGACTATTTCCTCCCTGGATATTGACACTAGCACAAATATTTTTGTGCCATAAAACCTTTTCTATGATATAATTTCTATGACAATTAGAAAATGAAAAAAATAAACAAAAAATTGGGGCATGGTCATGGCAGTTATAAGTTTTATGTACCAAAAATATTTGCTCTAGTGTCATTATCCATGGAGAAAACAGTCGAATACGTTTATAATAGTTTGTATGGAGAGAACCCCCGGTACCCTTTCCTCTTAAACTAAAATGACGATCCAGTTGGCACAATGGTCATCATGCCGGAGTGCCAAACCCAGGGTTGCGGGTTCGATTCCCGTCTCAGACAACTATTTATGCTTAGATATTTGTCTGTGGTCTTGTTGTTTCTTTGTATTATAAGAATAATATCTACAACGAAAAGTAGATAAGTAGTTTTATCCGTTGTCTAGCACCCATAAGACAAGTCAAGTTACTTAGCTTGGGGCTAGATGGCGATGTATGGAAATCCTGCAATATTTATTTTATTTATTTATTTATAACACTTTTCGATCTTGTAGGTACAGTGTGTAAAGACATCAAAATCGAAAGAAAAATGTAAAAAAAATATCCACTTATTCTTCGGTCTCTGTAACACCACATTAATATTCACAAAACGTATTCAATAAAGGTATGACCTAAAAAGAAAAAGACTAAAGAGAAAGTTCCTAGGTACAGTCTACGGACATATGTATGTACAGTATGCGTCATAAGTCCACTATCAGTTTGCTACAATAATTCTATAAACAAGTACAGTCAATCGGGGTAACTTTGATTATCAAGAGTAACTTTGACAGTCAAATTTCAATGTACTTTTTTATTTTTCACGTGAGCACCATTTATTGCAAAACATTAAATTTATACAATTTGTGTACGTAACAAACTTCGTAAACGAACTCAATAAAAAAAATAAGAGCTGTCAAACAAAGTTATTGTCAAAAAGATACTGAAAGGGACGCGGCAACTATTGTGTTTTTTCAGTGGTATTAACTTTTTAAATAACTCGTCAATTTTGCTGCTATATAAATATAAGATAGAACTACAACTTTATGGTTTTATTGATTTTTCTATGACTTCACTGCATCTGACATTTGTTATAAACTGAAACTAATGTTACCCTAAAGCTAAAAACGATTTAGAAGTAATGATTCCTGCGATAAATCTCATCTGTGTCAAAGTTACCCTTACAGGGGTTATAACTTTGACACACAACAAAATTGCCAGTTTTTGGTATATTTTGTGATTTTTGCAAATGTTAATTAACTTGAGATTATGAAAACCAATCTGAGAGCACAGATTAAATAAACTCTTTTGTCTCATACCTATCACAGTAAAAGTAAGCTAAAAAAATATAGTAGTGGTGTGTCAAAGTTACCCTGATTGACTGTATTGAACTTACGACATTCTTATAGTAGACGTTACACATAAACATAAATACTTGAATAAGAAGTAGGTACCTACTCAGTTTGATTATTATTTTCAACATGTTAGCTATGTCTTTAGTTGGCCGCCACCCGCACCCCAACCGACGACGTGGGTTCGATCCACAGGTTACGTTGTTATAATGTTAAAATAGTGATGCACAGGATTGTAAACGTTATGGCGACCTCTGTGGCGCGTCGGGCCAACACCCGACTGCGACGCAGAAGGTTGCGGGTTCGATTCCCGCCGGGAACAAGTATTTATGCTGACCATAAATTCTTGTTTTTGGTTCTGGGTGTTTCCTATATGTATAATATGTATATATATACATCTGGCACCCATAACACAAGCATTAAGTTGCTTAGCTTGGGGCTGGATGGCGATGTGTAATATGTCCTGAAATATTTATTTATTTTATTTTTTTATGGTGGCGGTGGACTTTTAAGCGTCGATTGTACCTATATCTAGGTTCAATTGAATGTTAAACAGTCCTTGAAATATCCTATTATTTAGTAACAAATACCTTTTCAATTTATAAATGGACAGCCTTTTGAAGGAGAACCTTTAACCTATTATAGGTACTTGTGTTTATAAGCTGGAGCCCTATTTTTGAATCGTTCGCCCCGCGTCGAGCGCTCGATTTCTACTGATCGACTGTTCGACATCGGTAATTCGCTATTTTATAATCGCTAGATCGTAACGAGTAGTCTCCGGCACCACTCGTCGCCGACAGGCGAGTGGTGGAATAACCGTCAAACAATCATAGTCAAACATTCGGAAACGATCTTTGAAAAATATTAATATCTTTTGGGATTATTTCGGACGTTCGTCGGTAATTCTCTGTCTTTTGTACCTATTTACTATTCTCTGTAATTATGTCTTATTGTTTCTTATTTGTTATACTATTCGTATCTCTGTAACTATCTCTTATTGTTTCTTATTTGTGTGAATACTATGTCATCTCTTTGTTTGAATAAACTATATTCTATTCTAATTACCGGTTTTCAATTTTCTGCGTAAAAAGAATAAAAATTGACTTTTCAAATTTAGACTTAGACTAAAAAATTAAAATACAGAACATTGGTGTCATGCGACTTGGAAGTCGAGCATGACTTGTAGGCGTATACGACGAAGCTATGTCACAAGAGCGCTCGAGCGATTCAAAAATAGAGCACCTGAATTCTGTTTATTAGCACAATGTTTGCGGTAAAGAATCTGCGACCTTTATTGTAACATGATCGGATTAAACCGATTCAGGCCAACGGAGGACCTTGTTGGATTATTTCAGGGTGATTCTATTAATATATACTTATAATGCTGCTAGGTACTTAGGTTAGGAGTGGGTACATTAAATTAACATCAATTCGCGTGTCACGATTTAGGTTAATAAGTTTTATACCGTTTAATGTAATTAGGTCATAGTAATTGGGTTAGTAAATTCAGTTTCATTATGTAGTTTATCGACTTCAACCTCAAAAAATAAACTAGAACGTACTAGTTTTTTTTCACGGCAATCAGCACTTCTTCATATCAGCTAATAACAACGCCAAAGACCTGGCAGCACACGAGTGGGTGGATGTAACCCTATTAATCAATTCTCCTTTTAATTTGTGCTATCGATACGAAGAAGAAGAAGCGCTTATGGCCGATGATGACGCTAATTGGTTCTTAATTGATAAGTCGTCAATGAGCTGCTAACTGGCTGGTTTAACCCACAGCTTCTGGTTAGTGACTCATATTTATGCTTTTAGGGTTCCGTAGCCGAATGGCAAAAACAGAACCCTTATCACAGCCACTTTTTTCCGAAACTATAAGAACTACACTGTTGAAACTTGTAAAAGTAGATGTATTCTGTGAACCGCATTAAGATTTTCACATAAAAATAGAAAAAAAAAACAATAAATTTTAGGGTTCCCCATACTTAGAACTGAAACTCAAAAATTTTTTTTTCATTAATCCCATACGTGTCGGGTATCTATGGATAGGTCTTCAAAAATTATATTCCGGTTTCTAATATCATTTTTTACTAAACTGAATAGTTTACGCGAGAGACACTTCCAAAGTGGTTATAAGTGTGTGTCCCCCCTGTAACTTCAAAAATAAGATAATGATGAAACTAAAAAAATATATCATATTTTTTAATACGTCATAAACCGTAAACCGCCATTTACCCTTCATTCATGTATTTTTAGCACTAGTGACATCAAATTTTTTTATTATGTGATGATAATGGTACGAAGCCCTTCGTGCGCGAGTCCGACTCGCACTTGACCGGTTTTTTAACTAAAAAGAAGTATATACAGATTTAGGAACAAGCCTAGTTGCTTTGCTGGGGCTCGATTATGCTGTGTGCGATATCTTGATATATTTACTTATCTATTGTTATAGAGAGGAAAGGTGTGTTTGCAACGAATAGGCTCTGAAACTACAGGATCGATTTTGATTAAACTTGGTATGAAAATACATTGAATCTTTGAGAGTAACATACTCGCAGGCTACTTTTATCCCCATGTTCCCACGGTACACGGGTGGAATATGTTATTCCTAATGAATCAATGTATCCTCATACCAAGTTTCATCAAAATCGGTCCAGTAGTTTCAGAGCCTATTCGTTACAAACAAAACAAAAAGCAAAAAAAATCTTTCTTCTTTATAATATTAGTAGACTATTGTAGTACATACCTCCAGTATAGCTATAGAGTCCGGCGGGTGAGGACCTCGGTCTGTAGCCCGAAGCGGTTGATGTCGTCGACAGTGTTGAGGGTGACCGCTTCATGCCGATGGCGCCCGGCTCGCTTCTCGTTGCTGTGCACGTTGTCGGAGGCTTTTGTTGTCTTGGCTGACGTTTCGACCCCGTTCGGCATACACCTGGTCACAAGTTACAAGGACCAATGTAGATCTACCTTCATCCTTACTTGTACTTGTATACGGGCTGTTATCCGCAATTAAACCTCTTTTTGATTGGATCCTTTTTGCGTAAGGATGGAGTAGGCTTGCCCAGCACCTACTACCCTCTCAGCTTAGGTGACAATGTCCAGAGAAGAGAACTTGTCAATACTTCTGGAGCTAACTAAGTTGCGGGTTACATCTCAATGTTTTCCTTCATAGTAAGAGCAATGTCAATTAGCGCATATAATTTTTTTTTAAAGAAAAATTCATTGGTGCTTGACCAGCCGGGATTCGAACCCACGACCTTCAGAATGAAAGTTGAAGTATCTACCACTAAGCCAACAACCGCTCCTCTACCCTTTCTCGTGCTCAACACCAAAACTCTAGAGTGAATTGGTAACTTCTAGGCGAACATGAGGCCAAAATTAAATGTGAGCATATTTTGCGAAAAAAAAAAAAAAAAAAAAAAAAAAAATAGATTTGCCTTAGCAAAAGGCAATTAATGCAAACCTACCAAGTGATTGTCAGGATGGTCAGACCAATCGAGATATTCACACCAAACTATGCGACTTATTTTTTTTGTAATTGATATGTCAGCGTTTGACCACTTTCACATCTGATGGTGAGACGACACGTTTTAAAATGTAGCAAACTTACCTCAAACATACCTCTTCATCTATAAAGAGCATAATAAAATGTATTATTTTCACTATCAATTATAAAACAAAATCCCCTTGTCGTGTCTGTCTTGTCTGAACACAATAAACTCAAAAACTTCTGGGCGGATTTTCTACGGTTTTCACCAATGGACATAATGATTCATGAGGAGTTTAAGTGTATAAATCAGGATTTTATGTAAAAAAATGCTATTTATTTATATAATATAGTATTAAAATTGGATTTTATGTAAAAACTGGTTGCCTGTAAAGTCGGTATACGGGCGAAAGTTTTACGTGACAACAACTGTGCTCGAGTGGAAGGGACGCGTGCCTTTCACTTTTTATGTCGGTCTCTCTCGCTCTTAGGCGGGCTAACCATGCCCGCGTGCCTCTCACTCGCTCTCATTGTGAGCGCATAACGTCAGCGGAGCGTAACGCAGTTTCTTGAAGTGTCACCCGGCAAACCAATTTATAAAACGTTGTCACGTCAATAAAAAATTATGTAAAGAAAAATGGTTGTCTGTAAAGTCGGTTTACGGACGATAATTTTACGTGATAACGTCATAAGAAAACGATAAAAAAATTAGATTATTTTTTTTTGTTTTTCCTTTATATTTTTTGTCCTTTATAAAAGTCTTATATTCGTCACCATAACACAATCCCAGATGAGCAATATTATTATAAATAACGGACGACAAATTTTACAAAACATTGGTTGCTATGGAACGTGAGCGATGACATCGCACTTTTTTGGTGGTGTTCATTAATTTAATAGACGTTATGACGTCAAAAAATACGAAGGCGTATATGCTCTAGCGCATAGGTGCCCAACAAGGCGGTATCGCCCCTTAGTGGGCGCTGGAGCTTTTTGGTTGAGCGCGAATTTAGTGCAGAAGCTAGTTTACTGTCTAAAATAATTAAAAAACTGCAGATCACTAAGCGTGGTGATTTGCGAGTGATCCTAATTGAATTGAAACCAAACATTAACAAATTGGTAAAACTCCAATCCCTTTGATATTTATGTTTCATAATGAATTTTGTTTTTTTTATCATATTTTTTTTTACTAATTTTCATTAATCGTGCAGTGCCTCAGTGCAGGGTGTTTCAGCTTTAGACTTTTTTTTGTTAAATGACGGTGGTGCTTAAAAATTGGGAACCTATGCTCTAGCAGCTAGAGAATAAATAGGTTGCCAATTTTTTAAGATCTGGCTATACGCTAGAGTCTAGCATACAACCGAGGCGGGTGCGGAACCACAAATAATTTAAAAAACTAAGAAAATAAATGTTAAATATGTTCCTTACATCTTACCTGTCGGGCACTGTCTCCCCATAGAGCACTTCCCCTCACAGATGGTCCGTTGACTCAACATGGTCTGGTAAGAGTCGAGCATCAACCTGCATTCTATCAGGTCTCTGTCTGTGAGAGCGAGGGATGGGTAACGTTCTTTTAGACGTCTCCTTTCCTGTTGGAAATTATACTCGGTACAGTCAGGAGCAATTAAGGCCTAGGCCATCTTTATCTGCGCCCCGCGGTTTCACCTGCGTAAGTCCCGATCATGAAGGAATTTGGGATCAAAAGTATCCTATGTCCTTCTCTGTCCCTAAGCTATCACTATGTCAATTGTTATCCTAGTCGGTTAAGTCGTTTGAGGAGGAAACAAAGTAATAAACAAACTTTCTTATAATATTAGTTAGCATTAGGATTTTAGTTGCCTGCACTGTTCCGCGCATAGTTAATACGTTAATGATATTTGAACGCACACAATAACGCGTCCCAACAGTCACTAATCTGATTCAGCACCTGCGAAAACCTCGAAAACGACACCCAACTTTCACGCATATTTTCTGTTGCCGTAGACTGGATTATTCCTTACGTGTAAAAAACAAACGCATAACAAGTAGCAGAAAATTAAAAAAAGGTTGTCTGTAAAGTCGGTTTACGGACGATTATTGTACGTGATAAAAGAACTCTTTTGTATCGTTGACATTACCATTGTGCATACTTCAATACGTTGCGTTGTATTACTTAAATGATAGAACAATTAAATGACATCGACAATGCCTATTCTTACACAATATAATTATACCTACTCACCTGACATTATATTATACATACTATTGTGAATTGACATTGTAATATCTATAATAATTTTAATATAACTATAATCACATCGCTATTTTTTAAATAATTTATTATGATATTAATCTTATAAAAATAAATTGTAAGATTTGCACGCCTCTTGGGCAGAGTAAAGAGAACTATAAATTAATTTGTAATAACATCAAACTATGTACCTTTATTCGCAAATAAATGATTGATTGATTGATTGCTATGGTTACCTTGTCAATAACGTAACGTATGACGTCACAGTTTTTTATGCATGCCGGTGTTCATCGAGTTATAAGACGTTATCACGTCAACAACTTCAACTGGGGTAGTTACTTACCTCAACAAGTTTATACGTCTCGAACTCCTGAAGCTGCCGCTGGAAGCCGAGGTTAGGGTTGGCTACAGCGCGCCCTGCTCGCACCACTTTCAACGCCTCACGCCAATTGAGTGATGTCACGGACATTATGTACGCCACGGCTACTGTCACGCTACGCGACATCCCTGCTAAACTGTGAAGGAGATGAGTGATTCGGTTTTATTTTTAAAGTACAAGGCTGTAAATGTGATGTTTAATTCGCTCTATTAATTTTAATTACAGAAGTAAGAAGAGTAGGTACAGTATGCGTCACTATCAGTTTGCTACCACAATACTATCAACAAGTATTGGACTTACGACCTTCTTCTAATAGACGTTACACACAACACAAACATAAATACTTGAATTAAAAGTAGGTACTCAGTGTAATTATTATTTTCAACATGTTAGTTATGTATTTAGTTGGCCGAGTGGTATAAGCCGCCACCCGCTACAACTGACGTGGGATCGATTTACAGGTTACGTTATAATGTTCAAATAGTGCTGCACAGGATTGTAAACGTTACGGTGCCGGTGGATTTTTGAACGTTGATTGTACCTAATAATACCTAATAACCAAGGGATGATATTTCTTGAAAAGTAAAACTATAAAAACCATCAATAACCAAAAATTGTTGGTGGTATGGCTCGGACCCACCCTACCACCTCCGGACCCACCATGCCACTGGCCATACCCCTGCCAGTAGCATGCTAGGTCTGCCATGTATGCTACATCACAGGAAGGTAGGTACCTACTTTTTACTTTTTTCTGAATCCGTTAAGGTAAGCTGACAGGTATCGAGTTGTAAGGACCCCTCGCTACTGGTACCTCTATCTATATCTATACAAAAATAACAGTTTTTTCATAATAAGGGCCGCGGCACACCACACTCATAGTGAGTGATGATCCGAAGATATATCCGGAGATATCTCGCGACACTTGCACATTTTTATCACTGGATTCCACGTAGATGAGAGCTTGTATCCACTTTCCCGGTTGAAATTGACATGTTTCTTAATTTCAAACGCTTCACGTACAATTCTAGGGTAGTAATGTCGTTCATTGGAAAGGACACGCGGTGCATGCAACTCAATCCAATGGTTTGGTCCTGATAACAATAAATGCTCGGCAATCGCTGACTTCTCCAAATGGTAACGTGTCAAAACTGTTTATAAAATCGAGTGTCGGTACTCGACCTACCCTCGGTTATACTACCCTCAACTATCAGCATGAGAGGACAACGCTCGCCGCTGCTCCAGTCTCCTCGCGACCATGACTATTGAAACATAGTCGAAATGTTGAGGTAAGAGAAATAAAAATAAAAAATACGCGGCTAAGATCTATGAATAAAAAAAGGGAAAATAATTACTATGAATACAAATCGTGTGAGTTTAAAAAGTTTATATAACTACAATGGTAGGCGGAGTGGGCGGTGTTAGATTTTATTTTCGTTACGGAATTTCTTGATTCGGTCGCCGCGCTCAAAGCCCGCGATAAAAGCTATGAAATAGCTTAAAAATAATACGTAACTACCAATTCACATCCTTTAGTTAGAAAGTTCCTTAATTTCATCATCATCATCCGAGCGATGTTCCCGGTTGCATCCCTCTCGGGAGCCCGGGGTCCGCTTTCCTACTTTTACGCCTCCACTTCGCACGATCTTCGGCATCCTGGGTTGTAAGGCCATTTGCACGCATATCACCCTTTACGACGTCAAGCCAGCACTTCTTGGGTCTACCCAGTCTGCCACGACCCGGCGGAGGCGCCATGGCAAGACATTTGTTCCCCACGTAACTAGCCGGTTTTCGCAAGACGTGGCCGTACCAGCGTAAGCAATTTATCTACAATGTCTCGGACATGAAGGCTGCCCCGGATGCGGGAGTTCCTGACGCGATCCTTTCGCGTCACTCCACACATCCAGCGCAACATCTTCATCTCCGTGACACGCAGCTCCTGCTTATGTCGCTCCTTCCTTAATTTCAGAAAGTTCCTTAATTTGCATAATGTAAACCGTAAAATTTAACGCCGACTTCCTTCCGTATTCGCACACATAATACCGAGATAATAATATATCATTGTTTGTTTTACTTTAGGTACCATGCCTGCCTACCCTTCGACGTCTAAACTTTCATGAACTTACGTAGAATATATTAATTTTTGTGTGAAATTTTTAATTACATTATTTTATTTACTAGCGGTCCGCTCCGGCTTCGCACGGCTATATTATGCATGTATTATACCTAAGAACCTTGCTCTTGAATCACTCTCTCTATTTAAAAAAAACCGCATCAACATATTCTGTTGCGTAGTTTTAAAGATCTAACCTATAGGGACAGACAGCGAAAAGTGACTTTGATTTATATGGAATGATTTATTATGCGCCTGTAGTGTTCCTCTGCAGGGCAAAGGCCTCTCTACTCCCCTGCCATAGCTCGCTTTTCATTTAGACGGATTACCAAAAAGTCTCGAGCTTGTCTAGGAATATTTAATAGGCATACTAATTATTTAATAAGATGACAGAAGTCTCGTATAAAATTCTGAACACGAAGTCTTATTGTAATTTAAAGAAAAAGAAGCCCTTTGAACACGTGCTCCTATGGTGCTGAAGTTTTTAAGCTATTGCATAGCCTTTATCGCGGGCTTTGAGCGCGGCGACCGAATCAAGAAATTCCGTAACGAAAATAAAACCTAACATTTTACTTTTGGATCATCTTTACCTACCTACTTACTCTTAATTTTTTCAACATTTTATGGTATTTTAATTAGTCTCTATTTAATCGTACTAGCCCCCTTTCAGTTACCATTTTAAGTATGAAAAAAAAAACTAAGTACCTACGGGACAAAGTAGCCACAGAGCGCATTCTCCCAGGACGCGAGCGGCCGCAGTTTACGTTGAATACTCCAATCAGGTTCTACTTGTTGGATTCCAATCATTTCCAACCGAGACGGCAATGATTTTAAATACCTAATTGTACATTCATGTTATACGTGCTGGATTCATAGATATATCTGTATATCTGAATAATTTCTCGACGTCCTTCCATATCGAAATTGAAGCACATATATGACAGCTACGTTCATGCCAAGTTTCATGCTTTCTTCACGATGGGACCGTATTTTACGTTAAGGACCTGGACTATATGTTTTTAACCAATTAGAGCTCCACAATAAACCAATAAACTCTGCTTTGAAAAGAAAGTGCTTCGTAACAATCTCTTCGACGTTAATAAGCAGGCGTACCTATCTAACAACATAATTGATGGCCCAGTTAACACAATGGTCACCATGCCGGACTGCCAAACACAGGGTTACGGGTTCGATTCCCGTCTAAGATAAGTATTTATGCTTAGATATTTGTCTGTGGTCTGGTTGTTTCTATGTATTATAAGTATATATTTACAAAAGAAAATTAAATAAGTAGTACCTATATCCGTTGTCTAGCACCCATAACACAAGTCTAGTTACTTAGCTTGGGGCTAGTTGGCGACGTGCGACAGTGCGATTGATTTCTACCTTACTTATTTATTATAGGTATTCATTGTTTATTTTATTGTATCGTTTTTAATTATGTAAGTAGTCGCAGTCTATTTGTTTTCTTTTCTATACAATTTAATACTGTAACGGACTTAACCTATGTATGGTAAACCGGACAAATCTCTGTGATTTTTGGTTAGCTTATAATTTTGATTTATTGTAAATTAAATAAATGTTAACTAAATAAATAATAATAAAAAAGCTAAATAAAATGTATACAGGGAAAAAAAACGTGTGGAATGTCCTGCAATATTTATTTAATTACTACAAAGTATAGGTATTCTAATTTTAACATAATCTGTAAAGTTTCGTACCTCAATTAACGGGACCCTTATGGGATCATTCGGTCGTCCGTCCGTCTGTCTGTCAAGAGTCAAGACCTTTTTTCTCAGGAACGGGTAAACAGAGAGTAGGCATTTATATTTTTAATGATTTCTGCCTTTATTTAGGATTTTATAATACAGAAAAACACATACATACACAGATTAATTGGTTTTAAAAAGCTGGCCACATTTCTATAAGATAACTAGAAGTTCTTTAATTTTTATGCCTACGTCATACGTGTGCGAAATTTTAAGTTTCTAGCCCTAAAAGTTTGGCCTGTGCTATAATACATCAATCAATCACTTTTGCCTTTATAGATAACTAGCTGCGCCCCGCGGTTTCACCCGCGTAAGTCCCGATCCCGTGGGAATTTCGGGATTAAAAGTAGCCTATGTGTTAATCCAGGTTACCAGCTATCTACGTACCGAGTTTCATCGCAATCGGTCCAGTAGTTTTTGCGTGAAGGAGTAACAAACATACATACACACACACACTCACACACACACAAACTTTCACATTTATAATATTAGTAGGAGTTAGAACTCGCATCAAGAAGGTTTGGTTAGGTATAATCCACGGTCAAAAGTCTCTGCCCACCATGGACGTAATATTATTTAATACTACTACGTCCATGCTGCCCACCTAAAGTTTACAATCCTGTGCAGCACTATTTGAACAATAACAACGTAACGTGTGGATCAAACCCACGTCGTCGGTTGGTGAAGCGGGTGGCGGATAATACAACTTGGCCAACTAAAGACATAGCTAACATGTTGAAAATAATAATCACACTGAGTACTTTTAATTCAAGTATTTAAGTTTGTGTGTAACGTCTATTAGAAGAAGGTCGTAACTCCAATACCTTGTTGATAGTATTATTGTAGCAAACTCATCATTTACTTATGACCCATGCATACTGTACCTACTTAGCGTTTAAGTAATCACTACATAGTATAAAACAAAGTCGCTTTCTCTGTCCCTATATGCCTATGCATGCTTAAATCTTTAAAACTACGCAACGGATTTTGATGCGGTTTTTTTTAATAGATAGAGAGATTCAAGAGGAAGGTTTATATGTATAATACATGCATAATATAGCCGTGCGAAGCCGGGGCGGGTCGCTAGTATTATTTAAACTGCAATGACCGGTTATTTCTAACCACCCTTTACACAAAGATGTCGTGACCAAGTGACTGTTTTTGATCGAGACTTTACTGAGGTCGCAAGGCGGAGTTATCTGTGACATGGATCAACACGACTTGAAAAACTTTATTCATATTTTCTTTTAAGACTTCGTAGAGCATAATTTGGCAGGAACAAAATAAATGCTAGATTATTTGTAAAACAAAGCACACTGAAAAAAATGTTAGGTTGAATTTATCAGATTCTGCGTAAATGTTACCAAAGTTTTCGGTTGATTTCGGTCCTATCGCGAATTTTTGTTGATTTTACCAAACAAATTAAGTTGGTGGTGTACCAAATTTATTTGGTAGATTACACCTATATTTTGTAATTTTTTTACCAAAGTAATTTAGTAACATTTCTCACCAAAGTACTTTAGTAACATTTTTTACCAACGTACTTTAGTAACATTTCTCACCAAAGTACTTTAGTAAAAATTTTTACCAACGTACTTTAGTAACATTTCTCACCAAAGTACTTTAGTAACATTTTTTACCAACGTACTTTAGTAACATTCCTCACCAAAGTACTTTAGTAACATTTTTACCAACGTACTTTAGTAACGTTTCTCACTAAAGAACTTTAGTAGATTTTCAACCAATGTACTTTAGTAACCTTTTTATCAAAGTACTTTAGTAAAAAAAGTACAATGTAGTTTGCTGCAATCTACCAAACAGATATTGTATATTTTACCCAATGTTACTTGTCTATTTTACTAAATACATTTTGCATGTTCTAGTGTTACTTTTTTTGGTACAAATTACCGAAGTTAGTTTAATAAAAAATGCAAAGGTATTTGGTAAAATCTACAACAAAAATTTGGTAGATAGCACTTATTATATGGTAGAATGTATTAAATCAGTTTGATAGAGAAAACTAAACTTAACTCGTAAGTATAATCTATTTTCTTTGGTAAACTCTAACAAACAAAATTTAGCAGTATTTACTAATCACGTTCGGTGTATTTTATCAGCGTTAGTTTAGTAATAATAACCAGATTTAATTTTAGTTACTACCAAAGGTTGTTGATATAATCTACCAGATGTGTAATGCAGTTCTTATCAAGGTAGTTTAGTATGATCTATCAGATGTGTACCGTGCTTTTTATCAGAGATAATATTGTATTGTCTACCAGACATGTATCGCAGATTTTATCAAATATAATTAAGTATTATCTATCATATTGTGTTTTGTATTTTTCCTGAAATTTGTTTTGTAATATTTACCAGATGTGGTAATGTAGTTCTCATCAAAGTTAGCTTAGTATAATCTATCAGATGTGTATCGTCCTTTTTATCAGAGGTAATATTGTATTATCTACCAGAACTGTATCGCTGATTTTATCAAATATAATTAGTATTATCTATCGTGTTTGTTTAGTATTTTCCAAAAATTTGTTTGGTAATATCTAACAGATTTGTTCTGTAGTTATTATCAAACTTTAACTGGTAATATCTACCAATATTTTATCAGTGTTTGTTCTGCTGATTGTACCGGTCTTAGGTTTAGTAAAACATACCAAATAAATAGTGTAAATTTTACTGGTGTTAGTTTGGTTCATTTATAAAACTAACACTAGTAAAATGTACACGACTTTTTAGGTATATATTACTAAACATTGATTTCCAGAATATTAATAGGGTGTGGTATCATTTAAAGGAGATGACGCCGCCTGGCACATTAGCTACTAAGTTTCTAATTTTCAAGAAACTTAGTAGCTAATCAGCAATCTTGCTGACATGGTATGAGAGTAAATCATATTGCAGTTTAGATTTTTCAACTACGTATTACTTTCGTGGCCACACCCTAAAAATAAAGTAACAGAAAAACCTTAACAGTAAATACAGAATCTGAAAAAAAAAAAAGGTTTAAGACCGTTTGACAAACACTTCAAAAATATACAGGCCTATTGGTAACTCAACATAATTCCTTTTTAGGGAGTTATACAAAAGCTCATAATTTGCAGTTAAAAAGGTCATGTAGGTTATCCGAAAATCAGCAGTTTCTAGAATACGTCGAATTACCAGTAACCTCTTTTAATATAAGGGCGTAATTAAAACAGTGGTTTAAAGAAAAAAAACTGTTTTTTGGTAAATATCGTAACATTTATTTTACCCATAATAACACATACATACATATCACATATTTTAAAATTATTGTATTTTTTAATTAATAAAATTATTAATTTTATTAATAATTTAAGGATTAGGTATGTAGATATAAGAATATTGTAATTATTACACCAAACTGCCGTCCTAATAAAATACGCAGTAACTATTAAATATAGTATACAGTAGTATATTATGTGAGCTTGATGCATACATCAAGCTCACAAAATATACAGGGTGAATTTTTTATGTGGGCCTTCAGGGCTATATCCTAAACTATAATAGATAGCGAAAAATGCTGAAAGAAGTTGCGTGCCCGATTTTAATAAAAACTAAAACTGTATCATTAGATTTTTGAAAAATTGATTACCCTAGCCAGGAATCAGACCGGTTGATTTTGTAAAAAAAAAAAACATCCAATATTTTTATACCAGTGGATAGTGTTGCTGATAGAGATCAATTCTTGGAAACAAACATAGTATGGCAAATCAAAGGAAATATCTAATTTTTGTAGTCTTCTATAATTTTTACACTACAGTCCCTGAAAAAAGAGGTATGGCTGATTACGTAACAAACTGCTGCACAAAAAACAAAAACTGCTTTTTTCCAATTTTAAGTGATGTAGAGTATTTAGAACGTATTTAAAGAGTTTGAAAAATATTACTTCCCCTCTATGCTCCTTACGCTATTAGGTATTTTGCTAGAGACGGAAAGATGAGAATTGGTGAAAACTACAAAAAAGAGCTATTTCCTTTGATTTGCCATACTATGTTTGTTTCCAGGAATTAAGCTCTATCAGCAACACTATTGATTGGTATAAAAATATAGTTACCTATGTATATATTTTTTTTTGCAAAATCAACAGGTTCTATTCCTGGCGAGGGTAATGCCTTTTTCAAAAATCTAATGATGTAGCATTTCAGCATTTTTCGCTATCTCTTATTGTTTAGGATATAGCCCTGAAGGCCCACATAAAAAAATCACCATGTATAGCCGTTTAGGCGCATAATGACAAAAGCGCAAAATGATAAGTACTCGCAAAATGTTAATAGAGCAAAATGATAAAGGAGCAAAATGGTAAAAGAGCAAAATGGTAAAAGCGCAGAATGATAAAAATTTCAGTTGTATAGTATATTAGCTGCAGCATGACATTTATTTCATTTTGTCGAGTTGTGACCCCTAACAGGAAAAATCTTATATATTTAAACGAGCAATTCTTGTAAAGAATTGCTCGTTTAAATATGAGATTTTTATTAAATATAAGTTTAGATATATTATGAGATTTTTCCTGTTAGGGGTCACAACTCGACAAAATGAAATAAATGTCATGCTGCAGCTAATATACTATACAACTGAAATTTTTATCATTCTGCGCTTTTACCATTTTGCTCTTTTAACTTTGTGCGCTTTTACCATTTTGCTCCTTTATCATTTTGCTCTATTAACATTTTGCGAGTACTTATCATTTTGCGCTTTTGTCATTATGCGCCTAAACGTGTACAGATGTTGAGGGCCTAGGCATAAGTAAAATATAAATTCGAAAATAACTTAACCTAAGTATACATAGATATTACAATAATCACTAGATCACTTATTTTAAAATTATGTCAGTATAAGGTTCACAATTTCACAGGACCCACCTCTTATAGTGATTCATAAACATCTATTAATATTTACGCTAGGTACCTTTATGTCAGTCAGGTTAGCGTATTCTTAGACTCTGGAATGGCTTTACAATTTTTTTTTTATTTAATTTTAATAGTAACTAAATTGACAATATGATTCACCTGTGGCAATAACATGAACATTAGTGGGAGAAATAATTAAATTTTCTGGTTTCAACAGCTCCATGGAATCGTAAAAGAGCAAAATGTTAATAGAGCAAAATGATAAAGGAGCAAAATGGTAAAAGCGCACAAAGTTAAAAGAGCATAATGGTAAAAGCGCACAAAGTTAAAAGAGCCAAATGGTAAAAGCGCAGAATGATAAAAATTTCAGTTGTATAGTATATTAGCTGCAGCATGACATTTATTTCATTTTGTCGAATTGTGACCCCTAACAGGAAAAATCTCATATTTAAACGAGCAATTCTTTACAAGAATTGCTCGTTTAAATATGTTTATGAGATTTTTATTAAATATAAGTTTAGATATATGAGATTTTTCCTGTTAGGGGTCACAATTCGACAAAATAAAAATCACCCTGCAGCTAATATACTATACAACTAAAATTTTTACAATTCTGCGCTTTTACCATTTTGCTCTTTTAACTTTGTGCGCTTTTACCATTTTGCTCCTTTATCAGTTTGCTCTAATAACATTTTGCTCTTTTACCATTTTGCGAGTACTTATCATTATGCGCTTTTGTCATTATGCGCCTAAACGCATACGTAGCGTACGTGAGCTCAGTTTGTCCCTATCTTTATCGTAAATATCGTCATCTATTTTGAAATTATTTTCACTTTTCACAGTTTTTAAGTATAATACTTTATAATAAAGTACGGTGGGAACAAAAGCGTTCGCGTCGACGGTTTTTCGATTCAAGCGAGCGCCAGCGCTGCTGTGCTTGTTGCCATTTGGCGTCGTCGGTAAGGAGTTCGAGGCAGTCGTGCGTGTATTGTGACAAAAATTAAATAATTTTATCTTTGGTCGGAGGGTCTAATAACATATGAGGCAGTCGTGCGTGTATTGTGACAAAAATTAAATAATTTTATCTTTGGTCGGAGGGTCTAATAACATATCAAAAAATATCTAACATGCGCTATTTAGATTTTTAGCGTTTTTTGTGTCCTTTTTCACTGGCTTAATTTGAAGAAAAGTAAGCATGTTTCGAAAATTATAAGTCCTATAAACATACTTTTAAGACAATTATTATAGAAAATTTAATGGAGAACATATTGGTGATCGAGAGTTTTGTTGTAGCTTAAACAGTTTTTATAATGAAATCAAAAAAACTGTAAGGGTTGATACAAAACAGGGTAGAGAGGCGAAATTTGGAAAAGCTTAATCTCGAAAACTGTTGGATTTACAGAGGCAGTTCTAGTATCACGTTGTAGCAAAAGTCTACTTTAAAAACGTCCTAAGAAAGCTCTTTCAAAAACTAGTCATTTAGGGTTATAATCGCCAAAATTTGAGAAAATACCGTTTTTTTCGCGGTTTTTTCAATTTTTGACTGATGTATAAAGTAACTGGACTATTATTCCAAGTCGGAGATAAAAGACAAGACTCCCGAAAGCTTTTTGTCTAATTTTGTGTCAATGTCATAAAAATATTTTTGCAGAAATAACCAAATGTGAACAGCTTCTGTGGGATATTCTGCGTCCAGACAGTGAAAAGTTTTGAAGCATACATCTAGCGCTTTCAAGAACGAGTCTATTTTATAAAGGATATTATCATACGCCACATAAAAGTCCAAACATTTTGATTAAACCAAACAAATCGGGTTAGTTCACTTTTCCCCATTACTTGCTGATTCCGAGTATAATGGGGAAAAGTGAACAAAAAGTTCATAAATCCCCATCGGTTTATAAATTTATTTTAGAATATGGGGAAACTTTTACTTTAAAATGGGAATTTGTTAACAAAAAATTCGGAAATCCCCATCAGCTCAAAAGAAATAAAAGGTTATGATAGAGATATTTTAAATCGCCATCAATTTACAGACAGAGTTAGTTCATATCGGAGGTTAGTGGACGGAACAAAAGTAACAAATATTTTAACACGTCCTCATTAATTTACAATTTTTTATACTATTTTTGATAAAAATATTGTGTAGATTTTCTGAAAACTACCTAAATAAAAAATAGAACAATAATATACACGGTGTAACAAGGGGGGTGGATCATCGGTTGTTGCGGGGTAGGGGACCTCAGTACCAATCGATTTAACCCACATGTATGTTCTGCAATATTCACTGGTTCAAAAGTTATTTGGGTTTTAGTGAAATTTTAGTCAAAATCAGATTTCACCCTGAACTTCGCAATTACAGCCAAACTATCAGCACTGCGATTCTACCTTTTTTTGTTAAAACAAGTTCAATAGTCGACCGTTGGTACCCTTACACCAATCAGAGTCTTAGATTGATAAAACTCAAAATAATACCATTAAAGTAATTATTTTTTTCAAAATCTAATGTTTACACAATCTTTAAATGGTTCAAAAAAAATATTTCACAGAATATTTATTTCTGCAACCTATCTTAAAAACTACTGGCTTTCATGAAATATAAACCCTGAAAGTTTTATTCGGCTAGAACTAGGGCATAATGTTGAAAAATGTACTTGATGGTCGATAAAGTGAAAATAAACAATATTATTTTCATACAAAATTTTGATAAGCGTACGCTATGCTAAACGTAGAATAACTAGATTATTTTACGAAAGTCCATGAACAAATAAAATACACTTATAATATGCAATGGTAATAAAAAACGAAAAAAAATATATATATAATTTTTTTTTTATTTACCTACCTACTTTTGGTATGAAAATAATATCGATTATTTTCACTTTTTGGACCATCAATTACATTTTTCAACATGATGCCCTAGCTCTAGCCGAATGAAACTTTGAGGGTTTATTCTTTATAAAAGCTAGTCGTTTTTAAGATAGGTTGCAGAAAAAATTATACTGTGAAATATTTTTTTAGAACCATACAAAGAAAATGTAAACGGTTTTGTTAAAATGGTTTTATTTTGAGTTTTATAATTTTAAGACTCTGATTAGTGTAGGGGTACAAAAAGTCGACTATTGAACTTGTTTCACAAAAAAAGGCAGAATTGCAGACCTGATAGTTTGGCTGTAATTGCGAATTTCAGGGTGAAATCTGATTTTGACTAAAATTTCACTAAAACCCAAATAACTTTTGAACCAGTGAATATTGCAGAACATACATGTGGGTTAAATCGATTGGTACTGAGGTCCCCTACCCCGCAACAACCGATGATCCACCCCCCTTGTTACACCGTGTATATTATGTTCTATTTTTGATGTAGGTAGTTTTCAGAAAATCTACACAATATTTTTATCAAAAATAGTATAAAAAATTGTAAATGAATGAGGACGTGTTAAAATATTTGTTACTTTTGTTCCGTCCACTAACCTCCGATATGAACTAACTCCGTCTGTAAATTGATGGCGATTTAAAATATCTCTATCATAACCTTTTATTTCTTTTGAGCTGATGGGGATTTCCGAATTTTTTGTTAACAAATTCCCATTTTGAAGTAAAAGTTTTAAACTGATGGGGATTTGTGAATTTTTAGTTCACAAATCCCCATTTTAAAATAAATTTATAAACCGATGGGGATTTGTGAACTATTTGTTTACTTTTCCCCATTATACTCGGAATCAGCAAGTAATGGGGAAAAGTGAACAAAAATTTCACAAATCCCCATTGATGGGGAAATTCAATTGGGAAAAGTGAACTAACCCAACAAATCACTTATTTCAAGTCGGAGATAAAAGACAAGACTGCCGAAAGCTTTTTGTCTAATTTTGTGTCAATGTTATAAAAATATTTTTGTAGGAATAACCAAATGTGAACGGCTTCTGTGGGATATTCTGCGTCCAGACAGTGAAAAGGTTTAAAGCATACATCTAGCGCTTTCAAGAACGAGTCTATTTTATAAAGGACATTATCATACGCAACATTAAAGTCCTTTAGGGCATCGATTGTTGGTCCGACAACAATAATGAGCGGTTGGCACCGTAGGCCCTTAACAATTTGGGGTTTTCGCCGATAGAGCAGCTGGGTGAGGACTTCGCTTTGGTTCTCATTTTCAATCCACTTCTTTTTCAATATCATCAATAGATTTCATTATATTCCTGCTTTAGTGTTTTCATTCAAACATTTCAACCTAACTTAATCTGGTTATTGATAATTAATAAATATTTAATAAACTAGATAACGTACAAACTTAGATTTAGGTCAGACTGACGGTATATCCAAAATGTGTCAAAATCGGTTAACGCTTAGAGGGTGGAAATTGTTATCGCCGTTAGTATGGAAAGTTGTCATCTCACAAGTGTTATAAGTTAAATTATACCTTTGCATGAAGAATGAAACTGTTCATAGCTTCTTGAATGCTTGGCTTTATGGTTTTTTTTGGTAGCTGTATCTTGGCACTGTATTCTAACAGTTGGAACTATTTTCAATCCAATTGCCGTGCAATAATAGAAGTCTCTAACATCTGAAAAATAAACATGGAAGAAAATATGATGCATATTCGTTGACTTAAATAGTTCAAACACTATAATCATACAATACTTTTAAAAAAACCGGCCAAGTGCGAGTCGGACTAAGGGTTCCGTACATACCTACTAATAATATATAGAGTGAATAAAAGTTATTAAATTTTGTTTAATTGGAAATGGTTCCAATATAGCTCACAAGATTTGAAACTAACAAACAAAAAAATATATGGGGTCAAGCTAATAAAAAGCTTGTAAAAAAGGTCACAACTTACCAACTTATATCCAAAACTCAATTTATATGAGAGCCAATCATTCACGATGTCATGTATGTTTGCATATTTTTCGGATTGTAGTTCCTTAAGGCGCAATTCGGATGTTTTCCTCCAATTCTCGATTACTTCGGGCACTGGCTCCTTGTTGTATTTCAGCCAAACTTTTAACTCTTCATATTCTTCATTAGATACTGGTAAACAAAAGATCAAGTTTAGTCTAGATTCAGCCTTTATTTATACAATACCTACTTTGTTTTTCATCCAATTGTTTTTCATGTAACCGGGGAAACACTGTTTGCTGACTGATGGTAAACTGATTTGAACCTCAATTACAGGTTATTGTCACCATTAACGATTAAATGTAAAATTATGCTACAGGAATGTTCAAATTCATACCACTTTGATTTTCAACTGCTGCAGTTGTGTCAGCTGGAACATCGTCGGTGCTCGTACGAGTGTTTATTATTACCCCACTCTTCCGCAGCAAACGTCTGTGATTGTTATATTTGTCAGCAAGTTTTCCCCTAGCCGGAATAAATTTATTTCTGCCAAATTTTTGGCTCGGAATGTAGTATGTCTCCTATAAAAATTAGAATGCATGTTATATAGACAGAGATGCCACCATCAGGTTAACTTTTTGCAAGTCACGATTCCAACGGCAGAGGATATTATGACAGAGAAGTACCAAGCTTACATAGACTAAAATGAAGGCAAAAGAACTTACAGAAGATTTCTCTTTCATAGTCTCATTATCATTACTGCTTGTACTGGCCGTTGAACTAGGCGCAGAATAATTGCTATCAATGCTTATAGTTTCATCAGATTCTGTCGCCTGTAACAACAATTAGGTATATATAAAGATCTATAACACTCACGATTCGAAACCAGACTCCTACCACTGCTACGCTTGTTCAAAAAACTTAAGTAGGTACGAAATATCATTTGATATTTAAACAGTGGCTTTTTGGTGAAGGAAAACATCATAATCTAATCCTAATCCCATCGCTGGTCTAATCCGAACAAGGTCTTGTTTTACCTTTTCAGTGGTAATAAGTACCTTTTTAATACTTCTAAGGGAAAAAAATAACATACTTACATGAATAATGTTCTGGAGTTTGTTTAATCCCCGCTTGAACAATATTCTCTCCTTTAAATTTGGAATCAGCTCCTTCAATTCTGTTTCTTCTATGTGCTCAAGCAAATTTAACGATATCTGATTTTCTAAAAAACAAGAGATAAATACCTATTACACCCGGTGAAAGGAAATTACATCAGTCTTTTAGCTCATTTAATTAAGTTTTAGTTACGCACGGGCAAATATTCGGCTTAAATTTCTTTCGGAAATAGATGCCAAACAAAACAGTACGGGTAGGTTCCCATCCGTACAAGTAAAGAGCACACGAACAAGTCAAAACCAGTTTCTTTATGCGTGTGCTCGTAGGTATGTTAACATTGAATTAATCAATAGACGTGAAGTTCGTTTTGTAAATTGATCAAACTAAAATATCTAATTACTGACTCTCACTTGTTAGGTTTATATAAATTTAAAAGGCCATCCAAACTAATCTGGTAAATTTTACTGAAGTGCGTTTTGTAAATTGATCAAATCAAAGTAAAATAGCTAATTAGGTATGTACCTACCTAAGGTAGGTCAATATCTAGGCATAAGATAGGATCCTATCTACGTAATAAGTATATAATATCTATCAAAATGCTTACGTTCAAAATTTGTTATTGTAGGTAGCTTCAGATAATCCCCATTCTTTAAATATTCGGCGACTTCCACAAAGTCTTCCAGATCAATATCCATACCTACCCAGTTTTGGTTCGCTATGAATAACAAACAAAACGCTCACCACACTTTCACGACCAAAGATAAAATTATTTAATTTTTGTCACAATACACGCACGACTGCCGACGCAAAATGGCGAGCAAAGCAGCACTCATACGCTTATATACCCTCGAAACTCCGTCGACGCGAGCGCCTATGGCTAGGCTAGGGTTGCCCACCGTACTATTATTATAAAGTATTATACTTAAAAACTCTGATAAGTGAAAATAATTTCAAAATAGATGACGATATTTACGATAAAGATAGGATTCTTGTGCAGCGAAGAAATGGCAATCCATTTTTTCGACGAAATTACTTTTCCGAATATACTTAAAGCGGTGTCACGATTACCTACTGTCCGTTCCCGACACTCTAGCATTTACAGAAAGGGTGTTTTCTGTTAATAATGCGAAGTGGCGTGATGAGAGAAATAAAGCTATATTTAATTATAATTATTAATTAATTATATTTAATTATAATTATTAATTAATTATATTTAATTATATTTAATTATAATTAATAATTAATTATATTTAATTATAATAATTACTTAATTATATTTAATTATAATAATTAATTAATTATAATTATCAATTAATTATATTTAATATTAAATTTAATTAATTTTATATTTATGTAAAGCACATACGAAATTGTTATTAGCTGAAAATAAAACATAAACGAACTGTTTAACGAAGAGCGTAAATGGGACAAGAGAATATCAAAAGCCCAACGTCGAAGGCGGAGCGTAGCTTTTGATGACTCGAGTTTGGAATATTCTTGCACAATGTTTTTAATCACATTCATCACATCAGCCGTAGGGTGTCCACTGCTAAACATTAGCCTACCCCGAAGGGCGAATAGGCCTTAGTCAACCACACTGGCTAAGTGCGGATTGGTCAACTTCACAAACATGGTTTGAAAATATTTCAAAGTTGTTTGCAGGTTTCCTCACGATGTTTTTCTTCACTGTATTAGCGTCGGAAAAACGTACATATGAATTCCATAAACGAAAAAACATTGGTACGTGGCGGGGTTCGAACCCGGAACCTTCTGATTGAAAGACCGAGTCGCGCCCACTGAGCCACCGACGACGCCTCACATTTGCAAAGAAATAAATAACTATAAAAGACAGAAAACTTGCGGCGTGTGGCAAACTAGATTTTTTTCAACCAATCACAGAACAGAATTCTAGTGGCGCGCGGAAAACTAGATTTGTTTAAAACAATCAGATCATACTCAAACTCATAACTCCCGGAGTTATAAAAATCTATTACAAATATTTTATCCGTCAAAGCAAAAGGTGGCAACCCTACCTACTACGGCCGGCAATGGCGACAGAGTGAGAGAGAGGTGTGATAAACGGCCGCGGCCGGCGCGCGGCGCGGCATTCTTTTGCTTGGCTTGGCGGTTTGTTTTTTTGCCGCCGCACACTGGTCCCGATTCCGAAAATCAGGGACTTAAAGGTCGAAGTCTGAATTAGAGTATCATTTTTGTAAATCAAGGTCTTTAGATGATTCTAAACCACTTTTAAAGAATACCTAGCTTTTACTTATCAAGTACCAAGAAAAATAATATTGTAAAAAAAATTGTATGGAAAATGTAGTTTTTAGTACTACTTAATTATTTTGTAAATTGTCAGAGATGTAAAATAAAAACCAATCTTACTAGGGATTATAGAAGATATATACTATAATACTGCACATTATCTTCTAAGACACTTGCTTCATATCTCTGCCCGTTCAAAAACAGCAGGCGTTCGGAACTCAATTTTTTATTTGGCGATTTATAAGGTACCTAATTTCATTTTTGACCCTACAAGTATAAAATACCTTATTCTATTTGAAAACATAGAAAGAAGTAGCACATTAGGTTCATACCATCTAAGTACCTGAAACATAAATATTGGCCATTTTACCTTATACCTGCTATTGTTCTTAGACAATGGCACTCACCTTGACGGGTAGTAAGCGTTTGATACTTATTTTTAGCCCTTATCTGTAAAATCCCTCCCTTCCATACTAATACACCAAGTCACTGTTTATACATCATTCGTTAAAATCATCATTCGATTGAAAGTTTCCGAGCGCAGCGAGGGATTCAAAGGAAATCGCCAGAGGAAAAAATAATTTTCATGCCGAGTGGTACACTCTACATACACACTTACACAGCACATCAGTTGCCGCCTTTATTTATTTTTTTGTTTAAGGCGCGAGTCTCACCGACCAATTCATACAATTTGTGCAGTATTTGACGTTCGACCTCCTTGGTCGTCTCTGGCGATAGACATTAAAAGTTTCATTTTCCAAATTCAAAACTCATTATTACCCGCTGTTTAGCGGGTTAAAATGGATTTCAGTACAACTTTTAGTCGCACTTATTAAAGGGAACCTAAACGTACTACTTTCGTACTGCCGTTTTTGAACGGGCAGAGATATGAAGCAAGAATCTTAAGATAAGTGCAGTATTATACCCTCTATAATCCCAAGTAAGTTTAGTTTTAGCATCTCTGCCCGCTTACAAAATACCTAATTAGTAAAAACTAAATTATTCCATACAATTTTTTTACAATATTATTTTTCTTGGAAACGGGCCCCGATATAAGAAAAAGCAATAGCTTTTTCTTATATCTTTAGATGATTCCCACTTTTATAGAATACTATAAAAGTGGGAATCATCTAAAGACATTGATTTACATAAATGAGACCCAAGTCCTTGCGATTTTCGGAATCTGGTCCAGTGTGCGCCGCATCTGTGTTATAGCAAAAATCTGAGCAGCCGTATGCCAAAGTCTGACAAAGTCATCTAAATTGCCGTATTTTAAGGAAAAACGGACGATATGGCCGTTTATAGTTATTTATTACACGGTTTATATTAGCTTCACTTGTATGTTTGTTTGTATGTAACCGACTCCTTTGGGCGCGATTTTGACCCACTTTAAGCGATCAGATTTTATTTTAAACTTTGCACACTTATCAAGGACCGATGACAATACAATAATATTATGGTAGGTAGGTAAGTACCTACCTACTTACTGTCGAACTGATCTGATGATTGAGCCGGAAGATATGAACTGGAACTTCATGATGGAACATCGTATCATAGCTGTGTTTGGACTTGTTAGAAAGGTTTTGTAATGAACTTTGACCACGATTAAGTTTCAAGGTCTGATGATGAAGCCGGAAGATAGGCACTGGCATTACATGATGGAATATCGTATCATAGTCGAGTTTGTACTTTTGAAAAAGGTCACGTAATGGACTTTGAACAAACCTATTAGGTATAATATATTAACTTGTAAATATTCAGTGTAAAAAATATGTTTTTAAGTTTAATAAGTAGGTAGGTACCTAAGTGTCTTGATTAGGTATACAATTACTTTTCAATTTGTTAAGTAGGTACTAACTTCATTTAGGTACTTACTCTTAATTACAATTATTACTTACTTACCTATTAAAAACGGGAAAATAAAATAATAAAAAACACGCTTTTAACTAAAGAGTATGTGCGTTTCGTCGTGAAATACATTTGTTTTTCGTAAAGCAAATTGCCGTAGGTATTCTGTGATACGGCAATGACAGGCCTGCCGTACCTATGGCGTATTTTTTGAAAAAAATATCGTAGATTGCCGTACTTTTTAGTTTTGTAGGTTCAACCGCGAGGTCTTGTTATATTATGTACTTATCATAATAATAATATTATGTTTATGATAAAGTCAGCCAAACCAAATTGTTGGGATTTGTTTGGTAAAATGTACAATATTCTTTGTTAATTTACACCATGAACTCTGATAGGGACTATAGTTTGACCTCTACCTTTTTTGTTTTGTAAGTTCAACCGCGAGATCTTGTTAAATTTATCATATTTTTATGATAAAATCAATCAAACCAAATTGTTGAAAGGACGATGGCCATTTTTGATTTGACATAATAATACTTATATTAACGATTACAATAAGTACATTCAAAAAGTAAAAGCCTTAATTATTTCGATTTTGATTTTTGGGATATTAACTAATTAAAGTTATTATCTATATGTACTATAATATTATAAAGAGGAAAGATTTGATTGTTTGTTTGTTTGTTTGTATTGAATAGGCTCTGAAACGGCTGAACCGATTTAAAAATTCTTTCACCAATGGAAAGCTACATTATCAGGGAGTAACAATAGGCTATATTTATTCATTTTTATGGCAAGGGAATAGGAATTACGCAGGTGAAACCACGAGGAACTGCTGGTTTACTGATAAAACATAATTAACGCGTTTTCAGTTTATTGCAATGAATAATGACATATTCAAACATATTTTTGGGAGAGTAATAAGTTAGGTAAACCTCTTTACATGTAAATATGAAAGAAATAGGTTTGTATTTTGTTGATTATGTAAACGTCTATTCTGTGAACAAAAACGGCTAATCCGCAGGCTACCTACAACATTAACGTCATGGGTTATTCAGGCGGCTCTCAACCTTTTGCCTAGAAAGAATTCTCATATTCTTTGGGCACATTAGCCATCCAACCAGTATTGCCTCGAAAGAAAAATCAAGGGCAAATCTATAAATCGGTCATAAGACCTGTCATGTATGGATCGGAGTATTGGGCCACAAAGGGATCGGATGAAAGAAGACTGCATGTTGAGATGGATGTGTGGCGTAACACGAATGGATAGACTAAGGAATGAGTACCTACCTACCTATATTAGGGGAAGTATGAAAGTAGCGTCAGTGACGGAAAAGTTGAAAAGTCATCGCCTGTCATGGTACGGGCATGTTATGTGGATAGAGGAGGACCACATTACAAAACGGGCGATGAACTTGAGTGTGAATGGCTATAGCGGTAGAGGGCGACCGAGGAAAGTATAGATGAATTGTCTGAAAGAGGATATGAATGAGAAGGGAGTAAATGCTGAGATGACGAGTGATAGAGATGAATGGAAAAAGTGCACACACTGTACCGACCCCACTTGAGTGGGATAAGGGTAGGCAGATCTGATGATGAACTCTGGTAGGTGTACTATATTTTGACCTCAACCTTTGTAGTGAAATCTTATTATATTTATCATATTTTTATGATAAAACCAACCAGACTAAATTGTGGATTTCCGCTAAATATACAATATTATTTGTTAATTTACACCATGAACTCTGGTAGGGACTATATTTTGATCGCAACCTTTGTAGTCTTGTAAGTTCAACTGCGAGGTCTTGTTATATTTATCACATTTTTATGATAAAACCAACCAGACTAAGTTGTAGAAATTTCGCACATCTGGAAAAGCAATAGCACAACTTACATTTAGTGAATTTTACAGGAGCAAGGTTTAAAGGTTTAAGGGGTCCTTAAATATAGAAATTGGTTTATTTTAAATTCTTTTGTGTTTTCTACCCATAGGACATATATTTATAAATATATTACGATAAATATGATACATTTTATTTGTTTTGATTTTGTGTAATTATCTAAAAATGTGCATAAACTAAGAAGAGTCCTACAGTTGTGCCATTGTTTTTTTATTATGCTATTGTTTTATTGTAATTATGACTTAAAAATGACTTAAAAGAACTGCGACTGAAAAACTATACGAGAACAACGGCACATTTGACACTAAATGTGTCATTGTAGCACTGTGTGTTATAGCAAATATGCCGTTGTTCTTTTAACCCTTCGATCAAATTTTTACCCGTCTGAACAAATTAGTTAGGCGTCCCGACACAACTGACCAATGAGCTGAGCTGTTGTTGCACGGAGAAGTGGGGGTAAAACCAATAATATTACACCGACACTAGCGACTTCTGTCGAAAACTATACCTACGAACTAACGTTGTGCCGTTTTGTCATACGATAGACTTAGAACAAAAAAAGTCATTTGTGCATTTTTGGTAGATGTGCCATTGTTCTTCCAGATGTGCGATTTGTTTGGTAAAATATACAATATTATTTGTTAATTTACACCAGAAACTCTGGTAGGGACTATATTTTGATCTCAACCTTTGTAGTCTTGTAAGTTCAACTGCGAGGTCTTGTTATATTTATCACATTTTTATGATAAAACCAACCCGACTAAGTTGTAGAAATTTGTTTGGTAAAATATACAATATTATTTGTTAATTTACACCATCAACTAAGTTGTAGAAATTTGTTTGGTAAAATATACAATAAATTTTTGTTAATTTACACCATGAACTCTGGTAGAGACTATATTTTGATCGCAACCTTTGTAGTCTTGTAAGTTCAACTGCGAGGTCTTGTTATATTTATCACATATTTATGATAAAACCAACCAGACTAAGTTGTAGAAATTTGTTTGGTAAAATATACAATATTATTTGTTAATTTACACCATCAACTAAGTTGTAGAAATTTGTTTGGTAAAATATACAATAAATTTTTGTTAATTTACACCATGAACTCTGGTAGGGACTATATTTTGATCGCAACCTTTGTAGTCTTGTAAGTTCAACTGCGAGGTCTTGTTATATTTATCACATTTTTATGATATAACCAACCAGACTAAGTTGTAGAAATTTGTTTGGTAAAATATACAATATTATTTGTTAATTTACACCATCAACTAAGTTGTAGAAATTTGTTTGGTAAAATATACAATAAATTTTTGTTAATTTACACCATGAACTCTGGTAGGGACTATATTTTGATCGCAACCTTTGTAGTCTTGTAAGTTCAACTGCGAGGTCTTGTTATATTTATCACATTTTCATAATATAACCAACCAGACTAAGTTGTAGAAATTTGTTTGGTAAAATATACAATAATATTTGTTAATTTACACTATCAACTAAGTTGTAGAAATTTGTTTGGTAAAATATACAATATTATTTGTTAATTTACACCATGAACTCTGGTAGGGACTATATTTTGATCGCAACCTTTGTAGTCTTGTAAGTTCAACTGCGAGGTCTTGTTATATTTATCACATTTTTATGATTTAACCAACCAGACTAAGTTGTAGAAATTTGTTTGGTAAAATATACAATATTATTTGTTAATTTACACCATCAACTAAGTTGTAGAAATTTGTTTGGTAAAATATACAATAAATTTTTGTTAATTTACACCATGAACTCTGGTAGGGACTATATTTTGATCGCAACCTTTGTAGTCTTGTAAGTTCAACTGCGAGGTCTTGTTATATTTATCACATTTTTATGATAAAACCAACCAGCTAAGTTGTAGAAATTTGTTTGGTAAAATATACAATATTATTTGTTAATTTACACCATGAACTCTGGTACCAACTTCAACCTTTTTAGTTTTGTAAGTCCAACAGCGAGATTTTGTTGTATTTATCGTAGTTTCCTTGTAATTCAGCCAACCTTTGCGAATTTGGTAAATCCAACAAACCTTTTTTTTCAGTGCATGCAAGGAATTTCCGTCCTTCTTAAGAGGAAAGGGCTCTCTCTCTATACAAACGTAGTCGACTGTTTCCTCCCTGGATAATGACACTAACACAAATATTCTTGTTGCATAAAACCTATAACTGCTATATTGCTCCTATGTCTTGGTTTTTTTTTCAATATTCTAATTATCATAATTCATATCTAAAAACAATCTATCTATATATATAAAAATCAATTGCTGTTCGTTAGTCTCGCTAAAACTCGAGAACGGCTGAACGGATTTATCTTATCTTGGTCTTGAATTATTCGTGGAGGTCTAGGGAAGGTTTAAAAGGTGATAATTTAAAGATCGGACTTACGCGGGTGAAACCGCGGGGCGCAGCTAGTATATATATAAAAAATAAAACATAGGGGCATAGTCATGGCAGTTATAGGTTTTATGCAACAAAAATATTTGTTCTAGTGTCATTATTCAGGGAGGAAACAGTCGACTACGTTTGTATGGAAAGAGCCCCCGGTACCCTTTTCACTTAAGGCCTAAAAATATGCTTCGATTTAGGTCATCAAATAATTATTTGTTTTAATAATTGTATTTGTTTAAAATAAAATCTTACAGTAGGTATGTTATCATGATTTAATCGGGGCACGAATAATTTATAAGTAGGTGCCTACCGCTACGAATAAAAATGTAGATTGAAGTAGCGTGTTTAAATTATGTTAATTGGCCAAGTAAAGTAGTTTAATAGAAAAAATCTATTAAATATGTAGTATCGCTGTAGCTTGCCAGAAGCCCTATTTTGAATCGTTCGCCCCGCGTCGAGCTCTCGATTTCTATAGATATTCGTTCGACATGGATCGATCGTATCGAGTGGTCCCCGCCACTCGTCGTCGACAGGCGAGTGGTAGAATAAACGTCAAACAATCGTAGTCAAACATTTGGAAACGATCTTTGAAAAATATTTATATCTTTTGGGATTAATTCGGATGTTGGTCGTTAATTACCGGTTTTCAATTTCCTGTGTAAAACGAATACAAATTGACATTTTAAATTTCGACGACGAACGATCCAAAAATACGAGTCAAGTGTGACTTGTAGGCGTATACGATAAAGCTATGTCACACGAGCGATTTAAAATTAGAGCCCCATTTCATGTTGTCAACTTACCCCTATTATTGGTGTACTTATTTTTTAAACTTTCATGAGCCTATACTTTCCAAACCAAATCACGTAGCTCCAATTATTGTCTGCCTTATGAATTTATTACGTAAGTAGATCTGTCGGTTGCGGCCGACGAAAGTCTATTAATTAGAATCAAATATACTACCAGTGCTACGCGGTTTCACCCGCTTAAGTCACGCTCTCTTATAGAATATCGGGTAAATTAGAAGTTTATTTATATCACTTCTTGATAATGTAGCTGAAAAATGAACTATCAAAATCGGTCCTAGTAGTTTCGAAGTATTTTTCTCAAACATCTAATATTAATGAAATTTCTTCTTCATACCTAACATTAGTCTAGTTTTAGGGTTCCGTACCTAAGGAGTAAAAACGGTACCCTATTACTAAGACTTTACTGTCTGTCCGTCCGTCTGTCACCAGGCTGTATCTCATGAACCGTGATAAGTAGACAGTATATATTTCTGTTTAAGCTATGACAATAAATACCTGCTAAAAATAGAAAAAAATATGGTGCTCCCATACAACATGGTACGGACGGAACCCTTCGTGCGCGAATCCGACTCGCACCTAACCGGTTATTTTAATTCTTAATAAAAAGAAGATAGAAGTGTGGCGAAATCAGCTTGGTAACTTATTGTACCTACTTATTAGAGAAGCCAATGTTTCTCACTTACCAATGTATCAAAACGTTTCCGTCTCTCAGTCGGGCTGCGTGAATGAAGTCGTTGCACAAACTGAAGTACTGCGTCAAATTCTGTTCCGGAGAATCTGATGCCATTATGCAAAGATAGTGTTTATCCTGTGAACAAGGAAAAGCGTATAAATTATTTGTCAGTCAAATTAAAAAACCTCCGACTGATAAGAAAATTGCATTAATAATATAACTTTTGAACGGGTGAACCGATTTTGATCAAACATGGTTAACAAACTCGAGACTTATTGACCTTTCAAACAAAAAAACGAAACCAAAATCGGTCGGGAGCTACGATGCCACAGACAGACATACACACACACGTCAAACTTATAACACCCTTTCTTTTTGGGGTTTCCCACAAACGTTAACTATACCTAAGTAGGTGCAGACTGAAAGGGCGGATTAACCCTAAGATAGACTAGGCAACCACTAGGGCCCGTGCACGCACGTACCTATATAGAAAAAATATAAAAACGTTTCATGAACGAAAATTTTGAACCTATTTTTCGGCGTATGAAATACCTCCTTTATACATACAGAACCATCAATTCAATCAGAACGCAGCCAGAGTTAGTCGGGAAATTAATTCTCTGTTTGAATTTCTAATATAGATTTATGGACGATGAAATTAAAGAGGCTTGTATAAAATTTTGTGAACATGCCTTCATATCGAACCTCTAATCTAAAGCGTCTCGGAAAAAGTCTAGCAGTAAAAAAGGGCCCCGAAAATTGCATTGCCTAGGGTCCCTGACAGGGTTAATCCGCCCTAAGTGGTGATTACTTGCGGTATGTTTGATATCACGTCAATTCGAAGGCGTGCTGTAACGTCTCATTCAGTCTGATGTATGAGAATCATCAAATCCAATTCAAATCGACCTAACTAATTATGTGAAAGTTTGTGAGTAAGTGTTTAGTTTTTGGCTACCCCTTTACGCAAATACTCTGAACCGATTGTGATAATGCTAATTGCTATAATCGCTATAATTGTATAATCGTAGAGCGAAGCTGTTAAATATAATAGGTACCCACGTAAAAGTAAATTGATAGCTCTACGTGTAAAAAACAACAAAGTTAACATAATAATGTGTACCTATCTTCTAAAATTATTCCATTTGCATACCAAACTCGCACGTATTTTGAAGATAAACAGGTACCGGTAGAATATTTACAACCAACAGTAAATTGTCTAACAATTTTATTAAGAGCCTCGCTCATGCCATCGCCGTTCAACGTAAAACCTTTGAAATAACGACTCAATTATAAAGAGGTTCTGCGCAAAATGTTCCGAAGATGCGACTCGATAAAAGGCAATTTATAACGTCAAAGATGTTTTACGATGATTTAAGTCGCGTCAAATTAAAAAACCTTTTCTCTAGGTATCTATAAAAAAAGTTGAAAATTAAGGTAAATTTTAGTACTTACAAGTTTTCGCGAAAATCTAAATTCGCCTATATTTTTTTATCGTGTTGACTCAGGACCTTAATTTACACACCTAACAGGGACCTCAGTATCACTACATAGTATAAAACAAAGTCGCTTTCTCTGTCCCTATATCCCTATGTATGCTTAAATCTTTAAAACTACGCAACGGATTATGATGCGGTTTTTTTTAATGGATAGAGTGATTCAAGAGGAAGGTTTATATGTATAATACATGCATAATATAGCCGTGCGAAGCCGGGACGGGTCGCTAGTCTGGTATAATTTCAACTTGCTAGGTCCACCCGTTTCTGAGAAAATCGGTGGTGACACACGGACAGACAGACGGACAAGAGGGTAAGGGGAAGGGTTCCTTTTTTTACCTTTTGAGGTACGGAACCTTAAAAAAAACCCTAAAAATGTTGGAAAGTAACGTTCACATGAGGTAGGGTAGGTTAACCATAAATGTTTAAATGAAATGAAGCTAAAAATATTGACATTTCGCAAAACTTTCATGTTATATAAAAAAAGCTTGCGTTGGTAGGTAGACCACGCGTGGCTATAATAAAGGAGAGTTTGCGGCTGTGTCATTTCATTTTACGCAAGTAGGTACATAACATTACAAAGGGTTTTAAGGGCAAACCGCGAGTTATGCTGAGTTTGCTTGTGGGATTATAACAGTGAAATTAGGCATTTGATATGCCGTGTGGTCCCAGGCATAGAATAGGTATTCCGTTTTGTCCCGTGGGTGTCGTAGAAGGCAACTAATATCGTAACACATAGGATATGTGAGAGAATTCGTGGTTCTGTATTCTCCGGTATGGTGGGCGAAGATACCTTTAGTTAGTAAGCTTTGACGATGCGTTAAGAATTTGGGTAGAAGATATATTAAACCCACGTCTTCGGTGTCAAGATAGACAGCGAAAATACTTAGCTTAAACGAATGTTTGTATTAGAAGATACAAGGAAAAATAGTCCATCAAAGAACTTTCAGTTTCTCGAACCTCTTATACATACAATATACATAGATATTAACTTCTTCTAAATAGGTACATAAAAATAACTATACATAATTTTACTTATACATAATTGTTATGAATATTTTTCTTTTGAAGTTCATTAAAAATAAAAATTTAATATCTTTGAAATAGTAATAAAATTCCAACATTTACCTACGATCAACTAACTTTAGTAAAGTATCCAATATAAAATATAAACAACTTATAAATATACCTGAAAATAACTCTTTATTTAGTGCCTCAAAATAAACTTACGATTGTTCAACTCTTCATTCATATTTTACAGAATAATTTATTATTATAAATATCGACCAAAAACGTGAGTTTTCATTCGATAAAATACGTGCCGACGTCGACGTCGAACAGAAATCTCTCGATTAATAACCGAGATATTGACAAGGAGAAAATAGAAAATGAATGAAGAAATTCAGTTTTCCGTTGTGACAGGTGCCTGAATAAATTAACCGATAAACAAATTCCGTGATGGTTATAAAATAAATTATTTTATGTCTGTTAGCAGGTAGCACCAAATAACTGGATTTGTGAACAATGATGCGCAGTATCTTGGTTTTAGGTATTTGGTGGTACCTAATCTATACAAAATTCTTTGTCCTGACTGACGGATGAACGCTGATCGTAGAGACCTAAAACTTGGAGGGTGTGTTCTTTGTATGACGTAGGCATCAGATAAGAAAGGATTTGCCGAATACTACCCCTTAGGAGGTGAAAAGGGGGTAAAATTTGTATGGGATAACGTCATTACTTGGTCCATTTTCAACTTTTACGCGGACGAAGTCGCGGGCAAAAGCTAGTTTATATATAAAAACAAAATATATACACGACGAATTGAGAACCTTTTCCTTTTTTTGGTGTCGATTAAAAAATCTCATCTAGAAAGGCCTGAAACTACAAGAGCTACGACTCTGAGACTTCACATAAGGGTTCCTTTAAGAGCGTAGGGGCGTACTTAAAAAACATTTTTAGAAAATAGACCTCTAAAGGGGTAAAAACAGTTGTTTTAGTAGTTCGTAGTTTTTTTTATGTATTAGTAGCTGCACCCCACGGTTTCACCCGCATAAGTCCCGATCCCGTGGGAATATCGGAATATAAAGTACCTTGTGTGTTAATTCAGGTCTCCAGCTGTATAGGTACCGAGTTTCATCGCAATCGGTCCAGCAGTTTTGGCGTGAAGGAGTAACAAACATACATACACACACACACACACAAACTTTCACATATATAATATTAGTAGGATTCTTTTTTGTTTTAGGAAATCAATATCACTTCCAAAGAAACACTGACGCGGGTAAAATCGCGGAGCGCAGTAGGTATACGCTAATATAAATAATTTCTAAAGAGAGACCCAGAGGGAGCAACCCATTTATAAAAAGTAAGGGGACGACAATCGATCAAAATCAATTAAACCAAAATCGATGTTTGTTCAGAAGCAAACCATTAGTAAACAGACCGCAGACCTATTACCATAATATTGGTAAGTTTCAGTCAACGCCAAAATCTCCAATATGTTGGAATTTAAGCAATAAACTTGTTTACTTCTGCGACTTTGTCATTACGAATACTAAGTTTGATCGTTTACATAACAAAACATGTTTTATAAGAAGTTTCATAAGTATATTTTGATGTTGTAAATATACTTTAACAACTTTTACAGATAATTTAAATAAGCTCTGTTGGTAGGTCTTTAATTTTAATAGATATTTTAGATACCTAAAACAGTCCGACCCGCGCGATCAATGTTGTGGTTTCGATATTTCTTGTGGTCTGGGTAGTATGTAGGTACTTACAAAAACATGTATATAAGTAAACTAGCAGCGCTCCGCGGTTTCACCCGCGTAACTCCCGATCCCGTGGGAATATCAAGATAAAAGTAGCATAAAGCCTTCCTAGATTAATGGACTATCCAACACAAAAATATTTTTTCAGTTCGAACCGGTAGTTCCTAAGATTAGCGCGTTCAAACAAACAAACAAACAAACTCTTCAACTTTAAAATATTAGTGTAGATAAATATTCTATGCGTTATCCAGTAACTGTAATACAAGTTTTTACTCAGTTGCTTAGCTTGCGGCTAGATGGCGCTCTATGCATTGTCCTGAAATATTTACATAATTACCCAATTAACTAGATACCTGCGATTATCAAATTGATTATTACGATTATTAGGCAATCGTAATTGTAACAACGCGCAGCATATAGCTAAGACGTGACATTAAATATTTATAATATTTAATTCATATTTTAATTTCAATCCTGAAAATTCCGGTTTGTTTGAAGTTTTAAATTAATTGAATACAGCGTTTGAACGATCTAAACTGCTCCTTGATTTGCTTATCGAATTCCGTGATTCCGTAATGTGATGACATTATGGAAGCGCTGAATTTGATAGGCAAATCAACAAGTCCCGCAGTTTCCTGAAAGCGAGAACCTCGAGTTCAAGCGTGGGAAGCGATTTTGCATGTTAAAGCATTCGTCCGGTTCCTTCTGAATATTCATACAGTATTCAATGCTATCTATACATAGGTATAACAGCCTAAATCGCTGATCAGAGAGACCTGAAACTGTGGGGTGTGATCTTTGTATGACGTAGGCATCCGCATAAGAAAGGATTTCTCAAAATTCTCCCCTTAGGGGATGAAAAAGGGGGCAAAGTTTGTATGGGACAACGTGATTCCTTGGCCCGTTTTCACTTATACGCAGACGAAGTCGCGGGGAAAAGCTAGTTTGCCTATACCTACTTTAGCTACAATGCGTAGATAGAGTTACAAGCATTCCGAACTCTTGAGCATTACAAAATCATGTTCATCCAGTTGGAAACACGAAGATAAATAAAATCAACTCAATAGAAAGGATAACGTGCGGCAACTTACTCGGTTAAATATTATTTCGATGCCAAATAGAAAGTAACAATACCTAACCGATGATGGCTGCGTGTTTTAATAGCAGCCTAGTATTACTTAGGTAATAACTAACAGAACTTTTTGAAATTCCATTCCAAAAAAAACACATGAATTTTCACATTATTTCATGCTAATACGCTAACCTACTTGAACTGTGTTTGATATGATGACGATGATAATGAATACGCTAAGTACGCGGGCGGGCACTGTGTTCCTCACTGCAAAAATGAGACTCTAAACACATTGCGTACAGAATTGTGCACATTTGAATGTGTACCTACACTTATTATAAAGAGTCGTGAGCTCAGATGAAAAGTCAGACGCTAGTCATTAGTTTTTCAGACGAGATCTGCCATATGTATCCAGCATCGACTGATTGAACGAGCATGCTCGCGAGGCAAACGTCCGAGGCTGCCTTTTGCAGCCTTGGTCTGAGTTTGCCGCGGGCGAGGCACACGACCGAGGATTTGCCTTGCGAGGATCCTCGCTCAGTCAGGACAGATTTTTGCTGGACATTGCACACTGCGCCATCTAGTCCCAAGCTAAGCCTCTAAGGCTTGTGTTATGGTGACCAGGCGACGGATAAAAAACTATGTTTTTTGTAAATATATTAAGTAATTAATAAAAACACAGAATCACCCAGCCCAACAACATATATCTGTATTCATAAGTATTATTTGAGGCGGGAATCGAACTTCAAACCTTCGGCGTCGCGCCGCAGGCGATTGACTGCCATCCGCGTCACAAAGTTCGTCAGAATATAAAATGTGCTCTCGTCTCATGCCAGGACAAGTTTTACAAGGTGCCTACACATACCTATGTGAGTAGGTACTTTAGTAGACGCTTGTTGCATGAATATTTCATCAATGCAAAGGTCGTACAGTTAATGTGAGCCACTAAGCAGTGGTTAAGCCCACGCAGGATAGCGGCCAGAGGTGACTGTTGCGGGTTTATTTATTCATCATCACATCACAGTGTAAATTACCCAGTCTTAGGTTCGTCAAAATTATGTTCTCTAACACAAAAAAGGGTAACAGAATAAAAAATATTTTTTTAGGCACGCACACTTTTTGTTTTATTTCATGAAAAATATAAATATATCTAGCTGTCCCGGCAAACGTTGTTTTGCCATTTACAAGAAAATTAGTAAAATAAAAAATAGATGTTGTTCTAATCTCAGACCCATCGATCATAATGTCTCAGACCTAACGAATACCTACCTAAATATACTTGCACAAAAATTTCATACAAATCAATTCAGCCGTTTAGGTGGAGATTGGTAACTAACACCGCAACACGAGAATTTTATGTATTTAGGTAGGAATTATTTAAATGAATTTACAAGGTTTCGAAACCATTTTAAATTTAAGGCACTTAAGTACCTAAAATGGTAAAAAAAAATTGGTTAAAATATTAAATTTGCTAGAGTTTTTAAAATGTCCCGGATTTAAGTTATTTCGTAATCTAAGAGTCTAGAACAACATTTCCTAACCACAAAAACCTTAATTTGCTTTAAAACTATCTCAAAAATAGCCATCCGGTATGACACCATTAACAAACTTTTATAACAGCCAGCTTACACACGCAAAATCAATAAAAATCGTTTTATCTGTACCATCAAAACGTAATTAGGCGTGGAATGGCGTATGGATACATAATTCCTAGGATTTTATCCTTATCAGACCGAACTATGCCATTACAGGGTTATAGAACTTTAATCTCATACAGAAATCTAGGTTGGAATGGAATTATTTTAGTATTTTGTTTGAACTAGCTTTTACCCGCGACTGCGTATACTGAAAAAAAGATTTATTAAGGTGAGAAATTATTTTCTCCCTATAGACGCGAGAGAATAATTTCTCGGTTTTTTTAGTAAATACTTTTAAAATAATAAGCAGTATTCTTAAATTAAAAGTAATGTTCTTAAAATATTCAGTAAATTAAGAATACAGCTACTGCTTAAAAATGTTCGGTCATAAAGCAGACCGGATAAAGAAAAAAAAGGAATAATGATTATTGGATCGTTACTCACTTTTTTTGAAGTGAAAACTTCTTATGGCGCGTTGGGCACTTTTGTGGGTGAGCATTTTCAGCCGTTCTCGCGACAGATGAGATTTTAACAGTTATTGTGCTTCTACATGCAATATTGAAAACAGCGCCATCTCTGTGCAAACGGCCGAACTACGATACTCACTTCTGTACAACAGTGTTAACAGCGACATCTCTCGGTGGATGGTGCAGCAGATATACAGTTTTCACTTCTGCCTGCACTCCCGGAGTGCGCTGTTTTTTTTGTAATAGTTGAATTTTCCAACATCTTTTCTTAGCAGATGCCTACGTCATAATAGCTACCTGTATGTATAGGTATGCCGACTTTACTTTTCACTTCTTTTACTTTTTTTATGTTACCATTAACGATAGTGATAATTATTGCCTTTGTGTGATGCAATAGATGATCAAAGTATCGATCAAAATACTGATATTTAAACCGTTCATTACTTTGAGCTATGCGTTGGTATATTAATCAGTGAGAATACATTGACTTGGATTAATATTTATAGATTGTTTGCTTACTGCCCCCCGCGGTTTTTTCCGTATAAAACGCAGCCTATGAATGCGTTATTAGACAAGCATTAGTAACACAAAATCTATACATATAAAATGCTTTGTCCTGACTGACTGACTGACGGATCAACGCATAGCCTGAACCGCTGATAGAGAGACCTGAAACTTGAAGAGTGCGTTCTTTGTATGACGTAGGCATCCGATAAGAAAGGATTTTCTGAAGGTCTATTCCTTAGGGGGTAAAGAAGGGGGGCAAAGCTTGTATGGGACATCGTGATTTCTTGGTCCAATCTAATAATTCTACACGGACGAAGTCGCGAGCAAAAGCTAGTCTATTTATATAATTCTTCACATTATGGACTACCCCCTTTACCCCAGTATAACTAATGATAATCTGTCGAGTTGTGTGATCGTGAACAGTGAACAAACAAGCAAACTTTCGCATTATTAATATGTATGAGGGACGTAAGGACAAGCTGCGTCCCACAGTTTCTACGGAATCGCAAACCCGTGAATTCTCGGAATATTCAGGATGAAAATTCATCGAAAATGAGTGAACCAACACACACAAACTTCCATTATAATATTAGTAGGTATGTTTTTGAAGTTATACTTTTTACACATGAGTAGAGAACTTTTTAGGCGCGTTATGAAAAAATTATGAAAGTGAAATTTTAAGATCATATATTGCAGGTATAAGTGACACATGTAACACAAATGTCATATATTGCTGCGTATCCTAAAATTAAAACAGGTCAAAGCTGCGAGAGTTAAATTATAAGATGCGCGCATCACTGTAACACTAAAGTAACAAGTTGAAGCTGTCCGCAAAATAAATATCAGACGGACGGACAAACAGACAGACGGACGTATAACTTCTAGAAGTATTCTCACGTGCGTACATAAAAGTACCCGCACCCATTTTTAACACGCTTTTATTAGTTTCACCTGTATGTTTGCTTGCTTGTTTTTTTATTTTATTTCAGCTACATTTAAGTGAAGTAAGTTTGGTTCACATCACGTCATGTTTCTTGAACCGCTCCCTTTTTTTGAATAATGTAATAACTCCATGCCGCACCTCCCATTAACTTTGACTTATATTGAGTTACGAAAATATGAAATGTGACACGTCAAAGGTCGAATAAACCAGTCTCAGTCGTATGAGGAATTCACAAACATTTAATAAGGTAGGTTCAGTCACATTACCAATTAGCTGAACCCCACGTGACCCAGAGCTCATTCGCATATCTGTTAAAAATATAGAACGTCTTTAGGTACCTTTACCTATTTTGTTATTTTTTATATTGTATTGTATAGTATATTGTTTAAAAAAACAGAATCAGGTAACATTACTTTACAACCTTACAGATTTGCGAGTGAGCTCTAGGTCACGTGGGGTTCAGCTAATAGGTAATGTTACTGTACTAACTTGGCCGAGTGGTATAAGCCGCCACCCGCTACACCAACCGACGACGTGGGTTCGATCCACAGGTTACGTTGTTATAATGTTCAAATAGTTCTGCACAGGATTGTAAACGTTACAGTGGCGGTGGACTTTTGAACGTTGATTGTACCTTATTATGTGAAGGCTCCACACTCACGGCGAGTTTGCAGTTCCACAGCAATTCATGTCATAAACTTTGCGAACACAAATCAAAGCCCTGCACGCCACATTCGCGATGGAATTTCCGCAGGTAGTGTGAACCTTTATATAACTTGTCTATGATAGCTTATTTAACGACCTCTGTGGCGCGGTGGGTGAACACCCGCTTGCGACGCAGAAGGTTGCGGGTTCGATTCCCGCCTTAAACAAGTATTTATGTGTAGATATTTTCTGGTCTGTCTGTATGTACGGTCGGCTGCATAATTGCTGACCCACCGTAGAGCTCCAAAATGGCTGTTATAAGAATGTTGTCAACACGAGCAAGATTCTAGACACCTGCTTTAGATGAAGTTTAAAGTCTTCTAACCTAACAATTAATCAAATAAAATTTATTTGAAGGCAAACATTCCAATAATAGTCATTCTAGAACTCTACCGAGCGCTGCAATTATGCAGCCGACTGTACCTATATTAAGTATTTATTTACGAAAGAAAAAAATATAAGTATTCTATTCGTTGTCAGGCCACCATAACACAAGCCGAGTTGAAATAAAAACTGGTTGCCTGTAAAGTCGGTATACAGGCGAAAGTTTTACGTGACAACAACTGTGCTCGAGTGGAAGGGACGCGTGCCTTTCACTTTTTATGTCTGTCTCTCTCGCTCTTAGGCGGGCTTACCAATGCTCGCGTGCCTCTCACTCGCTCTCATTGTGAGCGCATAACGTCAGCGGAGCGTAACGCAGTTTCTTGAAGTGTCACCCGGCAAACCAATTTATAAAACGTTGTCACGTCAAAATGAAAAATAAATATGCCCTCTGATACGTCACTGGTACACCCACACCAAACATTGTTTACTAAATAATAAAAAGTTAGTGACCTACTACATGGTTAAAAATAATTATTTTGGCCCTACTCTTCCAGAAGAACTATAACCAATACAAGTTGATATTATTTTAAGGTTAGTCCGATTGATAGAACCACAGCCAATAGAATTTGATATTATTATAACGATGGTTCGATTGATAGAACTACGGACAGTTTAATTTGCCCGTGGTTCGATTGATAGAACTACGGACAGTTTTATTTGCCCGTGGTTCGATTGATAGAACTCCGGCGATCGGACCACGACCAATAAACGGAAATTAATTTCACCTTTTGTATTTGTTTATTTTAATACTAGCGACCCGCCCCGGCTTCGCACGGCTATATTATGCATGTATTATACATATAAACCTTCCTTTTGGATCACTTTATCTATTTAAAAAAACCGCATCAAAATCCGTTGCGAAGTTTTAAAGATTTAAGCATACATAGGGATATAGGGACAGAGAAAGCGACTTTGTTTTATACTATGTACTGATTATTTTTCCAACATAGGTACTAGCATTAGGTAGTTCTTAAGTTACATTTGTTACTAACACTAGGTATATGGACCTAAAAGGAGTCTGAAAAAAAAAACCAATTTCAATTTATATTTAATTGGTAAATATTCTCGGCCTCTCGGTCTTGTAATTCATTTTTAATGTACTCCTCAGAACAAAGATAAAATAGCTGTCATTAGGAGCTTTGAAGAACAGAAAACGTTAAACTTAGACATTTTACCCTTTTTAACGATCGAAGTTGAAAAATGTTGGAACATCTAGAAGGTCGCGTTGATGTGAATTGTTTTATCACACTTTTTACTAAAGTAATTAGGTCACAATAGAGAGTAAAAGTGATATAGTACGGGATCCCTTTATGGACGACCTTTATCGATCTATTTAATGGATGAAAAGTATTTTATATCAAATTAAATAGGCCAATAAATATGTTGCAAATGGGTTAAATTGCCCAATAAAATTTCAGTCCAGAATGATTATAGTATTTTTATTTTTGACGTGACAACGTTTTATAAATTGGTTTGCCGGGTGACACTTCAAGAAACTGCGTTACGCTCCGCTGACGTTATGCGCTCACAATGAGAGCGAGTGAGAGGCACGCGTCCCTTTCACTCGGGCATGGTTAGCCCGCCTAAGAGCGAGAGAGACAGACATAAAAAGTGAAAGGCACGCGTCCCTTCCACTCGAGCACAGCTGTTGTTGTCACGTAAAACTTTCGCCCGTATACCGACTTTACAGGCAACCAGTTTTTTTAGTTAATTAGCTTTTCGTTTTAATGTTTCTAAGTATTGTACAAATAAAATGTTTTCTATCTACCTATCTAATAATAACTTATTTTTACTTTAATAATAATTTTTTGTTTTTAGACTTTTCACTGGTTTTGTCAAAAGACAAATTCCGTACCAATGAAAAACATAATCTTTATTTTAATTTAACTTTAATTCATTAACCAGACCAGTGCAAATGACTAGTATCGATTTACCTGCCTAACTACGAGTTGTGACGGGAAAAAATAGGCAACCTAACGTTTGCATATTCCATAGGCTTCATACTTTTAATTGTTATGGAATTTGTCTCATAGACAAGCCTGTGAAAGAGTTAAAAAACAAAACAAAAAATTAAATTGTTAATTAATCATATTCTGGACTGAAATTTTTTAGGCAAGTCATTTGCAACGTATTTATTTATCTATTTAATTTGATATAAAATACTGTTCATCCATTAAACAGCTCGATGAAGTACGTCCTTAAAGGGATCTCCGACTAATAATTTTATATCATTTGGTGGAAGATGGAACACCTACATTAAAAAAAAGTGTCACGGTAATATTGTGTGACGTCATGCATCATGGTAACATGACCATGACGCGTACGTTCCCGTTAGGAAACAGAGTATTTAATAATAATATCGCTCATCTGGGCTTGTGTTATGGTGACGAGTGACGAATAGAAGACTTATATAAAGGGACAAAAATATAAAGGAATAACACAAAATCTTCATTTTTCTTCGTTTTCTTATGACGTTATCACGTAAAATTATCGTCCGTAATAAACCAACTTTACAGCCAATCATTTGTTTTTTGTTTTGTCATTTTAATTATAGTGAAGTCTAGCAGCGCTCCGCAGTTTCACCAGCTTAACTCCCGATCCCGTGAGAATATCGGAATAAAAAGTAGCCTATATTACTCCCAATTAATCAATGTATCCTCATACAAAGTTTCATTAAAATCGGTCCAGTAGTTTCGGAGTCTATTCGTTACAAACATAAAAACAAACAAAAAATAAAATAAAAATTCTTTATAATATTAGTGTAGATAAAGGCAGATTAATAATATTCATAATAAATAATAAATCATTTATTTCAGGTTACAGCCTTATAAATAAGTACAGACCCATAAAAAAATAGATACCTTACAGACTAACATACATATAGATAATATTAGCAAAGCAGATGCTAATATCATACTCTTCTAGCCCCTAACAGTACCTAACAGTACCTAACAGTACCTAACAGTACCTAACAGTACCTAACAGTACCTAACAGTACCTAACAGTACCTAACAGTACTATATGTTAGTAATATAAAAACCTTTGTTTTTTTATGTGGCTTTTGACTGTTTTTTCTACCTTGTTTTGTTTGTCGTGTGCCTTTACCTACAGAATAGATCTTTTATCTATCTCCAAACTACATCGTCGTAGTAGTCGTAGCTGCCCTTTGTAGCTAAACTACGTTCCACGCTACGTCGTTGCTGGCTACGAGTACCGTAGTACCCCTTTAAGATTTTTCTCGCAAGCGTAGGTAATAAAGGCGCTACTTATACTAGAAACTTTTGGAGGAGAAGGTACAGGTCGCACAAAATAACTAGAATCAAGATGGTTACTATGTATCATTTTTCTTAGGTAACAGTTATAGTATTTCCTATGTCATTGTGCAACATGGGCAATGGATAATATACATGAGTAAATTTCTTTACTCATGTGATATAAATAAACTACATTCTTTGCTACGTCGTAGCTGGCTACAAGTTTCGTAGTACCCCTTGAAGATTATTCTCGCAAGCGTACGCGTAGGTGGGGATAATAAAAGTGCCACTTATGCTTGAAATTTCAACTAATACAGTTTGTGAATTTATTCGCTACGTTGTAGCTGAATACGAGTTTCGTAGTACCCCTTGAAGATTTTTCTCGCAACCGTAGGTGTATGTACTCGTAATTAAGACGTTATTTATACTACAAACTTTAACGAATAAAGTTTGAGACAAGGCGCGTATCACCCAGTCATTGTGTAACATGGGGAATAGATAATACCTATAGCTAAACTACGTTCTACGCTACGTCGTAGCTGGCTACAAGTATCGTAGTACCCCTAGAAGATTTTTCTTGCAAGCGCGTAAGTGGGGGTAATTAGGCCGCTACTTATACTAGAAACTTAACGAACACAGTTCGAACACGTTCTACGCTACATCGTAGCTGGCTACGAGTTTCGTAGTACCCCTTGTAATTTTTGCTCGCAAGCGTAGGTGTGGGTAATCAAGGCGCTATTTATACTAAAAACTTTAACGAATTTAAGACAAGGAGCGTATCAAACCATATTTTCTTTTATTTCCATTTCAATCGTCTTTTGATTTTTATTCGATCCTCTTTTTTCCGTTTCGATCGCCTTTTGTTAACAACATAGTTGAGTAGTTTTACTACGAGGAAATTTATTCCTTTTGGACAAACTAGTTTAAACAGAAAGTTTGATCAGCAGGAACGTACCTTATTGCGTAACATGGCCAATGAATAGGTATAATATAAACAATTTTCCAATTAGAAATAACGATTGCAATCAAAACAAAGTCAAAACAGTAATTACTGTTATACAACAACAAACAACTTGTTAAATACTATAAAGCAGTAATTTTGTGAACCACCCGCGCGGGTACAAAGTTGAATAAAATCTGTTGTTTGTTTAACTGACTGCGTCCCGCGGTTACACCCACGTATGTCCTGGTCATGTAGAAAGATCGAGTTAAAATAAATTGTTTTATTTCAGCTGAAATGGGACTTACTCCCAACGGCCCCGCTAGCTCTGCCCCATCAACGGAGCAGATGGGAAAATAAGCTTCATAAGCCCCGCTAGTGTCGGCGTCGTCGTTCAGCGGGGACGATGGCACAAATTAAGGTTAAACGGTACCGGCGCTCTCTCCATTCAAACGTAGTCGACTGTTTCCTCCCTGGATAATGACACTAGCACAAATATTTTTGTTGCATAAAACCTATAACTGCCATGATTATGCCCCTATGTCTTGGTTTTTTTTCATTTTCTAATTATCATAGAAATTAAGATTTTAAAACAAAAAACAAAACATAGGGTCATGGCAGTTATAAGTTTTATGCAACAAAAATATTTCCTATAGTGTCATTATCCAGGGAGGACACAGTCGACTACGTTTGTATGGAGAGGGCGTCGGTACCCTTTCCTCTTCTCCAGAAATTAAGATTTTAAAACAAAAAAACAAAACATAGGGTCATGGCAGTTATAAGTTTTATGCAACAAAAATATTTCCTATAGTGTCATTATCCAGGGAGGACACAGTCGACTACGTTTGTATGGAGAGGGCGTCGGTACCCTTTCCTCTTCTCCAGAAATTAAGATTTTAAAACAAAAAAACAAAACATAGGGTCATGGCAGTTATAAGTTTTATGCAACAAAAATATTTCCTATAGTGTCATTATCCAGGGAGGACACAGTCGACTACGTTTGTATGGAGAGGGCGTCGGTACCCTTTCCTCTTAAGTTTCATGTGCTTGGACTTACTTCCATCGGCCCCGCTAGCTCTGTCCTGTCAACGGGGAGGAGATAGCTATCTTCACCATGACAAATGACTATAACTACGAGTACATAGTATAAAACAAAGTCGCTTTCTCTGTCCCTACATCCCTATGTATGCTTAAATCTTTAAAACTACGCAACGGATTTTGATGCGGTTTTTTTAATAGATAGAGTGATTCAAGAGGAAGGTTTATATGTATAATACATGCATAATATAGCCGTGCGAAGCCGGGGCGAGTCGCTAGTATCGTAATAAGTTCAATGATGATAATATTGGCCTTTACTTTCAATAAGATAAACTATATTAACAAAAATCCCAGTAGTGTAAGTAGGCTTGCCCAGAACCTCCGCTTAGTCGAACGAGTCTAGAGGAAAGGACTTATCAAAACGTCTGAAGCCAATGCGGGTTTCATCACGAAATTTTTGTGAGAGCGATGTTTCTTATCTTATCTTATCTTATATAATGGGGGCTGACAAATTGCCAGCAACACTTCGACCCAATGGGATCTTTTGTGTTTACCCCTACCTTGATGTTTCTTACTCTTTGAAGAAGTGGTCGATTAACGCGGTGATCCCACTGAGAGTAAGAAACCTATATTCCTCCGGTTTGGGATACGCATTCCCAAGGAGGCTCATACGCTTCCCTGCTAAGACGTCGCATTCACACAGTACGTGCTCCATAGTTTCCCTGACATCACCGCAGGCTCTGCAGTCATTATTTGAAGTTAACTTCATTTTCAAAAGCATGTCATTGGTTCCGTAATGTAATCCTGTCAAGGCACCAACCACAGCTTGTGCTTTGCTTCTGCTGTTGTTCAATATAAATTTAGAAGCCCCTCTGGTGCTGCTACCTGCGATGTTTATTATCGCGCATAAATTTTTCGTAACAAAAATTTCAATGTTGCACGACCGATCGGGATTCAAACCCACGTTTTTCGAAATTTTTAATCGAATGATATTTCTAATAAAGAACTCGTTTAGCAACACTGACATTGACATCTTCAATGACTCAATGGCTGGTTACAGAAGCAAAGTGGAACTGGAATCCCAAAGGAAGACTAATTTTAAGTCCTATGTGTACATGCTCCGGATTCCAGCGACGCTAAAGGACTTGTTCTTCTCGGCAGATTTCTGGCCCGCCGGCATTGTATACCGACGCTATAGGGAGGTGAGACCGAAAATAGAAAACCCTAAAACCTAACTTAAAATTATAATTTTTGCTTATTAATACACTTACCTAACTAACCCAACATAACTTTTAGCACTTTCAATACCTATTAGTAAGCATTGATTCCTTAGGATTACGTAAGTCAAGATAATGAACCTTGCACATTAGCATTTATGCATCGTAAAGCAAGTTTTAATTGTCTATTTGACGAACGTTCTAGTTTCGAGTCATGGAATAATTAAATAACACTTGCAAAGTTAAATGAGTGTATTTATTACACGATTTCTGGGCTTACTACCTATTTTTATGGGTTATTTCCTACGTCTCCTATGAGGCGTAGTTTGTTGCAATGAACCAAGAAAAGGAAAATATCTACTTTGTCAGGAGAGATAAGTGTGATTTATACCTTCTACTGACTTCTGATTGCCTAGTACTTTTTTTTACAAACCAATTGCTACTTTATATTGCATGCAAAAGTTGTGTTGGATTCTTGGTCGGTTGCAACTTAAATGTTCCCAACATCTCATATGAGACCTAAGGAATAACCCACTTTTATAATGGATTAAAAAAAAATGTTGCGCGTCTACGTTTTTTAGATAATCTTTTGAAGTAAATTCACTCAGTCTTTAATTATTTACGTACCTACTCCCAGACCCTCAGACAGCTCGCTCGAGCAGCGAACTCGGTCGCAAGCCAAAATGTAATAAATCACCATTTCAATATTTGTAAAATGAATTCACAAAGTTGGTTCATACAAATACGTTTCTGATTTTTTTTGTATTTTTTCTTTAAGAAATTGTATATTGGCTTAGTGATTTCACTATATTAAAGCCTTTACAATGTGTTTATTTATGTGTGAATATTGAAAGCCTTTTCAAATTACAAAGCTTTTATAGGCATTTAGATTTGTGTGATTATAACACCTTAACGCGCGAATTTCAAAGAGAACCTGTATAATTAAGTTTACTTCGTTACCGCCGCGCCATCCCACCCAATGGGGCGTTGATCAACTTAGTCTGACACAATCTGACATTATTCATCACTAATTTACTTAGCTGACATGGTGTGGAGAACTTGATTTTACTAATACAAGTAGCAATGCAATTAACGTTGCTTTTCGATGTATAGCATTTAGTCATGCATGACCGCATTTAAATAAAGCTGTAACAACTTGCTTCATTGACACGATTCTTCTTCTTCAGTGTTGTGTGTGGCTCATCTATTGTTAGAGTTTTCAGATCGCCTTAAGGCCTCTAACATGACCTAACGACTAGATGTGCCTTCCGAAACACGGAGGGGCTCACGAAAACACATTTTTGCCACACTACTAAATGGCCACCCATCGAAGTAATGACCGCGCCAGGCGTCGCTTAACCCGCACGACCGTAAACGATCAGCAAGCGTCGCTTAGCTGTGAGCCTCCTCATTCACACGCTAGCAGTCAAACATTGTTTTGTCATGCTTTTATAAGTGACCTTTTATGACAATGTTATTAAAAAGGCGGTATTGGCCTAGTGGTAGATACCTCGACTTTCATTCCGAAGGTCGTGGGTTCGAATCGAATGGATTTTCCTTACAAAATATACATGTAGCGCACATGTATTTTTTTGCTCTTACGGTGAAGAAAAACATCGTGATGAAACGGCTTAGTTGGCTCCAGAAGTATTGACAAGTTCTCTCCTCTGGACATGGTCGACTAAGCTCAAATCAATCATCTGGATTAGATGTAAAGTCAATATAAAATATTTTAAAATTGATTGTTCCGCGTTTATTTTGGCTTGCCGAATAAAAGTTTTAATATGTATTTTTACTTCGGCGTCTCGGTAATATAATTTCCGTCAAAGTTCAATAAAATCGTGTCGACGCGTAGGTAACTGCTCTCAGAAAGCTAAGGGTCTGTAAAGCCACACTCGAGTGGGTAACAAGAACGGTTATTCTACAGGAATATTCGTACAAAACACTGAAGGACCTGGAAAGTAAGTGGAATAAATCAGGAAAAACCCGCAATTATTTCGCTTAAAAATGTCAAAGCTTTAGAGACTAAAGAAACGAGGGCGCGATTCATTCGACGCAGAAATGGATGGAGATCAAGACACATGAAAGGGAACGACAGCAGTGGGTCAGCTACAAAAAAACAGTTGCACTCCGTGAGTGCCGTCAGAAGTGAAAACTTATGAAAAAAATAATAATAATTAAAAAAAAAAAAAAAAAAATCATGCAATAACTGATGAGTTCGGTGAGATTCGAACCAGGGGCGAACCACCAAGCTACAATGTCTTATTACCGAGCGACGAAAATATGGTACTGTTTGAAGCCGAAATGACGTAGCTGTCACATTGCGTCTCGGTAACGAGTTCAGAGATTTTATCTCATATAAAAATATGCGTACCGCGCTAAAAATAAGTTTACACTTCAAAAAATTATATAACCGAAATTGTATAAGGCACCACTTCCATAAATCAATATTTTCGAAATGACTCACAAACTGATTTACGTTCAAAGTTTATAGTTCTTAGACACGCTTCGGGAACGACTTTTGGCCAAACAAAGTATGTTTTATGAAGCCACGGTACTGTAAAACTGTAGGTACGAGACAAAGTTAACTATACTAGGTAGGTACTTTAGGTACCTATATAATGGAGAGGGCTAATGTGGCCCAGTTTGTCTCTGACAAAATAAATCGGTTGAGTCTGTGGAAATTCATCGTCAAAATTGTGAGCGTATGCAAAGCAAGGAATAAAACAAGAACTTCATAACATCTTGAGAGGGGAAGGGAAGGGATTTCTGCCATCTTTATTATGAGAATAGAGAAGCAGGATTCCGGCGAGAACGAAGATGGTCTCACAAATTGAAGATGGAAAACCACAGGCTCAAAAACTAAACTAAAATATTAAAAAAATGGTTAAATGGTTATGGTTGTAAAGTCAGTTTACGGACGATAATTTTACGTGAAAACGTCATAAGTAACATTAACATTACCATTTTTCATACTTAAATACGTTGCTATGGTTACCTTGTCAATAACGATAACGTGACATGACACTTTTATGTGAGTGCAGGTGTTCATCGATTTATAAGACGTTATCACGTCAAAAAAGATTGAATAGAAACGGAAGTAGAGCAGTCTTAGACCACCAGTCGGAGGACGATAGAAATAGTGGCAAGATAGTGGTCATAAACCACCCCTAACTTTAATAAATAAAAAAATAAAAAAAGTAACACCGATACCTATCTGTCGAAGCAATACGGGACTGCATATTTTATCGTCGCTATAAATTGCGCAATATTAAACGTGTGTTGCATGAGACATGAAATTGTGCATTTAGTTATGATGACGTGTTCGAGAAATGGAAGCCACAAATAATAACACGAGGCATTAACCAAGGGGACAACTAGGAAAACTTGTCATTTTAATATTTTTTTTTTTACGTTTTGATTTAGTGACGTTGTGGGCGAACACTCGCATGCAACGCGTTTGGATGTTTCGTGGGTGTTTCTGTATTTATAATAATTAAGTAGGTATGTATTTTATAAGTATTAATCTATCTTTTATCTCCATAACACAAGCCTAGTTGCTAAACTTGGTGCTAAATGGCGCCGTGTGCAACGTCTTGCAATATTTATTTTATTTATTTATTTGTACCCAGTGGGTAGGACGACTACAAAATAAACGAAATAAATATTAAAGTAGGTAAGTATACATTTATATAATTTATGTTACGTATAAAATAATTTAAGTCAAAATTACAGAGTAGAACACGCTCAGTCACGTCATGTGAAAGACGTGTGGGGTGGTTTTACAGGACCCACGAGAACAGAGGGGAGGTTATGTGACCTAAAATACTTGTACATGTGGAATATTAAAGATATAAACCTACGGTTTATAAGGGCCACCAGCCACCTTAATTAAAAATAAGCTTACAAGATTTAACGAATTAAACAAACTAACATACATTGTCGTTATTCGATGGTTTCGGGAAATTAAAGACAGAACGAATAACTTAGTTACATAATTTATTGAATTTAAGTTAAGTTAATGTACAAGTATAAGAAGGAAGCTAAATTGTCATTGACTAAATAGATCTACGTTAAGTTAAGCTGGTTACATATCATAATAACTAAGTTCAATATAACTATGTTCGAAATAACTACGGTCGATTCACATAAGTTCATAATACCTAACGGTTGATTGGGCTACACATTATAATAACTAAGTTCAATATAACTATGTTCGAAATAACTAACGGTCATAATACCTACAGTTTAAAATACCTAATGGTCGAAATACCTAATGGACGAAACACCTACGGTTAATTTAACTACAATTAATTCAACTACGGTTTTTCACCTGCGGTTTAAAAAAATCAATTTTATATAATACCCTAACCAAGTAAAATGGGTAGAATTCGCTTCTAGCACTCGCCGGCCGCTGCCGCGGCACCGCTCGCTTCGCTCGCTCGGCTCGTGCATTGTGGTCGCAGTTCTAACATAAACCTAACCTATCCATGTCGGTTCTGGGTAGGGGGTGTTCCGGATGGGTCTTTATATGCTGCCCTAATCAAGTCAAATAGGTAAAAAATTTCTCTAGTTGCGTGATAAAGGCAGCATATAAATGGCAATATGTAAACCTAAACAACAATAGTAGATCAATAAATAAAATTATATGGGGAGAAAGAGATACTCAGCAAATTAAAATGTATAATGAATATTGTAATGAAAGACTAAGGGAAATTGATTTTCCACAAGATTTGATGTTATGCTCTGACAAATACTGTGATATTAGAGAGCACCACCGCATAATTGACAAAATGTATAATGAGGTTGTGCAAATACTTCAAAATGCTGCAACCTATACTTTTAAGGAATCAAACAAATTAAAAAGGAAAAAATATGTTACAGGTTGGAATAAGCATGTTCGGCAGGCTCATTTGGAGGCTCGACGTGGGTTTCAAGACTGGCTTTATTGTGGAAAACCAAAATCGGGTTCAGTATACACTAAAATGCTTGAAACAAAAAAGTCTTTCAAATCTAAGTTAAAATGGTGCCAAAAAAACAAAGACAAAATTAAATTGGATATAATAGCTTCCCATCACTATAATAAAGATTTTGGTAAGTTTTGGAAACATACAAATAGCTTGAATCCCAGGTCGAGTCTTCCCTCAAGTGTGGGGGGTGAGTGTGGACATACTGAGATAGCTAATAAATTTAAGAATCATTTTATGTTACAGTCAACGCTAGGTACATCAGGGAATTTACCGGTCACACCGGGTGCTGCGACACCTTGTCATAGGTTCAGTGCTAGGGAGGTGAGGCAGGCATTGAAGAGCATGAAAAAGGGGAAGTCACCAGGTTATGACTCTTTGAGTATTGAACACCTACAAAATGCTGGTGTACATTTATCCCGAGTACTTACCATGCTTTTCAATTTCTGTATTAACCACAGTTACCTTCCGGAAAACCTAATGAAAACTATAGTTGTACCAATTGTAAAGAACCGGACAGGTGACTTAACAGAAGTAGGCAACTATCGTCCTATATCATTGGCCACGACACTGGCTAAGGTACTGGACGGCATGCTTGACACACAACTGCAGAAGCACCTTACTATTAATGATGCTCAATTCGGTTTCAGGCCGGGCCTCTCAACGGAAATGGCAGTTTTGTGTCTTAAGCATACTGTCCGTTACTATACAGAGAGGAAAACACCAGTGTTTGCCTGCTTTTTAGATCTCTCCAGGGCCTTCGACCTGGTTTCATACGATATCTTGTGGAAGAAGCTCTATGGTGAGACGACGGTGCCGGCGGAGCTGGTAGAATTGTTTAAATACTGGTACTCTCATCAGAGTAATGTAGTGAGATGGTCGGCTGCTTATTCTGACCCATATAAACTGGAATGTGGTGTAAGGCAAGGGGGACTAAGCTCACCGAACCTTTTTAATTTGTATATGAACAAACTGATTGGCGGACTCAGCGGCACCATGGTTGGCTGTTCGGTAAACGGTAAAATAGTTAATAACATAAGTTATGCTGACGACATGGTGCTGCTGGCCCCATCAATCAGTGCGCTGAGGAGACTACTAAAGATTTGTGAGGTGTATGCAGAAGCCCACGGCCTCAGGTACAATGTTGAGAAGAGTGTAATTATGCAGTTTGCGGCGGGCACTAAACGTTATGAAATTCCTTTAATCCCTTTTGCTGGAGGCTCTCTCAATTCAGTGACCGAATTTAAGTACCTGGGACACTGGGTGACTGCATCACTGTCGGATAATGTTGACATGGAGAGGGAGCGGAGGGCACTGTCAGTCAGAAGCAATATGTTGATCCGTAGATTTGGTGGGTGTACAGACGCTGTCAAATGTACATTGTTCAGGTCGTACTGTCAAAGCTTCTACACCTGTAGTTTGTGGATCGACTATACTCAAAAGGCTTACAGTGCCCTTCGTGTCCAATATAATAACTCGTTTAGGGCGCTGCTGGGGCTGCCACGTTATTGCAGCGCATCAGGGATGTTCGTGAATGCGCGTATCGATGACTTCTATACAATAATACGTAAAAGAACGGCATCTCTGGTGAGGCGGATTCGTGGTAGTGCCAACAGTCTCATAGCGACGGTCTCAGAGCGGGTGGACGGGCCATTTGTTGGGCACTGGAGGATAATGCATGCTACATCGCTTTCCACTGCCAAGTAGACTGACCCCGCCTATGTATTTTAGTTTGATTTTAGTTTAAATAATAATATGCTACCTAATTTAATTTTTAATCTTATTAATATGGAAAATAATGTTCTTTTTTCTGAAATAAATAATTTATTATTATTATTATAAAGACCCATCCGGAACACCCCCTACCCAGAACCGACATGGATAGGTTAGGTTTATGTTAGAACTGCGACCACAACGCACGAGCCGAGCGAGCGAAGCGAGCGGTGCCGCGGCAGCGGCCGGCGAGTGCTAGAAGCGAATTCTACCCATTTTACTTGGTTAGGGTACTATATAAAATTGATTTTTTTAAACAGCAGGTGAAAAACCGTAGTTGAATTAATTGTAGTTAAATTAACCGTAGGTGTTTCGTCCATTAGGTATTTTAAACATTAGGTATTTTAAACTGTAGGTATTATGACCGTAGTTATTTCAAACATAGTTATAATGAACGTAGGTAAATTAACCGTAGGTATTTCGTCCATTAGGTATTACGTTCATTAGTTATTTCAAAAATATGTGAAACAACCAGTAGGTATTGTGAACAGTAGGCATTATGACCGTAGTTATTTCGAACATAGTTATAACGAACTTAGTTATTTTGATATGTAACCGTTAAGCTAGGCTAAGGCGCATTTCTCCTCGATAAAAAAAAGGCTTAGAATTATGTTAAATTAACTAGATAGTTAGGTTTTAGAAGCTATAGTTGAGTAGTTTTATTTAGTTTATGGTTTAAGTTAAGTTTAGAGTAAGGTTTAATATTTAAGATCAAACTAGTGTTCAAAAGACTAAGTTGAGTAACATGGACTTTCCCGTAGGGGGTCGCTGTCAGCGGAGCTCGGCTGCGTTGGTACAAGGAGGTTGATGTTGAAGTTTAATACATACTTTCTCTCTACGAGTTCATGGCTCACAGTAAATAAGTAACGAGCTCATAGGTGTTCCAAGAGTACGTCTGGGCATCATAAAGGTGTCCTACGCCAGACGTTCTTCGACCTCATCGGGTGCCTTTCTCCAATAGCCACGCTTCGTACAGGCCTGAACGTCCAAATCTACTTCTTTTTTTTTGACGTAGCAGGGTATTAAACCCAAGCGTAGTTCCCTGAAAGTATTTAGTACCAGCGGTTACCAACCGGTCCGCCCATGCTCGTTCTGCAATTAGTGCTACCCTTGGCGATGATTTACTGAACAACAATAGGCTAGGTGTTAGAACATAGTTTAATACCTAAACAATTAGAATTAAGATTAAATAGATATTTTCCTCTGAGGAAAGTTCTGACAACAGCGTTTCTTTTGCAAGGCAGTACCAGGGAACAAGGGCTGCGGTGCTTTGTTAGCACAGCATCAACAATGCTAGACAATAAGGATATTTTAATCCGTGCGATTGTGTCGGCACGTGTTTTCTTAAAAACTTACTAATTAAAACAGACAGGGTTTAGAAACAGGCTTGTTGGCTTACAAAAGGCGGACCAGAGAAGCGGGCACGATGTCCGTTTCGCAAATCACTGTAACTGTGTTAAATTGCAATTAGTTAGTTTTAAATTGATTGAATCGACTTACCTATATAAAGGGAATATTGCTAGGAACAACGCGAGATAATCCCGGCTCACGATAACTTTCGTTAAGACCTTTAAGAATTGTTCGTAGCTCGCAGCAATTCGCAAAAAGAAAAGTGCCCGAGGAAAACCAAGGTCGAGATATATGTATTTGACAAACAGGAGAACGTCATCCGACAAATATTCCACAGACAAAATATGATAGTAAGATCTTGTTTAAATTTAGTATTTTGTCCGTATGTTGGTCCATTTATCTCTATTAAGCTTGGTTTTGTAATAACTAATTATAGGAAAAATCGGCCAGGTAGGAAAACCGGGCCTGATAGTGATGTTCCTTGCACTCCCGCGCACATTTTCTCCACTCGGCCCTCTCATTATCTCATAAGTTCAGTAGAGTACGTACAAAAGTATTGGATAATAAACACTTCCATGAAAGAACTAAAATAGGTAGAGCACGTGTTTCTAAAAAACACACAAAGCCTTATTTATTTGGATCATTGTGTGATAATATCCTACCTACTTGTCACTCCAACCCAATAATCCCAGATCCTCCCAGAAGGCTTTTCAGGCAGCTGCAGGCCTCCGGAAGAGACGCCGGCGATTAAAAAGACCGTACACGTTTATCTGCCACGCTACTGCACTCCATGAGCACGTGTTGTGGGTTTTCTTCCGCCTCCATGCATCCTCTACACAGAGGGACTATCTGTGACACCTATTAAATAAGTGCTTGTTTAGTGCTAATCTAATTTTACTTACCGAATGTAACCTTCTTGCAGCGTCGTGTATTGATAGAATATGCGTGATCTTATATTTGTCGAGTTGAACAGGATCCTTTGAGTCCCGGTAGTTGCCCACGTATAGCCCGGGCAATACCTTAAACAATAAACAAAAGCTGAATAAAAACGAATATAACCATAAAGCACTAAAGATAAACCAGTTTGACAAAACAATTGTGAATTCAAGTCATATCAAGCGGTAAATAACGCCTTTGAATCGACAGATCAGGCCCGTCTTGAAGAAAAATCACATTTTTATATCCTCTCTATTTCCGACCCTTTCTAGTGAAATACGCTATAATACCCAATAATAATATGGGATGGGTTAGCGGAAATTCTCATAATGAAAGAAAAACGTCTACTATACTTTAAATAGGTAAGTAAGTACGGTTACATATCATAATAACTAAGTTCAATATAACTATGTTCGAAATAACTACGGTCGATTCACATAAGTTCATAATACCTAACGGTCGATTCGGCTACACATTATAATAACTAAGTTCAAAATACCTATGTTCGAAATAACTACGGTCAATTCACATATGTTCATAATACCTAACGGTCGATTGAACTACTGTTTAATATACCTAAGTTTGATTCAACTAAAATTAATTGAGCTAACGAACGATTGATCTAATGTACGAAACACCTACGGTTAAAAACAAATCCAATTTTATAAAATACACCCTCCCTAACCAAGTGAAATAGGTAGAATTCGTTTCTAGCACTCGCCGGCCGCTGCCGCGGCACCGCTCGCTTCGCTCGCTCGGCTCGTGCAGCGGCCGGCGAGTGCTAGAAACGAATTCGACCCATTTTACTAATTACTTGGTTAGGGAGCGTGTATTTTATAAATTTGATTTTTTTTTAAACCGTAGGAGAAAAACCATAGATGATTATTAATCGTAGTTGAATTGATTGTAGTTAAATTACCCGTAGGTGTTTCGTCCATTAGATATTTTAAACAGTAGGTATTATGACTGTAGTTATTTCGAACATAGTTATAATGACCATAGTTCAATTATCCGTAGTTGTTTCGTACATTAGGCATTTCGTTCATTAGTTATTACAAAAATATGTGAAACAACCATTAGATATTTTAAACAGTAGGTATTATGACCGTAGTTATTTCGAACATAGTTAAATTGAGCTTAGTTATTATGATATGTAACCGTAAGTACAATACTTACAGTGAACAATGTAGGTATCTATCATAAGCAATTTTAATTCTATACATATTAAATCCTTTGTCCTGACTGACTGGCGGATCAACGCACAGTACACCGCTGATCGTAGAGTTCTACTCCTAAGGGGGAGAAAAAGGGGGGCAAAGTTTGTATGGGACAACGTGATTTCTTGGTCCATTATCGACTTTTACGCGGACCAAGTCGCGGGCAAAATCTAGTCTATACATATAAAAATAAATACATGCCTGAGTCGCGGCATCACGCGTAAACGGCTAGGCCAATTTGGTTTTTTCTTTTTTTGTCGTGTTTGTTATTGTCAGAAAAAGGTTCTTATGAAAGAAAAAGCGCGGGGCGAGCTAGTAGAATAATAAAAATAATAACCTACCAAACCATCTATTTTGGTCTATCATAAATTCAGCGGATCTATGTTGGGATCAACTTGAACTGTTTGCAAACATAATGCTTTATTGGTTAAGTACTACGTGCTACTAAATAAAGCACTTTCATTGAACCCTGAACAAGTAGGTACTAATCTCTATGGAAACTCCAATATTGCGGTATTCAGTGTAACGTAACCATTGCAATAGGAACTTCGGTAACCTACCAGCACTTTTTCCATTGTTTCATTAGGTAAGGGTTTGGCTAGGTTTTGATTTTGTTAAAACCTGCCGTTTCGAAAACTTTGCAGTTCCCATGGTCACAGGTAGACAAGGCGCGAAAACCTTAGAAAATACTAGATATGACTAGGTTCTTTCTTCTGTTCTTTACATAATCCTACTAATATTATAAATGTGAAAGTTTGTGTGTGTGAGTGTGTGTATGTATGTTTGTTACTCCTTCACGCAAAAACTTCTGGACCGATTGCGTTGAAACTCGGTATGTAGATAGCTAGAGACCTGGACTAACACATAGGCTACTTTTTATCCTGATATTCCCACGTGATCGGGACTTACGCGGGTGAAACCGCGGGGCGCAGCTAGTTTTCAATAAAATATGTAGGTACTAATACTGTTTTGGTAAGTGTTCGAAGTGGCTATATTTCTTACACGGTCGCCACAAATAGCCGATGTCGCCGTTAAATTAATGCCTGCCACAAGTTGTTTAAGAAGGGTGCTGTTAACGGGATCGAATTTAATAAACTAACTCGATTATTATCTTTATTGCTTTAAGAATTTAATCAAATTTATTTTCGCGCAATTTAAAAAGAATAACTAGGTATTTTAGGTCATGTTGGAGTATTTCACCAGGGTAATTTATATACTTACCTGCGTTTTTAGAGTCCCCAATTCGATAAATTCTTTTATCCGTAAGACCTAAGTACCTACCTACTTATATCTAGGTACCTTATTCTATTTATTAAACGGTGTGTGTTTAATACTTACGACAGGCAGGTATTTTGCTTCTTAATTATCTATCTATCTATATCAATTGAATCCCTATTTTACTTTGTCATCACATCACGTGTGAACGGCTGGACCAATTTTACTGATTCTTTTTTAGTTGTGTTTGTTATTATCAGGAGGTTCTTATAAAAAATAAATAAAAAATCGAATGCGGGTGAAACCGCGGTGCGCAGCTAGTTAATTAATCGATAAAAATAAGTAGGTAACCTACTTATATTTAGTTAGTCGATATTACTCAAGATATTATTGTCCGTCGCAATAGTTTATTCAGGGCACTATTAATACTTCACAAGTGCTATTAAATCGACATTTAAAGACCGCTAATTATAGAAGTTTACGTAGGTAGCACAAAGGTAGCAGCATAATAATCCAATCAGACTTCATTTAGGGTAAGCCAGAAATGAAGATAAAAACCGTACTTGACCCAAATCTCTTAAAATCTGCATATCGCAACCTCAAATAGTTTTACAGTTATCTAAGTACATATCTTTTAGAAAACCAGGACTCCAGAGTTAAGAGAATCGTGAGGTCTCGATACGCGGCGCGAGTAGGTTTTTTCAAAAATGACCTGTATCGTGCGATAGAGAGAGTTTAAGTTCGGACGTTCAAATAATATTGCGGGCCGTAACGTTTTTACCCTCTTTATACTTCACAAAATGAAATAAATTTGGTCTCATTTAATTCACTGCATCTTATTCTAGGTTTATACGTTTTTTTTTGGTAATTCAGTTTAGTCTATTGAAAAACAATTGACACGCTCGATAAAGTTTTAAAGTCAAAAATATTCAGTTTCAAAGTCATTCAAATATTCAGATACCTACTTATAACTTGTATCTCAGGCAATATTTCTTTAAAATAAAAACGGTTACTTACCCCTAGTTTTCCATTAGATCTTGAACATTTTCAAAAATTATCAAAATCAGAATTTGTTTGTGGGGGGATTTAAACGTTATTTGTATGGAAATTTACAGCTTCACAGTGGTCTTAACTGCAATACCAAATGGAGTTTTTACGATGAGGAAGCCGGTTATGTCGTGAAAGGCCTTGCGGTATAGCGGTGAATAAAAAATGTTCGGAAAACCAGCTTGAAGAAACATGATTGATGGTACTAACACAAATACCAATTTATTAAAAGTATTTTACTTGGATTATAGGCGAGGTATATAAGCTCCAGCACGCACAAATTGGGTGAAACGTGATGAAGAATCGTCGTACCTAATTAGTGTCCAATATAGGATGCCCATTGCCCATATATAGGTATTTACATATTAATTTATTTTCTCCTTTCCTGTTTTGAAAATATGGTACCTTTTGCAAAAAAAAAAACTATCACTACTTAGTATAAAACAAAATCGCTTTCTCTGTCCCTATTTCCCTTTGTACTTTTAAATCTTTAAAACTACGCAACGGATTTTGATGCGGTTTTTTTTAATAGATAGAGTGATTTAAGAGGAAGGTTTATATGTATGTATAATACATGCATAATATAGCCGTGCGAAGCCGGGGCGGGTCGCTAGTTATCCAATATAGAGGTCTCGGCTCCTTTGCGCTGGGTGTGATCAGGGGCGGTTTATTTGATTAATGACGATTGATTTTTATTTTACATTTCAATATGATTGTAAATTTTAATATACTAATTGTATTTTTTGTTTGCATTTTTTATGAATTTAATTTATATAGAGGTAGGATATACCTACATGAGTATAACTTACAAATTTATTTTCCGCTTTCATGTTTAAAAAATATGATACTTTTGGAATAAACTATTGTCCAATATAGGATGTTTATAGGACAATAGTTAAGTAGGTAGGTAGTTTAGTATTTTGGTTAGTTTGCACATAGATAGGAACTAACTAATTAATGTAAGTTTTCATGTTTTGAAAATATGGTCCCTTTTGCAAGAAACTTCTTTATTTTATTTGGAAAACAAACAGTTTTAAATATTCTGCTTACAAAACTAAAAAAGTAGCTAAGAACCAATTAAATGTTTTGTCTATAGTCAATTTTCTCCAGTCCTTTTTGTAGATGTAGATAGAGGTACTTGAATGAGCGAGGAAACGGAAGGGTGTAGAGAAGCAAATAAACGCAGCTCCTTACCGGCTTAGCTGATGCCAGCGAGAATTCCATTATGTTATGATGTTAATACAGCCTTTGTAGAGAAATTCACTTTTGTATTAGTAAGGTAGTTGGAGCGTAATAGGGTGCAGGATTTCAGTAGTAGAATGGTATCGGAAAATTTGATAAAATAAGTGCGTAGCTCCAGGCATTCTTCTTTAATGTTATGATTTGTGTGTTTGTTTGTGTTGTATTGGTTTTAAAAATGCTTCACCGTTGTTGATGAAACTTGATAAGTAGGTACTAGAATTAATACTTAGGTACCTACCAGGAAATCGGGACTTAGCAGGTTAAATAACCCGCGAAATAGGTACCTCAAAGGAGGCAAGCCTTTCACAAAAAGTTGAAATACCAATTTATATAGTAGTTAAGTAATACCTACTTAAGAGTTTTTCCTTCAATTCAGTGGAAACATTGAAAACTTTCCAATTGAAAATCTGTTAAGAATTTCTTAGTAGGTTTCTCTCGCGTCTCAAAGTTAGCCACATTATGTAGAGAATTTATAAGGAACCTACTTGTTAAATTTCAAGGAATTCCCTTTAAATTTAATAAGGTTTGTGGCTGATTTCAGTACCGATATTACTACCAAGGAGTTAAATGTGGGGCGGTATAATCTGCTGATTGCGTGACTCCACGGTAACGGCAGACGGCGGCGTGAGTAAAACAATATTCGTCACAAGCTCGCGTCACAAGTCACCGACATCTAAGATTCAAAGTTTGCTATCAACATATAAATATTGAAGAGTTCGTGCACCGAATGCTCTCCAAATTGTACCAAGATCAAATTGAGTCAAATTGTTTTTGATGAAATATACGGGTCGACCTATATTACCTATTGGAAAAATTTGATTCGAGTACCTACACGAAGTAGATTGGTACCTAGGTAAGATGCGGAACTTAGGTAGGTACGGCCGCAATAACAAGATCTACTGCCATGAACGAACATGCCCCTATGTCTTATTTTTTATATAGGTATAACTAGCTGCGCTCCGCGGTTTCACCCGCGTAACTCCCGATGCCGTGGAAATATCGGGATAAATTAAGATGTAAGCTGTCCTATCTTTCAAGTTGGATCAAACTGCACACGGTGTGCAAATTTGATTAAAATCGGTTAAGTATTAGTTTAGGAGTCCATCGCGCACAAACAACGTGACACGTAATTTATATTTATTAGATTTGTTTTTTTAACTCTTACTTTCTATAAAGAAAATGAAAAAAAAACAAGACAAGGGGCATAGTCATGGCAGTTACAGGTTTATGCAACAAAAATATTTGTGCAAGGGTCATTGTCATTATTGTCATTGACACAGTCGACTAGTTTGTATGGAGAGAGCGCCGCCGCGCCGGTAACGTTGGTCCAATGAATGTAAAGGTACCTAGATTTGCTGACTTTTCTTGGATAAATGCACCGAGAATACGTAAATAGTTATGTACCTAATACCCTGATAGGAAAACATAAAAGAGAACGCATCCAGAATGTAATTTATTCCATCAAAGTAAACAGGTGTGTCACCGCGATCGGTGTGTTTTGAACGAGTCTTTGTGAAAACAATGTGACCTTCACTCTGTTTGTGCACTAAAAGGAACTTCCTAAGTAAAGGTAGGTACCTATCAGTGTTTTTTCAATTTAAAATGAACTTTCTTTAAAAGACCTGACATCTAATGGAAGCTAGTATATTTTTTTTTTCATTTTGAAACCCATACCTATCAATAGATGGCATTACGGTTAAAAAAAATAATATCTTCACACCGAACCAAACCAAACGTTTAACCAAAAGTGAGCGGTGCATTTTAACACTTATACCTATCGTAAGAGGACATTTTTTAGTTACAATACCTGTTGTATCTAAAGGACTTTAAAATGTAATTATCGGTATTGAAATTTTAATGTATTAGAAATTGTCTTGTGGTTACAAGGCCCATTTTTATTGGCATCCCGCATAAGTAGGCAAGTATAAGCTACATAGTAGGTACCTAAGATTGAGCTTTTACCGAGCTATTATGAGAGCTTGATCAGAGTTACCGTTTTAGGCTCGATGCCAATTTCACAGAAATACCTACCTACCAAAACCTAGCCATGAAAGTAGTTAAGTATGTAAATCCCATAGTTCGCGTTTGCTATCATTAATCATTGTGACGTAAATAGAGAGTCTATTGTTATAAAAAGATTTATTTATTTGTTTGTAACATGCCTCTAGCAGTAAGTATACATATATTTTCCTTTTTCAACTATTTATTACATAGTCGCCCCTGTAACAACATCTAGACAGTGGTTTACGTCCTGTGATTTAACTAGGTCGTGCGGGTTAAGCAAAGCCTGGCGCGGTAGATTACTTCGATGCGTGACCGAATACTTAAATGACAATCTTTCATTTTCCTTTTTCAACGATTATAGAACTTTACAACTTTTTCAACTACTAATATAGCATCTTGGCATTTTGACACGCTCGCGTTCTCGCGAGTCATAAACCGCCTCTACGCAATGATCAATTTACCACACTGGTATCGTAATGTACAATTTCAAAATTGGATTCTTAAACAATCTCGTTTGTCTTACTTTCCTACAACATCTAACAATCTTAAAAGAAAGTTTCAGAAGATTTCCCAAATAAGCCCACTTATCTCGTTACCAAGCTCCCAAAGGACCTCCATTGATTTTCTGTTAAGACTAGTTAGTGCTAAGGTTTATTCGCTTTGCATTATTTAACAAGCTTTTCTTAATACAATGAACATGTAAAAGTTTTCGATACACGGCGATACATGTTTAAAAAGCTTCTAACTTTCAAACTACTTACCTTCCCGTTCAATGCCTGGGGAATTCGCTTATCGAAAGTTTGCAAAAACTTTGTATGTGTAAAACCTACCTATGGAATACGTAGGTATTTTGTTTTACAACAATGAAGATTGAATTTTGCTAAGTGATTTTTAATAAAATTCTTATTATGTTGTAAAGTTTAAACAACGCTGGGCATGTGCTGACTTGGTGTAGGTAAAGCTTTTTATTACGGTTAAGTCTATAAAGTTTATGTCAGTTTAATTCATTATAGCAGCCAGTTTGATTTGATCACAAAAATAATAAAAAAGAGGGTAGATTTCAAATAGGTTTAAAGATTTTTTTTGTAGGTAAGTAAGTACATCGATTTTTTTATTATTCTAACATAAAAGCATGTAGAGGGACCTACAGATGGAGTCTACAGAGTGCTACGGATGGAGTCTACAGGGTGCTACGGACGCCGCTACGAGCCGTTACGTAACATCCACGCGTCTCTGCACATCCTGCCTGCATTCCACACCAGTGATTTATTGTGACAAAAAAACTTACCTTGTTCATTCCATTCCCCATTTTCGCCGCAAAACTATTCTAAGCCAGCCAATAATATTGTCATCATTTAATAAACGAGATTAACGCACAACAATAAACTTTTAGCTAAATACATTTGTAACTGTCAAAATATCAACATGTTCACGTCATGTATGACTACATTGTTGACAGTGAGTCACGCGGGAGGCTGACGGCGGGCATAGTGCTGGGAATGGTGTCAGTTGTCAGGTTATGTTGGCGCGCCGTTGATTAGTGAAGTGTTGTGTCCGCGGTCGGCGTGTTATCGATCGTTGTTTGCGAGGAGACGGGACGGAGGACGTGCGCCTCGGGGAGACCGCGGCGCGCCACTGACTGTGCCGCCGCCGCCGCCGCGTGCCCGGCGTCACTGCGTCTATAAAACTACGAGGGTTGCTCGTCGCTCGCTACCACTACGTTTTTGTCGATAAAATTATATTGGGTTGCCGACTTTCGCTATTTGATCGAATTAGGCCGGTGCGTAGTGTGCTGACTTTCAATTTTTACCCTATTGTAATTGTAGGTACTTATCTAGTTTTTACTGTCGTCTTCGACCCTATGTTCAAAATCTATACTAATATTATAAAGCTGAAGAGTTTGTTTGTTTGAACGCGCTAATCTCAGGAACTACTGGTTCGAATTGAAAAATTATTTTTGTGTTGGATAGTCCATTTGTCGAGGTAGGCTGTTTTATATTTCGATATTCCCACGTGATCGGGACTTACGCGGACGAAACCGCGGAGCGTTGCTAGTAGGTTTATAATAAGGTATATTTTACATAGCGTCATTTAAGCTAAACTAAGCAGAGCCTATACTATGGGAACCAAATAACGAACAGAATTGACACCTACTTAGGTACTTACCTTTCTTTTTAAGAACACTGATCTCAGTGTAATGGGACTTTATAATACCCGAGTGATGTGACAATCCGTCTCACCTATCGATATACGTAAATAACCCCATCACTACCGAGTGGTACAGAATCTCCCGAGATACGTAGAGCATCTCACAGTTGCGTCTTGAAGACCTGCTAACTGTCCTACATCTTTAAATAGCTGCTGATAAATGACATAGCTCGCAAGACAAATGTTCGGATCATAGTAATAAATGTTAGGGGTGCCTAAATAATACCTATTTTAGATGTATTTTGGTTCCTATTACAAGAACTTTCGTTTTGCTTTATGCTAGGGAGAGATAAATGTAACAATGTAAAGCAAAGAAATGTTGAAAACTCTGAGTTGTGTTTAATAGGTACCTAATTTATTTGTTAACAGTTTATAATATCCTTAAATACCTACATATAATAAAAAAAGTTAAATACCTACCTAACAACACATTTGTACTTAAAAAATAATTATCAACAATCGATTTACTTAATATACTTAAAACACAAGTGCGGTAGGCTGCATAATTACAGACCCACCGTGGAGCTCCAAAACGGCTGTTATTAGAATGTTTTCAACACAAGCAAGTTTAAGTTTAGCTTTAGTTGAAGTTTAGTATTTTAACTTATGCATCAAACAAAAATTATTTTAATAAAAACATTCCAATAATAGTAACTAGTGATTTTAGAACTCTACGGTGGGTCTGCAATTATGCTGCTGACCGTACACCTAACTTCAATCCTTCTTGATGTGAGAACTGGGTTTAGCCACTAAAGCTAAACCAAACACTATGAGAGTCGCTCCGATCCACCATCGAACTGAAGAGCCTTCGTCGAATACCAGTATCCCGATGACACCCTGTTGAAGAAATGAACTTAAATAATTCGGATTTTAAGGTAGGTATTTGTAGATTTTTTGATCTGAAGGCCAATTCTCGTAAATAACATTGTTTAAATTACATTTCGATTACAAAATTTAAATCAATATTTTAATTGTAGGTATGCTTTCGTGTTTTCACTGAATATAAAACTACACAAATCTAAATAAATTCGGTCGCCGCGCTCAAAGCCCGCGATAAAAGCTATGCAATAGCTTAAAATACCTACCCGTTGCACAAATATAGTGGAAGTCGTCACTTATTACCCCGCCATAAGGATAACTTTCTATTTCAACCAAAATATCTGGGTTACACAGAAAGTAATAGGCATCGAGATGTCAAGGGTAGATACGTTTTGGCAAATGTCCCATAGTCTTAAAGCCTTGGAAAAGTTCTAGGACGTTTCCCCTACATTTTATTTTCTTCTACAGAAAATAGAAATGAACTATTTTTTAAACCACGGATTTCTGGAAAACTGAAATTCTTGGAAATCGGAACTCTTAGGCCCCTCGCCCATGGCGACTTTTTGTAGCGATGCAGTAGCGATGCTGTCGCGCGTTCGCATCGATACAGTCGCGATGCGATCGCTAGCTGTGTGCCCTCGCCCACATAACCACGATTCAGTCGCGAGTCAAACGCGATACCGTCGCGCTTCTGTCGCGATGCAAACGCGATTCAGTACGGTTTGTATGACTTATTCGACGTTTTGCCGACACGGTCGCGCGATTGCGTCGATACAGTCGCGATGCTGTAGCGCGTTGGCATTGCGTATGTAGCGCGTTGCAAATGCGACTAACGCGCGTTAGTAGTGATGCTGTCGCGCGTTTATGAAACGTGCGTTTGCATCGCTACAAAAAGTCGCCGTGGGCGAGGGCCCTTCTGATGTGCTCATGGCCAAATCGGTTGACTGTTTTTCACACAGTCAACTAAAACACAGAAAACAGTCAACTAATTCGACAATTCAGCAATTATGCAGCCGACCGTACCAAAAATTGAACAACTTTTTATCTTTTTATTTAGGGTGGCTTGCATGAGATTCTGCTTGAGCTAAAATCTAGCTAAATGCATTTAACGGGCAATCTAAAATTAAATTATTTTTCAATAAATAAAAGGTTGATATTATCAGTTTGTCACTTATTAGTCGACAGTTGTGCAAATCAACCTTAATATAGTAAGTCCGGACTTAAGCGGGTGATCCTGCTAGGCGCAGCTTGCAAATACTATGTTTGTGCACCGAACCAAAAGAGCTCAAGTGTAAATAAGGTTCGAAGGGTAAAACAGTATTAACACTTAACATTAGAATAGCACGAAATGTTTTTACAACGCTATTACCAAGTAATTGGATACGGGCCGAGAACAATACCGAGTCCGTATTCCTATCGGTAGGAGACGATCTTAGATAGATACCTACCTATTACAGTTCAAGGGATCGTTTTAACGTAGGTTTAGTTGTATCATTTACCAAAACTTGTAGTGCAAGTTTTTTGTACAGTAGACGCTACTAAGTTTCCGTGAATTCTATGAAAAGTTAATGGCGCCCTAAGTGGATGCAATGCGAAGTTTTGATTTAGGCGGGAGATTAACATACATACAATTTTAGCGATTACGCAAACGTGGTAGTAGCTTTGGTTATACGAAAAAAGTCCTACTATGGGTACAGCTTCTAATACTGGCTAAAAATGATAATGAGTTAAAGGAAAAAAAAAGTTAATAAAGACGTTATTGTACCCGATTTCGGGACAGTTATATTTTTAGAAGTCGATTTAAGTACAGTAGGTAGATACCTACCTACCTGCCTATCTTATTCGAAAACGTCTGAAATCACGTTATTCGAACCACCTCAAATTAAGTGATGTTTCATAAATATAGTATCTTAAAAGCACCTGAAGTAGGTAAAAGTGGTCGTGAAACTGAACAACTTTCCCTGTGGGAGTCCCGGCTCTTGCTCAATATCAGGTAAACTCAGATACAACTGTGTGGCTATAAAATTGTAGTAAATTCAATACTACAAAATTTAGAAGACGGTACGATGTGTTAAAAGTTCTATTCACATCTATTACAAAGATTTATTGGTTTTGTTCGCTCTCCGGTTTACGGAAGTTCTGAAAGGCGACCCTTAAACTTAATTATAATATACTCGTAGTTTGTACCTATTGTCCTAATCAACAATAGAATTAGATTCAAACTACACATCAAACTTAACGTAGGTAGACTTTAAGGCTGCTTATGCTGCCAAACAGTGTTACTACGAGTAACATTGTTGATTGGAACGAATGTGATTTGTTTTTCTCAAAAGTGCTGAGATGGAATTGTAGGTGAAATTTTTACCGATATTTTGGGGTAATTTTGAGGCGAAATGTCATTGTCATTTCAAAGCTAGACTAGTTTTAATTCTTAATTTTAGGATAGCTTCAAAACTATAGGAAATTTTTGGCTCAAAATCACACCAAAATATCGGTAAAAATCTCGCCTACAATTCCATCTCAGCACTTTTAAGAAAAACAAAACACATTCGTAACAATCAACAATTTTCACCAAAGAAGGCGACCGATGCTAGGTAGTAACTATTTAGTAGGCTGTGTACCAAGGTCGTTGGCGTATGGACCCCCCTTAATATAATAAAGAAATCAACAGTTTAAATAGAGGCATAACTAAGTTGAATGTTACGCAAATACTCGACCCTCGAAATTACTGCAAGGATTGGAAGCGCTTGCCAAATTGGCCAAGTTCAAGAACTTGTCTAAGATAAATAAAGCACATATATTTTCCGTTGGGCTTAAGTTTCTGTGTGCTTAGTGTGTAAACTTAAACCTGTGCCATATAATATTTGTTTTATTAAATGGACTAAAACTAAAATGGAGGGTTATTATTAAGAGTCTATGAGATTATTTTGTACCACAATGCTATACTTAATGCTTTTAACATTTGAATTAATGAACCGATTTTTATAAACGGAACATTCAATTATCATATAAAAACGGCATTTAAATCTTCGCATCGAAGCACGATGCCACTCAGACAAACAAACACACATACGCCGTTTGTCCACCGCCGCCGTCACCGTCACGTCAACGAGAACGAGATGACGGCGCCGAAGTACTGATACATAGACTACTATAGCCGCGTGTCCACCGCAAGTCCGTCACCCGAGAACCGTCATCCCGGCCGCCGAGATTCGAGTAGATCGGCGGCGTGACGTGTGCCGGCAATCAGGGTTGCTACTTTAGCCAATTTTCCACATTTACGAAATAGTTAGCTAAAAGTTTAGTTGCTAAATTTATTAGCTACACTACTTAAGTAAGTTACTCAATTCAATTTGTGTTATTAAAGGAAGAAGAATACATGATTAGATGCATTCAGAATGCAACTAACGTTCTGGTAAGATTTTGAGTTATGAAGTGGTAAAAATATGTCTATGTATGTACTAAGGTTGCGTTCCAAACCACTTCCGTTAGATATTCTCAATAAACTATCCTGACAACAGGATAGTTTAATGAGAATCTTCAAAGTGTAAAAGAGACAGAGTCTTGTCACTTGAATTTATTATTAATTTGTGAACGCAGCCCATAATAAATTTACTATATAATAAATTCACAAAATTCAAAAGTATCGAACAAGACTACCTAGGCTGCCTAGTCTTGTTCGATACTTATGATTTCATTTTCGCCTGGGAATCTAAATGTCTTCGAAATCGACGTTTATTATTTAAATTGTTGTTATATGTTGCCTTTTTATGTTTAGCCACTTTTGGCAACTTTTACCAGAGTATTTATTTTCGGAAGTAGCAACTTTTTACGGTATGTTTAGCAACTTACTCTTTGGGCAAGGTGGCAACACTGCCGACTACCACCCACGACAAAGTTGTATAATATAGGACTGAGCCACCGATATATCGGCGTGGTGAACAAACGATCGCCGTCACGTCATCTTAAACTCGGCCCCAAATAATCTCGTTCTCGTTGACGTGACGGTGACGGCGGCGGTGGACAAACGGCGATAGGGTCCAGTTTATAACGTAGCGTAACTAATTTGGTCATTCTGGGGTTAAAAAAGTTTTAAGCGCTTACTAAAACTACCTACTAAAGAGGTTTTATAATGTATCATACTGCGTAGTATAACGTAATAGCGACTTAATGACGATTAAATCTCCAACAATGGAGCTCTATATCTATACCTATTCATAGCCAAGTAGGTAGGCTGTCGGAGTCAGAATTGCAGACCCACCGTAATTTCTAAAATTAATATGATTGAAATTTCTTTCTTCTTATATTTATCTAATAAATTCATGATAGACTTTAAACTTGCAACTCGAGCAAGACCTTAGAATTCCTTGAGTTGCAAACATTTTATTAATAACAGTTTTGGAGCTCTACGGTGGGTCTACAGTTCTGACTCCGACCGTACCTTCTTACTTAGGTACCTACTCCAACAGAGTAAACTTACCTAATATTCAGAACTCAGACATCGCTTTGTTTCCTAAGATTAATAGTCGCGACTTGTCTTTCGATTTATAACAGAAAATTCCAACAATTGTTCGCCTATATTTGGCGCTTGAATTATTTTATGTTCAGAGACAAATAATTTAAAAAGAATGAGAAATATTTATATTCTATTTGAAATGAAATGAAACGAAGGAATAGAAAATTTACGAAAGTTAAACAAGGACTTACGGGAATATTAAATTAGTCTGAAGATTCTGTTTAATTTCAGGAATATCGAAAAAAATATATACGGTTGAAATGGCTGTAAAGTTGAAGAACTCTTTAGTATGGTTGACATTACCATTTTGCATAATTCAATACGTTGCTATGGTTACCTTGTCAATAACGGAACGTAACGCATGACGTCACCGTTTTTTGTTAATGCCGGTGTTTATCAATTTCACACGTAAAAAATAAACGAAGTATCTAATACACACATTTAAGACCCATTGTTTTTGTTAGATTTAATACACTCAATGTAAAATTGGGTGTGTTTGGCGTGGGTGTGCGATATGCGTGCGTTCAACGTTATACTCGTAACGGTGGGAATTGGTGCCCGTTACGGAGCAATTCTGATGAAATTCGCTAGCAAAGTGTCAGAGTGAATATTAACTGGTCAAGTGGTCACTGGAAGTAATTTTAGGTACTGTTAAATCAAATATCTTGGTCTAATTATCATAGAAATGAAGATTAAAAAATTAAATAATAAAAACAAAACAAATAATAGGGGCATGGTCATGGCAGTAATAAGTTTTATGCACCAAAAATATTTGCTCTAGTGTCATTATCCAGGGAGAAAACAGTCGACTACGTTTGTAATAGTTTGTATGGAAAGAGCCCCCGGCACCCTTTCCTCTTAATATTATAAAGCTGAAGAGTTTGTTTGTTGGTTCGAATTGAAAATAGGATAGTCCATTTATCGAGGAAGGCTATAGGCTACTTTTTATTTTGATATTCCCACGGGATCGGGACTTACGCGGGTGAAACCACGGAGCGCAGCAAGTAGGATATTTATAAAATTCTGTTGTCGCGGTGTTAGTTGCGAAACTCCACCTAAACTGCTGAACCGATTTGTATGAAACGTTTTGTGTATAGGTATTCGTTAGGTCTGAGAATCGAACACTATTCTATTTTTTTCTCTTAAATTTTTTTGTGTAATATAGCAAAACAATGTTTGCCGGGACAGCTCCTGATATATTATAAAAAACACATGGCTCCGTCTCAGTTACAAAGCAAAGAGAGAGTGTGGGAGAGAGGAGGGGTCTCTCTAATGTCATTTTGACATTGACAACTCAATCTCTAACATCCCATTTCTAAGGTACTATAATAGCACGTATTAAAAAAACTAGACTACCTACATGTTGTTTAATACCAAGTCTTACACGAAACTTACACAGAATTAAGGATTTAAAGTTTGATTTAAACAAATATCCCCCGATTTTGTAATCAATCGTTTATTTTAATTGCTTCCATAGGGACGCAATTTTAAAGAGGTATCCACGTCAAAAACATGTTGAATGTTTTTAATGCATATTATTAACGTAACATTTATACGTTTTTACATGTTACTTAATACCAAGTATTTACACTAAACAGAGCATTAAGTATTTAAAACAAAAAATATAATCTTATACATCTACTAAAACCTAAATACATGTTGCTTATTATCATGTAGGTACTTACACTAAACATACATACCATTAGATACTTAATTAAAACAAAAAGAACTATGTTGAACGTTGATAATACCTATTATTGACATAAAATTAATACTTTTTACACGTTGCCTAATACCAAGTACTTACACTAAACAGAGCATTAAGTATTTCAAACAAAAAACATTTGTTAAACGTTGATAATATAATAATGACTTATCATTTATACCTACCTTTTTACACGTTGCTTAATACCAAGTATTTACACTAAAAAGAGCATTTAAAACAAGAAACATAATGTACTTAGGTTTTAGTAGATGTAGGTATAAACCTACATTACAAAGTACTTACACTAAACATACATACCATTAGATAATTAAAACAAAAAACTATGTTACTAAAATACTAAAATAAAATAACTACTAAATTATGTTAAACGTTGATAATGCCTTTTATATACATTTTATACCTTTATCTGTGGATTTATAATCTAGGTCATAATAATTTCATATTTAGTAAGTACTTATATATAAATCTACCAAAAAACCTAAATACATGTTGCTTAATACCAAGGACCTATTTACATTAAATTTGCAGAACATTATTTGTTGAAATTGATAAGGCCTATTATTATACCTCTATCCGTGGATATACAGGGTAATTTTTTACATGGGCCTTAAGGGCCATATCCTAAACTATAAGAGATAGTAAAAAATGCTGAAAGGAGTTGCTTGCCCTATTTTGATAAAAACTAAAACTGCATAATACGATTTTTAAAAAAGTCAATACCTGAGCCAGGAATCGAAACTGTTGATTTTACCAAAAAATAACCCTATATTATTGTACCAATCGATAGTGTTGCTGATAGAGTTCCATTCCTGGAAACAAATATAGTCTGGCAAATAAAAGGAAATAGCTCATTTTAGTTTGAGTCAAAATCGGGCATGCAACTCCTTTTAGCATTTTTCGCTATCTCCTTTAAGGATATAGCCCTCAAGGCCCATGTAAAAAATTTACCCTGTAAAATCTAGGTCATATGAATTACATATTTAGTATTTTCATAGACACCTTCCAAAACCTAAATAGGAACAACAAATAATAGATAGCTAGCTAGATTGATCCAAAACGAGGTTGAATAGTCCGAGATTCGAATGGAAACCATAGTCTAAAATAAACCTAGAGTTAACTATCGTTATGTTTCACCACATCATTTTCCACCGGTTTGGTAGATTTGGAGGTATGTCCCCAACAAAAAAATTTTCACCTTCACCATGTTCAAAGTCCGGGATAAGTATTAGGCTTCTTACAAACAGATTTCTATAGCAAAACCTGGAGAAGTGCCCCTCAGCATCGCATGTGATGCACCTCACATCTTCCGCTGGACATTCCAAGCCGTGTATTCGACCGCACCGGCCACAGTATGACCACTCCCGGCCTATCCTTAAATTGAAGAGACTATCCATAAACGTATCATTTGCTACACCTTCATCGTGCCTCGCGATAATCTCCATTATCCTCCTCGGGCTCAAATCAGGCTCTAGCAAAATTCTTTGTCTAAAATTAGAGTACATGTGACTCATGTTTGTGAAAAATACATTCATTACTAATGACTCTCTTCGATCGCCAAACTCACAATTTCTGCTTAAATTATACAACTCCGTTAAATACTCATCAATGGGTTGACTGTTGCCTTGTTTTTTTGAAAAAAACTGGTATTTCACTAACGGTACGGGTTTCCACGTTTCATTATTATCGGTGATGTCCGACGATTTGTTAAACGGCACTGGTGGTGCGGCAGCCATTTCTGCGTTTTGCATCACGGGAAATTCCATATCGATTTTATCCGCTGACAACTTGGATTATTTTTTTTAAAACTAGTTGAACTTTGTAAACACCTAACACAATGTTAAATTAACGATCTTGGTCACAGATTTATTGCGTTTCTTCTATTACTATCAAGACACGATAGCTTTCAGTCTAATGCAACAAGGAAATTGCAATAGGAAAATGCATGAAGTTCGGTCGAAATGACGTAACTCCTCCCCAAGCTCCTCCCAATCCCCCGCGCCCCGCCCGCGCCCCGCCCGCGCCGGTCTGTCTCTTTGATCATTAAAATTCTCTTTGGTCATTCTGTTTTTTTACGATCATATTTTCAGAGCAATTTATTTGTAGTGCGAAAAAATTCCCTAATAAACGTTCAAACGACATTAAATACCATCACCTTCATTATGCTATCGTAGACTGGACTGACTTACTCCTGTAGTCGCAAAACACCATATACGCGAAACACTAACTCAAGATTTTGTGGTGTTTTGCGGATTAGTAGAAATAATTACGTAAAAATCCCACAATCCCACAAACGCAAAACACCACCTTCTGTGGTTTGAGTCTCTAATTAAAACATGCTAAGGCGAAAAAGCTGCCATGTTTATCAGGGCTATACATGGTGTTGGGGCAAAAGCTCGGGGCGGCAGACTACGAACACGAAGTGGAAGGACTAAGGTTGAGCGCACACCTAGCCGCACCGCACGCGCCGCAATCGCCGCAGCGAAGAAAATCCCCAAAGCCGATGCTGATGACGTCACCAACCGGAGCCGCGCGCATACAAACGGTGACTGCGGCGCGTGCGGTGCGGCTAGGTGTGCGCTCACCATAACAACCAAGGAGCGGTCACCAAGAATGACCGCGCCAGGCGTCGCTTAACCCGCACGACCGTACACGATCAGCGAGCGTCGCTTAGCTGTGAGCCTCTAATATTATAGGTCCAGATAATATTATAGGTTTATGTAACAAAACTTACAGAGAGAACATAACTCGAAGCTGCTGATACAACCGTTGGTGCTACAGAGTTGGTGGCTTCATCCAAAGACCGGAGGTAATGCCGGCAGCCCCATGTGTTCACTATTACCATGGATATTAGTATTGCACTCCATATAAGGTAGCTGTCGCCCTACATATAAATAACACAAGATATACGGTCGGCTGCATAAATGCAGACCCACCTCAGAGCTCCAGATGGCTGTTCTAAGAATGTTTTCAACACGAGCAAGATTGTACCTGCTTTAATTTATGAATTTACTAGCTGCGCCCCGCGGTTTCACCCGCGTTAGTCCCGATCCAGTGAAAATATATGACGAAAAACGTCGAATGTCACTTTGACGTCTGTCGAATGTCACTTTGACGTCTGTCACTCTGACATCTGTCACTTTGACATCTGTCACTTTGACGTCTGTCACTTTGACATCTGTCACTTTGACATCTGTCACTTTGACATCTGTCACTTTGACATCTGTCACTTTGACATCTGTCACTTTGACATCTGTCACTTTGACATCTGTCACTTTGACATCTGTCACTTTGACGTCTGTCACTTTGACATCTGTCACTTTGACATCTGTCACTTTGACATCGGTCACTTTGACATCTGTCACCTTGACATCTGTCAATTTTTCGACATTTTTCGTCATATTTTAGACAATTCACACAATATCTTTATAAATTATAGCCTATGTTCTATTCTGATGTATAAGCTATATTATTGTAAAGTTTTATTAAAATCCATTCAGTAGTTTTTACGTTAAAGAGGAACAAACATCCATACATACATCCAGACATCCATACATCCATACATACAAACTTTCACGTTTATAATATTAGTAGGATTGAATAAAAATCATTAGAATGAAAACATTCAAATAATGGTAATTTTTAGAACTCCACGGTGAGTCTGCATTTATGCAGCCGATCGTACATAGGTAGATAGTAAGAAGTTCCATCAGGGGCAGGTAAAGACGGCAATATGTATTATAAAGCCTAGTAGAAGCAATTTAAAAGCTAAATTAAACAAAAAAAAATTGATCAAAGGCAGTTGTGATAACAAGCCAGAATATTAGGTCTCAGACAGAAAGAAAAAAACTCCAACTACCAATACTTTATCCGAATAATGAAAGGCTAGTTATCTTAAGTGGTGATTAAATGGACATTTAAGTTTCATATTTATATATGATAGGAGCGTCTTTAATATTTAGGGGACCCTTAAACGTTTGAGATACAATACAACAGCCAGGCCAGGTTTTCTGTATTGGAGTGATATTATTGTGTTTAATTGTAAAAGTTTTTTAAAGTTAGGAGTTAAGGTGAAAGGGCACCTGCACACTCTCCATAGAAACATAGTCGACTGTTTCCTCCCTGGATAATGACACCAGCACAAATATTTTTGTGACACTAAACCTATAACTGCCATGACTATGCTCCTGTTTTTTTTCATTTTTTAATTATCATAGAAATTAAGATAAAAAAATAAATAAAAACAAAAAATATGCATGGTATAAGTCTTTTTTCTATAATTAATCTTCCTATCTGCGATCGGTCGAGAGACCATAAACTGATGTTGTGAGAGTCGATGTCATGAAGAAGGATAGACTGAAACGGAAGCAAGTGCTATAAACAGGGAAGACGAGGCAGTGGTCACGTATAAGTATATATGATCACGCTCTAGTGTCATTATCCAGGGAGAAAACAGTCGACTACGTTTGTAATAGTTTGTATGGAAAGAGCCCCCCCGTACCCTTTCCTCATAAGTCTGTGTACAACTTACCACAACATTGTTGGATCCCGATAATTTTCCTAAGGTGCTTCCCACTGAAGCCCATGTTCCAGCTAAAAATGCTTCGTAGTACATTCTATACAAGTGAACTACGACAATTGTGTTTGAGAAAGAAAATAAATCATGAACTTTCTTCGTCGTTTTATTTACAAATAATGAAAAAAATGACATAAATGCAGAAATGCATGAATTCATGAAATGAATGATGTCAGTCAGTACAGCTGTCAGTTTGTTGGAGCAAATGAAAGAGACAGATATATACATCCACTCCGAGAGTAAGGGAGAGAACACTACTAAAAATTACTTTTTTTCTAAGTTTTTCTTACACTATTGGCTTCGTATGATTTGTGCATTTAGCCAGTGTCAAGAACAATATTTGCATCTGTCAATAACTGTGACATTGACAACAAAAATACTGTCAGTCTGTCGTCAATAATACCATTTTTGGGAAGATTCCAGCTAATTCGGGAGTTTTTTGGCATCGGGATAAAATATTTTTTGGGGAGCGCTAATATTTTCTTGATGATATTTGTATGGTTTACTCAATGCACAGTGCACACCCCTGTACAAACGTAGATGAAACACTTTTTTAAGTCGTTGATTGGTGTCTGGTGCAGACAATATGTCTGTTGATACCTATTTTTTCTTATATTACATAACATCTGTAAGCCTAACACCATAAAAACACAGTCAATCAATAAATGATTTCTGATTTCTAATTGTGAAGAGGAAAACAAATAAAAAAACCAATTTTTATTCATCTGTAAACGAAGGATTTTTCAATAAAAATGATAGGAGAATATATAAAGTCATCTGGCAACACTATCAGTTTCCGTCTCTCTCTCTTCACCTCAACTCTCAGTCGTATTTCGATTTTCTTTGAATTGTGTTGTGTTTTTACTGTATTTAATTAGCGTAATTGTTCCTTACTAGCGCACAAAATGAATCACCTAAAAGCAGGAGACAAAGTATTAGTGATTTGGAATAACGGAGACCAAAACAGCATCAAAAAATTAGTCGAAGACATTCAAGGCATCATTGGAAATGGTTCAATTGTTCTCGAAAACTCTGAAATGATCACAGAATGTGAGTAAAACGGCCTAAAATGACCTTTACTATTGATTCTAAAGCATTTTACTTCAACCTTAATATTGCGAGTGTATAGAAAGAATCATTGATTAACTTTATTTTTACAGCTTCTCGGACACTTTCGTCCTTCGACGTTGTTATTTCAAACTTGGTTCCACCAAACACCGTAGGACACACGGACAGCCTGCTAGCTATTATTGTTAAATTACTCAAACCAAGTGGCAAATTGGTATTGAAAGACTCAAAGGATTTGGGTTCAGCGCTGAAGCTAAATGGTTTTGTTAATGTTGTGAACGATTCCGATACATTTGTAGCTGAAAAACCGAAGTTTGAAGTAAGTAAATTATTATAATATAACTCTACTAACATGAAATATATAAGTGATGGTCACCATGTGATGGAATTGCTGTCAGCCGGTGGCATCCACCTCTAAATACCAGATTTAATGTGATGAGTAAAAAGCCATATGTGTAACTCTAGTTACTCTAGTTTAATTAGTACTGCTATGTCCAAAGACTACTTCCTAACATCAAGTGTTTCTTCCATTGCTTTTGTCAATTTTAAAACTTGAAATAAACCTACACAATTCTGGGTCTAGTAATATAAAATTTTGCATAGTGCCTAACGAAATTTAAAGGTCTTCAAGTGACGAGTGAACAGGTATCTTCTAGGTAAGCATGCTACATCATAGATCAATTTGAGCAGTTCAGTATTCTTTGTATGAAACTCCCAACTGCAAGGCACACTAATCGGAATCGCAATGTAATCGCCTCGCCTCGGGACAAGCTCACAAACCGCAAGTTGTTTTGGAGCTGCTGATCGCTTCGTATTCCGCTCACGTTAGATTGACGGCGAGGCAATACAGTAACGATCCTTTTCCGAGTTGATATGTGTGCTACGACCTTATGTGTGACAGTGGCCAAACGCTAACCTATAATTTGAAAAAAAAATCTGTACTAACTATATATTTTATAACTTTACAGATAGGTTCAAAAGCCTCTTTAAAACTAAACGGTCACATAAACAAGCCTGCGGTATGGAAACTAGATGATACGGTAGAAGCAGCATGGACAGGAGCCAATGATGATGATATAATTGATGACAGCCAGCTTTTAGATGAAGAGGATCTGAAGAAACCTGATCAAAGCTCTTTGAGAGGTGAGAATTAATTTAATCTCTACAGGAAATATACCTCTATCAGTATCTGGTATAAATTTCAACTTGCTAGGTCCACCCATTCCTGAGAAGATTGGTGGTGACACACGGACAGACAGACAGTCGGACAAAAGAGTGATCTTATAACCCTAATAAAACCTTAAAAACTTTCCTTTTGGGCTTTGCTGTATTAGGGTAGAAAGAGCAAATCCTTCTGCACTCATCTCATGGTGGAGAGAAGGGACACAGTCAGGTTTTTAGTGGGTAAACCTCTGGCCGCCATCTTAGGCCAGTAGGGAGCCCTACTTACCCCGCTGCTCCGTAGTGGGTGGCGCGAAATGCAATAGGGTGCATTTTCCAGACGATGTAAAAAAATATTATAAAACCCCCCTGTGTTGAGTTTACATGTGTTTATAGATGTATCATATAATATCTCAAAGGTGAATTTCAGTTCACACATGCATTTTAATTAGCAATTTATTTCAAACTAGCGACCCGTCCCGGCTTCGCACGGCTATATTATGCATGCGTTTTATACATAAAAACTTTCCTCTTGAATCACTCTATCTATTAAAAAAAACCGCATCAAAATCCGTTGCGTAGTTTTAAAGATTTAAGCGTACAAAGGGAAATAGGGACAGAGAAAGCGACTTTATTTTATACTATGCAGTGAAGTGATAAAAAATAAAGTGCTTGTTAAAATGCATGTGCGTGATAACATTGTATCAAAAGAGTCGAAATCTTTGACTTGCTTCTCATTATTTCTTGAAATAGGTAATGAATGCAGGCAATAACATAAGAAAGGCCTATCTAGATTATTTCTACATTGATAGAAACTTTAATCAATGCTATTCAGGGGCTGGTTGTTCTTAGGACATGTATTTCATGGAATAGGCTAGCCCAGAACCCATACTAGTCTGTAAACTTGACTATGTCCAGAAGAAAAATCTCATCAATATGTATTGAGAAAACTAAGCCATGGGTTTCAATCCTGATAACTTTAACTGTTTTATATCTAGGAAAGGTTTTCTTTCAGTAACATAATATGTATTTGATTTTTCATAAGTTAAATGTTTAATTACAAACTGTCTTGAAAAAAATATGTAAATAAACAGATAATCACAAACATAAAGATTAACACACTTATCATTTATTTTTATCTTGCACCATCATTGTTGAGGTATTGAGTTTCGACTTTAGGTTGAGGTGTTGTGACGCTACGATGTTACGAAGTCATGTATTTGCATAATCATTGAATTAAATAAACGCTATCAGTTATTGGAACTATTGTGACTTTTAAGTAGATAATAGTAACGTATTAATAGTATTCATACAGGTAGCGGCACGTAAGTTTAGCGCTGAGCGAAATGTAGAGGGGATAGCTGCGCATGGGTACAGTCACGAACATTAAGTATAACTTTAATTAGTACCTATAACCAAAAAAAATTACGAACATATTTAAATAAATATAGTAGGTACTTAAGTCTATCACTAACCGAAACGTGGAAGATATATTAGGTACTATCGCGCGCGCAAACATTAATGAATAGTTAATGTTAAAGTTTTGTATAGCTTGTAACAGGTTGTTTTACTATTCAAGATTAACCTCTTTTTTATTTAAATCAGGAAATGAAATAAATGACTTCCATACAAAGTTGATCATGTGACAAAGTGAATAAGTTTATAGGGGGTAGGAAATAATAATACATTCGAAATAATAATGTAATCGAATTTGTCAATTTTTGTTTAATACATGAACGGCAATAACAATACACTTTAGAATGCGACTGTACAGTCAGAAGTCCGCGGAGCGTCGTATCGGTGCGGGGGACGGAATACGACAGGCTACCAACCGGCGCTACGCACGCGCACCCTTCGTCCCTCTAGCACCCCTGTGATACCTATTTTTTTACTTCTGCGCAATAACGGTCAGCGCTAAACTTACGTGCCGCTACTTGTACTTGTATACTGGCTGTTTTCCGCAATTAGACCCTTTTTAATAGGGTCTTTTTTGCCTGAGGATGAAGTAGGCTTGCCCAGGACTATTACCCTCTCAACTTAGTCGACCATGTCCAGCGGGAAAGAACTTGTCAATACTTTTGGAGCCAACTAAGCTGCGAGTTTCATCACGATGTTTTCCTTCACCGTAAGAGCAATGTCAATTAGCGCACATAATTTTTTCTTAAGAAAAAATCATCGGTGCACGGTCGGCTAGGATTTGAACCTACGACCTTCAGAAAGAAAGTCGAGGTATCTATCATAAGCCAACACCTCTCCAAGACAATATAGTTGTAACTAGCGGGGTCCTGATGTTTTGCCCTGGAGAATTTATCAAAAATCCTGTCAATCAGGACTATCTGTTTATTACTCCTACCCTACGCTATGCCCTTCACTAGACGAATCAACGCGAAGCGATTGGCGAAGGGAAGCGGCGTGAATGGAACAAACAATGATACTCAATTGCGGTGTCCTACGTGACCAATCGCACGTAGTTGCGGTGAGGTAACAGATGGGTGATAGGCGAAGCGAAGCAGACGCGATCAGTTTTTTTTGATATTTTCGCGCAAACTCTTATGCGGTGACTTCACTATACTTAGTATAAAACAAAGTCGCTTCCCGCTGTCTGTCCCTATGTATGCAGACTGCTTCAAGAGGAAGGTTTATATGTATAATACATACACAATATAGCCGTGCGAAGCCGGGGCAGGTCGCTAGTGATAAATATATATAAAAGCGTTGAGTTCGCGCGCACATAGAACAAAGTCGCCCCGCGAAAACCCGCATTAGATCCTTCGAGTTAAATTGGTCGAAGATCAGATCGCTTTGCAATAGCGTTCGCGTTGGTTCGGCTACGCCGCGCGGTATCACCCGCGTAAGTCTAAAATCAGATTAAAAGGTATCCTATGTGTTATAGATGGACTCGAGCTAAATACAAAAATCGACATAATATCAAGATTCATCGCGATCATTATAGTTTTTTTGGCCTACTATTTAATAAAATCCTTGAATAACAAAAGAGTAGTAATTGACTGCCTTTTTTCATCGTCAATCTGAAAATATGAGAAATATATTTTAACATTATCTATTGTAAAACATTTCAGTATGTGCAACGACTGGTAAAAGAAAGGCATGTGCTGACTGTTCCTGTGGCCTTGCCGAAGAGCTGAGGGGAGAGACTAAAGATACACCCAAGTCTTCTTGTGGAAGTGTAAGATTATTTACTGTATTTTTATCAATAACTAGCGGTCACGGCAAACGTTGTTTTGCCAATGTAACAGTTAAATCTAAGAATAACATTTTGTAAGTGTATTGATTTACGGTGTTTGTCTAAAAGTTGTTATGATTATTTGATCTATTTTTATATATTATAATAATCTATTTAAATTATTGTTATAATTATTTTTACGATTTCTAAACTACATAATACTGATTATTTTAATTATTTAGAAATAGATTGTTAACCACAACTTCCGGCATAGAGCGCCACTACGTTTGACAGTTGTAGTAGATGGCGCTAGTGGGCTTTGATGCTGGGGGTCAGTCGGTGTTTGCTCGTCGAACTGAACAGTTGTGTCAGTTATTGAGTATTACGATTACGTTTACGAAGTGTATAAGTGAGCACCTACCCTGAAGTTGTATTCAGGTTTTGGAAAAGCGAATAATAATAATAGTATTTGAAACGAGAGTTCCCAGTTGTTTTTATTATAGATTAAAGTGGCAGTCTAACAGCCATAAACAAAAAATAGGAAAAAAGAAGGATGTTGTTTGATTCTCGATGTAACGAATACTTACACAAAAAATTTCATACGAATCGGTTCAGCCGTTTAGGTGGAGTTTGGCAACTAACACCGCGACACGAAAATTTTATTTAAAGGGATTGTTTCTATTGTTTTTGATTCATGATTAGAACCTTCCTGTGAATGCAATTAGCAATCAATAGTACCTAAATAAATAAATATTGTGGGACGCTTCACACAGCGCCATCTAGCCCCAAGCTAAGCAACTATAGGCTTGTGCTGATAGGAATTAAGTATTTAAAAAGTTTAACTGAAGCATTGTTTGCGCTATTTTACGCAACTAGATCTCGATAATTGGGACCGTTTTGCGTGAGAATGAAGTTGGTTTGCTCAGCATCTATACTACCCTCTCAACTTGTCTGAAGCAAACTAAACTGCCGGTTTCATCACGATATTTTCTTTCACTCTAAGAGCAATGTCAACTGGCTGGATTTCGAACCCTAGAATGAAAGTCAAGGTATCTAACACTAGGCCAACACTGTTCTCAAGCATGGCTTTAAAGTCCTGCTTGGGTTAAAGGACTTCAAACCTAAAATTAGCAATTGAAACACTATGGTGAGCCTCCAATTTTGTAGCCTGGTATACTTATGCAGACTAAGGGATGATTCCCAGACGGGACACGGTAATCAATGACATCTATACTTCAGTATCAGTGCATAGTATAAAATAAAATCACTTTTCGCCGTCCCTATGTTCCTATGTATGCTTAGATCTTTAAAACTAAGCAACGGATTTTAATGCGGCTTTTTATAGATAGAGTGATTAAAGAGGAAGGTTTTTGGATATAATACATGCATAATACAGCCGTGCGAAGCCGGGGCGGGTCGCTAGTAATATTAAAAAAAATTATTTTGATATTCTCATGGAATCGGGACTTATGCGGGTGAAACCGCGGGATGCAGCTATTACTATAATAAAGAAATATTATTTTTGTTTGTAACAAATAGGCTCCGAAACTACAGAACCGATTTTGATGAAACTTGGTACGAGGATACATTGATTCATTGGGAATAACATAGGCTAGTTTTACCCCGGTATTCCCACGGGATCGGAACGGACGCGGGTCAAACCGCGGAGCGCTGCTAGTCTATAATATAAAAATCAATTGCTGTTCGTTAGTCTCGCTAAAACTCGAGAACGGCTGGACCGATTTGGCCAATTCTTTTTTTGTTGTGTTTGTTGTAGTCCAGGGAAGGTTTAAACGGTGAGAATTTAAAGATCGGACTTACGCGGGTGAAACCGCGGGGCGCAGCTATCTATATCTATAATATAAAAATCAATTGCTGTTCGTTAGTCTGGCTAAAACTCGAGAACGGCTGGACCGATTTGGCCAATTCTTTTTTTGTTGTGTTTGTCGTAGTCCAGGGAAGGTTTAAACGGTGAGAATTTAAAGATCGGACTTACGCGGGTGAAACCGCGGGGCGCAGCTAGTCTATAATATAAAAATCAATTGCTGTTCGTTAGTCTCGCTAAAACTCGAGAACGGCTGAACCGATTTGGCCAATTCTTTTTTTGTTGTGTTTGTTGTAGTCCAGGGAAGGTTTAAACGGTGAGAATTTAAAGATCGGACTTACGCGGGTGAAACCGCGGGGCGCAGCTAGTGTAATATAAACGTGGGTGGGAACCGAACTCTGCCCGGCCCGGACACAGCTCGGTCTAATGCGAAACATCCCTTATAATTTTTTATTTCATTTTCAGTGTTACCTTGGTGACGCGTTCCGTTGCGCGACATGCCCTTACCTCGGCATGCCGGCCTTCAAACCAGGAGAGAAAGTACTGCTGGACCTCAAATCTGATATATGAATGGACTGTTCCATACCTACTTAATTATATATTTATGTGATAGAAGATTCCTTTATTAAATCTTTTGTAAGTATAATTTTATAGTTTTGTATATTTGAGCGTTGGTTTACCTATGTAGTTAGTAGTAGGCGCTGTCCTAATTGCACAACATAATGCAAGCGATACGTGAGTTCCGAATGAAAATGGTCGTACGATTGTGCGTTCGAACTCACTGGTATCCATTGAATGTCCTAATTGACGGTCGCACGATTATGCGATGCGAACAAATTGTTCTATAGAAATCACTCGCGCGATGATGCGCAATTTGGACGGCGCCTTAGAGTAGTTAGCCAGTAGTGATGGATCCCTACAACCCAATTCCTGTCGTATTATATTTACGGATTCAGGCCAAGGGCCTAAGTGATTGGTCACTTTTGAAGTCCTTTAAAGTCTCTGTTTCAAATATTTGCATCGAAAAATGTCACTGCTACAATTTTCTTACAGTATAATTTGGATTTTTCAGTAGAACTTAATAATTTCATCCCTCGTTACTGGTGGTTAGTACTTATTGAGGATTATTGCATCTACGAGTACAGTGCTGTGGCAATTACAATTTTACTTTGTTTAAATAACAAAGTAAAATTGTAAATTAAGGAGAGACTAATCTCAAAAAATACTGGTGATTTTTAATTGAATTTTTCTCAGTTGACGTTAAGGTACGCTTTCATGGCTAGGATTACGTATGACTATTTGGTAATGTAGACAGCGAAATATGACTTCACGAAATATCCACACAAAAAACTATACGAAAATGAAATGATACAAAAGCCTCTAACGGACTATAATTTTCGATATTTTGTTTATTTTTTTATTAATTTTCATAAATTTATTTGACCATGTTACACGAAAGACACGTCATGTGGGCCTAAAGAGCTAAGGCCTTGGTATATTTTAGTTTACCAATAGAAATAAGTAAATGGGTGTACAAATAAAACAAACCAATAGCAAATATTCAGTTATACATATTTCCTCTTCTTTTTACAAACAGTTAACTTATTTTTAACATCTCCTTCTATAACATTTTATTTTTTCATTTACAATAAATCTGAATTATTCATTCCTCTATACAATATAATATTTTATACATATATATATATATATAATTTGCCATTTTTATCGTAATTATATAACGGTTTATAATAATATATTTTTTATCTATAAAAAAATGACACAACATATTCCTATTTCAACATTTTGGCAACAGTTACTGAAATATGACGATTTTCACCATTAGAATATTTACAAACTGTTACCAATATAGTGATATCACAAAAAAGGTTTTTATGTTTGTAAAATAATGGAAAAATTCCATTCACACCGTAATGAAATGTTATTCAATGGTTTAATTGACTTATTACTGAAAGAAAAAAATGCTGATTTCAAATCCAGCTCAAATGGAAACTCTTCTGATATTGTAATTTTTTTTCTTCAATGCTTAATACATTTTTTTGTAATTGAAAATATGATCTGGCAACTCAAAATATTATTCAATTGAAGAATTTGATAAAGATTGGTGACATTATTGTATTTGAGACCACAGCTACCTTATCAGTTATCACGGAAGTTAATGCGTTTTCAAAATGCGATGTTCACAAAAACTCTCTAAAAAATTAACAGTGTAAACATCATGACAAAAGTTCGTTGAATCGTTAAGAGGAAAGGGTACCCACGCTCTCTCCATACAAACGTAGTCAACTGTTTCCTACCTGGATAATGACACTATAGCAAATATTTTTGTTGCATAAAACCTATAACTGCCATGATAATGCCCCTGTGTTTAGTTTATTTTTTAATCTTAATATCTTTGATAATTAGAAAATGAAAAAAAAAACCAAGACATAGGGGCATAGTCATGGCAGTTAAAGGTTTTAGGCAACAAAAATATTTGTGCAAGTGTCATTATCCAGGGAGGAAATAGTCGACTAAGTTTTTATGTAGAGAGCGCCCGCCGGTACCCTTTCACCATAACTCCCGTGATTGGTGCGGTCACAACTCTGACTTATTTATCTCCTCACAACAATACAAAATGGCGACTTTGTTTGCTTAAAATTGAGATGACTGGTATTCTATGATAGATAACAAAACCAGAATGGCACAACAATTATCTTGTCAAATGAAACTTATCCACTATGGAACCGTACTGGCCACACTAATATTGGCAACAAGAAACTATTGTCTTTATTTGTATACTCTTGTAGATTTTATAATTCACTCTGAAGTTGTTACAAGTGGTCAAATGCACAGCGCCTTAAAAGGAAGGGTACCCGGTTCTCTCTCCATACAAACGTACGTAACAAAAATATTTATGCTATGCACTAGCATAAATATTTTTGTTGCATAAAACCTATAACTGCCATGACTATGCCCCTCGGTCTTGGTTTTTTTTTTCATTTTCTGTTTATCATAGAAAGTAAGAGTTAAAAAAACAAAATAAATATAAAAAAAAATAAGACATAGGGGCATGGTCATGGCAGTTATAAGTTTTATGCTGCAAAATACGATAATAATAAAATAAAAATAATATAAAATAATAATAATGCAACAAGAATATTTGTGTTAGTGTCATTATCCAGGGACGAAACAGTCGACTACGTTTGTATGGAGAGAGCGTCGGTACCCTTTCCTCTTAATAAAAGTACTCGTATCTGTTAATAAAAGATGTTCCAGAACTTTACATCACAGCATATTCTTATAAAAAAATGTGGTTTATAGATTGTGAATATCCTTTATTGACAGCTATCGAGCTGAACTAAGGATGCTGGCATTCTTTGTGAAACTTCAGAGGAACCTTTTGCAAGTATATTTTACATATTTAACTTTAAGATGGCGCTAGTTCACAAATTAAAATTCAATAATGAACAACATTTGCTAAGCTTAACAATTTTTCTGCACATTTGAGTACACACTGAAATTCTAATTATACCATACTTCTAGCGCCATGTTTAGTCTCAAAAAACAGCTGTCAATTCGACGATTTAAAAATGAAAATGATGGGCGAAACCATTCATACAAATGTCCAAAAACTATATTACGTATAAAGAATACACCAAAATCTATTGCTCAACTGCTCTAGTATTCACAATAATTTTCAAAGCTGTAGAGAAACGATCTATATTTATGACTTTATGACGTAAGGTAAAGCTTATTTCATTCAGAACTCTCGTTTGATAGCGAGACCACGTGCAATATCTAAATCGTTTCTCTTATTTAGCGTATATAGACCGTCTCGGGTCGAAAAGTGCTAATTATGATAAATGTGGACCTAAATAACAAATTAACAAATTTTAACCGAAAGACAAGGGTTCATTATGTCTACGTGATTCCCTAAATCTAGCAGGCGCGGAAGAACATCGATTGTGCCAATAATATAACAGTTTGGCGATCATATATAAACTGTGTTTTTAAATTGGTATAAATTCAAAGATCCGTATTAGGTATTTCAAGTTTTTATATAACGTCGAAACAATATAATAGCACCTTTGATTGAAATGAAGTTAATACTTTGTGAATTTGGAGTTTTCTGAAATAATACTTTTTGTAACGAATTTTGTACTGATCAATTGTTGAAGTCGGTTGGAAGCGGAGCTTCTTACAAACGGTAAAATGTGAATCGAGCGTTTTCGCTCACGAAATAAATGCTCCTATCTCATTAATTTAAGTAATATCTTCAAAGAAACTACTATCCCACAACATTCAGTAAAGCGTCCCAGTCTTTTAAAATGTTTATTTTCATCAAATTGAGATCTTGATTAGACTTGTATGCGACCGACCTCACACGCGTGCGGCACGTCATCCGACGCGAACGACGCTTATATTGCACGCTATAGTGAGATCAGTAAGCGCTCTAGTCTTTAAGTTTGTGAGGTAGGCTTAGTCATGATCTAATGAAAGCGCCTTGTTAGAAATACCGATTATTAAAATGAGATCTTTCATTACAATTACAAATATTAATAATAAAGACTATAAAACTAGAATTACATTATACAACAAGTTACTTTTTTTACAACACCATCTGTCGTCGATTAGGTGTCCGATTATGGTCGGTTATAACATTAAAACATATTAATATAGGCCGCATTCGTATAGAAAGAAGGTAACCAGCGCCGGCGCAGATATCGGTTTAATAGTTACATGCTCTTTACATGAATACTGGCATATATAAATAGTAACAAGCACGCAGCGTCGAACGGTACAATGAAATAAACTCTGTCCCTATCCAGTGTCACTTATGAGCAAGCACTATTCGTTTGGCAAATCACTGTATTTATATCTATCTAAGCTTTCTGGTTAATATTTCTGACAATTTGAAACCTACGATACATATATGACAACATTTCGAACGGGTAAATTATGCGCAATATAAATTTAGTGCTGAATTCTAAACTAAAAACATGCAACTGTGCCTTTACACTTAATGATTACATAAAAATAATTTGATTGTTTGATATGGCAATGGTGTTAACGTTATGTAACATAACGAACAATATATGTATTTAAATCACAGACGCTACTCGTGTTTGTTTTTAGTTATAGTTTTCAGCTTTCACCTTGAGTATACAACACCTATACAATTTCTTACCAATAACGCAATTATTATCCTAAACATACTTAATATTCCCTTTAATCAAGCAATACTTCATTCCTACATCGACCAATAACTACAAAATATCACAGACTGTGTGTTTATTATGTATACATCTTCTCATAGAAAAAGTTATATTGTGTATTACACATGGACGTAGAAAGCGATAGAGATGACATCTAAATAACGATGATACATACATTTTTATACAAATATATATAATAACATTTATATTATTAACACGATCGAATTATTTGTTAGAAGAGTTTGCCAACAGAGTGCATTGAAATAGTGTGGGGAAGAACCGTACATAAATAATAGACTGCAATCGAGTCGCAGTCGCAGGAGTATGACATCGTCATGGATATGTCTGCAGTCACAACCGTTGGGAAGTGTGTAATGGAGGTCCGAAATGACTGCGTCACATCACCCCTACACCCTACACCCTAGCTCTAGCCGTATCTCTACACCTACCTGCCTACCTACTTTACATACATACATACATCTAACATTCATTGTACCATTTTATATTTGTCCTACATGCATTGCCATTTGCCATGTGACAAGGTAGACTGGCGATAAAATCTCATCATTATCACAATATCTAACACTACTATAAGATCTGATAAAATTATAAATTGTTATTTTGTGCTCATCTCGAAAAACGACTCCAATGGATGGAATATGATTATATCATATCCGAAGACGTACGCGCTACGCACGCTTCTAATTAGTACTTATTTAGCATTATAATATTATGATCTGAAAGTTATTGACTCGTGGCCCTCGTTGCCGGCAACGTACAGTGTAAAATTATTCTATCTTTGTGACAGATTATAGCTATCCATAGAGCATAACGTTCGACGGACCTATACATATTTACAACGACGTACACGAACGCGTACAGAAGCACCCGACAGAAAAAGCACCTAGAGTTCCCGAATAGAATATCATAAGCGTACTGCTGTTGTGGAGCATCGACCACTTTACACACACCGCACTCAGTCACTGGGCCGGTCGCCTACAACACGTGCAGTCCGACCGGGGGGGGGGGGGCATCACAACACGAGCGACGACACAAGGCGACGTGGACAGTTCAACGTTTCTTGAGAGGGGGGCAGTCCTCCGCGAGATCGGAGGCGGACCACCTGCGCTTGCGCGCGTCCTCCTTCACGCTTAGGTTCTCGGGGTGAGTCTGCGGCGGAGCCGGCGCGGAGGAGGGGGGTGGGACCGCGGCCGCAGGCGCCGGCTTGCGCGGCACTAGCGACACGCACACGTCTCCCACCTGGAGACGCTGCACGCGCAGCCCATACTGCGCCAACGTGCGCTCCGGCTTGCACGACGCCCATCCGCGCCCGTACACGAAGAACGGATGTTCCACCGTCGATTCTAGCTCGACCTGAAATTTTTACATAGCGTTTAATTCGTGCTCTAGTCTAATGGATAGATTCACTGATTGATCTGAAATATTAATATCGTGTAATGTCGAATGCGGTCTCACCTGTGTCCTATTCCTTCCATAAGTGAGTCTGAGTGAGAGCCTGTCCCCTCGTTCGTCGAGGTGGAGGAGCGTGCACTGCGTGAGAGCGAGCTCTCCACTGCGGTCGGCGCTCATCACAAAGTCCTCAGTCCTCATTTCTTCAACGCGTCGAAGCGAGCCGTCCTCGAGTCTGATTAATGCTCCACGACAAAAGTACGGAGCGGGAGCGGCACGTTCTGGAGACGGCGGCGGTTCCTGAAACGTACAGAATGGAATTTTAGTGCTGTGCTTTCTTTTCTTATGTAATTATGAAAAGTAGGTATACTAAGAGGTTCGTATTTAGAGAAGCTGTTTACCTCTCTGGACGGAGGCACGGGCGCCGGTGCCGAGACGGGCGGCGAATGCGGCGCGGGCGCCGGTGGCACGAACCCCGATGAAGGGCGCGGGCGGATAGGGTAGGGCGGTGTAGGCTGCGGCCTCGTACGGTACAGGTATGGCGCATACGAGGCGGGGTGCGGCAGGAATGGATACGCGGGCACGGCCGGGTACGGCGGTATATCACGGCGTCGCTGCGTGTAGCGTGCGTACGGGCGCGGCGGCGGCGCCAAGAACTCAGGCGTCATGCCGCCGCCCGCACTGCCCACCGGCGGGTACAGCCCGCCCAGTGCGCCCAACTGCCCGAGCGCCTCGCCGGGCAGACTCGCCGATATCATCCCACCACCTGGAACAATACACAAACATACGTCAGTTATCAATCACTATTACATACAACCCTTTCTATGCTTGAAGCTTTAAATAAAATCATAATAAACATGGAAACTCTATTTAAATGACGCGTACACTCCGCAAGCTAAAGAAACTAATTAAAACGATGTGGAAACCGACCGTTTATTATGTCGAAAAGATAAAGGTATTTAATGAATTCCTTTCAACTGACGAATACTTTACTGAAATTTTAGATGATGAATAACACAACACAAACTAAACGTTCTCACAAAGAATAAGGTCACACCGAATTATTCAAGAGATTAGATCGGGGGCAAATATGTCAGTAAACAAGGAATAGTGAGCGAGCGAGCTACTAATATATTTGTACTAAACCGGCCGTTGTTACTACATCTGCGTAAGATTCCTCGCGACGGCACCACGATAAGAATGTAGACCGGCGACGTCAACATTATAAATAGATTTTATTCACGCACATACATAAAGCATAGTAATTCAGTTCGCCACATGACGCTGACGAGTCTGTCGTGTAACTATAAACACAGCTTTGTTCTATTTTAAGGACTCCATAGCTCTACAAAGAACAAGATTTATAGCAATCATGCAGCTTTATCGCTTGCCCACTACATTTATGGGCTATATGAAGTACTACCTGCGCTCCGCGGGTTCACCCGCGTAACCCCGTAGCCTTAATTTATCTATCAAGGCCTATAGCCTTCATCAATAAATGGACTATCCAACACAAAAAAGAATTCGTGAGATTAGCGCGGTCAAACAAACAAACAAACTCTTCAGCTTTATGATATTAGTATAGATTACACATTTCTTATTATAATATTCATTCTAAGATAGAATTATTAAGCGGAAACTAAAGAGCTGTTTCCTTCATTGTGCAATGTGTGTTGTTTATGTGCCTACATTCATTTAAATATGCGTTCGAAGCCACATTGGTGAGTTATAATGATATAGTTTTACGTGGAAGTAGTTGTGAAACCTGAGAGACATTCCTCTGCGTGTTTAAGCTGCAAGCGATAATTTGAAGAACAAATGCGCCTGCGCACCTGCACAAACACGCTCTTGTCAAGTTAGCGCACACCTAGTTCTCTGGGATGACGTTAGAAAATGCATCGCTAATGTTTGTTATGTGTTGTATACTTACACAACTGTATGTAACTTTGTACGAGTTGATACGTGATATGTATAAAACAATTACTTTGTTCGAATTAAACGTTAATGAAGGAGTTAAGTAAATTTTACGATTCCTTGTTTCCTCAGTTTATTTATGATAATGGGTAGGTAGAGTATATAAGTACCTACCTTGGTAAATAATTAACTAATTAATGTGTATTTTACATAAATATTATATACTAGGTATGTACGAGTATAGGTATATCATATTCTATTAACGTTGCAGTTTCGTTTTTTACTTCGACTGCTTTATTTGAACTTGCCTTCAAGTTTTTTTCAGCTTATTTCGCAAATTGCATTGGCGTCTACTTAGTTACACTGAAAACTATTTCATCGTTTTGTCGTCTCGTTAGGCAAAAAATATTGCCAAATTTACAATTAAATACGGTAAAGCTACGTAAGTCTTAGTTTCACAATCCTAGGTAGAGTTTACCTAGATTTAACGTCAACTTTCCAGTTCTAGGATGTCTGAATCCTATGGCCTTGCGGCAATTCTTTGACAAGTTTCCAAGTAGGTATCTTAGTTATTAAACTACTAGGTATGTGTTACTTTAGCTAAAACCTTTTATACGTGATTGCAGTTTCATATTGTTATTTTGAGAAACAAACTCGGTAAACGTAATTTTTCACAAAACAAAAAAAAACAAAGAGGAAACAAGAGATCGTTACACATTGTTGGTCGATGTGAGTCATAAAAAATCCGGTCATGATCGCTTTAGATTTGAAATGGGTTCCGTATTGGAAATTAAAAAGTTTCTGGAAAAGTCTTGAAAATTAACTGCAAATCTCTAAATATTGGAAAAAAATCGAAACTTTTCGCATTCATTTATGAGTTATGTAAGTAATATGAAAGTGTGTGTTGTGTTGATGTACAAAGAACCAATACTGGCATATAATAAACTCTATTCTAAAAGAGTTGAGATTCGTTATTGAACCCTAAAACTAAATCGTGACTAAGGCTTTAAAAATTCAAGCCAATTAGCTAGTTTCCGAGCATGGCCGATCCGAAGCACGGCTCGACGTATATTTTTGGTTTTATTTCCACAGAAATGGCCGGCCGCCGCTGTCCAATTCACTTAACAAAAGCAATCTCATGTTTGAGCGTTACGTAAGCGCTGCTATTTACAGATTGCCACCTGCATTAGTACCAGTTTTTCGTTCTCGGAACGGCTCCGATTGATGCACGGACACGACTCTACTGGCCCATGTTAAATGAATCTAAACAACGAACGTCACGGATGTTTTGGTCAGAAATAGAGCGGGTAACGAGTTTCGTGTTCCATTCCAATGTTGTTATCTCAATAATGTTCGAAAGTATGTTCCAAATGTATTTTTGGCATGTTATATGTGTCTCGCCGGATCGTGCGCCCGCGCAGCCGCACAGTGTTGCCGGCACGGCAGCGTAGGCGCGGCCAACAAGGCCGCGGGTGGGGTAAAAAACCTCGCATGAATGGCGAGCCAAATTCGCGACCGAATCTAAGGAAGCGCTTACATCACGAGCGGTTGCTCTGGCGCATCGGACACAACATGGCCGACTTGTATTGTTGAACCGTAGCCAAACCCAGTCTAGTCTAGGTTAGTTATATGTTTTTTTAATATTTACTGACACATAAATTTCACGTTAAACGTAACTGCCTTGCCAATTCTTTCATTTAGAAACAGACGTTAAGAGGAAAGGGTACCGGGGGCTTTCTCCATACAAACTATTACAAACGTAGTCGACTGTTTTCTCCCTGGAAAATGACACTAGAGCAAATATTTTTGGTGCATAAAACTAATAACTTCCATGACCATGCCCCTATTTTTTTTATTTTTTTATTTCTATGATAATTGAATGCATGATTGTAAAAACCCACCACAGACCACTTTTTGCGAAAACCTTTTTATGATGGATTTGTTTTCTCTTTGGCAAGACACATCGCTTGAGTGTAAAAACACACCTCAGTCATAAATGCATCCCATAGAAATGAGGGCACGAATATTTCAATGAATGTAAAAACCCGCCTTATCATGGATGAGGTGGTTTTTTACAATCAATGTCACTGTCAGTGTCAAAATTGACGTTTTTTATCGTTTATTTTGAATAATTTTATTCTCAGTTGAAACTCGGATGAAGATGAACATTTAATATCCTAAGAAAATCATTTTTATTGTTAATTTAATAGTTTTTAAGTTAAAATGAGTGCAGAATCGGAAGAAAATTTCATTTCATTTGATCAAGATGAGTCGGGCTTAGAAGAAGCTCGCACAAAAAAGCGACGAGATAATTCGGCTGATTATCTTCGGAACAAAATAAAACAAGCACGTATTCATGGGAGGTCTTATGTCACGGCAAAGAATAAAACCGTACCCGCTAAAACTGTAGGCCCCCCCTGCAAATGTGGCAAAAAATGCTGTGAAACCATAACCGAAGAAAACAAAAAATTGCAATGGTCTACAGCTGAAAACATTGATAATGAAGATCTCGACTAAAATTGCCTATTTTAAACTGAATAAACATTTAAAACATTCTTAGAAATTGAACTTTGATTGTAAAAACACACCTTGTATGAGATGACTGTAAAAATCCTCCTTATCCCAAAACTTTAAATACCTATAAAAAGTAACCTAGGAATATTTTTCAGACCTGTTTTTTACAAATCCTTAAATTAAATGTTTTTGAATGTATTCAGTAAAAAACAAGAAACAATACAGTTAATTTTTTTTACACCAGACAGTTTTTATTGATTTTCTGAAACTTTTGCATTTGGTTTAAGGATGGTTTTTACAATCATGCATTCAATTAGAAAATGAAAAAAAAAAAACAAAACTTAGGGGCATAGTCATGGCAGTTATAGGTTTTATGGCACAAAAATATTTGTGCTAGTCTCATTATCCAGGGTGTATGGAGAGCGCGCAGGTCACCTTTCACCTTAATGATAGCCAAACTAAAAAAATAGTTTGGTATTCCTTTTTTTACACGTGTCTATAAAATACCAATGTTTATAGCCGAATACGGGATAAATAGTGTTATTTATTATATTAGTTGGCGTGGGTTGGGCGGGGTGGTTAGCCGACCGGGCGGGCGGTCGATAGGGCGCCGCCCGTAACCCACTTCCGGCGCCCCTGACCTTGCTACTGCCGCGCCATTCACGCCGCGTCTTTCACCACCCCGCTTGTACGCCATCTCACCCCCCTCAGAACTTACAAATGGCAGGATTATTTTGACTGTACGCTTTGTACAGGGTTATTGGAAATTATCATCCATTAAGTAATAAATTCAAAACTCTAATATAGCATAAATTGTGCGGTAAGGCATACTATGATACTTCTTCGTACCTTAATGATAAGAATCCATGGATGTGATTTTAATTGCTCCATCACTATCACTACATAGTATAAAACAAAGTCGCTTTTTCTGTCCCTATATACCTATGTATGCTTAAATCTTTAAAACTACGCAACGGATTTTGATGCGGTTTTTTTTTAATAGATAGAGTGATTCAAGAGGTATGTTTATATGTATAATACATGCATAATATAGCCGTGCAAAGCCGGGGCAGGTCGCTAGTTTCATATAATACCTTCAAATATTTGTAATATTGAGCTTTGTGAGCATGATCACATGAAAAAAAACTCCATGAGATTCTTGTGCCTTCTTCTCATTGGGGGGCGCGTTCCGAAGGCACACATCCTAACTTAGTTTTTAAGACGTTCCAATGTGATCTATGTATATACATAAGTATCGAAATGAATAAAGAACTTTGACTTTATACTAGCACTAGCCGTTGAGGGCTACTTCTGTGTACCTTAACAAACAACTTTTATTCTATGACTTTTGGAAATTCGAACATTTTTTCGAAAATTTTGAGGTTAGGTTTACCTGAAAATCAGCTGCTCCTTACACGGAGAGGTCATTAACCTTAAAATTTTACTTTTTTTTAAATCTACTGTTCTTAGTCTGAATTAAAAAAATCAGCTGTTTATCGAATTTACATACCTAATCTCAAAATTTTCATTTTTTTTTTCGAATTTCCAAAAGTCATACTACAAAAGTTGTTTGTTAAGGTGCGCAGAAGTATCCCTCAACGGCTTGCTAGTATAATTTCCAATAACCCTGTATAAGGGTCTGTTTTAACGGAGTTCAGTTCAGTTTAAGTTTCATCTGGTATCTACAATGGAATGTGGACTGGAGAGATCGTGTAATGTAACTGAATAAAAATAGCTCAGTCCCTTAATTGGTTTATGGCGACGGCTTTACTATGCAGAAGCTACAATTGTGTGGCGCATTATCTTAAGAGGAAACGGTACCGGGGGCTTTCTCCATACAAACTATTACAAACGTAGTCGACTGTTTTCTCCCTGGATAATGACACTAGAGCAAATATTTTTGGTGCATAAAACTTATAACTGCCATGACTATGCCCCTATGTTTTGGTATTTTTTATTTATTTTTTATTTTAATAATAGGGGCATAGTTACGGCAGTTATAGGTTTTATGGCACAAAAATATTAGTGCTAGTGTCATTATCCAGGGAGGAAAATTAAATAGTCTACTACGTTTGTATGGAGAGAACGCAGGTACCCTTTCACCTTAATGATGCGTTCTTACTTGGTGTATGTATTCATTTTGTATAATTGTATGATGTATTGATAAACACCGTTTTATAATTACGCAAGGAAGTAGTAGGTAGGAGGTACCTACATAATGTACTTGCAGTATAGGGGAATATCATTTATACCATCCGCCACCTGTTTCGGTCACCTGGTGCGGATGTTCATTGTTCATAACCATTTATTATTCTAATTTTGTTCCATCTAAAACGTATATTTCAATGAAACGGTTCCAATACAGATTAACAAGTTTCAAATAAAACTTTGTTACGATATCTGTATAGCGTTTTAAAGCTATTCGCAATCGATGTACACCGGCATTCACAAAAAAGTGTGACGTCATGTGTTGCGTTACGTTATTGACAAGGTAACCATAGCAACTTAGAAGTATGCAAAATGGTAATGTCAACAATACAAAAGAGTTCTTATGACGTTATCAAGTAAAATTATCATACGTAAACCGACTTTACAGACAACCATTTTTTTTATTAATTAAGTCTTCGCACTTCTTTAACACCAAGCACTCGAAAAGTAAATATTATCGATCTAAAGAGGTTGCATCTACTGGGTGTTCAATTTTTCTATCAAAACTTTAACGTTAAAGTAGTGTAGTTCAATTCGAACAGTTGTCTACCTTATCATTAGGGGAAAACGATTAATTTTTGTATTCTGTGCAATTTTTAATTTTATAATCTGGTAGCGAATATTAAATTTCAAGTATTTTAGGATATTGCGTACAATGTTCCTGTCAACCGAAAAATATGATCACGCCTACGGGATTAATATAAAAACTTTTAAATGAATTAAGTTCTAGAAAGTTTAACAATAAATTAACTGTTGCATTCAATATCATTACATAGCATAAAACAAAGTCGCTTTCCGATGTCTGTCCCTATGTATGCTTAGATCTTTAAAACTACGCAACGGATTCAGATGCGGTTTTTTTAATAGATAGAGTGAGTCAAGAGGAAGGTTTATTGTATAATACATGCATAATATAGCCGTGCGAAGCCGGAGCGGGTCGCTAGTACTTTTATATAATCACAATATTTTGTTGGAGTATTTCAGCTTTCGTTACTTATCTACTATTTAATTTTTTAGTGTAAAATACATTTAATACACTATTTTTATGAGAATATTCAAATTCAAATTTCTTTATTTCTTTTGATGCTTATGTATACACATGATCACTTAAAATAGTCTTAAAAACTAAGTTAGGATGTGTGCCTTCGGAACGCGCCCACCAATGAGAAGAAGGCACAAGAAACTCATGGGGTCAAACTAATAACAATTAGAATACATCAATGAAATATATTTTAAGATTATTTCTCAGATATATTATGATTTATTATGAGTATTATGAATTAGTGGAAACTTTGTTGGATTAAGGGTTTTTATATATTGTTATAAATATTTATATCATAGTTCTGTATGTTTCCCAAATAAACGAAAATAAATAAATTAATAAATAAATATAGTTGGCCAACAAAACACCTACTGGACGTCATTTTGTGGCATAAATTAATAGAGTCATTTTTGCTGCCAAAAACAATTAACATCAAAAGATAATCCGTTGGAAAATGAGAATTACTTCCGGTGTAACTTTTTTATTGGATGCGTTCGAACGTTAGAAATAACAGTTAGGAATTTGTTCATTAGAACTATTAAACGCTTCCGGAAAAGGATATTGATAGAGAGACTCATGTTTATTTATAATAATTTATGAATTAGGTACAAACATCACTACATAGTATAAAATAAAGTCACTTTTCGCCATCGCTATGTCCCTTTGTATGCTTAGATCTTTAAAACTACGCAACGGATTTTGATGCGGTTTTTTAATAGATAGAGTGATTCAAGAGGAAGGTTTATACGTATAATACATGCATAATATAGCCGTGCGAAGCCGGAGCGGGTCGCTAGTAAATAATAACCTATCTAGTTTTACTACAAATTAACATATTGTCTCCGTACAAACATGGACATACCGTGGGAGGAGACCGACTGTTGTCGATAAAGTTATTGCTTTACAATATTAAGCGTTATTTTTTTGAAAAAACGAATGAATTCACTCATTCGTGTAATATTTTATACTAGCTGCCCTACGCGGTTTCACCCGCGTAACTCCCGATCCCGTGGGAATATCGGGATGTAAGCTATCCTATCTCTCAAGTTGGATCGAACTGCACATGGTGTGCGAATTTTATTATAATCGGTTAAGTGGTTTAGGAGTCCATTGAGGACAAACATTGTGACACGAGATTTATATATATTAAGATTTGTACACGTGCCTTGGGCGCCCTTCCAAAGGCGGCGCAAAATCGTGTTCTCTTTTTTTCAATACCTTTGCTTATCACAATCACTTAAAATTAAATCAGGTGTTGTATTTAATTGTTCGCTACTTCAATTAATCAATTCTTGTAATTATTTTCTGTTGTTGTTATTATCCAAAAATTTTAAACTGTATTCTTACATAAAAATTGCAAAGCTACTAGAATTTCATCTCTATAAATGAAAATATTTGCGGACGCTCGCTTCTCTCACTCCTATTACCTTTCCTCACATTCATGTTCACGCTTAATTGACATTCTAATTGTAGTGTGTAAGGCAAAACAAGCCCGAGACCCGGCTGAAACATATGATTTACCCCCTGAGACAGAAGCTTAGTACGCCCATGCGTACAAATATTGTAAACGAAATGGAAACAGCATAGCAATTGTTTCTGGCAACATAAAATGACACGATTTATAAACGACCTCTTCAGTCCTGAATGAACGAACAGTCACGCGACGATTACGTAAAACAGAGTTTCCACAACACTTTACTTGTTTGCGGTAAAAAGGTTGACGTGTTAATTGCATTGCAGTGTTGCTAATTATAATATGTATTAACTCGTATTTCGATTGCTATCAAGGAACTCGGTGCCGGCGTGTTAAGGGCAATGCAGTTGCAATTTCGATTTAATGATTCAAGAGGTTACAGAGTTTCAAACCGAATTGTTCTGGTTTCAAATTAAAGTTCTGGTTCAGTAGTTGTCTATATCGTGGGAAAATATTACATTACAAATGATGACTTGGAAATATAGAGGGGAAAACACTTCTGTGGAGATTGGTTATATTATTTCAATTAATTTTGGGTATTGCTAGACCGACCGCGTTTGCTATAATCTACATTAGTGCTTCCCTATTTATGGCAAATTTTTATCTTTTAATAATAAACTCTACCCATAGAATGAAGCCAAAGTACGACAATTTATTACGATGACTCTACCACTAAAATGCCACTAGTTAAAAATTTAATATTTAGTTAATTTGTAACAAGAATAAATTATGAATTATATATGATTTTAACTTAGTTTGCTGGACAAACAATACAACTCATGTAGGCGGGTTGTTTGTTTGAGCAATTTTGTGTGTAACAAAACAACAGTTTTATCGAGTGGATCACGCTAGGACAGTTGAGGTAAACGAGCCAACCCACGCGCCCTTTTGATTAACGTCGTATTTCAACATAACTTCATAATAATCATTCTCTAAAAGTACGTTAATATGTCGAGCAAATGAGCAACTTTTATGATTATTTAAGACATACATTTTCCTATTTAAAAACTTATCTTTTCACCAAAGTTGGTAATGTCTTTATGCTAAACCACTAAAACCCTTGATAAATTGATATTGGATAAAATGTCTCGTTTTCATTCTGATTCAGAGGCGACCGTGAATAAATGCCATCTAAATCAATGTTAATAGCCTATCTGTCCCCAACATATTATATTGAGGCTGTATTCCAACTAGCCATTTGTGTATTAATATGCACCATTAAAGTTCTGATACCGAAATAATTTTAATTTACCACAATCGTTACATAATTAATATGTAACATCGTTTATTGATAACATCAAAGTCGGCCCCTGATCACCGCTTGTTCTATTTAAATCGAATCAAAGAAGAAAGTTGTTGACAAAATTACTTAGTTAATTTGTTATTCAAAGAAACTATTAGGCGATAAAATCAATTCGTACCTATTGTTGCAGCATTTACATTAATTAGCAAGGTTCGATGACCGTTGACTGTTTATTAGTTAATTTCAGATATTATAGTTGTCGCATTAAAACTGCTGCGGTTGCTTACACGTGTAAACTATATTGATTGTGAATCGGTTCTGGTCAAGAATGTATATAAGTAGGCATATACATAATACGCGGCAGCTGTATGTAGACATAACAAGAAACTCGTAAATATATCACACGTTCCTAGTGTAATTGGTGTGACGCGGACAATCGCCCACGCTCCCCAATGCTAACGTCTGAACAGTAAATGATATTTTTAAATTATTCAAACATTTTTACACAATATAACATTCTAGAGCTATTTTATTCCACAGTCTTATACTCTGTGAAAACTCGTTTGAGGAACAACTCGTTAAAATGAATTAGTATCTAACCAAGTATTTGAGTCGAAAATGTAGATAATAACGAATAACATTCATTCAATATGTCTTTAAAGTAAATATAATGTTTCCTACTATGGGTATACCATATTAAGAAGGCGTTGTGCTAATAGATACCGGTGATATTGTTTCTTTATAGAATCTGTTTAACCAAAATATTGACGAGTTCAACCGTAGAATGCAGTCCAGAACAATGGAAGATAAACTAAGCAAATTAACACCTCATAATTGCAAAACCTTATGGTACATTTTTCCTAGAATTTCTAAGTAAACAAAACGTTAAAATAGTTAAAAATATACGGATGTTAGACGAGTGTCAGCATACTCAGCATCTGCCTACAGGGGCTCTATTTTTTAATCGCTCGTGTGACAAAGCTTCGTCGTATACGCCTACAAGTCACGCTCGACTTCCAAGTCGCATGACACAAATTTACTGTATTTTTTAATCGTTCGTCGTCGAAATATAAAATTACAATTTTTATTCGTTTTATACAGAAAGTTGAACAACCGGCAATTACCGATGAACATTCGAAATAATCCCAAAATATATAAATATTTTCCAAGATCGTTTCCGAATGTTTGACAATGATTGTTCAACGTTTATTCTACCACTCGCCTGTCAGCGACGAGTGGTGGAGACTACTCGTTACACTCGAGCGATTCAAAAATAGCGAATTTCCAATGTCGAACGAATATCAGTAGAAACGAGCGCTCGACGTGGGGCGAACGATTCAAAAATAGGGCTCCTGGTCGCTGCTAAATGGAATGTATTTTAGGCTGTGCATTAGCTCGAGGCTCAAACACGGAATAGCCTTTTGGAAACCGGGTCGGACCTGAATTTTAAATCTCCTTTTGATTTGTTCCATTTTTATCCGAACTTTTAAAATCAGGTCGTTTAAAAAATGTACTTACGAATATCACTGGTCATTTCAAATTTTATTACTCTTGATAAGTTAATTATTGATTTTGATAAATCATACAAATCTCGTAAATAAACTTAGGTGAAATGTTGCACAATGAAATTCGATTGCGAATGCGGTATTAATGTATTATCTAAGTGTACCTAATGTTTCCGATTAGATATAAAATAATCTGTCGATATCAGGGTAAAAATTCTTTGAAAATTAATTTACATCGATCCCGATAAGGTCTAAATTAAAATGAAGTGAGTGAACCGTGTTAAATGTGATTCGCTTCACAGCCTACTGGTTCTTTGGGACTTTCACCAATATACTGTGAAATTAGCTCTCGACGTTCACATTAAAATAGGTAGGTATCCGTAATTAGTTGTGATCACAGGAAAAATGACTTACCCAGGTATTTTTATTAACTCCAATTTAATATAAAGGTTTTCCACAAATAAACTTTAAGCAACGTTTTTTCAAAGCAAAAACAAATTTCATATTATTTTTTTCAAAGACACTCGTTGCGTTTACGTATTTTGAAACAAATGACATATCAAGATTTACGATACATTTATTTATCTCATTTACGTAAGTTGTTATCATTGATAAAGTACGTTCGTATGTAATTGTATAGTTACTGTTATGATTATGAATGATACAGTCACAAATACACACTCTAACAAACAAGTCATATCTTATCTATCAACCAGATATTTTATATTCAATCGAAAATAAATAGATAAGTAAGTACCTACTGAATTTCTTGAAATATTACAATGTAGATAATAAAATCCGAGAAACTTTCGTATTTTCTTATAAACACGGGTCTTTGAGGTTCCCATTTTCATTAGATACTTATTTGTTTCAGTATTAACCTACCTAGTACCCCGGTATTTCACTCGTTGAGTTACATCGACTGAAATATCGAGGAAAATAAATGAATAATTAATCATTTCATCTTACAAAAATCTACCTGAAACAGAATAAAGGCAAGAAATATGAAAGCGGGAAGCAGGTGTCTGAAAATGGCACTACGCCCCTATGGCAATTTGGTCTCATGGAGTCTTACCCCATGGAAAATTGGTCCAAGTAAAATTTGATATAGATAGGTACAATGTACATGGCAAAAGCGGAAATAATATAACTTATGTGATACGAGTATACTGTATGAAAATATTGAAAATCTAAAGCGATCACGGCCCCCTGTTTAGAATTAAATTCATATGATTTTAAAATTTTATTTTAGTAATTAAATTATTTTCGATTGTATTATTTTGAATCTTTAAAAAAATCAATAGTCGTGGTATTATTTTATTCATATCGATTGAAACACTTGTTTCAAATAACGTCAATTAGATAACGACATCCATATCTAGTCTCTTACATTTAATGGAAGAGTGATATCGATGAAACGTGCAGATAAATGTATACGAACAACAGATTACTTCGGTTGGATGATTAATTTAGCGTGTGCGAGTCAGCCAAAGATTGACTTGCTTCAAAGGTTAAAGATAAATTCTAAAATACTCACACTCGGAAAACAATTATGTTGCCAAATAGTCCACAAGAATCTTACTCTGCAATACGAGCTTGTAACACTTGCCAAATATTTCGTCCACTAAATACTCGCGACGTAGGTACTCGTATATCCGAGAATACACAAGACAACGCGATCAATCAATCGGGCGGACAGCAGACAATGGGCTGGCAAGTGCTTTCCCTGGGCCACTCCCGACATGCGGCACTCGCTCGCTCCACATGCCACAATGATAAATAAACAACGTCTGACCTGTCTCACCGTCGCTCCTCGACTACCACATATACATACGTGCCTCTGCTCTGCTCCTATCTGATAAATAATCCTAAATATGCCAACTACTTTAACGAAATGCAATATACACTGCCAGTAGCGAGACCTAATTGGGCGCTAATGTTGATAAATGAAACAGAGGAGAACCACTACTACCATAACAATATTAACAAACAAAAACAGAAAGTTATCGCTAAAAGGAGAGAGTAGGTATATTTATTACGAACAATATAATATCTTGGTGTCCTATTTTGTAATTTACGAACATATCGATGCTGACCTCGTGTGAACAGTTATCGGTTCTCGTTTTAGACATAGAATACCTAATCGTGTCATTTGATTGTGCGATTGATTATACACGCGTAGGTTAGCTAGACTGGCTCCTGCATACTGATTGTGTGTCGAGAGTGGCCGCGTGACTAACCTGCCTGTAGGAATTACCGTCGATTGTATGCTAAACATTACACCAACCATTGATATACGGCTGGCATACTATACGATGACACGAAGCGCGGGCGGCGGCGGCGCTGAGGCGCACTTGTGCGACTACGACGAACGCTTTGATACTCGACTAACTATTGTTTATTATTTGTTTCTTATAATTATTTTACCGTAACTTAAACGCTTTAAACTAAATATAGTTATAGTTTATTCCTGCCTACATAATAAAGTGTAACTTTAGTCTTTTACTTAAATTTTCGATGATGATCTTCGAGTATACATAGTTAAATAATAGAATGCACAAGTCAATATTTGTTAACTTATCAATATGTGAATTATTTGTGGACACTATCCGAAAAACTGTTATATTTCAAGAGTATATTCGAAACTTTCATTGAGCCTTAATGAATCAACTTGTGTGTTGTGTACAGCTATATACTCATTTGCATAGTTGGGACAGGGTCACACTACCAAACATGGTACTGCGCGCAACGCAACGTTGATATACCTAAGCTAGATATACAGGTGACGAACACGAAACAACTTGACTATTGGGTGCGATATATTATAAACTTTTTAATTATTTTGTATGACATTGAGCAATAGGTAAGTAATACGTATAATAGAGCGCTTTCTGCGGACAAGCAGAGGTTAGAGATGCTAGAGGGTAGACAGTGGAGAGCGCTAAAATTTGTTCCTGTCTACCTTCTGAACCCGTAGTACAAGATTTTCGTAGAATTAACGCTAATTTGACGTTCGTTAACTCAAAAATTGTGTGTAAAGTAGAAGTTGCATACTACATCCAATAGAGGCGCATCTCGTGATATACCTGGACCATCATGTAGAGGGGCTACATGATGGCCCAGTACTGGACTAGCGAGATGGCCATGCGATGGTTAAAACGCAACTACACGATGGCCACTTTCAGCCATCGTTGCCCACTTCCTTTGATGTGCGACCGAAAAACCGACACCGTGACCATCCAAATGCTATCCCACCGAATCATAAGCCATCAGACACCAATACGCCTTCTACATGCTGAACCATATTAGTGGGCCAGCATGATGGCACATCATATAGAGAGGCCATAATTTGCTTTACGAAAAACTTGCACTATGGGCTGTGCGCCGCTCTGCGTCGGGCCTTATACCTAAACTAGCTGACCCGTACCCACTTCGTTGGGCATAATGTTAATAAATTAAATTATGTATACTAATATTAAAAAAAATACTTTTTGTAACTTAAATATAAAAGTTAGACATATGCTGTCGTTGACTTTTTTGTAGGCATTTTCAAGCTCCACATCTTTTCTCTAGAACTCAAAAATATATCTTTCATAGTTAAGGCAGCGTTCGTAAGAAACTCTTTCATTCGACCGTTTTTTCTCCGATTCACTTTGCAAAACGGACTACCACGTAAAAGCCTTTTCATTTTTCGGTTTTTTATATAACCTATGACACTCAGCAATAATGTGGCTTTCTATTGGTGAAAGAATTTTTAAAATCGGTTCAGTAGATCCCGAGATTACCCCTTACAATTTAACAAATATGCAAACACACAAACTTTACTTCTTTATAATATTAGTATAGATTAAACAATCTGTACCGGACGCGATGATATAAGCTTTAAGTTTAGATATAATATGCAAAAATAATGACTCAAACCGAATTATTATTCGAGTGTTTTAAACAAGCACGTTCAGACTTGATGTAACGGGTCAAATGCCTTCTGATATTTTTGTACAAAAACAAAATCCGATATTAATTTAGGTCTACAATGAAAACAAAGTGAACTTATCAGTGACTGTGTTTGTGTTCGTTATAATGCTATATTACATATTATTATATAGTTTTGTTACACGTGTATGAGATGAAAATAGTTTATCGTTATGTTTTTTTAGATGCCGGTATTTTTTTCTGCTATCTTGTGGTTTTAATAATTTAAAACTTAAGAGTAGGTAAATAGTAAGAGGTCATACGGAAAACTTGTTCCTAGTAATTAGATCGTTTTTATCTTGAAATTATTGAAAGAATACTTAAGTAAATCATTAATTTTGTCCTTGTTCTTAGTTTCAATTATAATAATTCAAGATATCACTTAATTGCGTCACCTATTTTTTAAATGAATTTGTTATTTAGAAAACTTTCTAGTTGTTAATTTTTATCGATACTGTATTTGCTTAAATTATGTATAGTTATTCGAATTGTATTCATTCCATTTAGGTAGATATTACATAACAAGAATTCGAATACGGCTTACTACAAAAAATTGCCATAAATAAAAAAGGAAATATTTAACTGCTCCAATATCTATGCCTCTATATATTGCACTCGTATACAAAAACTGAAAGATATACAAGCCCAACCAGTAAAAATATGGTCTAAAACGCAAGTTGTCTTACTTTGACGAAGTTTATAAGGCGAAGCTGTATGAGCTTAGCACCCTTTGCCTTCCCTGAGAGGGTAAAATTAAAAAGAAATGGAATTCTCTAACTCTTAATTACATATCCGGGAATGAGATCCCAGTGCCGTCTTTCGATTGATTCAGAACTAATTTAAAAGAAAAGCTAATCTGAATGAAGTCCATAACATGTTCGTTCGCTAAAGGCTGTTAAGTTCCTACTAAATATTTTAGGTATAATAATAGACATTCTCTTAATAATATTTGGTTTAAATAAAGCGTTTAGTTCCCTAGTAACATAATGATCATATAAGTTTTAGCTATCTTGTGACCTAGCTTATCAACGACTCTAGACTTTAGACTAAATACAACACTAAATCAGCTTCTTTATCAAGCAATTAATATTATACATACTATATGTAACAGAAATATTTACTGGAAATATAGATATTACTTGTACTTGTATACGGGCTGTTTTCCGCGATTAGACCCTTTTTAATTGGGTCCTTTTCGCGTGAAGATGGAGTAGAGTAGGCTTGCCCAGCACCTACTACCCTCTCAGCTTAGTCGACCATGTCCAGAGGAGAGAACTTGTCAATACTTCCGGAGCCAATTAAGCCGCGGGTTTCATCACGATGTTTTCCTTCACCGTAAGAGCAATGTCAGATAGCGCACATAAATTTTTCTTAAGAAAAATACATTGGTGCACGACCGGCCTGCATTCGAACCCACGACCTTCAGAATGAAAGTCGAGGTAACTACCACTAAGCCAACACCGATCTTTTAAATATAGGTACCTACTTACATACTGAACTGATAAATAAGGTAATAATTACCAGATCTGACTTGACCACTTTTACGATACCAGAAACCAGACATTCTGTTTAATTACTTTAAAACTGAGGTCAATTCTTATCACGGTCACGTTTACAAAACAATTATTATTAAGACCAACACAGTGCTGTAAAGAATAGCACTAAATCCTTATAAACTTGATTGAGGATAAACTGTGTTCTGTAATTGTCTCTAATTACTGCGAGACTTAAAATAAACCAATTTAGATGTAGGATCAGTCTGCTCTCTATTACAATTGGGGTGGAGCATCAATAACTTTGGCTTGAAATAGAATTAAAATGCAACGGAATTGATTCAATGGGCTTAGGAAAAACTTTACTATAACGCCTTTAACAAAATATTAATATAAATTAATGTGCGATTCACTTAAATACTTTTAAATAAATATTGAAATAAAGGAACTGCCCAATTTGCATCTTGTGCCTCGGTTTTAAGATCAGCGGAGGCGGCGTATAAGAAAACCAGTTCTATTCATGAGCTGATTAGCTTGTAAAGTTTAAGGTAAGAGAAAACAAATACTAAATTTCGGAGAGATAAATCTCTCCGAAATTTAGTATTTGTTTTCAACACAAGACGAGTTTTTACAAGACTTGCGTAAACGCAAGTCTTGTATGACGTCACATTACAAATCACAATAGATTGACACGTGCAGTGTTGAAACTACGGCGCACGCGCACTTCGAAGAAAACCCCAGCCTAAGGAAGATGTGTGTGTTTACAAAGCTGTTTCATTGAAAACTTCAGTACTTTATCATTGGAAAAATGAAAAATATTTCTTTTACCGTCATTGTTCGCGTCTTGATTGTTTTCGTTTAGTCATTTTCCGATATTAATTTGATCTTCGTTGGTTAACGTTTTAAGGGTTTCTTCGATACGGTCTCTGTTTTTTATTGACATTAACCAAGTACATATTTTCTAGATTTGTAAAACAACATTTTTTGGTTTGAATTAGATATAAGTTGTACCTATAGAGCTTGCATTAGGTAGATAAAAATTTTTGAATTACGTAAATACAAGATCATCTACGATTAAAACTAAGTTTATTTATGTTTAAACATTTTATTTTTAATACCTATGCAACATATTTTAGCATCTGATTAATATGGAAATTATTATTATAGCGTCCGGCGTCATTCAAGATGGCGCTACTACAGGTTTGTGAACAACCATGCAGAAATGTAGGTATTAAGTACTACTTCCCGGATGTAGTCTAAACTTTTAAATAAAAAATCTGTACTAGAACAAGTTGACGAAAAAACCGAATCCTGATTTGTATCTTTCCATAGCAAAAACCAACCTAACCTTGAAAGAGATTATCTTACACAAATAACACATTTTACCCAAAAATAGAATTAATGCTGGGTAGCAAGAAAATAAGTTTTAGATTCACGTTCTAAAAGAAATCTCAACCAATTCATTAGTTACATCGACATTCGAGCAATAATAACTTCACGTAAGCAACCTTGTGAAGTGGCAAGTGTAACGAACATGGTTCATGCAAGATTTTATAACAATACTGAACCTCCTTGTAAAATAGCAATGTATTGGTGCTTGCTGGTGGTATGGCACGGTAAAATTAATAGGCAACATTGAACTTGAACGTGTGCGGTGCGTGCGCGTGACGTCACCGGTACGGCGCGGGTGGCAGCGAGACTGCGGGGGAGGGACACGGCGGCCGCGGCAAGGCCGTCACCTATCGCGGTGCCTACTCGATGCCACATCGCAAACAAGCCTCACCAACCGTGCCTTTTAAATTAAACTGATCATAACATGTTATAAGAACGTGGTAACTGCCGTCGTCATGAGTCTAAAGCACTTCAATCGATCATTATAAAGATGAACGAACAATGAAGGCTTGTTTGCAGGCTATTCGCACACACAACAGAGTAGATGTAGCAGAATTATGATGATCATTAACCTCTAGCGAATCATAAATGACACGACCACGCTTCGTATCTGTTAGGTACTCTACTTACGTGTCGTCTTTCAAAACGAGTTACAACACAACAAAGACTGAATGGTAGGATTAACCTACCTTATCATTAGAAGATCCGATACCTACAATTACTTCTAAATGGAGCATAAAGCCTTTACAAATGCTCTGATAACGCCAAACCCACTTGACAAAAGATGATTCTCCGGGGTCATTGATGCGTATGTAACTTCTTTACGCTACCTACCTACCTACGAATATTAAATAATGTAAATAGGTAGGTATTCAGGAAAGTTCAGTAACCTAAAGTTTTGAGAAACAACTTCTTGGTTTCGCTTTAGGCATTATAAAATTGCCCACGCTCAAACACCGTAAATGGTAACAAAGAAAAGGTTAAAAGGCTGCATAGGAATATGCCTGAAGTAACAAATTAACTTTTTGAAAGACTTCTTCCAAAGGCTAAATTTATTTTAAATTGTCAGTTTATTTAACAATTTTATTTCTACAATAAAGTAAATAAGTAAGTTACCCTTTGATTATTGAATGTTAGTAGGTACCTAATTCTGACAACGATTGACTTTTTACTAAAATAGCGTTAAAAATATGAATGGTTTACGAGTTTCCTCTTTTATATTTTTACATAGAGATGGCAAAAACATTATTTGCAGATTAATTGTGGTCATGGATATACTTAGTCAAGTACATTATTGTATTTTTTCCATCAGCCAGCCCCCTTAGACAAGATTGCTTTTTATTAGCGATATCGCCAATCGATAGATTTAATTGTATGAAATTGACATAAATCATTGTATAAAATTGGCATAAGATGCTACTTATTTATCTTTTTTTTCTCTAACACAAGACTAAGTGACTTTTCGTTAACTTAGAGGTCAATTTAATACAAAAATAATTTTAAAAAGTCTGTCGATTGGCGATATCGCTAATAGAAAGCAATCTTGTCTAAGGGGGCTGGTCTGATTTAGTAAAAGGGACTATAATGTTCAAACAAAATTTTATTTTGTTAGCATTTTAGTGGTGAAACATGTTTTCTAATGGATGATATTTATTCCATATTAAGTTATCTTAAATGTTACCTTCGCCCTCGAGGTTATCTACCTACATGTTTTTATTTTGTTGACAAGATGGCCGTTTTTGGCTAATGACTTGGTAAAATATACATTACATAATTTAAGTCGAATTAAATACTTGATAGAAGAAAGAGGTCATAATTTCGTTTCAAAACAAGTAAATAAAACCCAAATGCCTCGTGTAATTGTTTTTATCGGTCACTATATATTTCCAGAAATACATTTGAGCAGTTGTCTTGTGCTATATGTTTTTCGATACACATGATTTATCGTACCTACTATGCTTGTAAAGGTTAAAGTTGAATTCATTACCAATGTTGTAATAGGTAGATAGAATATTTTCCCTTACATAAGCTGCCGGTGACAAACATTCTATTTTAATAACATAATAATATCTATAAAATAAATAAGTATTTACCTACGCTAGGTGACTAATGCTAAATAACAAATATCACTATAAAATTACTATGATTATAATCAGTAATACATACCTTCAAAGCAATGATAAGAAACGTACCTCGAGACTTATTGGCTCGATAGAGCTTATAATTTTAAACATTTCTTGTTATCTATTGAATTTAGTTATGTACCCTACACACACACACAGCTCACCGATAAGATCTTGTTATTAATTAAAAGGAAAACTGAATTATATCTTGCTATTGACAAATAATTATTATAGCAAACACTATCTCGTTCACAATATATTTTTGTTGATAAAAGAAAATAATACTTATGTAAATATATTTTTCAAGGTAAGCTTGTCTTTATGCTATCAATGCTTCATCAAGGTTAAATTAATAATGATAATGAAAATTGACCCAATATGTATATAAATATTCTGCACATATGAAACAAAATAATAGGTATCACAGAATAACGAACAATTAAGTAATTATTAACGTGTTAAATTAATTATGGAGGTAGAAAATGTGAGAATTAAAATGAATAACTAATAAATATTATTAAATATAGACGACTAATTAAAAAAATATGCGTATCTTAACGTAGTAGAGATAAATACAATAGATAGAGAACTTGTTTACTTTACAAATTATGAAATCAGTCATAACTATTTTATACAGGACGTTTGATATTTCCAATTAAAATACCAATAAATGGCATTTAAACACAAAAGTACGTATGTCATTTCAGTCAGTCATACCATATGCGAAATATAAAGGTCGAAACTAAGTGAATTGTTACTTGTTAGTGTGTCTCATGTAATACAACATACATTCACTGATATTTGCGTATCGCGTGTCTTGCATAATGTCTTATTTCGCAAGAGCCCGGTGCATTGCCGCGAAAGCAGTTATGTAATGCCCAGGCGCAGCGCAGTCCATTCCATTGATTAGACTGTCCGGTTCGTCAATGTAACCGGTTACTTAATACTAGTCGTTCTTAAAATTGCCACTATAAATAACGAAAAAAGGGTCGAATTAGTGCTCAGTACGTTAGATGTATGAAATCATGCCTTTAATTTTTATTTGTTACAATTTTCTGCATTAACCCTCCTTACTTATTATATTACTCTGTTAAACCGGGTTTTTATAAAGATTTAAAACAGTCCTTTTACATCCAAAGTAGTCTGAAAGCAGATTAAATTAATTTGTGCGACTACTTTCTAGCTATTTGTGTACTTCGTGTATATTGTCCTACATATTCCGTAGTGTGTTCTGCAAATAAGGATATCAATCTATCAATCTGTTTCCAAGTGACATTGCTTACATTAGCCGAAATATTATTTGTACATAATGTAACACGGAATATAAACAATCATCTGCGCAAGGGCCGTGTTGACAAACATCACCCTTTATACTTCGATTGTTTACATCGCAACAATGTGTGTTTGTGAATATTATTTAAATGCAAATTGTTTCGAGATTAACATTGTTTCAGTCGGAAATGGTTGTAAACTCGCATAGCAGTAACGGAAATAATAATCTAGTCAACCTTTGTACGTGTGATGTGGTATCTGGGCACTGCAGAATGCGTGGAAACAATGGCTTTAGTGTGTTTAAAACGTTACTTCACACGGGCTCTGAATAAACTATTATTGTGCTAAGTGCAGGAGTTGGTATTTTAATTTACCTCGTCTCTGATAGCAATCGTTAGAACAAGTCGGAAGCCATTGGTATAAAATATTCCACAAAATAAATCTACATAGGTTTATGAAGGTTGGATGATTACCACAGTAATTGCCACCGTGAATGGTTCCAAAAACTAAAATGAGAACAGTTCAAACATCAATATTCATACACTATAAACTTAAAGTATTATAATCATAATATTATTCTTGGAAATATGTTCATATAGCTGCTTAAATTTACGATCAGCGAACGTTATTTAGGATTTAAATGAAACAATATTTCCTTTGTGAGTTACATCAAGCGAGCCGTTTGTTTGAGAAGTAAGACTTTTATTGCTGACTTAAAATTCACTGAAACATTGAAAGAGAGCTCGTGGAAGTTATTCATTTATTTCATGTTGTTTCTTTCAATATGTTCAAAGATAGATGGTATACTATTAGCTCTAATATTCAACGAAAAGTAATAAATCGTCGTGACAGAAATCACTATCATATTAAAATACCGAGCTTTTTAGAAAATCAAGCTCCAAAAACCAAAGAACAAAAATGCCCTTCGGTCGGTAAATATCCAGTTTTAAATAACTTTAATAGTAAAAATAACCATAATTATATTTAAAATCCTACTTATATAATATGCTTTTCATGCATATATATTCATCTGCAAAGTCCCTTTGACAAGATTACTTTCCTTTTGTTTTTTTATATGAAATTGACATATGCTAACAAAGGTCACGTGGTCTTGCAGTAGAGAAAAAAAACACGGTAGACAAGCTAGTCATAGCAGTTATAGGTTTTATGAAACAAAAATATTTGTGCTAGTGTCATTATCCAGGGAGGAAACAGTCGACTACGTTGTATGGAGAAGCGACCGGGTACCTTTCCTCTTAATCTTATTTCAATTCATACAATGCTTAATGTTTGTTTCATACAAAAAATCTATTGATTGGCGATATCGCTAATATAAAGTAATCTTGTAGGAGGTTGGTTAGCAACGATTATAATAATAACTATCATGTTAGTCAGCAAACAATATTATTGTTTTCACAAACCCATGCACCAAATTGTCCATACGTCAGGTGTTTGCAAGTTTTATCGCCTTAATACAGTTGATAACCTGTGATAACACTATTAGCGGTAGCTAAAAACCAGATAACAGAAGTAGTTTAATTCTTAAAAAATAAACCTTATTTATTTAAATTAGATCTTGAATAAATTGACATTTTAATGTGGTTTATGGGTATATTTATTTTGCAGGTCTTTTGCAAATACTGTTATTATTAAGTATCCTGATATACCACAACTGTTCTTCTGACTAAATATTGTAAATATTACTTTAAAAGTTATTTGAATAGCAGATTATTACAATTAATATAATAATAAAGTATATTGACATTATTCAAGTGATACGATAAGTAAATAAGTGTTTGTATCCCTTGACATTACTACATTTTATTTTCTTACTTCTGAAAAATCTTAAGAGGAACAAACGGAAAGATACTAGTTAGTTATAGGTAATTAACTGACCCGTTATAAACAGTAGGTACAACTACGTGCCCCAAGCAGGGATATAGAAACTTATTTACTTACTATAGTCAGATAAGAATTTCAGCTGCTATCTGGACAGAACCCGATATTTTGATACGTAAACCAGGTGTTTTGTAATCTGACAAACTGTGTACCCCTAATAACTTCAAACATGGCCTACTGTCCACTTTCTTAGGTTTTACACGAATTCTATCTTCGTTATGTTTCTGTAGATTTGCGATGACTCTTGTCTCAGAGTTTAAATCAACAATCACCTCTCCGTATGGAATAAATCTTTATTGATTTGGTACCTCAACAAATTCTGGAATATGATTTGGAATTTTCCGTGATATTTGAATCGCTCCGCCGTCGGGTTAAAGGCTTGTCAAAGCAAGGAAACTATTTTGTCAAGCCGCTCTACATCTACTGTGCAGTGCACCTTCTATTTTCCTAATTCATTCCCTTTCCAGATTCATTTAATTTTAATACAAGCTTTTATTTAAATTGCATTGTTTGTATGTAAGTAAGTTGTCCGTCAAAATTTGCATACTATTTTTCGACTATTTGTTGGCATCCGATTATTTTTCTCAAATCTTATGTGACCATTTTTAATGGTAGGTAGTTGTAACTTATCTAACTTATGACTATTTTGATGACATGGTTATTATAAGCACTTATACTTTGTTCAATTAATATGAACATTTGTCTTATCACCTACAGTCATGTAACTGGCAATAACCACAGCATCGCGAGATAAATTATGATTTTAGTAATTAATTTGTTTGTTTGACATCGTTAACTCGGTAAATAATGTTTGGTTACATACACTCGTAGTAAGTAGGTACGTATGCTGTAGTATAGTATTATACATATAAGCATTGCTTCTTATTACTCGGTGTTAAAGTTTATCGTTACATAAATTAGGTATATTTAGTGTTCGACCTATTACGTACTTTTCCTAAACTATGATTTGAAATTTAGCTTAAATAGGAGACGCTAGCTAGAGTCATATTTTCAGTATCTACTCTACCTTCATAATAATATTTACTTACAAGCGTAAATATTATGGAACTGGTTTATTCTTCTATCAATTTTAGCTTACTCTCACTAGTTTTTTGGAAAAAGAAGTTTGACTTCAAATGGTTACTGTATCTAATGTTTTAAATGTATTAATTTCCGCTACAAACTTGTTTACTTGGACTATTATATTGATGATGAAATACCCGACACCAACGCGGCGCCAGCTACCAACTCTGCTCTAACAGTAAATGAAATTTTTTCTTGTACAAACTTTTTTGTTGAGTGTGGCAGTAGGCGAGGCGAGCAAGTGTAGAGAGAAGCTTATTAGATGTAAAAGCTGCGAAGAGTCGACGTGATGTATAGTTCTGAGATCATTGACATGCATCGCGCAATCATTGTGCCTACAAATGCCAGTTCCAATGGCGTTCGCGCTGGCGACGTAGTAACAAACAACCCACACACTGTAGGTACCATATTCCGCAACACCACACCACACTGTGTCAACACATGTGATGTGACCGTTGCGTAGGCTGTGTTTTGACGTTATTCAAATCTTAACAACGTTCTGGTGCCTATCATGAATGTCCAATTGCCCATAAAGTGTGTTTGCATAACGATATGCTAAACATACATCTTAATAATTCAAGCAATGAAAGAACATAATAAGGAGAAGGTGGTAGATAGGTATGCCTTGAAGTGGGATGTCAACATAGAGCACCTAGAGTATTATACCTAGATAGGTATGAGTGACGGTGCGGGCGGCGGAGCAGACCGGGCGCTGCTCGGATACAACCTAAATAAAGCAGGCCAGCAGGGAGTAGCCGTCTCGGCGCGGACACGACGACGACGGCGACGCACACACGCGCCGCACCGAGTTGCTCGGCACACACCCGCGACCTGCCCTCGCACACTCTCATGCCCTGCGCACACATACCGCGCCAGACGAAAATAAAATCAACTCGTATGCGCCATGCAAATAGGAAGGCAGCCGGGTCTGTGCATGCGAAATACCACAATCAACTTAACAAATCCTTACGTTTCGTATCACTGTCGCGAGACGGTCACGGGCGCAGCATCTCAGGCCGCAGGTCACAGCAGTACTCGCCAGTCGAAAATCTCATCCGAGAGAAGGCGCCGTACGAGATTTCAACTGTCCGAACTGGTTTTGTATGCTTGATATCCGACGGAAAAGTTCACCAACGACGTGCGGTCCACGAATATTCGGCACTCACGATGACGCGCGACGTTTTTACTGCGGTCACTCGGCAGGAAAATCGACGGGCGGAGATTAGCATGAATGATATCACGGGTCGATGAGGGAACAGAGCTGTATGCAGAGAGAGTGCGACGGCGGCGCGGGTCGCGGCGCGACTGGCAGCGGCACTATGCGGAGCTCCGTGCGTAGTGAGTGGCCGTGAGGCGCGGGGACGAGGAAACCCGCCGCGAGTACGGCTCCGGGGGGCGCCGGGCGGGGCGGGGGGTCGGCTCGGGGGGACACGGCTCACGGGGGGAGAGGATTAATCACGTAGTAAGTATGCCCCTCTGAGCCGCACTCCGCCCGCCCGCCCGCGCGCCACAGATAGAACCTGTACTCCACCGATACATAAATAAATACTTAATGCAGCCAAGCAACCAACATGAGCGCTAGTTGTCGTGCCAGCAACACTGAAACCGGACACTTCCTACGAATTCTTGTATCGGCCATTACTACGGAATATTGACGAAGTGTTGTTATAGGTGATAGTAGACTTTAGGTAGAGATAAATACCGTCTCAACTCAACTCGTCCACTTCTTTCTTTGCCACGTCAACTTACATGATGAAATCACGTTAAACTACTGAGTTGTAATAAATAACTCAGTAAAATAACCCTATACACACGGGTTTAACCGTCTGTATAGGGAAAGGTACTAAGTTTGATCACTTGAGTGCTGTACTTCTGATTGTTACCCTTAAATTGCTACAACATAAAACTTTAGCTATATGACAAAATATACTTATCAAAGAAATAGTTCACAATACTTTCCCTAAACAAAGGTGGTTAAACATAGGTATACAAAGGCAAGTACTAAAACCACAGAAGTATTTTCAAAAAAAAAATCTAAGGTCACTATCTCTTATTTTTTTACATAAGTAACTAACGTTTTTATAAATAACCGAGACAAATGCACTTTAAAAAACTTTTTTTGAGATAAATACTAAAATAAATTTCAATCGATTTAGAGACAAACCTAGTAACTTTGACTTCGCGGAAAACTAAACCATTTACGCGCAAACTCACGTTGTAGCATCCATTGCCGAAGTAGGTAGGTACCTACTTGCTACTACAGTGTTTCTGGTACTTTTCCTTACTATCAAATTTAACTACCTTGTAGCTATGTAAAATCATTATTTATCTACCGTGGAATCTTCCAATGTCCCCGACGCGGACGTGTCTACATTACGTCCATTTCATGACATCATTTTGCAAAAGCCTATTTCGTGATCACGCTGGGTCGCATATGTCTATACTATAGGTGGGTAAATAAATAAATATTGCAGGATATTTTACACATTGCCATCTAGCCCAAAGCTAAGTAACTAGACTTGTGTTATGGGTGCTAGACAACGGATATACTAGTCTTATATACTTTTCTTTTGTAAATATATACTTATTATACATAGAAACAACTAAACCACAGACAAAGATCTAAGCTTAAATACATGTCTGAGGCGGGAATCGGACCCGCAACCCCGTGCTTGGCAGTCCGGCATGGTGACCATTGTGCCAACTGGGGTCGTCTAACTAGGTACTAACAATATCATCCATCAGTACTTACAGCTTTTAAATCCATGGAATTAGAAAGAAAACTAGAACATTTATTTCTAAAGATCATGCAAAAGATCACGTTTGAAGTTATTTTGGGATAAAGGTACCTATGCAAGTGAATACAACAAACAGATATTGTTCGAACGGTTCGAACCGCCACAAAGCTGGAACGGTAGATTAACAGCTTTTGTTTCGTTTCAAGTGAAACGTACGCGGAATACTCGACGAACAAAAGGGTTTTAAAATTAACAAAAAGTTACGAGCGTTCAGTGAAACCAATCCGTCGGTAGCTGCGAGAGTACTGACGTGTAATCCCTTCATTGTGGACTCTTTAACCGTAGGTATAATCATTGAAAAATAGATTGCTTGTAAAGACGAAATAGCCCATTGTTCAAATGCTTCTAAAAATTAGGGTTGGTATTTAGCCATAACTGTAAAATACAATTTTAATTATAAATATTCTATTATAACCGTCTGGTGTTATAATGTTCGAAAATAACTTTTTAATTTATTGTTTCAAAACCTACCGAAGACTTATAAAAGTAATAGATAGGTAGGGACTAGGTACCTATAATAATTAAGTATTTTAGATTATCAATATTCTATTATAATTTATAACTCGTCTGGCGTTAAATGCTCGAAAATTACTTTTAAATTTTTTGTGTCTAAACCTACCGAAGACTTCATAGTATAAAATAAAGTCACTTTTCGCCGTCCCTATATCCCTATGTCCCTTTGTATGCTTAGATCTTTGAAACTACGCAACGGATTTTGATGCGGTTTTTTAATAGATAGAGTGATTCAAGAGGAAGGTTTATATGTATAATACATGCATAATATAGCCGTGCGAAGCCGGAGCGCGTCGCTAGTATAGATTAGATTAATAGATTAAAGTAATAGATAGGTAGGGACTAGGCACCTATTATAATTACGTATTTTAGACAATATGTTACTCTTCACAAATCAGTAAAGTTTATAGCTTTTATAAACAAATGAATTCTTCTAAACTAATGTTTACATAGAGTTAGTAGAGTAGGGAACGCGTTGAACTCTTTCGTAGGGCCAATGATCGATTAGCTACGGAGATGCTCGGGCGCGTAAACGAGTTCCACTTCACTCTTCACACTTGGAATTTCGACACGTACTATGTATTTCAAAATCTCGTATCTTTCTATTTAAGTACTACTTATTTAGTAAAATATTATTCAATAAAGCTTATAAACGCGTGAACCTGTGTGTAGTAAACCTATATCGTATTGGATACTAAGTACATGTAAAAGATTCAAAATTACAAGGCGAATGTACAAAGTGTCTGAAATATTGCTATATAAAAAGGGTGAACATTCATATTTCTTTTGTTTTCTACAAACTCAGAAGGTTTTTTTATATCATTTTTTCACCAAAACGCTGTGGATAAAAGTAAAATACAATAAAAGATATCAATATTTAAAACAGTTCTCCTAAATAGTTTTGTCACTAGCGGATATCCTGATATAGCGTAAGTCCTGATACCGTGGAAATATCGAGATAAAAAATAATTTTCCAACTCGGTCCAGGCGTTTTCGAGTAATCGGCAATCGAGTAATCATAAATTTTGAGGTTATGTAAATTCGAAAAACAGCTGATTTTTTAAAACAAAACTTATAATATACTTAAGTAAATGTTTAAGGTTAATGCTCTCCGTGTAAGGAACAGCTGATTTTCAAGTAAATCTAACCTCAAAATTTTCGAAAAAATGTTCGAATTTCCAAAAGTCGTAGAACAAAAGTTGTTTGTTTAGGTGCACAGAAGTAGCCCTCAACGACGTGCTAGTATAATTTCCAATAACCCTGTATAAATACGCGACGCATTGAGAACCACCTCTTTTTATAAAGTCGGATAAAAAGTAGCCTATGTGTTAATCCAGGTGTCCAACTATCGAGTTTTATCGGTCCAGTAATTTTTGCGTGAAGGAGTAACAAACATACATACACACACACAAACTTTCACAATTATAATATTAGTAGGATAGCTATCTGGAACGGCATACACTGTTAGTCTTCGTTTGTAATCTATTCTGTGATGTCTTCATACAAACTATAATAATATTAGTAGGATTAACGACACACCTATATTTGTTGTAAATTAAGCAATTCGTATACCTCTTGCAAGAACTTTAGCTGCTAGAAAATCTAGACATTAAATATTCGTAGGCACTTCTGGGAGGTTGTTAGATTTTAATTGTAAACCATAGAATGTAAACAAGTCTACCAAAGACAATGATTTAATAATTCCAAATGGCGCCAACTCGATTACCGGTGAAGCGTCACATTCATTGGCATACAAAACGAATTCCTTGAATCGGAACAGGTACCCCACGCCAGAGTTGAAATGAAACTTTTGTATATCATACCATTCTACTCGAGTGAGTGCCGCCCGGTGTGGTGGAAAACAAAAAAAAAATATTAACTAACTTTTTTACGGATTTTTTTATTAAAGTAACTATTGTTAAGAAATGGACGATTTCTGTTGTCGCCACTAAAATTCATGTTACATTCCACCTCAGTGACTGTAGCCCTATTTGGAGCTCTCTTATTGTAATCAACAGACGGACTAGTGTCCTAATCCCTACCAGCGAGCGTGTCCCTCCTGGTAGGGATAAGTGGAATTTTTCCTATCCCGTAGGACCCGTACCGTAGGTAGGTAGGAATAGGTGGAAATTGACTTCCACTTATCCCTACCAGTGGTATTTGTTGACAAGTACAATTCAGTTCATAAGAGATCCCTACCAGTGGTATTTGTTGACAAGTACAATTCAGTTCATAAGAGATCCCTAAAAAAGAAGGAAATTATTGTACCTAAATATTTGGTTGTTATTTACTTACATAAAGGTAGTTTTTCGAAGAAAGAGATTTTTCAGCCCATTTGAAAATCTTGTGATTTGTTTATATCAGAGACACCTCTAAGTTCTGGGTTAACACTTTCCTTGTTGCACTTGATGTTAACATTATTTTAGGTTCTTTACCTACTTAATTATTATAAACTAGGTGGTAGGATACATTAGGTACAGTACATGTCGAAGTAAAACGTTTGTCTTGTCCAGTAGGCACGGTGCTATGGTGCGTGACCGCGCCGACCGGCGACCGGAGCAGGTGCGCCCGCGCATGTCCACTGCGTGTATCTGTATTCTGTATACCATACCAGCCGTAATGTCAATAAAGAATCGTGATTCCAAGTGACGTATTGTATGTACACCTATTTACTCAAATTGTATAATATGTGACGTATATTGTATGTTTGGCTTTAATATACGGATCAATGATTGAGTCAAAATTACATATTCATGTTTTGTGTGCATGTGAAATTAGTAGCAATATTTTGGATCGAAAATATTTGCCTTCGTAGTTGGGAAATGGCAAACATGTTGTAAAAACAGCTTTAAGCCTACTAGAAGGAGGCTTAAAGCTGTTAAGCCTCCCTCTGCTACCAGAGCTAGCGGATAAGCATGTTGTAAAACCAGCCCAATCAGAAAACAAGAGAGGCAGAGGACGTCCTCCTTCCTTGGTGAACCAGTATGACAAATCTTCCAAAGAAGCAGCAATTACCTGACTCGTCAATCCTTGACAGTATGTCTTGGTGCCATGAGATAAGGAAAGCTGATCCACCATAGAGCGGGATAAGGAAGAAGAAAGAAGAAGTTGTGAAATGGCAAACACTATACAAATTAAAAAACTAACAACCTGATCAAGGTAGTTATATATGTAGGTACCCAAGTAACACATTTGGTAACAAATAGCTTGCATATAGTATTTTTTTGGAACCTTTAGTAATAAAATCCACCTTGATTAAGTTCTATATAGGTGGTTAGAACCTATATGCAACCTATATATTACCAAAGGGAGAAAAATTGCAACTCATTTATAGTTGCAGAAGCGTTGCATAAGAGTTCGAATTGTTACCCTGAGTGGTACTTGGAACTAACGGTGCAAATTGCGCGCTGTGAATGAATGATTGAACGATAAAGCGATACATTCATTCGTTGAGTGATTAATTTGTCATAACTAGTCTTATTTTCGGCGGAGATAAACGAAAAACGGTGTGCTTTGTTCTATTGTGTTAATTGTGACAGCCATATTGCATCTATTTGGTGAGTATTAAAAAAGTACGTGTAAACCGCAGCATAATATCATGGAGCCCTTTCAAATGGTTTTTTATCGTGAAACCATGGTATATTTACTAAGTAAATTTTGATGCGCCTACAATTTAATCAAAAAATATCAAAAAATATATGCTGATCAAATAAATAAGATAATACTTTACAACAATTTGGTTGTTAAAAACCTAACATTATAGTTTCACAAAAAGTATAATGTCAACAACAGTTATTAAAACTTATTTTGTTAAATGTTATTGTAATAAAATACCATTAAACAAAATGCTTTTCAAGGTTATTATTTTTAAACATGGCGATTTAAAGTAGACCTTTTAGTTCTTATTTTCACTCATTTGTTACCTTATTGGAACTCTTAAGCCCAAAAATCACTCATTAGTACCTAGTAGTGATATTTTTCACTTCACAGGTCTTGCTGTCTCTACTTTGAATTGGGGATCCTCAAGACCTGTACAAAACCCATTGTGAAGGTTAATAAAGTAAAAAAAAAGTAAAATTTACTTAACTTGTAAAGTCGAGGACTGTCTGTACAACTGTCTGTGCAACTGTCTGTTGTCTGTGCAACTGTCTGTTGTCTGTGCAACTGTCTGTTGTCTGTGCAACTGTCTGTTGTCTGTGCAACTGTCTGTACAACTGTCTGTCACTGACTGGTACTGTCTGGTACTGTCTGGTACTGTCTGGTACTGTCTGGTACTGTCTGGTACTGTCTGGTACTGTCTGGTACTGTCTGGTACTGTCTGGTACTGTCTGGTACTGTCTGGTACTGTCTGGTACTGTCTGGTACTGTCTGGTACTGTCTGGTACTGTCTGGTACTGTCTGGTACTGTCTGGTACTGTCTGGTACTGTCTGGTACTGTCTGGTACTGTCTGGTACTGTCTGGTACTGTCTGGTACTGTCTGGTACTGTCTGGTACTGTCTGGTACTGTCTGGTACTGTCTGGTACTGTCTGGTACTGTCTGGTACTGTCTGGTACTGTCTGGTACTGTCTGGTACTGTCTGGTACTGTCTGGTACTGTCTGGTACTGTCTGGTACTGTCTGGTACTGTCTGGTACTGTCTGGTACTGTCTGGTACTGTCTGGTACTGTCTGGTACTGTCTGGTACTGTCTGGTACTGTCTGGTACTGTCTGGTACTGTCTGGTACTGTCTGGTACTGTCTGGTACTGTCTGGTACTGTCTGGTACTGTCTGGTACTGTCTGGTACTGTCTGGTACTGTCTGGTACTGTCTGGTACTGTCTGGTACTGTCTGGTACTGTCTGGTACTGTCTGGTACTGTCTGGTACTGTCTGGTACTGTCTGGTACTGTCTGGTACTGTCTGGTACTGTCTGGTACTGTCTGGTACTGTCTGGTACTGTCTGGTACTGTCTGGTACTGTCTGGTACTGTCTGGTACTGTCTGGTACTGTCTGGTACTGTCTGGTACTGTCTGGTACTGTCTGGTACTGTCTGGTACTGTCTGGTACTGTCTGGTACTGTCTGGTACTGTCTGGTACTGTCTGGTACTGTCTGGTACTGTCTGGTACTGTCTGGTACTGTCTGGTACTGTCTGGTACTGTCTGGTACTGTCTGGTACTGTCTGGTACTGTCTGGTACTGTCTGGTACTGTCTGGTACTGTCTGGTACTGTCTGGTACTGTCTGGTACTGTCTGGTACTGTCTGGTACTGTCTGGTACTGTCTGGTACTGTCTGGTACTGTCTGGTACTGTCTGGTACTGTCTGGTACTGTCTGGTACTGTCTGGTACTGTCTGGTACTGTCTGGTACTGTCTGGTACTGTCTGGTACTGTCTGGTACTGTCTGGTACTGTCTGGTACTGTCTGGTACTGTCTGGTACTGTCTGGTACTGTCTGGTACTGTCTGGTACTGTCTGGTACTGTCTGGTACTGTCTGGTACTGTCTGGTACTGTCTGGTACTGTCTGGTACTGTCTGGTACTGTCTGGTACTGTCTGGTACTGTCTGGTACTGTCTGGTACTGTCTGGTACTGTCTGGTACTGTCTGGTACTGTCTGGTACTGTCTGGTACTGTCTGGTACTGTCTGGTACTGTCTGGTACTGTCTGGTACTGTCTGGTACTGTCTGGTACTGTCTGGTACTGTCTGGTACTGTCTGGTACTGTCTGGTACTGTCTGGTACTGTCTGGTACTGTCTGGTACTGTCTGGTACTGTCTGGTACTGTCTGGTACTGTCTGGTACTGTCTGGTACTGTCTGGTACTGTCTGGTACTGTCTGGTACTGTCTGGTACTGTCTGGTACTGTCTGGTACAGTCTGGCACCGTCTGGCACCGTCTGGCACTGTCTGGCACTGTTTGGAACTGTCTGACACTATCTGTAACTGTCTGGAATGAAACTAATGTACGGAACCCTCAGCGCGTGAGTACGACTCGCACTCGACCCGTTATTATTTTAATTAGATCTTGTGGTTCTAAATGAGAAAAAAATGGAACCGATATACGCTTTACAGTGGCATATAAGAGTATATTAGACCTTACAAAGGCAATTACACTAAGGTTCCAAATGAGCTTCAATAATAACTCTTAAGCCACTACAAGTGATAAATAACTCATATATACTACTTATTTAGTACTAAAGGTGCCAAATGAGGGAAAAATACCACTTATTAGGGCACAGTTCTTTAGGGGGGATTTTAAGATGTCATATGCCTCTTTGAGTTCTAAAAGAGAGAAAATTAAAACCTTTATGCGCCTATGAGTAATAGATTCGGCTTAATGCTACCATAGGTAATAAAGAAGAAACAAAAATCCCTCTAAAGCAACCATTAGTGATAAGAGTTACTCATTTGCAAATTCGAGTGCTGTTTGCATCTTTAAGTAATACCAAACACTCTTGCATCACTAATATGCTACCTACAGTTGCAAAATAAGTTCCAAAATTCACTAACGTGCTACTTGGGTACCCAAGTAACACATTTGGTAATAAATAGCTTGCATATAGTATTTTTTTGGAACCTTTAGTAATAAAATCCACCTTGATTAAGTTCTATATAGGTGGTTAGAACCGATATGCAACCTATATATTACCAAAGGGAGAAAAATTGCAACTCATTTATAGTTGCAGAAGCGTTGCATAAGAGTTCGAATTGTTACCCTGAGTGGTACTTGGAACTAACGGTGCAAATTGCGCGCTGTGAATGAATGATTGAATGATAAAGCGATACATTCATTCGTTGAGTGATTAATTTGTCATAACTAGTCTTATTTTCGGCGGAGATAAACGAAAAACGGTGTGCTTTGTTCTATTGTGTTAATTGTGACAGCCATATTGCATCTATTTGGTGAGTATTATTTTTTATCGTGAAACCATGGTATATTTACTTAGTAAATTTTGATGCGCCTACAATTTAATCAAAAAATATCAAAAAATATATGCTGATCAAATAAATAAGATAATACTTTACAACAATTTGGTTGTTAAAAACCTAACATTATAGTTTCACAAAAAGTATAATGTCAACAACAGTTATTAAAACTTATTTTGTTAAATGTTATTGTAATAAAATACCATTAAACAAAATGCTTTTCAAGGTTATTATTTTTAAACATGGCGATTTAAAGTAGACCTTTTAGTTCTTATTTTCACTCATTTGTTACCTTATTGGAACTCTTAAACCCAAAAATCACTCATTAGTACCTAGTAGTGATATTTTTCACTTCACAGGTCTTGCTGTCTCTACTTTGAATTGGGGATCCTCAAGACGGGTACAAAACCCATTGTGAAGGTTAATAAAGTAAAAAAAAAGTAAAATTTACTTAACTTGTAAAGTCGAGGACTGTCTGTACAACTGTCTGTCAACTGTTTGTGCAACTGTCTGTTGTCTGTGCAACTGTCTGTTGTCTGTGCAACTGTCTGTTGTCTGTGCAACTGTCTGTACAACTGTCTGTCACTGACTGGTACTGTCTGAAACTGTCTGGTACTGTCTGGTACTGTCTGGTACTGTCTGGAACTGTCTGGAACTGTCTGGTACTGTCTGGTACTGTCTGGTACTGTCTGGAACTGTCTGGAACTGTCTGGTACTGTCTGGTACTGTCTGGTACTGTCTGGAACTGTCTGGAACTGTCTGGTACTGTCTGGTACTGTCTGGTACTGTCTGAAACTGTCTGGTACTGTCTGGTACTGTCTGGTACTGTCTGGTACTGTCTGGTACTGTCTGGTACTGTCTGGAACTGTCTGGAACTGTCTGGTACTGTCTGGTACTGTCTGGTACTGTCTGGTACTGTCTGGTACTGTCTGGTACTGTCTGGTACTGTCTGGTACTGTCTGGTACTGTCTGGTACTGTCTGGTACTGTCTGGTACTGTCTGGTACTGTCTGGTACTGTCTGGTACTGTCTGGTACTGTCTGGTACTGTCTGGTACTGTCTGGTACAGTCTGGTACAGTCTGGTACTGTCTGGTACTGTCTGGTACTGTCTGGTACTGTCTGGTACTGTCTGGTACTGTCTGGTACTGTCTGGTACTGTCTGGTACTGTCTGGTACTGTCTGGTACTGTCTGGTACTGTCTGGTACTGTCTGGTACTGTCTGGTACTGTCTGGTACTGTCTGGTACTGTCTGGTACTGTCTGGTACTGTCTGGTACTGTCTGGTACTGTCTGGTACTGTCTGGTACTGTCTGGTACTGTCTGGTACTGTCTGGTACTGTCTGGTACTGTCTGGTACCGTCTGGTACCGTCTGGTACCGTCTGGTACCGTCTGGTACCGTCTGGTACCGTCTGGCACCGTCTGGCACCGTCTGGCACCGTCTGGCACCGTCTGGCACCGTCTGGCACTGTCTGGCACTGTTTGGAACTGTCTGACACTATCTGTAACTGTCTGGAATGAAAGTAATGTACGGAACCCTCAGCGCGTGAGTACGACTCGCACTCGACCCGTTATTATTTTAATTAGATCTTGTGGTTCTAAATGAGAAAAAAATGGAACCGATATACGCTTTACAGTGGCATATAAGAGTATATTAGACCTTACAAAGGCAATTACACTAAGGTTCCAAATGAGCTTCAATAATAACTCTTAAGCCACTACAAGTGATAAATAACTCATATATACTACTTCTTTAGTACTAATGGTGCCAAATGAGGGAAAAATACCACCTATTAGGGCACAGTTCTTTAGGGGGGATTTTGAGATGTCATATGCCTCTTTGAGTTCTAAAAGAGAGAAAATTAAAACCTTTATGCGCCTATGAGTAATAGATTCGGCTTAATGCTACCATAGGTAATAAAGCAGAAACAAAAATCCCTCTAAAGCAACCATTAGTGATAAGAGTTACTCATTTGCAAATTCGAGTGCTGTTTGCATCTTTAAGTAATACCAAACACTCTTGCATCACTAATATGCTACCTACAGTTGCAAAATAAGTTCCAAAATTCACTAACGTGCTACTTGGGTAGTAACTAATAGTCTATATCTATATTATAAAGAGAAAAGATATGATTGCTTGTTTGAAATGAATACGCTCCGACACTACTGGACTGATTTTGATTAAACTTTAATTGACGACACATTGCTTCATTGGAAGTCATAGGTTACCTTTTATCCCGATATTCCCACGGGATTCCCACGTGAAAACGCGGTTCGCTGTTCGTAGTATATTATTTAATTACAACGAGTTTTAGGTGCTTACTACATAGATAGGTTAGGTAGAGACATTTTACATTCAACGAATTAGAAGTTAATGAATTGATTCATTACAATGAACCCGCTACAAAAGACCGTTAACTATCTTCATTATAAATCCATGCCCTTTTCACTCGTTCCTCGTGATTGCATTTGAGACGTAGGTACTGTAGATAGGTAACTTAAGTAACTTGGTTTGTTGACTCCTGACGACTCGCTTATCTGGATAGCAGACGTCTGGCATCCCACGCCTCAACTCTACGGGTAGGTTAGGTACTCGCTTGAATTATAATGATACAATTTTAACCTAACAACAATCTATCAAATATATGGAAAATTTTACGAGCTAATTCAACATACTGTTTTATCACGAAACTATTACTTTCCTACTTATTTACATAAATAATAACTTACATACTGTAGGTTATTTTATTACATTCAATCAAGAAATTCTACCTAGAAGAAATTGTATATTAATACTACTTTGTAGCTAAATATATTATCTTATTCTGTCAAGAAATCAAGCATACTGTTTTTTTTACGACGGAACTTTACGTACTTTCTTGCCTATTTACATAAATATTAACTACTTTAGGTTATTTTATTAAATTCATTCAAGAAATTCTACCTAGAAGAAATTGTATATTTATAGTACTTTGTAGCTAAATATATTATCCTAATTCTCTGCGATGCTATATTTTTGAATCAAAGTCCAAACTGAAAGAGTTTTTACGTCATGTTATCACATGCAGGTACTTACTTCTAAGTATCCAAAGTAGGTGCAGAGTGGCTATCGGTGCGATATGATAATTATTAATTACCTATATTAAATGATTACCCAGTAGAAGATACAAGTCCAAAGATCGAAAATCAAATTGTTAATCACTAGCCTACGTACTGTGTTTCTGAATACCTACTTATTGCACAATTTAACAACGATCTCAGCGTTTTGTGAACGAGGAACATAAAAAAGGGAACGCTGTATTAACATTATTTAGTTTAAATCTGGCTCGGACATGTGCAGAGTTCATTAGTCTTTGCAGTCAGTTGATGCTCAGAATTGTGCAACAAACGCGTCAAATGCATTTAGGTTTATTATTATCTGCCATTTAGACTATTCCTCTGAAGCGCGCCAGACATGTGTAATGCCGAATTATATGCAGCGCGATGCTGACAGCATGCAAATAAGCTGTTAGTACGCAAAACTTGGCATGGAATACAAAACACTCGTTGTTAATTCCTTCATACTAAAGACCATTTTACAATCTTACTCTTTACCAAAAGCAATTGTAAACTTATGCGGTGAAGTGTAGGTACACTTCCTACACTGATATTTTACTGTTGAAATGATAATGCAAAAGGTTTGTCTGCACCGAAATACTGGTTATAATAATGTATGTACAGTCGGAATACCAATTAGCTGAACCCCACATTACCCAGAGCTCACTCGCACATCTGTAAGGTTGTAAATTAATGTTACCTGATTCTGTTTTTTTTAACAATATCCCATACAATACAATTATATAAAAAATAACGTAATAGGTAAAAATACTACATTTTCACAGATGTGCGAAAGCTCTGGGTCACGTGGGGTTCAGCTAATTGGTATTTCGACTGTACGAACGAGTATAACAGCAGCACACAGACTGTCTGGGGAGCTTGTTTGTATCTAGGTTTATACAGGAAATCTAGATTAAATTGTGGTTTGTGTTTGCACGTGTTCGGTTCCGTCGAGTGAAACTGAACTGAGTTTGAAGACTTAGAAGATATTGTTTAGAAGTTCGAATTGTTAAAGTGATCGAAAAAACATTAACAAAGATATCTTTTACGAATTGGTTTATAAACCGTTGAGCGTGTTTCCGTAACTAGTTTATAACTGACCAGTGACATAATCTATATATATATAAATCAATGCCACTTTTCGTTGTACTTTATAACTCAAGAACGGGCTCACTTATCCAAACCAAATGTTTAAGCTTTGTTCGGACTATTAAGTAGATGGTCTATGTGAATTTTGCACAAAATCGGTCAAGCGGTTCTCCATTTATCACATTTTTTTATATGTTAAAACAACGTTTGCCGGGACAGCTAGTTCTCTTTATACATTGATCATTAGTGTAAGGTACATTACCTGCTTGTTCTTAAATTATATACAATTTAATTACACGGCGCGGCGCCATGAAGCTCCAAGCTAAGAATTACTTGTGTTATGGCAGTTGGACAACGAATGCTTACATAGCTATTTTGATTTTGTTAATATACTTACTCATTATACAGACAGAACACCCAAACTGCAAACGATTAGAACATAAACTTTAATTTGTCAAAAAATCATACTTATATATACTTATATACTTTTCTGTGGAGGCATGAGATCAAGTAACTTATACTATTATAATGACCAGCGAGATAGAGTGCAAAGTTATGGCGTTTTGTTGCTATTTTTAAGTTTATTAACATTTCTATCAATAAATGATAGAAATTGATACATAGTTGAAACAAATCCAATCTGCTATATCAGTATTATGTGAAAATCATTTTCCACTTAACACATATTTAAACTCAACCGTTAAAAAACTCGACAGCGCTCTATCAAAAACCAGAAACACGCAGACATATCATATGTTATGTAAACTAGCCTCAATAATTGTACCTGGTGCTATATTTTGGCGTAGTCTGACCCGTCCAGTCTGCCACTGATCTATTTCAGACGATGCCTACGCATTCCCCTTCAGTCCACTTCATTTGTTTGCCATATAAATTGCTTGTCATTATTGGCGACGCTGTCTGGTCACAGATATTTTGATTGTGTACTATTTTCTATAAGTAGGACTAATTTATTGGTATAGAGTTTGTTGAATGCGGAATTGAGTAGGTAATATTTATTCGAATTTATTTGTTTATACTTACTTCGAAATGAGTGGGTTCCAGAAGGTGCCTTTACGTGCTTTGTCAATTTATTTGATTACTGCTGGTTTGGGCTTAACAGTAAGGGTTTTATAGAGTGGGTAGATGAAAACATATACTTTTTATGCATGTCCTTTTGTGGGTAGGTACTTTCGAAATTTCACCATTTTCCCTTTCTTCATTTCACCTAATAATACGAAGTGCTTTCAACGCGAAATCATTTTCGTGTTGGTAAGATTATTTTTACGTACGATTCGTACGGCCTATTTTCCTATCATTTATGCCACATTTAAAGTACCTAAATAACTTGGAAATGATATCGTTTAAAGAAGGATGAAACTGACTCTTCGTATTTTTTATTTTTTTGGTAAAAAATCAGTAATATTAAAAACCGAAGTTTTCTTTACTTTTTTTACGGTTAACGAAAGTGTCCAACGTTTTCTGATTCTTCTAGGTAATTATTTAAAATCTATGTAATTATTATGCATTGAATTGCATCACACAGTGGCATGGCATTGCAATTAACACAAATGCCTAATAGCTTCATTGCTTCGTTGCTCATACGGTCTACCTACGCTCTAATAGTGTGCGCACTATTAGAGTATACGTAATTACTATATAAAACACCTTTACAATGTTTCGAGTTTATAAACATTAAATAAATAAACGAAAATAACCCAACATTTTTGAAAAAAAATACTTAAACAATTTTTATAATTTTTTTGAAATGAAAACTTCTTATGGCGCGTTGGGCACTTTTGTGGGTGAGCATTTTCAGCCGTTCTCGCGACATACGACAGATTTTCTCGCGACAGATGAGATTTTACACAGATATACAGTTTTTTAATTTGGCTGTGAGTGTATTAAGACGTACATATGGTATTTTTTAACGGACGACTATTGACGGACGACAAATGTCGGACGACTATTTGTCGGACGACTATTGACGGACGACAAATGTCGGACTACTATTTGTCGGACGACTATTTTTTTTTTTTTCATCTAAAACTCTTTTTGCGTATGTTCTCGCGACAGATGAGATTTTACACAGATATACAGTTTTCACTTCTGTTTTAGTATTTGTTGTTTGTTTGTTGTGTAAATGTCAACTCTCTAGCTATCATGGTTAATGAGATACAGCCTAGTGACAGACAAGACGGACGGACAGTGAAGTCTTAGTAATAGGGTCCTGTTTTTACCCTTTGGGTAGGGAACCCTAAAAACAAATAGTTGATAGATAGTTACTATGAAACAACCAAACGATTGTTCACTTATTTTTCAGCTGTCAAACAGCCCCAGCTTAGACAAGATTACTTTCCATTATTGATATCGCCAATCGACACATTTTTTGTATGAAATTGTAATGATTGAAATAAAGCATTTTTTTTTTATATATAAATAAATATTGCAGGACATTCCACACATCGCCATCTAGCTCCAAGCTAAGTAACAAGACACAAGACTTGTGTTATGGGTTATGGGGCGGGAATCGAACCCGCAACCCTTTGTTGGCAGTCCGGCATGGTGACCATTGCGCCAACTGGGTCGGCAATAATTGGCAAAGGATGAAACTTATTTATCATTTTTTTCTCAAACGCAAGACCACGTGACTTTTCGTTGGTCTCAAATTCATACAAAAAAAGTCTGTCGATTGGCGATATCAGAAAAGTGTAGTCTGTCTGCCTTCACCCTAACTAAATAATGAAAATTCACATAGATGATAATTATGTAGGTTGATACATAAAGGTATATTGCTTACACAACTGTAAACCGAGTGCTATCCATATCATGAAATGTTTAACAACAGTTAACTACACTTCTGTAAAACTTACTTACTAGTGTATGTTATAGGAAGAAATTGGAGTCGCAAGTTATAGTAAACAGAATATAGAGTAAGCGTGCGAAGTCATATTTTTTTCCCAGAACCCACTCAAAGCAACATTGTTCTGCTCTGAAATTATTATGTTCAAAGAGAACGCGTTAGCTGAGTTAGCGATGACTTGTTTTTGTTTCCTTGTACAAATACGGTCTGCTACATGTTTGTCTCATTGATTTTGAGCTGCTAAAAAACGCTCTTCAGACTTTATCTAATAATTAAGCCATAATGTATTAGCTTACTGTAGCTAACTTACATATTTATTTAGGTTATACCAACTAAAAAACGATAAAAGTGACTCTGAAAATCCCGACCTAACCTTTGATGTCGATGATGAAGTATCTATCTATATAATCTATACTAATATTATAAAGCTGAAGAGTTTGTTTGTTTGTTTGAACGCGCTAATCTCAGGAACTGCTGGTTCGAATTGAAAAATTTATTTTTGTGTTGGATAGTCCATTTATCGAGGAAGGCTATAGGCTACTTTTTATTTTGATATTCCCACAGGATCGAGACTTACGCGGGTGAAACCGCGGGGCGCAGCTAGTAGTAGTAAATGTCTAAGTACAAGTAAGTATATAACTTTTGCTAATAATTTACATTCTACTTATGAAATAACGTGCTAAATTAAAACCTATTACTAAGTGCTTGCCTACCTATTAGTCTTTCATCCATAATAATATAAATAAACAACTAAACAGCGAACACATGTTTATGGATGAATGGCAAATGAACATATTAATTACGTCATGTTCGCTTAAAGTGCAATGAGCAGTTAGTGGCAAAACACGCAGTTTTAAGTCTTTGTTATACGGTTGATAGTATCACGTTGCATTGTCAGACTTTATTGGTGTTCTGTACCCCATACATCAAAGTGTCGTGACCACCGTTTGGGAATGCGTCACTCATTACCAGTTATTTTAATTGCATTCTGATGGTCTGGCCAAGATTCTGCATGAGAAATTTCTTTTTAAATGTCACAATGCAATATTCATTAAAGCTAGTAAAAGCATTTCAAGAATATCTTGTTCAAGAATTACCTCTAATTCTTACTGTGAAATTACTTTTGTGATAGAGACAGTCATTCAGATTTAAATCCATTGTCTTATTAAGTAGGTATTTAGGTATTCGCTTTCTTTATTTATCCTCTAACTAAAGTTTGTTAAAATTATTTATTATGTATTGTCATGTCTTTGTTTCTTTAATTAGGTGCTCATTTGCATCGTAGATTCCAAGACTTTTTGTTTTAAACATTTCTTTATTTCTCAGTGATTAGGCTAAGTAATTTGCCTAATACCTAAATTAAATAAAAATGATGGTAGAATTCCAAAGAGAATAAAGAAATAATAAATATCACATTATCATATCAATTCTAATATCCTACAATTTTCCTTCTTCACTACAGATTTGGAGATTCTAGCTGTTTGTTTGTATTTGGTAATAGTTGACTGGTCGTTGTCGTTTTTTACAAGACAATGGACATGACAATTACAGGAAAATATAAGGAGATAGTTTTTAGCTGGTTGCGGAGTTTCTAATACTTTAACCTATGTTGGTTTCTAAGCGTGATTATGCCTTAGTTGAAACCACATCGACTTATGTAATTTCATCAAAATCGGTCCAGTAGTTTCGGATCCTATTCAATGCAAACAAACAATCAAAACCTTACTCTTAGAAAAACTTTTTTCGAATAATGCCACCTTTACCAAAATAAAAAATCTAAATGCAGATATTAAATATTTTTAGAAAATAAAGGAAGTTCTCCTAAAGGTTTTCTCTTAGCTACAGCGGTTTTGCATGGGACCTGCCTTTACTGACTCCCTCAAACCCTCCGATCTCATTTTAAATTAGTTCTTATTGCCCCCCCTCCCTATAAATATACTCTCTCTACTCTACTCTCTATAATCTTTAACTATGACTCATAACGTTCCATCCGTTAGGAGTCAACCAAATTAACCACGCTGTTCGTACAGTCACATTACCAATTAGCTGAACCCCACGTGACCCAAAGCTCACTCGCATATCTGTAAAAAATATAGTATTTATCTATTTTATTTTTAATAAGTATTGTATTGTATAGTACCTATATTGTTTAAAAAAAAACAGAATCAGGTAACATTACTTTATAACCTTACAGATTTGCGAGTGAGCTCTAGGTCACGTGGGGTCAGCTAATTGGTAATGTGACTGTACAGTACCCACACTCGAAATTTTAATATTTAAAAATTACGTGTCACGTTGTTTGTGCGCGATGGACTCCTAAACTACTATAACCGATTTTAATCAAATTTGCACACCGTGTGCAGTTTGATCCAACTTGAAAGATAGGATAGCTTATATCTTAATTTATCCCGATATTCCCACGGGATCGGGAGTTACGCGGGTGAAACCGCGGAACCCAGCTAGTATAGTATAATACTATAATTTATAGTAGGGATGGCAACCCTAACTGAGGACATTATCTAGTAAATTATTGTTATAAAGTAAACAGACATAATGTTAATAGGATCTTTTAATTACACTTTAATTACAAAACTCTTGACAATAGCACAGGATAAAATATATGAGGTTTAAATAAATTCATATTGCGTAGACGTGGTGTAGGTTAATTAAAACTTAAAATAGCACAATCTTAAGATAATAATATATTATTACTAGCTGCGCCCCGCGGTTTCACCCGCGTAAGTCCGATCTTTCTCACCGTTTAAACCTTCCCTGGACTACGACAAACATGTCAAAACCAAAATCATATAAATCGGTTCAGCCATTCTCGAGTTTTAGCGAGACTAACGAACAGCAATTGATTTTTATATATAGAGACTAGCTGCGCCCCGCGGTTTCACCCGCGTTAGTCCCGATCCCGTGGTAATATCGGGATAAAAAGTAGCCTTTGTGTTAATCCAGGTCTCCAGCTATCTAGATACCGAGTTTCATCGCAAACGGTCCAGTAGTTTTTTCGTGAAGGAGTAACAAACATACATACACACACACTCACACACACACTCACACACACACAAACTTTCACTTTTATAATATTAGTAGGAGTAGGAAGGATATGGAAAGTGACAAACAGTGGACAAAAGATTCCTACGTACCATATTTCTAAAACTATACTGTATAGCAATGGAAAAAAACCGGCCAAGTGCTTTTCTGCTAAGGGTTCTGTACCAATTTTTTTCTGTTTTTAGTATTTTTTGTTATGTATAGTGGCACAACAGAAATACATCATATGTAAAAATTTCAACTGTAGCTATCACGGTTCATGAGATAGAGCGTGTTGACAGACAGACAATGGAGTATCTTAGTAAAAAGGTCCCGTTTTTACCCTTTGGTTACAGAACCCTAAAAATAAGCTACGTAAACTCATTTCGCATGGTGTCAAACGTAAAATAAATATGATTTGTTAAAAGTAACTAATTTAATGCTGTATAGTTGACGCCTCAGACTACAATTTATTGTAGTCTGAGGTTGACGCTGATCACAATATTCTCCTACTTAAAATACTTATCATTCTGGATTGTACATACCTACACATAAACAAAAAGCAAGGTAAGAAACTATAAAAAATACAGGTACCTACAGTCCCCAGAAAAAAAGGTTCGTCCTCAGCACGATGCTACAGCAAGAAGCCCCAGCGCTGATTTTCAGTACCTACGTATTACGCTTGGCAAATGAAGTCATTCATTAAATAGATTATTTTAATTAGCCATAGTAAACTGTTTAGCGTTATTTTCATTAATTTCTTTTATTAAAGTCGCATCTGACTAAGTAATAAGTAGGAAGAACTTATTTAGTTAGTAGCAAGTAGGTAGTGCCTATATCTGTATCTAATAGGCACTGCGCGATATTCTATTCCGTATCTGTAGATATAGGTGACTTTATATCGATCTTTCTTAGATTGACTCTCAACGAATTCCCTTCGCGGATCCCTTAGGAGATTCTATAAGATCTAATTTAAAACTAATCGTCGTTTCATTGTCGTCAAGTAGGTATGTGACATTGTCATACTTATTTATAAATTTATTATCTATCGTTTTCCTGGAAACCTCTAAGATGAATATTTAATTACAGAACCGTTTACAAGTAATAGGTTTCGCTGAAATGATATTTTGTACAATTCTCGACTTGTAACCTCTCTCTGTCTACATTGGAGGCGTGAATATTTACGAAACTAAATTATTTAGCTGTAGGTAGAAGAAATCGTGACTCGTATTCGTTCTTTGCCACAAAATTACTTTATTTTTGTACATAAATAGGTACCTAACCAATCCTACCTAACGTTTATGTATTCAATCAAAAATATTGCATGGCATCAACATTATTTTTTTTTTTTTTTCCTTCTGACGGCAGATATTTCACGCATAACACCAAAGGTTTTGTGGTGTTTTGCGCATTAGTAGAAATACTTATTTAAAATACCAACTACGCAAAACAACAACTACACAATTCCACAAACGCAAAACACCACTTTGTAATTTTGGAGTGGAAACGCAAAACACCACCTTATAAATTCTAAATCGGAAAAAGCCAAGCTAGGCTGTGGCTGGGCCAAGGAAATTAAAAACAACTCACCATCGAAAAAAAAAAACGACGTCTAAATTATTTTTCTCGCATTATTTCTAACCTACCTAAGTATATTTCTTCCCAAGTATTTTTTTCAGTGGTTTCAAATTATTATTTTCTTGTACATATAAAGGACCAGCTATTTTAGGCAAATCTGAGTGTAGGTTACGTAAATATAAAGGCACTTATCATCAGAACATATTTTAATCATATAAATTACATACCCATCGGCATTATTTTACCACAACACTTAATCCACTCACTAAAAGGTATTAAACTAATTAACTCAAATAAATGGTACAACCATAAAAAGGTTCGGACATCAAGAAGCTACTGCGACAGAATGAACCACGTTCCGTCATTTCATTCCTATTTATAGACACAAAACAGTAGTCAAGATGGCAGCGCCCTGACGTATACATCAAATGAAGCACTGTATTGTTGACTTTCCTTCAGTCGTTTTCGTTTTGTTACTGACATACATGAGTTTTTTGAAGAATTAATACATCAACATTTAACACGTCTTATTTATCGACAGTAAAATAGTGGTAAGTAGGTACATTTAAAATTGTTAAAAATATCTACCTGTACCTAATAGCAGTTACATGCACTTGCACAAATGCACTTTATGTTATTCAAAACTAACTGCGCCCTGCTGTTTTACTCATGTCCTGTCCTGAGAATTAACACCCAAAAACACAAAAAAAAACGATTTGGTGCACTCGTTCGGAAATTATGCGCGTACATTTCGGCGATTCATTTTTATTTATATAGAAGAGGATAGAATATGCTTTATTTATTTTCCTACAAACTTTACCTACTTTTGACAAAATATTTTATTTACGACTATGATTCTAACTCTATGCTTCTCATCTATACTCCTACTAATATTATAAATGTGAAAGTTTTTGTGTGCGTGTGTGTATGTATGTTTGTTACTCCTTCACGCAAAAACTACTAGACCGATTGCGATGAAACTCGGTATGTAGAAAGCTGGAGACCTGAATTAACACGTATGCTACTTTTTATCTCGATATTCCCACGGGATCGGGACCTACGCGGGTGAAACCGCGGGTCGCAGCTAGTAATATTAAGCTGAAGAGTTTGCTTGTTTGAACGCGCTAATCTCAGGAACTAGGTACTTGTTCGAATTGAAAAAATATTTTTGTGTTGGATAGGATAGTCCATTTATCGAAGAAGGCTATAGGCTATTTTTATCCCATGTAGTAACATGGTGAAAACACCAATTTAATATTTTCCCTTCGCAATATTAATGATTTTTTGTAACTGACAGTACTTAGTAGTACTTGGTAGGGACAGGTGGAACTTTTTTTCCACCTATCCCCACTAGTAGCTCAACGGTAGGGATAGGTGGAAAAAAAATCCGCTTATCCCTACCAGGGGGATACACTGGCAGGGATTAGGACACTAGGCCATATTCCCACGGGATCGGGAGTTACGCGGGTGAAATCGCGGAGCATTGCTAGTGACTTATACAAAAGCCTGTATTGGTCACAAGGGGGCGGGGAACGTTACCTGGGAACTTGACATGACACCATTTATTGAGGAATTGGGTCACAATTCGTGCCCGCGTACCAAAAAAAAACGTTAATTAGGTCAATGAAAGGTTTCCAATATGTTTTATTAATATCTTAAATAGAATACTCTCGTTTTGTTATTATTCAATCGTTTTGAAACTGAAACTTTTCAGGTAAAATTAGAATTATTATCAAAATAATCACTACATAGTATAAAACAAAGTCGCTTTTTCTGTCCCTATATCCCTTTGTATGCTTAAATCTTTAAAACTACGCAACGGATTTTGATGCGGTTTTTTTAAATAGATAGAGTGATTCAAGGGGAAGGTTTATATGTATAATACATGCATAATATAGGTACCCGTGCGAAGCCGGAGGGGGTCGGTAGTAATATATATTAGATGCCTTTGATTTATCCTACTAATATTATAAATTCTATAGTTTTAAAGATGTTTTATACGATGTAGTGATTCAGTTCCGTTCCATTCTATTACTAAAGACTATTCTATTTAAAAGAACAAATAAAATGAATTTATAAGAAGTAAATAAACAAGATTAAATTTGCATCCCCTTCCTCTGCCGCTATATAGGTCAGGTCGCGATATCTCGGGGTTGGTTGGATGCAACGCTGCCCCGGTAACCTAGTTCATGACAAGGGCACCCCCTCCCTACATTAGGGGTGCCAAAATATTCCGCCGTTTCCGTTGAAATATAGGTACCTAGAGTCAATTATCTTTATTTTTTATTCTGTAAGTTAAACTAATTAACCGTGTCGTCGTAGAAATGTTTTCGCACACATTTCAGTTGTTTTTAAATTGTGAAAAGCCAGACGTATATTTATTTTGTTTTTGAAGTTAAAGTTATGTTTATTCTATAGTTAAGTTCGTTGCGGTCAGTATTTAGATAATTAGAAACTGAACAAGTGGAAAATCTGCCGGTCATTGCTTGATGTTTTGGGGTTTAAAGGTTTAAAGCTTTTAAAATAATTTGTAAAACTTTTTATTTTAAAATAAGTAGGTTGAATAGTTTTTTCTTTTTTTACATGTCTGGCATCCCTAACCGCCTAGCAACATCGCCATACATCAAGAGCTCCCAGTCTCTCCCTAGTTACCCTTCTCTGCCCTTCAAAGGGTGTATCTTCAAACATTTGCAGAGGTCTACAGAAACTGGGTACGGCTATCTTATGATGTGCTGCATTTCCTAATGGGCTGTAGGTTATTGAAAGCTTCTGGCTTGTATGCTATGTGCTTAAAGAGAAAGCTTTGTAACATTTACATATCCTTATTTATAAAAACACTAGCTTGATGTACTTGTATACAAACTGTTTTCCGCAATTAGATCCTTTTTAATTGGATCCTTTTTGCGCGAGGATGGAGTAGACTTGCCCAGCACCTACTGCCCTCTCAGCTTAGTCGACCATGTCCAAAAGAGAGAACTTGTCAAAACTTCTGGAGCCAACTAAGCCGCTGGTTTCATCACGATGTTTTCCTTCACCGTAAGAGCAATGTCAATTAGCGCACATTTTATATTAAGAAAAATATCATCGGTTCATTCCAGCCGAGATTTGAACCCTCGACCTTTAGATATCTACCACTAAGCCAACACCACTAAGCTTGATGTATATATCTGTGTATGTAGGCTATACTATAGGCACAAACAACAACCATTGTCACCGGAATCTCGCTCGACTACGTTCCCACTAATTAGAAATAAAAAGCTTTTTGCCACAAAGAAATAACTTCAATGCAAAAACCTGCTTTAAAATTCCAGCTCCAAGCACCGAGTCTCGTCTACTTTGTAGGCTTCAAAAGTTTAACTAGGCGAAACAGAAACTAAAAAAGTACCTACAGAGTAAACTTCTATAAAACCGGAACTTTATATTAATTTTAGTTGACTTTACCAAAATAGATAGAGATAAAATAGTTTATTAACAGCTACCATGTTTGAATTGCTTCATTTGGACATGGTTTCGTTTTTGTGATGGATGAATCAGCATCCGAAAATGGGAATTTAAATCAAAGCGAGTATTTCGTCAAGTTTATGACTCAGTTCAGTAGTTAAATCGTGCTTGATCGTTGTCCTTGTAAAAAAAAACCACGTAATAGTAAGGTATTGAATTAAAAGGCTAAAGAAATATATTAAAATAATATATTTTCATTGGTATCCACTATGCAGTTAACGATTGAATTACTCGGAATCGCATTTCAAAACAATTTTAACCATATAAAGCGAAACAAAGAGGAAGGATTGTTAACGAAACACGATACGTATGGATAAACCTCTCTGACATTAGCGTGATTCAAGGAATTTGCTCACTAAACAAGTTACGGAGCCGGGTTGGGACGAACACTCGTATATTGATAAATCTGTATGCTGTAACCCATACATACAAGTGTTACGATCATTTCGTTTCGTACGTGTCAGTGTATGTGAAAGTATTATGTTGGATGAAGCGGCACACATGGATAGATCAGGTTGTTTATGTGGCTGTGTGAGTGCAGGTTACAGGAGTGGTTGTGATAGCGTGGGCGTAACGTACACAGAGAGCTTTCACGACGCAGCCTTGGCCGCGAGACACGTGCGTCGCCGCTAGGGCCGACCCCTGTCAGATGTACTTGTTTATCGATATTTTCGTATTATTTAACTCGTCTATCGTATTATGCAATAAGTTATGCTTTGTCAGTCGATTTTTTTTTATCACAGTTGCGCTTATTAAGTGGATCTTATTAAACTGCTTTTAGGCTCATAATCCAACGTATTGTAATTACGCATGCGTGCGATTTACTTTACCACAACTTACGGATAACTTTACGCACAAGTGCTGTAAAGTTATCCTGATAAGTTAAATTCGTATTGTATGACAAAAATGGAAGAACCAACAAAGACTTTTTAAGTCAGCAAAAAAGCTAATGGCACTATATAAACTGGATCTATATTGATTGCCGCCTTTAACACAAATATGTTGTTAACTTTTTCTTATTGTAACAAGTCTTTTCTTTTACTCGCAACTGTGATAAAAAACGTCGTACGATACGCGTGTGGATTGTTGATCATTGCATCTCGGCTTTTTAACGCGCTCGCGTTCCAACATAGGTACTTCTTTCATTTTTATGAGCATTCTCAGAAGATCCATTCGCCAGATCTAGAATGGATCTAGTGAGAAATTTTGTCATTGAATCCAAATTTCAAATTGTCGATCTATTGAGATTTTTCTTGCTTAGTTGATTTCTCCCCAGATCGATCATACGCGATAATAATTATTCATTTATAAAAAAAACAGCTAGTTATATTAAAACTAGCGACCCGCCCCGGCTTCGCACGGCTGTATTATGCATGTATTATTATATCTAAAAACCTTCCTCTTTAATCACTCTATCTATTTAAAAAAACCGCATCAAAATCCGTTGCGTAGTTTTAAAGATCTAAGCATACAAAGGGACATAGGGACGGCGAAAAGTGACTTTATTTTATACTAGTGACCCGTCCCGGCTTCGCACGGCTATATTGTGAATGTATTATACTTATAAACCTTCCTCTTGAATCACTCTTATCTATTTAAAAAAACCGCATCAAAATCCGTTGCGTAGTTTTAAAGATTTAAACATACATAGGGAAATACGAACAGAGAAAGCGACTTTGTTTTTGTTTTATACTATGTAGTGATAGTGAAGTGATAGTGATAAACTAGTAGTTTTAACGCGATCACGACCCGTTTTTGTAAAACGATCGTTATAACATCTGTGTAACTACGTCGTTCAAGAAGATTACTAATTTTAATAATATTGTAAACAATTTTCCTCATTTAGTTCATCAGTAGGTATAGTCATTCATTGTAACAACAACGTAGCTAAAGGCTATTCCAAAACCGTACTGAGAGCATTTTTACCCGACTATCTATGGGAGAGGTGTATGTTTTTGTATAAGTTCTTACGTATGTGCTTAAAAATACAAGAAAAGAAAATTATTATAGACGTAACACCACAAACCTTTGCGTAGTAGGAAATAAAACGATGTAAAATGTGTGTATTAAGAGGAAAGGGTACCGGGGGCTTTCTCCATACAAACTATTACAAACGTAGTCGAATGTTTTCTCCCTGGATAATGACAGTAGAGCAAATATTTCTGGTGCATAAAACTTATAACTGCCATGACCAATATGACCATGCCCCTATTTTTTGTATTTTTTATTTTTTTTTGTTTTAATTTCTGTGATAATTCATCAACTGCACCGCTAGATGGCGCCATATTAAAAATGTATGAAGAAACCGCCGGGCGGTCAGCTCTGCCAGTTTAGAAAATGAAAAAAACCAAAACATAGGGGCATAATCATGGCAGTTATAGGTTTTATGGCACTAAAATATTTGTGCTAGTGTCATTATCCAGGGAGGAAACAGTCGACTACGTTTGTATGGAGAGCGCGCAGGTACCCTTTCACCTTAAGGGCATAGCAGAAAATCAGTATCTTGCTTCTGCAAACCCAGGCCTGAGCTACTTACTACCCATTTGCATCACTGCTGCACACTGCTCACCACGTTTTCAATGTATATTTACTAGGGTTCCATACTTCAAAAGTTAAAAAAGGAACCCTTATAACACTGTCTTGTCCGTCCGTCTGTCTGTCCGTGTGTCACCAGCGATTTTCTCGGGAGTGGGTGGACCTAGCAAGTTAAAACTCATACCAGATACTGAGGTCTATAGTTCCTGTTAGGTGTATAAAAATCAAGGTTCTGAGTCAACACGATAAAAATATATGGGCAGATTTACATTTTTACGAAAACTTGTATTACCTACCAAAATTTTGCCTTAATTTTTAACTTATTTATTGACTTTGATTTTTCCTTTGTGTGATGCAATAATTGATTTACCTATCTCTATCTATACTAATATTATAAAGCTGAAGAGTTTGTTTGTTTGTTTGTTTGTTTGTTTGAACGCGCTAATCTCAGGAACTGCTGGTTCGAATTGAAAAATTCTTTTTGTGTTGGATAGTCCATTTATCGAGGAAGGTTATAGGCTACTTTTTATCCCGATATTCCTACGGGATCGGGAGTTATGCGGGTGAAACCGCGGAGCGCAGCTAGTATAAAATAAAGATGAAAATAAATGATTACCTATCTATATCGTATAAAATTGTCGATAACATCCTAATCCTAACACTAGAGCAGCCCATCCCTGGTGGGAGGAGGGTAGTGAGGGCGCCCCCTCTTCCCTCTCACTCTATCAGCTGACTGATACGGTACGTGCAACGCACCATTCTACTACATTTACTAGTGTATAGTGGTCCGACCAAACCGACACCCTCATTATTATAATACTAACAGCGCTCCGCGGTTTCACCCGCGTAACTCCCGATCCTGTGGAAATATCGGGATAAAAAGTAGCCTATGTTACTGTCAATGAATTAATGTATCCATAAACCAAGTTTAATCTAAATCGGTTTCAAATTTTCGGAGCCTATTCAATGCAAACAAACGAAAAATCAAAACTTTTCTCTTTACTTATATTTTTTTTATATTTTTCCTCTCTAGATTAGTATAGATTGTTTGTTTTTTCGTAACTATTTATAAGTGTACTAGCGACCCGTCCCGGCTTCGCACGGCTATATTATGCTTGTATTAAACATATAAACCTTCCTCTTGAATCACTCTATCTATTAAAAAAACCCACATCAAAATCCGTTACGTAGTTTTAAAGATTTAAGCATACATAGGGATATAGGGACATTGGGACAGAGAAAGCGACTTTGTTTTATACTATACTATGTAGTGATGATTATTAGTATAGATTATTTGGTTTTACGTAACTATTTATAAGGTCTTATATCCACCCTGTTTTAGTCTAGACTAGTCTGATAATAATTAGGTATTAACCTACGTAATACGTCCTCCAACTTACCTATTTTTTCTTGAAATGACGTAACAAATTCGTCGCTAGACTTCCCAGGCTTGGTTTGGTATTTTTCCAGATATAGTCGAGTCTAACATAAAACCACTAAGACTTTGTGTTTGATGCGTCTTTTGACATGTCGTGATAGCAAAAGAAGAGCAAACAAGCTCCTTTTCTTTTGCTAATAAATTAAATCTTATTTATTGTAAATTAGTTGAAGAATGAATTAATACTGGAAACGAATGCGTACTTTATATATAATTAAATCACCGTTTATCAAGTCAACGAAGTCAAAATCCATATCCACATGGACCTCATTTTCGAAATTCGAATTCCGTTTAGAGCTATATCTCGGCTTTTACTGAAACCCGCACGCGTAAGTAAGTAAATATTTCCACGTTTGTCGAGCTAAAAGTTTTCTTAAGAATTACCTATCGTCCATTGTTTTATGATCGCAAAACATTCAATATGCGACCAGTCATTTTGCTCGTCGTCGATCTGATAGCAGTGCGCATGAATGCATTCGCGTTGCGACGGCTTCCCCATATGGCCAAGGCTAGGCCTTTTATGGCTCATATAAGTGGGCACTCGCCCACCGGCTGAACGAGCCAGCCATATCAATGAACTGGCCATCAATAAAACATGTGCTGCTGCCCAGGAAAGGAAACAGCGAAATAAGAAAAAGAAATATTTGAAAAAAAAAAGCTTTCTCGTTGCGAGCGTTGCGTTGCGTATTTCTACTCGATTGTTTATTCGATTTGAAAGCACTTTGCCGTGTGCTTCGCATGAATTATTCGATGGCTATTATTTTTTCAATAAACTCACTGGCTGAGCACATGCTTCCTTATATGTTGTAATTGATTCATTTATGTTACATAACGTCGTTGTGTGGGCTCACTCGACCAACATCCGAGCAGATTAATGAGGTAGAATAATGTATTGACAACAAACAGCATCAACTTACCTATCTTCACTATAAGGTATACTAGGGACCCGCCCCGGCTTCGCACGGCTGTATTATGCATGTATTATATCTAAAAACCTTCCTCTTTAATCACTCTATCTATTAAAAAAGCCGCATCAAAATCCGTTGCGTAGTTTTAAAGATCTAAGCATACAAAGGGACATAGGTTCATAGGGACGGCGAAAAGTGACTTTATTTTATACTAGCGACCCGTCCCGGCTTCGCACGGCTATATTATGCATGTATTATACATATAAACCTTCCTCTCTGTATCTATTAAAAAAACCGCATCAAAATCCGTTGCGTAGTTTTAAAGATTTAAGCATACAAAGGGACATAGGGACAAAGAAAGCGACTTTGTTTTATACTATGTGATAGTGAAGTGATGACTAGCAGCGCTCCGCAGTTTCCGTGTAACTCCCACCCAATCCTTTGCGAATATTGGGATAAAACGTCTATTTTACTGTCAATGAATCATTGTATCCTCATACCAAGTTCCATCTAAATCGGTTCAGTAATCTTTTCTCTTTATAATATTTTATGTATAGAACGTATTGAATAGATAAATTCGATAAGTAGGTACCTATGTATTCTTCTCAGAAATTCAAAGTCATGCCTTCGGAAACTTGAGACTCACGGACCGGTAGAGGCGGTAGGCTGACATTCCTGTAACAATCCACGTATCGAATCAACCTATGAACCATGAGTGTATGTAGCATGCCCAGTTGCATCCAGATCTCGTTTAGATAACGGACGTTAAATAAAAATACAAGGTCTTAGAACTCGTGGGAAGATCCACGGCACATTCGAGGTGCATTCCAGATGCGTATCTATTGTCTAGCCTTATCTAGTAGGCTAAAGGTGTCAGCCTACGACAAATATTCTTTCTTTTTATTATTTACTAGCGACCCGCCCCGGCTTCGCACGGCTGTATTATGCATGTATTATATCTAAAAACCTTCCTCTTTAATCACTCTATCTATTAAAAAAACCGCAAATCCGTTGCGTAGTTTTAAAGATCTAAGCATACATAGGGACGGCGAAAAGTGACTTTATTTTATACTATGTAGTGACTAGCATGACCTCGCGGTTTCACGCGCATAAGTCCCGATCCCGTGGGAATATCGGGATAAAAGTAACCTATGTTACTCTAAATGAATCAATGTATCCTCATACCAAGTTTCATCAGAATCGGTCCAGCAATTTCGGAGCCTATTTAATGCAAACAAACGATTCAGATCTTTATAATAATTATCATTATACTCAGTATAAAACAAAGTCACTTTCTGCTGTCTGTCCCTATGTATGCTTAGATCTTTAAACTACGCAACGGATTTTGATGCGGTTTTTTTAAATAGATAGAGTGATTCAAGAGGAAAGTTTAATTGTATAATACATGCATAATATAGCCGTGCGAAGCCTGATTTCTAAAAGCTAACTTTATTACAAACAAATTACTTTCATCTTAAAATTACCAACACTGTATGGTTTTTAATGCTAACCTACGGTCCCCTAATGAAGTGGTTTGCCCAGCAACATTCTACGCGTCCATTTTCTGGAAACAGACTTTAATGGTTGGATGGAATTACAATTTTTTATGTGCGTTCACGTATGTGCAATTTTTCATTGAAATTTATAAAAGCTATTGGTGTAAAGAGTAATAAATGCACCGCTGAGCAGCCTCGTCGGCGATTCTGCCATTCCTTTTTTGTCGTCTGCAATCCTTAACTCGTTTTATATTATTTGATGACAAAACAACGTCTATTTATGGTAAGCCAAAGGCGTGGTGCGAATACCAACTCGCTTTGTTTTCTTTTTGAAAGGCGTAGATACCAAAGACTTTTAATATATTTACCAGAATAGATTTAATCTCTTTGGTAAATACTTAAATAGCAGTAGGTAATACCTATTTGGATTTTATAAACATACTCCCATACTCCTTATTCTAAAACAAGGTTTATGGATAGTCCGAGATGTAGATTTAAACCTTAGATTTAAACACAGATTTACTAGGTGAACTATAGTCTAAACACTATCCCTATAGATTTTACCGAAATCTATAGTCTTAACACTATCCTTATAGATTATAATAGGGATAGTGTTAAGATAGGTTTAAATCCACATCTCGGACTATCCTTAAACCTCGTTTTGGAATAAGAGGGACTAAGTTTTTGGGGATATAAATGAAGTTTACTCCGTGCTGATGCAGCCTAAAAAAATGTTTATCCATTATGATTAAGTATCAAACATATTATGCTGCTGAGTTTGTTGTCTCCGTTTTCAAGTTCACAAGCACCTGTCTTATCAATTCAGAGATTTTTTCTCAAAGGTTAAACGTTGATCGATAAATTACCAATATAGAGTTTGGTTCCCATGGGAAGGCCGGGAAGCCTCATGTCGAGATCACGCGATGTTAACCAAACTGCAATCTGTGTGAGAATTTTTGTAGCGAATAACGTTGGAATTCTTTTATGTTCCTATCATATTATAGGTAGCCTGTATATCTATAGAAAATTATGTTTCTATGGACGTAAAAAGGTATTTGCCATAATATGGTTTTAGTAAAATGTTTTTTTTAAGTGGGTTTTTCAAATAGGTATTATAGTATCTAAAAAGCTACTAAAAAGCTATACTGTGTAGTTACTTATCGACTGTGGTCATTAGGGTATAGTATGCATTTTTTTTACATATTATGTTCAGCGTTTGTACCACTATTACACCCGCCTAGGTGGTGAAGCGGTCTAAGCTACATCTAAGCGCATTTGAACGTAGCCTGTAGCGATTTTGGTACTAAATATTTAGGAACCTCGTGTCTACGTGACAAGGCAATCCTAATTTCAGCCAAAAATAAGTTGACGGACGAGGCTAGTGTTTGTTGTTAGGTCGGGTCCATAATAAATATCAGAGACAGGGGCAATAGAGGTCAGCGTATTTCGAGCTCGAACGAATATCGACAAACAGGTTCTTGGATTATACGGCCCTCGTCAGTCCACACGGATTTAATTTGCTAAGCTTGACCTGCCTCCGAATATACCTAATGATGAAGCCACGAAAACACCTACATCATAATATAACTAATTATCTTATCTTAGACTAGCGACCCGCTCCGGTTTCGCACGGCTATATTATGCATATATTATAATACCTACATAAAAACCTTCTTCTTGAACCACTCTATCTATTAAAAAAACCGCATCAAAATCCGTTGCGTAGTTCTAAAGATTTAAGCATACAAAGGGATATAGGGACATAGGGGCAGAGAAAGCGACTTTGTTTTATATTATGTAGGTAGTGATAGTTATACCGAGGGCTGACAAATTGCCAGCAACACTTCGACCCATTGGGATCTTTTATGTTTAATCCCTACCTTAATGTTTCTAGCTCTTTGAAGAAGTGGTCGATTAACGCGGTGATCCCACTAAGAGGAAGAAACATAAATTCCTCCGGTTATGTAACTAATTATGTTTGTGGCCCTGTATGTATCACCACTAGATATTTCATAATGTTTGTTAATTTACCTAGTTAGGTTTAACTCAACATTCTACATCACCAAATTCAACCAACTTTCAATAAGGGTTCTTATTACCAACTAGCGACCCGCCCCGGCTTCGCACGGCTATATTATGCATGTATTATACATATAAACCTTCCTCTTGAATCAATCTATCTATTAAAAAAACCGCATCAAAATCCGTTGCGTAGTTTTAAAGATTTAAGCATACATAGGGATATAGGGACAGAGAAAGCGACTTTGTTTTATACTATGTAGTGATTGTATAGGAGTCGTCGTTTTTCCTTAAAATTCGACCGACTTAAGCTAAAAATTAGCTATGTATTTTTACCCGGCGCGTCATCGGGAGGGTTGTTTTTATAAAATTATTAAAACCTTTAAAAATCCAACAGCGGTTGTACTTAGCGTAGAGACTCCAAGTAACTTAAAACAAGAAAACTTGGAAGCAGGCGGTTTTCCAGTTTTAGGTAGTTTATTTAGGTAGAGTCGAGTATTTTTAGTAAGTAACTTTTTTATTTTTAACTTAGGCGGTCTTAGATAATAACAACCGAATAAATACATAGATACATTGCAAGTTAAATAAAAGCTTATAAAAATGACATTAATTTAATAACGTATATTTCGTATCATTAAAGATAGAGTACTAAAGGGCTTTATTTAAGTCTGCTTTGATAGCTATTGCATCTAGAGCTCGTATCGTATATTGAAATACATAATGTCATATTAGGTATATATCTACTATCAAAGTGTGGTGTCGTGTAACTAATTCAGCTCATTGTAACGTAAGACCTAACTAGGCCGACGAACGAGCTGAGTGCGTCTTAAAATAGCAACGTTAAATGTAATTATTGGCGCACAAGCTTTCGCACTACAACGTACTTTGTAGTGCGAAAGCTTGTGCGCCAATAAACAAATGATTGCAGACAATTATCGCGGTCAGCGAGTGCCGGCGGGCGCGGCGCCCGCGCAGTCCGCCATGCCGCCACCGCGTCGCGTCGCGGTGCGTACCACGGTAGTTAGGAGACGGTAGTCACCCAGCACTTAGGGTCGCCACGCGTGCAAATAAAATTCAACTTATTACTAATTTCACAATATTGTCCGTTGTTTATTTACAATGCGTTTTTACTTGTAACCATGTGTCACGTTGCAGCCATTGTAAAATTATTGTTAGATCGAAAAGCGGCACGTCACTGAGCGGGCTTAGAGCGTTGCGCTGCGTTTGCGCACGATGGCAAGGCCATCGACCCCATACAGCCTTGGGACCGCCAATTAATTTCAACTAACAACAATCTTTCTTTTGTTTCTTGTTTATGTATAACCCAGACCATGAGAAAATATTTACAACGGAAAAATGAAAGAAGAATAATTATTATACATTTTGCAAAAACTGCATAATGTTTGTGGTACAATACTACACGGTAGTTTCAGATAAGCGTAGCACTTCCTGTTTCTGATGAAATTAGGCTAATTGCTTTCTGCCAACAGCCAATAAAAAATCTATAAAACGAAGAGCTCTCAAAATGTTTACAGTCGCCTTTCTTCATGAGTTTTATGTCATCGTGGCCATTTGCACCAACCAAACTAAAGTTAAAAATTATAATTTTTCCTTGAAACATGACCCCCTCCGCAGTTGAGTCAAAATATTAGACTGCTCAATGAGCTGATTTTGTTAGGGAATCATGACCAATAAAATTAAAATTATTCTATTTTGATTTGAATGATTGACTTGATATACCTATAAGTAACTAGAAAGACCCTTCGCACGACTAATGTCTATCACTATCACTATCATCACTATCACTACATAGTATAAAACAAAGTCGCTTTCTCTGTCCCTATATCCCTTTGTATGCTTAAATCTTTAAAACTACGCAACGGATTTTGATGCGGCTTTTTTGTAATAGATAGAGTGATTCAATTGGAAGGTTTATATGTATAATACATATGCATAATATAGCCGTGCGTATCCGGGGCGGGTTGCTAGTTTAGAAATATGTCCAATCAAACCTTTTGTCCAACCATAAAAATATCCACAATATTGTCACATGCAAAAATAGATAATTCAATGCCTACCAACAACTCTTCGGATAATGTAACCACAATACCACATAAAATATTTTGTTTTCCTTGTTAATCCAATGTTAGCCGACTTCGGCGTAGGAGGTAGGTATCAATTTACAAACCACAATGACACAACTATCAGCTGGTAAATAATGTTTATCACTATTCGAAATTAATGGCAACTTGACAACAAAATGATTTGTTACTCGAGGATATTAAGCCAATTAAGGGACCAAAATAATTACGTAACTATACCATTAAGGGTGAAATTTATAGGACTAGCGACCCGCCCCGGCTTCGCACGGCTATATTATCCATGTATTATACATTAAACCTTCCTCTTGAATCACTCTATCTATTAAAAAAAACCCGCATCAAAATCATTTGCGTATAGTTTTAAAGATTTAAGCATACATAGGGATAAAGGGACAGAAAAAGCGACTTTGTTTTATACTATGTAGTGATTAGCTGTCTAGGCAAACATTGTTTTGCCATTTACAAAAAAATATATAAAATATAGGAAATATTAAAAAATAGATGGTATTCGATTCTTAGACCTAACGAATATACACAAAAACAGGCAGAAGTGAAAACTGTATATCTGTGTAAAATCTCATATATCGCGAGAACATACGCAAAAAGAGTTTTAGATGAAAAAAAAAAAACCGACATTTGTCGTCCGTCAATAGTCGTCCGACAAATAGTCGTCCGACATTTGTCGTCCGACATTTGTCGTCCGACATTTGTCGTCCGTCAATAGTCGTCCGTTAAAAAATACCATATGTACGTCTTAACACACTCACAGTCAAATTAAAAACAGTAGGCCCAGGCATACATTTTCGCCGCGCCGTAGAGAGGGGATAGCTGTCTACTCTCCATCCGTCTTACGCTTTTTTGATCAGGTCACGTGTCCTGACGCGAGTTTAAGATTTTATACCCATTACAGAAAAAGTGCTCAACGCCGCTAAAGAAGTTTTCACTTCAAAAATCATACAAATCGGTTCAGCCGTTTAGGTGGAGTTTGGCAACTAACACCGCGACTCGGGAATATTATATATATAGGGACAAAAGCGACCCGCCCGGCTTCTCACGGCTATATTATGCATGTATTATACACGTAAACGTTTCTCTTGAATCACTCTATCTATTAAAAAAAAAGCACCAAAATCCGTTGCTTAGTTCTACAGATCTAAGCTTAAATAGGGACAGACAGCGGGAAGCGTAATAGTCTCTTCTCGTTGTTGCCAAAATGCCAAAATTGTGTTATAATTTAAGGTGACTTGATATGGTTCTGCAACTCTGTACTGTACCAAATTGACTAAATCAATTAGGTACCTACGTTTACAGTTAGTCTGCAGCTGGATTGTGGAAATGCAAGTTACTATCCAATCATTCAATGATAAGCCATTGCAGAGAGCATAAGATATGCAGATATTGATGTGTCCTGTAATGCTTTAAGTCCAAATTGCACCATCGTCCTACTCTCTCCAATCACAGGGTCCCTTCTAAAAATCAGCGCATTCAGCAGCAGGCAGGAGTCTATTTGGCAGCGACACTGTTACGGTGTTTTAAATAACATAGCTTAAAATTTTAAGTAAGTCTGTTATTTTTTAGTGATACCAAAAATAAGTTGTGTGTATTCGTTAAGTTTTGTTGTTGGTCAAATAATCTACTTATCTATCTCTATCTATTGTATATTCTATCCATATCAAATTCATCGCACTACTGAATAACCATATTCTCCATCCATACATTGCTTATGATGCATTTTCCATGTAATAGGTTCTACAATCGATATGAACTCTGCTATAAAACACTACAATATAGTACCTTACAATTGTAGGATCAACAGTCACTGCACAGTACAATAGTTATACCTGCCTATGTAGGTACGGATTACTGGTCCGCGAGGGCAGGATAATGACCCTGCGCCGGCGCTCCTGCGCTGCGCATACGCATCTCGTATCGCGTACTCTCGCCTCGTCTCGTCGTAACTTATTTTATTATGTTTGTGTTCGTTTTATGTAGTCTGAAAGTTGATTCTTTTATTTGTTACTAGCGACCCGCCCCGGCTTTGTACGGGTATATTATGCATGTATTATACATATAAACCTTCCTCTTGAATCACTCTATCTATTAAAAACCGCATCAAAATCCGTTGCGTAGTTTTAAAGATTTAAGCATACATAGGGATATAGGGACAGAGAAAGCGACTTTGTTTTTAACCGACTTCAAAAAAGGAGGACGTTCTCAATTTTTTGTAGTTATACTTCTTTAGGCGCGTTATGAAAAAATGATGAGAGTGAAATTTTACAAAAGCGTCACACAAAATTCTCACCATGAAGTTGTCCGCAAACCGCAAGATGACAGCTGTCATCTGCGGTACTACTACTACATAATTATTTTAATGTAATTAATTATTTATATTTGTCGGACGAGTATTTTGTCGGACGAGTTTTTTGTCGGACGAGTTTTTCGTCGGACGAGTTTTTTGTCGGACGAGTTTTTTGTCGGACGAGTTTTTTGTCGGACGAGTTTTTTGTCGGACGAGTCTTTTGTCGGACGAGTTTTTTGTCGGACGAGTTTTTTGCCGGACGAGTTTTTTGTCGGACGAGTTTTTTGTCGGACGAGTTTTTTGTCGGACGAGTTTTTTGCCGGACGAGTTTTTTTTTTTTTTTTTTTTTTTTTATGTGCTATGTAGTGATGAAGCAAGCATAGACAATTTTAATAATTTATTTACGAGTTTGTTTACCTAATTACTATTTCCTAGGTTTTCCTTGTTTGTTCCAAAATTAGATTTTACGGAACTCAAAATTCCTCTTAATTTAAATAATAAAATAATAGTTTATACTTATAACATTACTCTCAATGAATCATTGTATTCTCATACCAAGTTTTATCAAAATCGGTCCTTTAGTTTCCGAGCCTATTTGATACAAACATAAAAAAAACAAAAAATCATTCCTCTTAATAAATTAGTGTAGATAGATAATTAGATATAGCTTACTAATTACCCAGAAGATATTATTTGGGATAATTAAAATACAATGTTCACTTCTGTCAGAAACAATGAGTGATGTACGCAAAAGCACTTCAAAAATATGTTTCAAAACGTATGTAATTATGACGAAATCACCGATATGAATGGCAAATTCCTCTTCCCACTTACCGGCCTGAATGATTTCGACATTCTTGGCGCGGCACCGATGATCCGAGGAAAATAATAAACGAAACGTAAATAAAGTTTATGCCCACTCGTTGTGGAGTGAACAACGAGAATTTTACTAATTTTACAAACTAGCTGTTGCTCGCGACTTCGTACGCGTGGTGTATTTGTTTTATATACTAAAACCTTCCTATTGAATCGCTCTATCTTTCTTTTTATTTTAGGAAGGGTGTGTGTACTTAGGTACGCGCGTGAGAAGTTATAGGTACTTTTAGAAGTTAAACGTCCGTCTGTCTGTCAATTTTACGGGCAATTTTAACCTGTTACTTTAATGTTACAATGATGCGCGCGCATTTTAATATTTCACTATCGCAGCTTTGACCTGTTTTACTTTTAGGTTTCGCAGCTGCAACATGTGACTTTTGTGTTACAGATGCGCGCGCATCTTAAAATTTAACTCTCATCATTTTTTCATAACGTGCCTAAAGAAGTATAACTTAAATACCGTTGCGTAGTAGTTAAAGATCTAGGCATACATAGGGACAGACAGACAGCGTGAAGCGACTATGTAGTGATAGTGATAATGCGAAACTAGATTTTGTCAGTGTGTGTGGTGAGTGTATGATGTTATTCACGCTAAAACTACTGAACCATTGCAATGACACTTGGTATGATATTGAGATAGTTGAAGCCCTGGCTCGGGAAAGCGCGGCTAGTACGAGAATAAATCACAGCGATATTGTACGGGGCACGTTGTAACGTATTTCTACTCAACTCCTTTGTTTATAGGTATAGTATTGTGTTGTCCGTGGGCAGACGGTTATTCAACCGGGCGCATTCTTCGTCGGGCCCACTTTTTGTTCTGTCTGCAGGGCCGGCCGTACTCTATAGTACGCCGCGCCTAATAACTATTTAATAGCCGTCCGTTTGATAGTATAAACTTTGATAAATGTGTTTGATTGAAGATGGGGAAATGCATATTATAAGGGTTAACTGACATTTAGTTTTATGCTGCCTCTTTAGACAGGCTTTAGACTTTAAATATTTATCCACCTAGGTAAGTAGAAAGAAGCTATGACAATAACGTTATCTCTACATATAAAATTCAAAGTCCTGACTGATATATCAACACACAGCACGAATCGGGCTAAAAGTCACACAGATAGTTATTCTGACCATTTCTGACGTATACGCAACCGCTAAGAAATGATTTTGAAAAATTCAACCCCTCGGCGGACGAACTCGCGGATGAGAGCTAGTCTACATCTACACTATCTACACCAATATTATAAAGAGGAAAGATTTTTTTGTTTGTTTGTAACAAATAGGCTCCAAAACTACTGGTACGATTTTAGTGAAACTTGGTATGAGGATACATTGATTTATTGGGAATAACATAGGCTACTTTTTATTCCGATATTCGCACAGAAGTTACGCGGGTGAAACCGCGGAGCGCTGCTATGTTGATAATTAAAATAACGAAACATTAAACACCCTGAGTACAACTCTGAACGCTGCCGCTTGACCGACGACTGCTGAAAAACGTCCAATTAGAGCTTTACGGCAAGAATTTACATCACGCAGCGCAACCCACTACGTATCTACCGACAGACTCCGTAATCTTGGCACCGAGAGAGCTCTCAGAAAAACAATGATAAGGTGAATTATGCACAATCCGTGTTCATTTATCTGTGGAAGACGTTCCCATTGAGAGAGTATCTTATGGCCCCTCTACATGATGGGCCATCATGCTGGCCCACTAATATGGGCCAGCATGTAGATGACGTAGTGGTGTTGGATGGCTTATGGTTCGTAAGATGGTGACTGGATGGCCATTTAAATGGCCCCTCTACATGATGGCCTAGCACTGGACCAGCAAGATGGCCATGCGATGGTTGAAACGCAACTTAACGATGGCCACGTTCAACCATCGTTGCCCACTTCCCTTGATGTGTGACCGAAAAACCGACACCGAGGTCATCCAGGCGCCATCCCACGAACCAGAAGCCATCAGACACTACAACGCCCTCTACATGCTGGTCCATGTTAGTGGGCTAGCATGATGGCCCATCATGTAGAGGGGCTATTTCGGTCGCATATTAAAGGAAGTGGGAAACGATGTCTGACTGTGGCCATCGTGTAGCTTCGTTTCCACCATCTCATGGCCATCTCGCTGGTCCAGCGCTGGGCCATCATGTAGAGGGGCCATTACGTGAGGTAAGAGCTGCGGCGCCGCCACACCGGTGCCGACTGGCCGTCCCGCCACTATTGTTTACTCCCGACTACTACAGATAACTCAAGTAAAAAGCCTTTTAGCACTTACTCACTGCGCTGTAGCTGTACTATAGTAAACAAACGATGCCTTGTCTACCTACCTTTCATAATTATCATGTCGTTGTAACATCAACTTATAAAACAAACCACACAATCAGGCCCCTCTTTCCCACTGGACACGATGGGCACATGCCCAGAAGGCCAATTCTCGTAAATAACATTGTTTAGTGATTTAATTTTTTTATTACAAAAAGCTGACTTTGAGGGTATTTTGAGGTACTTTGAGCTATTTGAGGTATTATTCATTGTGATCGAAATGATATTGAAATGTAATTTAAACAATGTTATTTACGAGAATTGACCTTCAGGGCCCCGTTATCTGCCAGGAACAGGGCCCCCTAGTTCCTGGTAGATCACTTTTTTGAAGGGGTTATTAATGATTTTGCCCATCTCAAATCTAGAAAGGTTCCTCTTCAATCAACATAGATCGTTCTAAAGTGCATGTGAATGCTAATAGAGTAACTTTTAGTCTCTCAAAGTCTTAAGGCCCCATTATACCAATATGCCGAGGGCCCCCTACATACAATTTTTTTATTGATCTGTAAGTAAGTTATCTGTACATTTACAGTTACACAGTTACGTAAACTTCGTAAATGTTTAATCAAAATAATAGTCGTAATAAAACTAAAGATTGTCAACTCGTCGATAACATCTATAAAATAATATGGCAGAAGATTTGAGTAATTCCAGCAAAGGTTGTTGCAAAAATGGGAAGGTAGTAGTTACGACACATAGTCATACTTCGGTCACATAATTTATATTAGATAATTGTTTATTATTTAATTGTTTTAGATTGCCGGTGGTTGCTTTTACTTACAAATCTATATTATATAATCTAAGTATACTATAATATTATAAAGCTGAAGAGTTTGTTTATTTGTTAATCTCAGCTAATCTCAGGAACTACTACTGGTTCGAATTGAAATTTGTAATTTTATGTGATATATAATTTTATTGTACACTAGCTGCGCTTCGCGGTTTCACCCACGTAAGTCCCGATCCCGTGGGAATATCAAAATGAAAAGTAGCCTATAGCCTTCCTCGATAAATGGACTATCCAACACTAAAATATTTTTTCAATTCCAACCAGTAGGTCGTTTCTGAGATAAGCGCGATCAAACAAACAAACAAACTCTTCAGCATTATAATATTAGTATAGATTCGACCTCCTAGATAATGTAAGCTACCTGTCTTTATCTACTTGCTTACATACAAACCGAACAGCCTCAGGAATTTTACTTGACGAATCCTTTTATCGAACCTGACTTATTTTAATTTCAACACAGTGTCCGACAATGTATAGTAAAAAAGAAATAAAAAGATAAGTTTTTACGACTCTACGTGGCCCCAGACCTCTGACGCCAATAAAATCGATACAAAAACTCGACTGGCCGTACCATTAACATTATTTACATTTTTTTTTCTGATTCCATGGCGTAGTGGTGTCAAATTACTGTCTCGGAATGTTTAGTAGGTAGCCGAGACGTACGCACGGCATGATTGAAGAACGTGCCTTCTATTCTCGCTTTACGAATATCTAAGTGGTTTCGAATGATCTATCTCATAATATTATAACACCGTGTCGTCTTATTCGACGATACTAATTTAGAATCTGAGGGAGATTTTTAGAGCAATCGCATCTCAATACTTAGGTACCTACTAACTAACCTCAACCCCCTTATTCCAAAACGAGATGTGGATTTAAACCTTAGATTTAGACACAGATTTACTCGTGAACTATAGTTTAAACACTATCCCTATAGATTATATCGGGATAGTGTTTAGACTATAGTTCACGAGTAGGTACCTAAATCTCTCAGACTACATTGTAGTCTGAGCTAAATCTGTACCTACCTATCTAAATCTAAGATGGGGCAAGAGTTTAACAAATAGGTCGTGCCCATCAAAACAAAAAAAATAGATACTACAGTATGACAGATTATATACCATTCTACTCATTAATAAATTGTTTTTTTTTTATCTTAAATTAAGTAGGTATATTTTTGAGGCATATCGGGAATACCCATCTCTCTACTTCTCCTTCTCACTATCACGTCTATAAACCAAATTAATGCTGTAAAATTGACAATAAAACATACCTCTATCCCATTTTTTTTGCTAGTTGTAAACATCCCTACTATTCCCTACCTGATCGCTTCATTTGGGGAAGACCCTTCAGAAAAAAAAAATATACCTGTCCTTGGCGTCAATACCTGTTTTACTACAAACTACGTTATGGGAAAAGAAATTGAGAAAAAAATTTAAGTGGCGCTTATTTTTGTAAGAGACACGAATACATTGAATTATGTAGTTTGAATGCCACCCTCTAGAGACGATTGTAGTATTTCTGCGCAGGTAAGGTTCCCACAACTATGACAATGGCTTTGAAGTGGGTGTGCCTTTGGACAATTGGACATCGATAATTGGAATCTTAGAAGTCAAGGCTACGTGTGTGCGTGCATCCACTTTAACTCAATATAAAATTTATTACAAGAATGTTGTTTTAGTCTAGCGGTAAGGGCCTCGTCCTTCATTTCCGAAGGTTTTAATTTAATCCCGGCCGTGGTACACCAATGAATTCTTCTCTTCTGGTCATGTGCGTTATTAGCATTGTTGGCGAAGTGGCAAAGTAAAACATCATGATGAAACCCGCGATTTAGTTTGCTCGAGCCGTATTGCCGAGTCTTTCCTCTGGACTTGGTCGGCTAAGCTAAAAGAGTGCTAGCCTACTCTATTTAAAACATGTTCCAAAGCCTAACAGCATGCCAGGCGAGCTTTAGCTTTAGGTAGGTAAATTGTGTAGTTATTAGGACTGTTTCTTTCCACATGTTGTCGGGATGTGAATGATCGATACAATCTCGGGAATATTTTCAATGTTTAATCATAAATCCCGTGTATAACCAAGCGCACACTTAAGCTGGTATATATGACAAGCTGATAGTCACATTATCGATATCTAAGACATTTAAAAACCACGTTACGTAATCGACACCTACCTTTTCATGTAAAATTAACACATCAATCACATCATAGCATATATTTATGTATGAAGACTTATTTTTGCAGAACATTACCTAACGGCCAAATGGATGCCAATTAAATGACGTAATTGAACCGAAAATTAATCATAATAAAACATCAACATTACATAAACACTAACACACACGATACGCTTTAATCATTTCTCTATGAGAATTTTGAATTTATTCAATATACTATCGAACTCACGCTTACGGTGAAAAAAACTTGCATTGTGCTGTAAAGTTTCTCACATTTGAAATATTCATTAGTCCCGGGATACAAAGCACAATGCGCATATTGGAGCCATGTGTGTCAAACCCTTCACGGACGATTGTGTCCACATTGTATCCAAATCACAGAATTTACCGAAAAACCTGTCAAGAGACTACCACGACTTTTGCACTTCATCAAAAATAAATTTAACTTCGAATAATGGTGTCCCGGACCGAACCTGATTTTTTTGGTCCGCGTCGTCCTTTTGTCAGGAAAAAAAATCTTGTGCATTATTTTTTGTCATCCCATTGTCAATTTTAAATACAGAGCTGAATTATTGTTTTTAACCGAGTTTTTATGGTATTTTGAAGTGGTTTGTGAATAGGACGCTTTTAATATTACCCGGGTTTATTATTTGTTCATTTTGAACACTTTGTTCGGTTAACAATTTTTTTTGCTGTGGCAGACTGTGACTATGCTATACCTACTTAAAGTGATATTTGTTTAAAGACATGACTAAGATTGTCATTGCTCTTTAATTTGAAAAAGTTCAAACGCCACACCACTCTTCGCTCGAGGTTTTCTATGAAACCTCAAAGAAAATAAAGAACCTTATATATTATGCATGGATTATACTTATTAAACCTTCCTCTTGAATCACTCTATCTATTTAAAAAAACCGCATCATAATCCGTTGCGTAGTTTTAAAGATTTAAGCATACGTAGGGATTTAGGGATAGGGAAAGCGACTTTGTTTTATACTATGTAGTTATAGTGATAGTGATAAGCGCTCTGGACAGATACTCACCTCTATATACTGCTACCGTGATCGGTTTTCTAAAACTAAGTAGGTTTAATTTCTTGTAGCCACTGATCACGTTATCAGTGGATAACAATATTTATTTCTTTTTTGTTGGAAACGGATCATTATCAGTAGATACAAATTGGCATGATCAGTGGCTAATTCATCTCATCACAAGATCCGTGGATACAAACCCAAAAATGATATCACTCGTGTGGTTTACATCCCTCACTCAGACCGTAAATGCACACTCGTATATCATATGTTTTTCCTTTGTGACATAGTTTCAAATCAAATCAAATCTTTAATATACCTACATAAGGTAGGGAGTAGGTACTTAGATAAAATCTATATTTTACCCATTGTTTGTAGTTTCCAAACTAAATTCTAACACCATAATTTTTAAAAAACTGAAGAGGGTCGCCCTCTGTCGTAGAAAATTTGAATATTGTTTCAGTTGCGCGCGCACTCTAGCGGATTTATTTGAAACTCAGAAAGCTCCAGCTCCGGAAAGTTACTGCCATGTGCATCACAGAGCGCCGAGCGAGCGTAACTTTTTAAACGGCTTCATGAAAATTCCCCTAGATGGCGCTACGGGTAGAAACTTGGAATTTACACTTCTTTGTCAAAAAACTTTTTGCAACGATGAGTTTCAAAAAAATCAATAGCGCAAGCATGACTTTTCATCCCTATACATTTCAGTGTCATTTACAACAAAAACTTGATAAAAAACTATTGATGTTGACGTAGGGTTTTTTTAAAGTAACTTAGCTAAAATATAAAAAAAAGTATAAATTTAGTTTAAGAATTATAAAAAGCACAAGTAAAGTACTTAATTTATATGAAAAATTATATCGGTTAGCGGTAGGGATAGTTTTAATAGATTTTACCGTCACATGGTCATGTCTGAGATTTTCCATAAAAGCTGTTACACATCTCGGAGCACCGGCTACAAGTACCGAACTCTCTCCACCAATACGGGCGACAAGAAGGCAAGGGACACGCGAGAAGACAATTTATTCGAAAGAAAATTCAGAGAACTACGGCAAGACATCCGATCGAGAATAGACTTCCAAATCGAAAAGACTCAACTCGCCCGAGAATCGATAATTGATAAATTTAACAAAATCGATGCTAAAATTGATTCTATGGTAACTCTACAGAGCACTGTTACATCTTTGAGAAACGATCTTCGTAAGGCTGAGGTAAGCCTTTCAGATATGCTTTATAAGGTCCATAAAATGAATTCTCGAATGACTGCGTTAAATACTGGATCGAATAGCCTACAAACTCCGAGAAAGAGTTTTCGATCGGCACAATCCATTATCTTCGAGGAAAAAGAAACATTTGATTCTAACACAACACATATCTAATAACGTAGTTCGTGTTTTTACACCTATTTAGGTTCATGCCCTGTCTTTGATAGTGGGAAAAAATTAAATTGTTATTTTTTTAAATGTAATTTCTTTATTTGATTACACAGCTCTTAGCTGAAACACCGATTTATCTAAAGAACTAAATTTGGTATAACATCGTTCAAACATGAAATGCATTAGAGTTTCAAACCCAAAGGTAGGTCTAACCAGTAATTTTATTACATTAAAATACGATTTTACATAAAACAATTTTTGATAACCAGAAGGGCAATTCTCGTAAATAACATTGTTCAAATTAAATTTCAATATCATTTCGATTGCAAAAAAAAACCCTCGAAAGTCAGTTTTTTTTGACAAAAAGCGGAGTTTTTGATTATTTTGAGCTACGGCATGTGCTACGGCTACGGTTAAGCGGAGTTTTCAATATCATTCCGATTGTAAAAAATACCCTCCAAAGTAAGTTTTTTTTGTCAAAAAGCGGAGTTTTTGATTATATTGAGCTACAGCTACGGTTAAGCGGAGTTTGAGGGAATTTTTTGCAATCGAAATGATATTGAAATGAAATATGAACAATGTTATTTACAAGAATTGGCCTTCAGATGGTTATTAAAGTTAAACTACTACATTTACTTAACCACATCGAATATGGCACACATAGAGTACATAATTTTACATTGAACACTGAAGTGAATTAATTACACAAGTAGATAAGCATAGACAATGTAAATTAGATACACTTGCCATTTTTTTTTCAACTAATTTATGTTGTAGAACAGCGTATGTCTTTAAACGAATATATTACGTATTTACCTACTTGTTAACAAATAAAAATTTCGTTCTATGAACATTTATTTCAATGTCAAAAAAGCTTATTAAATAATTATTTACTATGTACTTAAAATACGACTAGTTAAAAAGATATTTAAAAGGGAAGAAATTATACAATTTACTAAAGACTTGATTCTATAAAGCAAAATATTGAAACTAGTAAAATAATTCTAATTAAGTATAATTATCTAAAATTATGACTGTAAATGCTTCGTTAATTTATTATTACTAAAAATCACACAAATTAAACTAAGTATATTCGCTTGCATTTAAATTGCATTGTATCTTATTAAAAACATTCGAACAGGTAGGTACCTAATCAAAACAAGTTAAAAATTATAGAGGGCAAAGTTATAAAATAATTGGTTGCCAAATTCCAGTAGTAAAATGCAAATTGTTATACAATTTGATGTGTCTAATAAAATAATTATTATTAATGAAAAAAAAAAGATAACCCAAAACATTGGTTAACTAAAAAGTAAAAATATCACAACATATTATATTATAAATGAAATAGGTAGTTATTAGGTAGTACACGGGGAATTGTAGAGACTATAAATAACTAGAATTACTTTAAGTAGGTATAAGTATATAAACTCAAGTGATTCTAGAATATCCAAAATAGAAGAACTCTTCATCTAATTGGACTTATATCCTGCTCCTAATAATTCATTTTCTTTGGCTCATTGTACACAAATATGATTACATCCCTAACTTTGTCTCCAATCGTTTAAATTTTTGAGCTGCCTCACTATGACATTAAGTATAGTCTCAAATAGTCATAATCTAAACACATTTCAATTCTCTGTCGATATCATCTAATTGTAAAAGAATAATTGATATAAATATTTTAAAATTATAAAATTGCCTATAGCGATTGTTTTAGTATTGAAGAGATATTTTTAAATTCGTATTTTGTATCTAAACAATACAAAAGAAGACAGTCATCTTATTTCGCGATCTTTTCCTACGTCACACATGAAAATTAATTTCGTATTTGTCTAATTATCTCGTCACACACTTGTTTCACTTCTTTTGCACATTATGTTCAGTTTTACCAGTTTTAATCAAACAGACATACGAGGGCTCGGAGCAGTCCATCGCCGAAGCAGGCGCAGCAGCCGTTGGACTCATCTTCCGGCGCGAAGCTCGGCTGCTTGAGACGTTTGGGCTTACGCGAGCACAGTCTGCTCGGCTGTGGCTCTTCGATCGGTGGTGCCGAACGCTCACTGAGATGTACGGGCAGCGCGGCAGGCGCTGCGGGTCGCGGTCGCGCCCAGCGACGCAGCATAGCCTCCTGCTCTGCGCCCACCGGCACCGGCGCTGACAGCTTGCGCGCCCGAGCTATCACCAGCGCGCGTTCCATCGGTTCCAACAGCTCCAGCGCCAGCGCGCGGTCCAGTTCTTCGCCCGACAACAGTAGGTAGCGCGGGCCATAAGATAACTCGCCGAGGGCGGCGCGACGATTGCTCGGCGTCAGCTCGCGCTTAACACGTTTACAAATGGCCGTTGACCACCGCGACAGTGCCTCGGCAAGCACCAACTCGCTCGAAACGCGTAGTGTGTCCCGCCGCACGATCAAAACGAGATCTTCGTAGCTGAGTTCCTCAAGCCGTTCGTCTTTGAGCGCTGAGTCCGCATTTTCATCGATCACAAGCAGCGCATTGTGTGCGAGCGAGTCGCACCATTGTGAGCATTGCGCCAGCGAACGCGCGGCCGCGTCGTCGGCAAACGCGGGCAACGGTGGAGCTGATGCGGCGCCTGGCAGCCGTGCGCACAGGTATCGCAGGTCGCGCAAAATTTCGAGCGCGACCCCCGCGTCTAACATCTCGTCGAGACGTCTCGCGCAACGCTCGGCAAGAGGAGGGCATAGGAACTTGTAGGCCGCATCGAGAGCGCACCGAGCCGTCATCACCGAATTGAGCTGTGTCGGCTCGCAGTAGTGGTAGCGAAGCAGCTGCTCGAAACCGCGCCGGTCGACATAGTCGACGACGATCACGTCCGTCTTGGAGGCGAGTAGTGCAGCGAAGACGGGCGAGGTGGCGGCGAGGACCCGCCGATGTCCCGGATAGCGCCAAGTGTCGTCGTTGATACCGGCCACGAACACGATGTCGCTCTGCCGCTCGTTGTTGTAGAGGCGCGCGTTCTCATCCATCTGCAGGCCACCGTAGTCGATGCAGTAGTCGCCCTCATGGATCGCCACCTCGCTCTCGTCGTCGGAATCGGTCCGCGCCGGGTTTGTCACAACTGTCATCTTGATGATGTATTTGTGCTGCTACCTGGAAACAAGTAAAGTGAAACAGTGAACCATTGTTCGATCGACCTGCTGTACAATATCATGGCTATTAGTAAATACGGTAAAGCACATTATGTGTTAACTGACATTTTATTGTTATCTTAACCTCTAATACTTCCTAGAGGTTTCCTTGTGAACGGTACCGACACACTACTACTCGCTAACCAGTTATGTTAGCGCCCCTTATTATATCGTGTATGAGCATATCAGCACCATATAAAGAATCATTATTAGTGGTGTTTGTACAACTCTACCTACTATATAGATACTACTATATACATAGCTACTTAGGTGTTAAATATTTCACCAAGGATCGTGGATTTTTCAGAGATGTTTACAAACAAAATTAGATTGAGATATCCCTAGAACCTCACACAATCGTCAATGCAAAGTTTAAAAAAATGTTCTACCTAATGTACCTCCGTAGTTATTAAATACCTAGGTCACCTTCAGTTACCCTTAGTAAATTTTTATTTGCCATAAAGAATAAGTAGTATAAGTACCTACCTAAACCTAATAATTATTGTTTTTATTATAGCAAAGGCACGACTGCTTACTTTGTGCAACCTATTTACGAGTATAGCAATCAGAAATATCTATTTCAACCCTGAAAATAAAATATATTTTTGCTATCTTTAAAATAAACTTAAAATTGAAAAAAAAATCTGTTAAATTGTGTATTCAGGTGCACATCAAAATGGCTGAAAACGCGAAAACGTGCGTCAACAATCAGCGATGCGTCAGACCGTCAGGAACGCATTCCCTAAACGTGTAAACATAAATAATCACGTGAAATGTAACGCTCTTTCGTGTGTGAGGCACTTCACTTCAACGCAAATAAACCTGTTTAAATAATGCATATGTGTAGTTAAAATAAAATAGTTTATTATGTACAGTGTACATAGATATGTGTAGTTAAAATAGAAGTAAATAGTTTGTATGAAAATGTAATTCAACATCTACAAAGTACGGCGCAACAAATCAAACTTTAAACAATTCTAGGATGTACACTTTAATTTATGAGAATCTACCGTTCTTGCCTCAAATTAATTTATATTTAGTTTAAGAATGATGATGATGTTTATTTTTACGATTGAATTCCCCATAAAAGCAGCCTGATGTTTGTTTGTAGCATAACTTCATCTCATTGTTCTCTCTCCATCAATTCCATGAAATGTAAAATCCACGCACATTCTTTTCCTACTTAGATTTTCTTTTTAATTCCTCATTTTTCTTACAACAAAAATGTAATAAAATCACCAAAAATGTTTCGCCTGGCACGTTGCAACCTAATCCATTACGACTTCCTCATTATTTTTATATAATGTTGAAACTGCAGAGACATTTCGATAGCTATTCATGATGGAGCTGACCTACTTACATTCGCATAGCACAGCTCTGGAATTGCCCTATATTTAGAGACTGTAATCCGTCGGTGCAGTGTTACACTGGCTTCCTGGGCTACAATGCATTTTACTGCTCGCATACTGCTTGTTTGCTTTATATTTGAAGTAATTGCTCGAGAAAACTGTACCTATTTAAATACTGTTAACATTCTTTTATTCGGAAAAAAAATCATCTATGACGCTTCATCCTCAAGACTCAAGTGCATTGCGTTATGGAGTTTTTTGTGTTATTGGTAGAGGATCAGCTTTTTCCGTAGGTAATCAATATAAAAAAATATCGTCTTATTAAAGAAAAACGTAAGTAGGATTACATACTAAGGTTTATTACAAAGCCAGGGTTTGGTCAGATCGCTCGTCATGCGTGAATCCTACAAGATTGCTCAACTATGATCTAATTGTGATAACTCGGTGAGCGGCTACCTTGCACAGAAATCAAGGTAATTTTCAATTAAAATCAATATCACGTTTTATGAAATACAAGGACAGATCTACACCAGGGACGAGACGCAAGAGGAACATTTGTTAAGCACTACCAATGAGTAATTAATTTGCTTTCTTTCGACTTGTTAAACGTAACCTTAGATGCATGAAAATGTTCAAGATGAGGTTTTTTTAAACCCCATCTTGAACAAACCTTTTTTTACTCGTAGGTACCTAAGTATCTATAAAAACTTACCCACTTAGGAAAGTGTTAAACTCACATTATTCAAAAGCTCTACTATAGAATCAATAAATCTCTCGATAAAATCAACAAATTCGTAGCTGATGTTTAAATAATAGCTGGACTGATTTAGTCCCATACTAAGTATAGTTTCAGCAATAATTCTACCATCGAAGTATTACTGTTTCTATGACTTATACACTAACCACGTGTCAAAGGAAGCAACAAGCTGCGAACGACAGTCGGAAATAGAACTCAGTGGAATGAAAATGTGGCAATTAATACAAACTCTATAGGTAGATCGCGAAGTGCGTTAATTAAATCTGTGCCTAACTCTCAGGTGAATGTCATGAATTGACTGTCAGTAAAAGAATCAATACCTTTATCAGATCCTATGTGGAGCAAAGGCTGTGATGGGTAGACCAAGTCGAGAGAGAATACCCGATTTCAGGGCCAAAAGTTTTAACAAACAGCCCAGCAGTTAAGTCCACGTGGTAAGCCAAGAAAAATATGGAGACTCTGCCCTGGGAAAGAAGACCAACTGGAAAACGTACAGCTCTAAATAAAGATCGCTAGAGGCAGGTCGTGGAGTTTTAACGTCATAAAACGGAAGAAGTAAGGACTGTCAATAAAAAAAGTGGCTGTGACATACGGCAGACAGACAGACATGACGAATCCATAAGGGTTCCGTTTTTGCCATTTGGCTACGGAACCCTAAAAACTACAATTTCAATATCTATCTGTACGAACCAACCGGAAATAGTAAGTAAATGTAGTCACAAACAAATGGTCGTTCCCAGATTTTAATGGAGTATGAAATATAAATGATTCAGGAGTCAGGCAACGCGTAATGAAAATATTTGCAATACTTTGTTTATCAGCCATACGGCAGTTAATGTATAAAATATTCAATTTAACAACAATTGTGTTTAATTCTAAGGGAAACTAAATAAACTTTTCATTTTGAACTCATATTACCAACTACTTAGTTATATCACTACATAGTATAAAACAAAGTCGCTTTCTCTGTCCCTATATCCCTTTGTATGCTTAGATCTTTAAAACTGCGCAACAGATTTTGATGCGGTTTTTTTAATAGATAGAGTGATTCAAGAGGAAGGTTTATATGTATAATACATGCATAATATAGCCGTGCGAAGCCGGGGCGGGTCGCTATAGTGTATAATAATATAGAAGCTATAGTTCTCTTTTTAATGCCTACCGATCAACTTCAATGGATAAAGTCTTCTCTAATGTCACTTACTAATGTTTGGTGCCCAACAATTTAGTACAAAGGGTTCAAGTGAAAAGTAAAAAACAGAAACTCAGAAATAAATCTTTAAAAAATATTTTTAAAGTCATAAGTATTACCCTAATTATAACCACGTAAATAAAAAATACCTACCGCAAAGACAACTAAACTAATGATAATTAAATAAATAATATTCAGATAGGTACAAGGGCTACCCAATTTTAACAGAGGTTTCTGTAGGTACTACGTATTACCACTTTAACATAACAAAGAGTTAATTTTGTTACATTGCAACAAACCAAATATGTTTAAACTGTGTAAATTATTTCATTGTTTGCTTAACTACCTAATACGTGTAGTAGCCTCCATATAAGTAGGTACATTATCGTTTATACAATGTTTGACGTAGAGCCACAGTTATTTGTACTTTAATACCCACATCTGAATACAAACAATCTTTTCAGATCTACCAATATTTGGTTTCGGGTTTCGTAAAGTCTTTTTGTGGGATGGCATTGGAATTACATACTTATTTATACTTGTATAGGTTGTGCTAAGTGGACTGTTGTTAACCAAATAAAGAATGGTGGGATAAATCATTTAAAGTCTATAATAGATACGCATAACTATTATAATAAAAATAATACTCTAATGTCTATAAACAGGGCGTTTTTCTTGACGGCTAGTTTTAGTTTTTATGACTTTAAATACATATTTCTCGCTATTAATATTCCTTTTAATTAAGAATGTATCATTCTTGTCTCTTGACGGCTACATCCTGTTGGGTCTACATTTTCTTATACGGTAAACGAATACTACCTACCGCCCACGAAGCCTTTTCATATTAAAAACGTTTTATGAAATGAAGGAAACCTTTCAGACCCACCTGAAAGGCTTGATTCTATTTTGGTTTCGACTGAACAAAGTAGGTATGAGTGATTTTATAGTAGGTAAGTATACTGTATTTTCTAGAACTGATGCTGGTATTATTATATCGTATTAAAGCGTTAATAAATTAGATGAAAATGGTAGAAAACTTGAAATACTACGGCTTTTTATTGATTTTTTACGCTGTAGTCCAGTTTCTTAGCTGTTTTAAGAGGAGGGAAGGGGGGAAACAATCACCGTACGACTTGTTTCTCGTTCTATATCTTATTAACTTATTATTTATGTGAAAGCTACCTCTATGCTAAGTTTAGTGGTTTCCGCCAGATGGGACCAAAATTGGCATTTTTGGAGCTCTCGAAATCTATTAATATGATGTAATAAACCTTCATTTGATGTATTGAATCGAGTGAATATCAATAAAACTCATTGAAAAACGAGCTGGTGACGTGGGCACGTGTATTTTCAGGGCGGGCGGCGTTTGGGCGGCCCCAACAAGCCGCCCTACATTCCAGTAAGTAGGTCAAGAGTAACAAGCGTTACCGGTGCATTCCATTCTTACTAACTATACAGACTGGTTATTTTATAAAAAAGCGGTTGAGGGTTACTTCTTTGCATCTAACAATCAACTTTTGTTCTGCAACTTTTGGAAATTCAATCATTTTTTCGAAAATTCTGAGGAGTGTTACTTATTTTTTTTTAAGTTTTATCGACTGTTCTAATTCAGAATGGCAATTATTAAAAAAAACAGATAATTTTGTAATTTACTTAACCTCAAAAACCTAAAATGTTCGAATTTCCAAAAGTCATAGAACAAAAGTTGATTGTTAGTGTGCACAAAAGTAGCCCTCAACGTCTTTCGTATATAATAACTGATAACCCTGTTTATATGGCATATTTATTTCACATTCGTGCTGTTAATAAATAAGGAACCTATTGATATTGTTTTGCAATAGTTTACAAGGCCTTAGATGTGTTTTTGCTAATCCAATAAAAAATGCAATAAGTATATCTATTTCTAGACTAAATACCTATAGTTAAATAAGTAGGCATTGTTTAATAGGTGGTTAATTTAAAACAATCACCTTGATATCAATTAATTTTATTACTTTGCAAATTAATTTTAATTGCATTATTGAAATGTTTAATAACTTTTTCACAGGTACGTAGGTACGGTCAGCTGCATAATTGCAGACCCACCGTAGAGCTCCAAAACGGCTGTTATTAGAATTCTAGACACCTGTTATTGGTGAAGTTTAAAGTCTTCTAACTCATCAATTAATCAAACAAAAATAATTAGAATGCAAACATTCCAATAATAGTAATTTTAGAACTCTACCGAGGGCTGGAATTATGCGGCCGACTGTACCTACAGAGTAGCGAGGTGAAAACAGCAAACAAAGATGTTAAATAATGATGGCAAATACTAGAGCATATACACAAAGAAAAAATATGATAAAATTCTCCGTTTTCTCCGATTACAATGAAATTGATAGTATTTCGTGAAATTGATGTGGGGAAAAAAGATGTAAGCATTTAAAGTCACATGTTTTTCATTTTCTTCATCGGCATCTGACGCCATCACTATCACTACATAGTATAAAACAAAGTCGCTTTCTCTGTCCCTATTTCCCTTTGACCGCTTAGATCTTTAAAACTACGCAACGGATTTTGATGCGGTTTTTTTAATAGATAGAGTGATTCAAGAGGAAGTTTTATATGTATAATACATGCATAATATAGCCGTGCGAAGCCGGAGCGGGTCGCTAGTTAAGCATAAAGGAACCTCAAGAACATAACCTCCTTGCAATCATGTAGTTTTTGTTCGAAGTTTTGCTCGAAGTTTTGCCATTATTCATCAAACTATTCAAAACATGTTGATCTGATTTTAAACAAATTTTAACTCGAATTTTATGGGATTACTTCAACCAATTGAACTCAAAGGAATAAATTTAAGTAGGTACCTAAACTGGAAGGTCAAAAATCTAAGCAAACTGTGTAAGATAGAATCTGCAATGATTCAGAACGATAAAATTCACACATTTATGTGAATCATACCATTTATGTAGTAAATGTAGATTGAATGATAATTAAAATCAATTGAAAATACTGAGCTTCTATACCTACGGTTGTAATTTATTATTTACATAAGTTTAGATTAGATTAATATAGGTAGGTACTAACTTGGTTATTTTTATTTACCTGATTTATCATTTTATTAAGTACTAGCGACCCGCTCCGGCTTCGCACGGCTATATTATGCATGTATTATACATCTAAACCTTTCTCTTGAATCACTCTATCTATTAAAAAAACCGCATCAAAATCCGTTGCGTAGTTTTAAAGATCTAAGCATACAAAGGGACATAGGGACGCCCAAAAGTGACTTTATTTTATACTATGTAGTGATAGGTAGGTAGGTATCTATAGTTTGACTGATTATTATTAAAGTGGACAGATTCGCAACTTCACAGATTAGCACCTAGACAGAACGTGTATACTTGTACAGTCAATGAAATAATTAGGACTTTTGGACTTTTGCAACTTTTTCAAAAAATTACTTAACTTGGGGATTTTTTTGTTTTCTGATAGCCGCTGAAACTTTTTTAAAACCCTCTTTAAGTTTAACAGTACCTTTAATTCAAAAAGGTAAAAATAGGAACCCATAAAAGATCACTTTCTTATCCGTCTGTCTGGTCTGTCTGTTTTTCTCTATTAAGTAACTTGAAACGTTTTGTCGTAACTGAATTAAAGAAAGTAATTCTTCGAAACAGTTTGTAATTACAAAGTTATTAACTTTGTACACTGATATATAATATATTTAATAGATAAATTAAATTAATAAATCTTAACTCACTTTTACACTCGTAACGCGTTCCAAATCCAAAAAGACGTGCTAACTCCATGAATGTAAACAGTTTAACTGAGAAACAATTCATTTTACATCTCCTTTTATTCTAAAACACATTAATCATGAAATTCACGTAAAGGAAACTTTTACAGTGCAAGTTTAATGAAGGTATAAGTTTTCCATAAGCTGTAAGTTTCCGATGTCAGTGACGAAGTTGCGCGTCATCCTACCTGGAGCTAGGTATTTAAAGCTCTTATGTTAAGGAAATAAGGTTCAATATTGAACTTGAAGCAGTGTTAGATCCCAATTCGGATTGGATAGGCGTAATTATGAGTAATATAAGGAATATCCATACTTAAGATGGTAATTTGCTGAGTGCGGGTGCACTTGGTTAGAATTTGTACGTAGGTCATAAGTACATAAAATATGTATAAAGTACAACATACGTAAGTACAGTCGGAATACCAATTAGCTGAACCCCACTTGACCCAGAACTCGCACATCTGTAAGGTTGTAAAGTAATGTTACCTGACTTGTTTTTTCAAGTGTTTCTTGTTTTCCGCTCCATATGATTTATTTTGTTGGCGGTACGAATTGGTTGTTAAAAATGAACGAAAAAGGACGAATAGCCAAAAAGGATATTGTTTTAGACAAAAATAATTTGGAAAATTACTATAAGTACCTATCTAATATGTATGTGTATGAATTATTAATATCAAAAGAGGAAAAAGAAATAACTAATTACGTCCCTTTATAAAATTAACTTGTTTTTTTTTAAACAAATACTATACAATTTAAAAAATAACAAAATAGGTAAATACTACATTTCTACAGATTTGCGAGTTAGCTCTGGGTCACGTGGGGTTTAGCCAATTGGTATTCCGACTGTACACTTGTACAGTCGGCGATAAAAATGCAACGCGAGCCTATTTTGTGTAAAAATTACCTCAAGCGCGTCTTTAAATTCCTAAATAACAACTAAAATAATAACTAAACTAACTCGATCTAAAAACTCTACGGTACGGTTGGATTCAGATTGACTATTACTTATTGGAATGTTTTTTTTATTCTACTGAATAATATTGATCTAATAAATTTATGAGTTGAAAGACTTTAAACTTGAACTCGAGCAAGATCTTAAAATCTTGCTTGAGTTGATAACATTTTAAAAATAGCAGTTTTGGAGCTCTACGGTGGGTCTGCAATTATGACTACGACCGTACATCTGTTGCCTTATTGTAGGTACAGTCACATTACCAATTAGTTGAACCCCAGAGCTTAATCGCATATCTGTAAAAATATAGTATTTAACTATTTTATTGTATAGTATATTATTTAAAAAAACCAGAATCAGGTAACATTACTTTACAACCTTACGGATTTGCGAGTGAGCTCTAGGTCACGTGGGGTCTAGCTAATTGGTAATGTAACTGTACCTAACTACCTACCTACATAATGTTCATGGTGTTACTATGACATAACTAGCTAGGACATAAGGAGCTAGTCGTTTTAATCCCCGTCTACTTCGTATTCATTCATTTTAATATAAATTAAATAGGTTATAGTTGTGTTAGTTATGTATATTAATTAACAAAATGATTTACTTGTATAGGTACGGGGTTTTTTCCGCAACTAGACATAAAGGACTGTGGCGACGCTTCACATCGCCACCAACAGATGGCGCCACTAAGCCGATCGAAGATCCTAGATCGCGCGAGCGAGGTTTTTCTGAAGATAAGCTGATATACAAGTTCCAACGAAACATCGTAGGGCCGCGGCCTACCGGGTATAACACCTGCCCGGTGGAAGATCTTGCCTTTGGAGGTACACACCACCTCGTACCTCCAAAGGACCTAGCTATTCAGCTATATAGGACCTTTTTGCGTGAGGATAGAGGTTAGGCTTGCTCAGCACCTACTGTTTCAGCTTAGCCGCCCGTGTATTAAAGAAAGAACTCGTCATTACGTCTGGAGCTAACAGCTGAGCGCACACCTAGCCGAACCGCACGCACCGCAGTCTGCGTTTGTTTGTATGCGCGCAGCGCCTAATTTGTGACGTCATCAGCATCAGCCTCGCTCCCGGGTTTCATCACGATGTTTTCCTACACCAGAGCAAGGTAATTTAGTGCACATACATTTTTCGTAAGAAAAATCCATTGGCGTAAGGGTGGCCGGGATTTGAACCTTCGGAATAAAAGTCGAGATATCTACCACTAGGCCCATACCGCTCCATATGATTTATTTTGTTGGCGGTACGAATTGGTTGTTAAAAATGAACGAAAAAGGACGAATAGCCAAAAAAGATATTGTTTTAGACAAAAATAATTTGGAAAATTACTATAAGTACCTATCTAATATGTATGTGTATGAATTATTAATATCAAAAGAGGAAAAAGAAATAACTAATTACGTCCCTTTATAAAATTGATTGAAAACCACAATGTTTTTGTAGATAAAAACATTCTGAAATACCTATTTATTCGAACATAATGATTAATCTAGGTAACTTACTTTTAAGCTTTAAGTATAATAAAGATTTAGCTAGCTTTAGTATAGAACTCTTTGTAAAGACTATTTATATATCGCTAAAATCACCATTATAAGCTTAAAATGTAGATTATTCATCGTTTCCCAAGAAATCTACGTACGAATGAACTTAAATAACTCCAGTTTTATGATCCAAGGTGCCTGGATATCTGCTAAAAATAATGAACTGAAGATTTTTATTCAATTACAAATACTTTACTAAGAATCCTTTTTAGGCTTCCGTACCCAAAGGGTAAAAACAGGGCCCTATATTACTAAGACTTCACTGTCTGTCTGTCTGTCACCGGACTGTATCTCATGAATCGAGATAGTTAGACAGTTGAAATTTTCACGAAACTTTTGTATATCTGTTGCCTCTATAACAACAAATACTAAAATGATAGGGAACCTTCGTGCACAAGTCCGACTCGCACTTGGCCGGTTTTTCTTTTACTATAGTGTTTCTATCTATCTATAAATTTATCTAAATTTCTATAAATTGACGACCTGTGGCGTGTGAGGAAAAACCTCAAAATATTGCGGATTCCAATCTCGCCGTAAAACTGACTTGTATGATCTAGTTTTATTTGTATATACATATTTACAAAAGAAAAGCAAATGTTTCAGTAAATATTCTATTAGGTGTCTGGTCACCATTATACAAGCTGAATTTCTTTGTTTGGGGTAAGATGGAACATCACTACATAGTATAAAACAAAGTCGCTTCCCTATATCCCTTTGTATGCTTAAATCTTTAAAACTACGCAACGGATTTAGATGCGGTTTTTTTAATGGATAGAGTGATTCAAGAGGAAGGTTTATATGTATAATACATGCATAATATAGCCGTGCGAAGCCGGGGCGGGTCGCTAGTTATGTATAAAATAAATAAATAAATATTGCAGCACATACCACACATCCCCATCTAACCCCAAGCTTAGTGACTTGACTTGTGTTATGGGTGCTAGATAATAGATATACTACTTATATGTATACTAGGTATGTATTTGTTGTACAATAATGGAGTCTATTAATGGAGTCTATGACGAATTTAAAAAAAAATGTAATATATTTAGTAAAGTCTGATCGGAAAGGAAATCGTCGTCGCCGGCGCGGGCGCCGCGTCGCCTGATAAGAAATTGGAACTGACGCTTAGATTATGGCTATGTTTAAAACATTAATATTTATTTTATTCGTGTTATTTAAAAAAAACTTGCAACGTAAAAAAATGGTACAGTCGCGCTAAAGTGTTGCTTTATAAACAAAAAAGGTGTCTATTTTATTCAAGTCTATTATTGTATATAAATAAATAAATCTGTATTGCAGGACATTCCACACATCGCCACCTAGCGCAAAGCTAAGTAGGTAACCTGGACTGCCTTTATAATATACCAGAGTATGGCATGAACATCGCTAAAACATAAAACACATCGAATTACAACTTCCGTTTTTTAAAGTCGGTTTAAAAGATAACACTTCATTAGCCTTTAAATTCAGGTTATTTCATTGCTTTATTAGACTTCGACTTGATAAGTACAGTCACATTACCAATTAGCTGAACCCCACGTGACCTAGAGCTCACTCGCAAATCTGTAAGGTTGTAACGTAATGTTACCTGATTCTGTTTTTCTTAAACAATGTACTATACAATACAATATTACAATATAAAAAATAGCAAAATAGGTAAATACCATATTTTTTACAGATATGCGAATGAGCTCTGGGTCACGAGGGGTTCAGCTAATTGGTAATGTGACTGTTCTATGAGTAGTTAGGTATTAAGTACCTATGTAAGTTACACTTGCTATTTCAACAGCAATTGACATAGGTATTTTGGACAATTTCTATAATGTTTCTGTACTCAGAAACGTTCCTCAGTTGAACATAAGTTAAGGCTTTGTAAAACGCTCGTTAGTAGTATTGAGGGCGTGAAGCAGATATGTGAAAATTTGTTATTTTTCAGTCGTTTATTATGAAACTATACTAGGTAGGTATATTCCAAAAAATAAAAATATGAACAGTCAGCCCGAATCGTCCAAGATCATTTAAATTGTAGACTCTTTACAAGTTAACTTTTTGGTGTTGTTTTAATGCACCTAAAAACTGAATAAAAATTACATGCATTACTAGCTGCGCCCCGCGGTTTCACCCGCGTAACTCCCGATCCCGTGGGAATATCTGGATAAAAAGTAGCCTATAGCCTTCCTCGATAAATGGACTATCCAACACAAAAATAATTTTTCAATTCGAACCAGTAGTTCCTGAGATTAGCGCGTTCAAACAAACAAACAAACTAACAAACAAACTCTTCAGCTTTATAATATTATATATATAGTATAGATATATAGTATATATTAATATTGCAGGATAGTCCACACAGCGCCATCTAGCCCTAAACTAAGAAACTAGGCTATAGTGTTATGGTCTCCAGATAATAGATAGAATAATGGATATATAAATACATAGACAATTAGAGAAACACCCAGACTGTAGTTCATGTTTTTTTCACTGCAAATTATCGAATCCGTAATCTTCTGATTGGCAGACAGGTGTTCGCTCACTGCGCCACAGATGTCGTCAAAGTGCATAATTTAAAAACTAGCTAATATTTACTCAAATTGTATTTAACTAGGTGTTTATCGTCAAATAGAGGTGCATAATACATGCATGATGCATGGTATTGAAATGCACATTGTGTTCTTTTTTTCTTTTTCTGTCGTGGTGTTTTGACCAAAATTTTGCGACGTATGCAGCCTTATTATTATATTTTTTTACATTTGACCACTATCAGCACGATGGTAGGTGATGATGCGGCCTAAGATATAGCAAGCTTTCCTAGAAGATACCTATTCACTTGCAACTTGAAGACCCCCAAATTGTACACGTCAGGAAAGACAGACGTTATTTAAGCGAGAGATTTACTATGTTTATTGTTTTTATTTTGTGGAGTGTGTTACCATGGTAGCTAAAAACCATGGTTACCATAGACCATGGTAGTATAAAATACCCCGAGTACATTGCCAAAAAAAATATATATATCAACAATTTTTAATAGAAAGTTCGGTAAAATTACCAAATTTACTGGAAAAATTAAGGAATTTCCAAAATGTGGCAACACCATTGTTTACAGCGAGCCCTTAGATGGTGTTGTCACACTTTGAGAACTGCCCGAACCCTGGGTAAGGCAATTTATGCAAAAAAAAAAAATTCCTTATTTTTCATTTCTTAGGTAAGGTGTGTAATTATGTACTTATCTTCATAAAAATTTAAAAAATTGTGGGACATTTCACAAAACACCATCTAGCCCCAAGCTAAGCCACTTTAATAGGACGGATTACAAATACATCCTGAAAACAATTAGCACTGCAAAACCAGGGCGTGCACGCCTAAAATATCCTGAAATGTATGAAATAAGTCGCAGTGCGCGTTTAATAGCTTGGACATGATAGAAACCTAGCTAGGTAGGTACCTACATACCCTCCATCCTCACGGCATATACCTAGCTGAGTAGGTAGGTACTTATATATACCCCTGGGAATAGACTAGACTTCGAGGTAGATACTGCAATAATATCTATGATTTGTTTATGTTATGTATGTTTTTGTTTAGTATATAGGTAGCAGTGTCAATGTTCCATTTTAAAATTGGTTACAGGTGCGTGTTATTATAGTAAAGATGAAGACGTAGGTGGATTCAGTAGGAGTAGTGTAAGCGAGCAGCGTATGTGACAGATTTTCAGCAAAACAAATGTACCAACCTTAATTGAAATCCAAACACATCTCACTGTAAACACTCAAGTCCACTGTAATAAATTGAAACGTCTATAAAATATACATTGTATACGCGCTAGTATATGGTTTGACGGCGCGCGCCGCCCGCCCTACGTCGTATTGTGCTAATATTAGCGGAACGTTCTCGCCTCGGCAAGGCTCCGGCAACGAGTGAACACTGTGAGAGGCGGGCGGTACGTCGTGTATTCCACCGGTCACCGCGCATGCGCATATCAAAACAACAACAAACAATCACAACCGTCCCTGTAGCTAGGCCAGTATTGATGAAACCAACTACCACCGTCTCGACTGCTTGTAACGAGCTCAAGGGTTAATTAAAAGGGGTCGCTGAATATCTTAGGGCATACTGAATTGACCTTAAGAACAAAGGTTTCAGTGTAATCAAGGGGTTAGAGACCAGACAGTAGACAGTGTCTTTTTCTACTTGAGGGCTTTCCATCCACTTTTGTAGGTAGGTAGGTATCATCTCAAAGATGCACGATAAATTATGTTAAACGCTATGAACAGAAAATGTTGAAAAGCGAAAAAAAAATTCTTTTGAAATACCTGCCATAAAGCCATTAAAATAAGGGTTGGATGAAAAAAGAAAATAACTAGAATGTTCCTCGAATGAAAAGAGCTGTGATACGTAACTTAATTATCTACAATGTATATAAAGAGAACCCTTACCTTTATTTATGGCTGAAAGGGTTTCAAAGTCGATTGTAATATGAGCTGATTATGAATACCTACTCAAGCCAGAGTTGTTTTCATTGTAAAACCTCTTAAATAAGTATAAAAACTTTGCGTATAATCTACAAACTGTGTTATAGTCGGAGATCCCTTTAAAGACGATCTTCATCGATCTGTTTAATGGATAACAGTATTTTCCAATATATAAATAGGCCAATAAATATATTGCAAATGGGTTGCCTTAAAAATTCAGTCCAGAATGATTAATATTTTATTAAGTATATTTTTTTTGTTTTTATACTTTTCACTGGTTTGGTCAAAGATAAATTCCGTATCAATGAAATACATAATCTTTATTTTTACTTAACTTAAATTCATTTACCATACCAGTGCAAATGACTAATATTGATTTACCTGCCTACCATCACGAGTTGTGACGGAAAAAAATAGTCAACCTAACGTTTGCATATTCTATAAGCTTCATGCTTTCTATTGGTATGGAATTTGTCTCCTAAACAAGCCAGTGAAAGATTAAAAAAACAAAACAAAAAATGAAATTGGTAAATAATCATATTCTGGACTGAATTTTTTTAAGCAACCCTTTGCAATATATTTATTGACCTATTTAATTTGATATAAAATACTTTTCATCCATTAAACAGATGAAGGCCGTCCTTAAAGGGATCTCCGACTATTATGTAAGTACATAACCTACAAATTATAATATATAGGTACTAGGACTATATGTATACCTACGTGATACCTACACTTTATTGTACCAAACAAGAAAATGCACTTTAAACAAACATCAATTGAAACAAACTTAAAATTATATTACGGTAAAGGAAAACATCGTGATGAAACCCGCGGCTTAGTTGGCTCCAGGCGTATTGAAGAGTTCTTTCCTCTGGACATGGTCGACTAAGCTGAGAGGTAGATAGGTAAGAGCATATAGATGCTTGGCAAGCCTACTCCATCCTCAAAAAAGGACACAACAAAGAGGTCTACACGCGGAAAACTGATTTAAAAGGTTGCCTTATGCAATGCCTTGGCGTTGGCTTAAGAGGGTACGCGGGAATTACTTTCTCTATACAAATTTATTCCACTATTTATTCCTGAATAATACACGCGTACCCTTTTAAGTGCTAACCTATTTTAATAGGTCATGAGCATTATAGAATCTCGACTGAATCCGCGGGGAAATAGATTGATATCTAGGTCAATAGACTTAAATTTAGGTCACCTATACGCCTATAAAGCTTACTTTAGTTCTTCCCCTACTCATGTGCTTTAATATCACTATCACTACATAGTATAAAACAAAGTCGCATTCCGCTGTCTGTCCCTATGTATGCTTAGATCTATAAAACTACGGAACGGAATTTGTTGCGGGTTTTTTTAATAAATAGAGTGATTGAAGAGGAAGGTTTATATGTATAATACAATTGCATAATATAGCCGTGCGAAACCGGGGCGGGTCGCTAGTAAAATATAAAGGGCTAGTTCAAGCTGCCTAGATAGATGGCAGACCCATTGAGCTACAGAATGAAAAAACTGAAAGGCCAATAAAAATCGACAAAGTGTGTAATGTAGCTGCATTGGTCGTCTGCCTTCCCTGCAAAAAGCAACAAAGTATTTACGAGATATTTGCAATGTTAATTTTTTTATTTTGTTGAGATCGATATTTCGATGCTGGTTTAAGCACCATTTTCACGAGACTATGGTTTGAAACATGATAAATAACAAAATATAAAAAATAGAAGTTAATAAAAAAAATGTTTACTACTAAAGTTAACTTTAGTAAGTAAATATAACCATGGTAGTTTGAGATCACTGCCTAGTGAAAAAAGAAAAATAATCGATCCGATAATCTTCACCTTTGTGAGCATGATCACAAAATAAATAAATAAATACTGCAGGACATTCCACACATCGTCATCTAGACCCAAGTTAAGTAACTAGACTTGTGTTATGGGTGCTAGACAACGGACAAATATCTAAGCATATACATACTTGTCTGAGGCGGAGATCGAACCCGCAATCCTGTGTTTGGCAGTCCGGCATGGTGACTATAGTGTGTGGGTCGTCAAAAAAAACCATGAGTTTCTTGTGCCTTCTTCTTAGTGGTGGCGCATTCGGAAGGCACACATCCTAGCTTAGTTTTTAAGACACTTCAATGAAATTGTATGCAAATTCCATTTACTTACTTCGACTTTTATAGAAAATACAAACAAAAATACAAAAATAGGCGCGAAAAATATAATAGTTTTCTTGCCAGTCGGGTAAAAAAGGTAATCTGAGAGAAGGTCATACCTACCTTAGCAGAGTTTGTTTCGAAATATGACGTTATTAGAGTACTTACCTAATTAATAACAACATTACCATAACAAAGATTTACATTGTAAGCGAGCAGAGATTGTTTATCAATGATTCTTTTACTGAAATACTTATTGCTACACAAACTATGTTAATTTATCGTTCACTCACAAAGTGACTGTCACAGAACTATTATAGAAGGCAAAGATATTAGACCTATTCATAGAGTGGGCTATACGATAATTTTTATACAAAAACTTTGTTTTTACCCGACTACCGCGAAGCCAAAAGGGAGGGCTATGTTTTTGGTCGTATGTATTTAGGGTTCCAAACCATAAAAGGTAAAAAAGGAATCCCTGAAAAATAACTCTTTAGTCAAGGTCACCACCGATTTTCTCAGGATTTTACATGTGTGCGCAGAATACACACGGATTGTTCCCGATTTCCAAGACAAAGTTGGCCACCACATATTAGGATAACAGGAACAAAAACCGCTGGTGGACACTGGAACATTTTTTTGCTTTTTGTCCCAAAGGCCGAAAGTATAAAAGGGCATAAAAATTATAATATGTAGGTATAAATTTTAATCATAAAAACTTGTTTAATTCCGTCGCTTCCGCGGGTGCGAGGGTATATGGAGCTCACTTTGATCTGAAGATGGAAAAGGACCAGAGATTTACCCATTAAAAACTCCACCGGTTCCACACATGCCATCACGTCGGGAAGGTACAATACACGTTTAAAAGTACACTAACAGCGTAACGTTTATAATCCTGTGCAGCACTATTTTAAACACACACAGACACACTTCATACAGATTACAGTGTAACTAAAATAGCAAAACATGAGTCACTGCTTACTACTCAAGTAATATACAACACAAAACTCCCCATTCAGACAAATCAAGTAACCAATAATTTACAACTTGATGCTAACATATTGAAAATAATAATCACACTGAGTACCTACTTTCAATTCAATTATTTATTGTTGTTTGTAACGTCTATTATAAGAAGGTTGTAAGTTCAATACTTGTATATAAGTAGTATTAACTAGCGACCCGCCCCGGCTTCGCACGGCTATATTACGCATGTAGGTATTATACACAAAACCCTTCCTCTTGAATCACTCTATCTATTAAAAAAAACACATCAAAATCCGTTGCGTAGTTTTAAAGATTTAAGCATACAAAGGGATATAGGGACAGAGAAAGCGACTTTGTTTTATACTATGTAGTGATGTAGCACACTGGTAGTGGACTTATGACGCATACTGTACCTAAACTTACATCAAATTTGGGACAATACTTTGTTGCTGTTTTCCAGTCTATACTTTTAGTAATATATTAAAGTCTTTGGAAGGCAATAATAATAATATTGATATCAACACCAAATAACAATATAAAGCTTCTACTGTATTGTTAATATTACATCAAATTATGCCTTATCTATCTTATCTTAATATATATAAATCTTGTGTCACAATGTTTGTCCTCAATGGACTCCTAAACCACTTAACCGATTATAATAAAATTCGCACACCATGTGCAGTTCGATCCAACTTGAGAGATAGGATAGCTTACATCCCGATATTCCCACGGGATCGGGAGTTACGCGGGTGAAACCGCGGAGCGCAGCTAGTCTTATATATAAAAATGAATCGCAAAATGTGTTGGTAAGCGCATAACTCAACAACGCCTGGACCAATTTGGCCAATTCTTTTTTTAGAATATTCCATATGGTACGAGGATGGTTCTTACTGAGAGAAAAATTTAAAAAATTGCCTAAAAATGTCTAAAAACAACACTTTTCTATACTCCATACCATACAAACGATTCGTAATAATACAAGTCAATAAGAACTTTAATACCATAACATAAAGTTCAAGTTTTAATGGAGAGGTGCCGGGAAGGCAAAACAATTGAGTGACGTATAAATATTGATGTCAATCGTGCCGCGGTGTTAGTTGCCAAACTACACCTAAACGGCTGAACCGATTTGTATGATTTTTAACCCCCGACGCAAAAACGACGGGATGTTATAAGTTTAACGTGTCTGTGTGTGTGTGTCTGTCTGTGGCATCGTAGCTCCCGAACGGCTGAACCGATTTTGATTTAGTTTTTTTTATATGGCAAAACAACGTTTGCCGGGACAGCTAGTGTTATATAAAAGAATGGTTGGTTTTGTAAAGCAACAAGAACGCGTGCGTAGTGAGTCATGTAAATACAGGGTCGCATTAAAGTACCTAATTTAATAGGTGATCACGTATAGATAGTGGAACTGGGACAATAAAAAAGTTCTTATTATACAGTGTGTAGCAAATACTCTGTAATCCCTCATGTATTAAAAGGTAGGACTGATAAATTCCAATAATAGATGCACAGATTTCATCGAAAAATATAAAAAATTGGAAAATAAGGATTTATTAAATAACTTACGCAGAGTTTACGGAATCTTCAAAATGTGACAACACCATTATTTGATTAAAGGCTTCACTGCCTCGTTCGCTGCTATGATCGCTCTGCCAATAATGGGGTGTTGTCAAAATTCCTTAAATCACTAAGGTCATGTAGCTATAGTCCGGTTGACCGAACTAGGGCAACTAAATTATGTAGAGTAATTTTCTTGAACGTAAAATAATCCTTTTTTTGGTTGCACTCCGGGAGTGCCTACAGAAGTGAAAAGTAAACTAGCTGCGCCCGGCGTTTTCACCCACGTAGTCATTTTCTGCGTGAGTTTCTTAATTGTTTCTCTTGACAATACATCAACGAAAAAGGAATTAACGAAATCGGTTCAACTGTTCTCGAGATTCACACATTCAGCGATACATTTTTATAAAGATAAAATATATTTTTTTAAGTTGTTTACTTTTTGTCTCCTCAATTAGGCCCTGGTTTTATTATCGCTACGCCTATTGAAAAGTTATTTTTAAATTCGTATTTTGTATCAACACAATACAAAAGAAAAAGGTCATCTTATTTCGCGATCTTTTCCTACGTCACACATGAAAATTAACTTCGTATTTGTCTAATTATCTCGTCACACACTTGTTTCACTTATTTTCCACATTATGTTCAGTTTTACTAGTTTTATACAAAGAAATGAAATGAAATATATTTATTTTCCAGAATATGGAGAGTAAATTATGATGTACCTACAATGAGCAATGCTCATATTCAACCGAATCTCGGTGTGCAAATCTCTAGACTAAAAAATAAATGAATTTATACATATTCCACAAATATCAAAATAGATTTTTACGTAGTAATTACAAAATATAGCATGTCAAAAAAAAACTGTATCTTGTAATTAGTATTTAATATGTCAGATTAGTAAATAAAATGGAAATAAAAATGTCATAATATAGTTTGATTTAAAATTGATTGCATACACATAAACATAATAACATTTATTAAGCAATGTTGAATATTCCTTTTTTAAATTTAGTCAACGGTAAGTGCTTCAGTCAGGTAATTGGTTAAATATATTTACAGCCATACTATGCACATTTTTAATTGTTACTGCTAATCTTTGATCCGGCACGCATAGTCTATTATTATGCCTAGTCCTACTGCAAGCTTTATATGAATTTTTGACAAATAAGTTGTTATGTTTTCTAACAAATAGACAAACTTCTAGTATGTACATTGTACATGCACGGCAGTGGTAGTATATTGAGTTCCTTAAACAGAGGTACACAACTATCCAAAGGATGAGCACGACACATTGCTCTGATACATTTTTTTTGAGCAATGAATGCTCTTTCAACCTCTACTGAGTTACCCCACAATATTAGACCATAGAGTAATATGGAGGCTACATAAAATATCCATGATAACTCAGCAGAGCCGTCTGCAGATAAGCAATATGTCTGATACGTCTGAGTACATAGATAAATCTGTCCATCTTTGCTTCCACCTGGGCAACATGAGATTTCCAATTACAAAATTTGTCAACACTTATACCTAAAAACACACAATCTTTAACTTCTACAACTTTCTCGTTTTCATAGTAGGTAAACATTTAAATTTGTCGGTACAGAATTATATTATGTCTTGAAATAAAGAAGTTTTGTTTTGCTTATATTAATATGTAGATTATTATTTCGTAACCATGCACTAACAAAATACAAAAAAAATACAAAATACAAAAATATTTATTCAGAACGTTAATTGAAATACAAGCTTGTACATAATCGTTAAAGATCAGCCTTAGTTAGGTATAAACTGTGTCGCTGTCTTTAACGCTCTTCCCAAGAGGTTTAAGTTCCGAAAAACAATTCATAGGATAGGTAAGTATATTATAAATAAAATTATGATAAAGAAAGTAGAAAAGTACGAAAAAAAAAGGAAAAACATTTTGTAAAGTAAAATAAAATAAATTACTTACTCAATTAAAGAACATAAACAGATTAACTAAAACCTTTAGACAGATATAGGCACATAGATATAATGTTATAGGTATACAGAGGTATTTTACTCTAATTGTTATTTTTGTGATTAATATTGAGATTAATATTATGTATCACAATTATGGAGTAAAAAGGGCTCCGCGGACATCACTTAGTATATAACATAACAATAGAAATCTAGGCAATTTTATTAGCTATGGATCGCAATCGGTTCTGTATTTTTTTACGAAATAAGATAGTTTTCTATGGTAAATCCTGTGTAAAACTGTTAATTAAGCCTATCACTTTTGTAATCACTTTTCCTTGTGCTACATTACTGTGACTATGCAATAAGTTATAAAGTCGATTAATATTAAAATTAAAATAGGTACCTGGATGTATAACAATACTAGGCAAAACAATATCCAGCTCGCAAAATTAGCACAACACACAAACACAAACACTTTAAGTTAAGTAACTAACTAAAACACCTTAAATAAACACTGCAGATTATTAAACAAGACTAAAATACACTCATTGGTATGGTTTTTGTTTTGTCTTGTGGTTTTAGTTAATATTATTGTGTTACTACAAAAACGTTATAATATATGTTTAGTTAATAATCAGTAATTCAATACGTTAAAGGCAAGCTATTTTATTTTAATCAATAAGTAGTTCAGTATCTATGTAATTCAAAGTCATTAACCAAGTTGTTAGTTTCTTTTTAACTTCGCGGGATGTTAGGGGGTATATATTTAAGATTATATTTATTTTATTGTAGATATTAGGACTTAAGTATTTATAGAACCGTGTAGCTTTAACAGTTCTATGTCGCAGTAGTTTGTGAACAATGTCACTTCTACGAACTTCGATTTGACTGTAGGTAAAAGGGGTCTCGGAATGCTTACGTAATACTGTCAGCAGTATAAACAGTTGTCTTACGGTTAGGACACTGCTTAAGGCATACAGTTCTGAAGTAGAAAATCTTTTGTTCTTATTATGCATGATCTTGAGTATTGCTCTCTGGACTCTTTCAGTCCGAAGGAGTGATGTCTTTGGAGCTCCACCCCAAACCGTAAGGCAGTACGACTGAACTGATTGTGCCAAGGCGAGGTAAATACTTTTGAGCGTGGAAGTATCTGTTCGTGAGCGCAGCCTTTTAAGGCCCCTTGCCCACGGCGACTTTTTGTAGCGATGCAGTAGCGATGCTGTCGCGCGTTCGCATCGATACAGTCGCGATGCGATCGCTAGCTGTGTGCCCTCGCCCACATAACCATGATTCAGTCGCGATGCAAACGCGATACCGTCGCGCTTCTGTCGCGATGCAAACGCGATTCACAACACCCCTGATACCACACCGAGCTAATTTATCCAAAATTAATTTGTGTGACACGAAATCAAAGGTTTTGCTTAAGTCTAGAAAAAGGGCCGCTTCTGTTACCACTTTAATTAATGAACGACATGCTAAAGCAGTAGATCTGTTTTTTCTGAAGCCAAATTGGTGGTCACTTAAAACATTGTATTTTGTAAGAAAATTACTCAATAATAGAATGCATTATTTTTTCAAAAAATTTAGATAGTATGGGTATAAGAGTTATTGGTCGGTAGTTATTTAAGTTAGAACGGTCACCTTTTTTAAACAGAAGTTTAATTATGTATAAAAATGTCCTGCAATATTTATAGTAATCAATGGTTTCTAATGATCAATGTTAAGCTGTTAGATATTGGTTAGGTTAGTTAGTAGGTACAGTCGGGAACAGAACTGCAAACTCACCGTCGCGTTGTGATAACAGCCCCCTTAGACAAGATTGCTTTCTATTAGCGATATCGCCAATCGACAGACTTTTTTATTATTATTTTTGTATTAAATTGACATCTAAGTTAACGAAAAGTCACTTAGCCTTGTGTTAGAGAAAAAATAAAATAAATAAGTAGCATCTTATGCCAATTTTATACAACGATTTATGTCAATTTCATACAATTAAATCTATCGATTAGCGATATCGCTAATAGAAAGCAATCTTGTCTAAGGAGGCAGTTTGGCGCTCTGCGGTGGGTCTGTCTGTACGTTTGTTGCCTGATTGTACCTAACACTGACTGTGTTAGACTATACTACCTACCACTAAAAAGTATGAAATAAAAAATTAATTTAAAAATTTAAAAACCTACTTCAAAAATGAAGTTAAAAAATCATCAAAAATAACTTACAAAGAAAAAAACTAAAAAGTTTAAAAATATATATGTACAAAATTAAAATAAAAAGTTAAAAATAAATTAAGTTCATAAAAAAAAGAAAAAGGTAAACTAAAAAGTTATAAATTAAAAACTTAAAAATTACGAATTATCAAAAAAACACTTCAAAGTCAAAAATAAATGAAAATATCGTCATTTCGGAGGTGAAGCAAAGTTTTACTTCGTCGTATTACTGAGCCAGCGTATTATAAAACGTAGGTAAGTATTTGGAAGTCGGACTGGATGATACCATGTAAGGTTTTCTTAAACCCATTCCGACTTCCAAGTACTTACCTAGATTACCTACGTTTTATAATACGCTGGCTCAGTAATACGACGAAGTGAAACTTTGCTTTACCTCCGAAACGATGATATTTTCATAGTTTTTGACTTTGAAGTGTTTTTTTGATAATTCGTAGTTTTTAAGTTTTTTATTTATAACTTTTTAGTTTACCTTTTTCTTTTTTTTATGTAATTTATTTTTAACTTTTTATTTTAATTTTGTACTTATATGTTTTTAAACTTTTTAGTTTTTTTCTTTGTAATTTATTTTTGATAATTTTTTAACTTCATTTTTGAAGTCGGTTTTTAAATTTTTTAATAAATATCACGGAGCTAAGAGAGTATCACGGACCGAGGAAATGTAAAAAGAGTCCGAACAGTTCATGCAGTACATAACCGAAGCCGGCAAAGCAACCGTTGGACTCATCTTCCGGCGCGAAGCTCGGTTGCTTGATCTTGCGCGAGTACAGTCTGCTCGGCTGTGGCTCTCCGATCGGTGGTGCCGAAGGCTCGTAGAGGCACGCGTTCTTATCCATCTGCAGGCCACCGTAGTCGATGCAGTAGTCGCCCTCATGGATCGCCACCTTACTCTCGTCGTCGGAATCGGTCCGCGCCGCCGGGTTCGTCACAACTGTCATCTTGATGATGTATTTGTGCTGCTACCTGGAAACAAGTAAAGTGAAACAGTGAACCATTGTTCGATCGCCCTGCTGTACAATATCATGGCTATTAGTAAATACGGTAAAGCACATTATGTGTTAACTGACATTTTATTGTTATCTTAACCTCTAATACTTCCTAGAGGTTTCCTTGTGAACGGTACCGACACACTACTACTCGCTAACCAGTCATGTTAGCGCCCCTTATTATATCGTGTATGAGCATATCAGCACCATATAAAGAATCATTATTAGTGGTGTTTGCACAACTCTACCTACTGTATAGGTACTACTTAGGGATGGGCCGAATGTGATTTGAACCGAATACGAACTTCGGCCGAATGTCCGGTAAAAATAAAAAGTTCGGCCGAAGTTCGGCCGAACTTCGGTTATTTTTACTGCACTTTCTTGAGAATGACAGGTCGAATCTTGTTTAGAATGTTTCTAGCAGAATGTGTAAGAAGAAGCGTAGAGAATGAAAGCGCAAGTAGTGACGAAGAAGTTGTCCAGACCACACAGTCATTTTCACAATCTAAAGAAGACATACATAAATCGTTTTGGAGCTGCTACGAGGAACTGGCAACAGCAAAGCTTCCCAATATAGAGGAAACCAGAAGTCCGATAGCAACAGAACTAGATAGATATCTGAATGAGGCTTTGCTGCCTAAAGGTCAATGTCCATATGGCTGGTGGGCCAATAGTAATCATAAGTTCCCTTGCATGACTTTTTGCCAATACCAATAGGTATGATACGGTTTCAATCAACAAATCACTTTCAGAAAAATTTAAAGTTCTTATGTAGTGATTTATGGCGATAATTATTTAAATGTTTCGATATCAAAACTATGATATTTTATTTAGAAATTAGAATTTAGATTTATTTGTTAAATAAGTGACAAAAATAAAAGAAAATCGGGATTAAAAGTAGCCTATGTGTTATTCCAGGTCTCCAGTTATTACCAAAACCAGATACATACCAAGGTTCATGGTAATCGGCTTAGCGATTTTTACGTGATTGAGTAACAAATTTACATACCTACATACATACATACTCACAAACTTTTAGTTTTATAATATTAGTAGGATAGTAGGATTTAAAACAGCCAAGTTGTTTATTTTTTTCAGGATATGATTAAATACCGAACGTTCGGCATTTTAGCAGAATTTCGGCCGAATGCCGAAGTTCTGTTTAAACTGCCGAAGTTCGGTTAAACCGAATGTGAAACTAATTTCGGCCCATCCCTAGTACTACTATATACCAAGCTACGAAGGTGTTAAATAATTCACCAAGGATCGTGGATTTTTCAGAGATGTTTACAAACAAAATTAGATTGTCATATTATTAAAGATATCCCATAGAAGATATAAAATTTAAAAAAGACAATGCAGTTTTTAAAAAAAATCTACCTAATGTACCTCCGTAATTATAAAATACCTAGGTCACCTTTATTTATTTGCCATGAAAAATAAGTACCTAGGTATAAGTATGTACCTAAACCTAATAATTTTTATTTTTATTACAGCAAAGGCACGACTGCTTACTTTGTGCAACCTATTTACGAGTATTATACAACCTATTTATAGCAATCAGAAATATCTATTTTAACCCTAAAAATTAAATTAAAAAATTAAAAAACTCTCGACACAAAATAATAAAAGTAGTAGGTATGAACGTAATAAGCCTAAAACAAAAAAAAAACAAAAAAAAGTGTGTGTGTCAGCCTGTCAGCTCCGACGCACGATTGGAGTTTACTTCAGACCGATTGTCTGAACAGACACAAAAATATAGTGGAAGGGTATGCAAATTTTTTTCGAGTTACTGAGGATTTTGACATAACAAGGTTCGAGTTACCGAGAATCTACTGTATAATATACATGGTTATTGGTAATTATACTAGCAAGCCCTTGAGGGCTACTTCTGTGCACCTAAACAAACAACTTTTGTTCTACGACTTTTGGAAATTCGAACAATTTTTTTGAAAATTTTGAGGTTAGGTTTACTTGAAAATCAGCTGTTCCATACATGGCGATGTCATTAACCTTAAAATTTTAGTAATTTTTTATGTCTTATCTACCTACTGTTCTTAATCTGAATGACCTTTTTTTTAAATCAGCTGTTTTTCGAATTTATATAACCCCAAAATTTTCATAATTTTTTTCGAATTTCCAAAAGTCGTAGAACAAAAGTTGTTTGTTTAAGTGCGCAGAAGTAGCCCTCAACCGCTTGCTAGTATAATTACCAATAACCCTGTATATATATATATATATATATATATTTGAATGGAAATATCTGGCTTGCTTTCTATAAGATAGAGAGACAGAAAGAGAAACATGCGCACGCCGCACGGCTTACAATAGCTTACTATAGCAAAAAGTGTCGTTACAACTTTTCGTGAGATTTTTTTCCGTCTAGCCCCCTTTCACAACGCGCGATAAGGAACTATAGTTCCAATTAAATATCTAATAAATACAAAGCACACATGTTCATATACAGGGTTATTGGTAATTAATTATACTAGCAAGCCGTTGAGGGCTACTTCTGTGCACCTTAACAAACAACTTTTGTTCTACGACTTTTGGAAATTCGAAAAAAATTATTAATATTTTGAGGTTATGTGAATTCGAAAAACAGCAGATTTTTCAAAACAAAGGTCATTCACACTAAGAAAAGTAGATAGAACTTAAAAAATAAGTATAATTTTAAGGTTAATGACATCTCCATGTAAGGAACAGCTGATTTCCAGGTAAACCTAACCTCAAAATTTTCAAAAAAATGTTCGAATTTCCAAAAGTAGTAGAACAAAAGTTGTTTGTTTAGGTGCACAGAAGTAGCCCTCAACGGCTTGCTAATATAATTTCCAATAACCCTGTATACAATACATGCAATATGTCGGTTAAACACAAGTATACAAGCTAGTCACACACACACGATTGAAAAGTGAATAGGTTGCAGGAATTAAAAAGCTTAAAAGAAATAATTAATGACGTCCCTTTTTAAAATTTATTGAAAACCACAATGTTTTTGTAGGTAGGTATAAACATTCTGAAACACCCAATAGGTATTTCAAAAATTCGAACATAATGATTAATTAAATGTGCCTGTACCAAAAAAATGTTTTTCTTTCTTTCTTTTCTTTATAATTTACTTACGTAATATAAATTTAGCTGTAGTATAGAACTAGAAAACACAAAAGATCTCTTTGTAAAGACTATATAAATATCGCTAAAATCACCATTATAGACTTATAATAAAATTATTCATCGTTTCCCAAGAAATCTACGTACGAATGAACTAAAATATCTCCAGTTTTATTGATCCAAGGTGCCTGGATATCTGCCAAAAATAATGAACTGAAGATTTTTATTCAATTACAAATACTTTACTAAGAATCCTTTTTAGGGTTCCGTACCCAAAGGGTAAAAACGGGGCCCTATATTATACTAAGACTTCACTGTCTTTCTGTCTGTCACCGGCCTGTAATTCATATACCGTGATAGTAAGACAGTTGAAATTTTCACAGATTATGTATTTCTCTTGGTAAATGAGTATATTAGAGGAAGCCTGAGCACCAGTTACTGAAAAAGTAAAAGAGAACCGTTTGAATTGGTATGGACATGTAATGTGAGAAGAGAAGAGACGCATGTAACTAGAAGAGTGATGAGTATGAATGTAGAGGGATGGAGAGGAAGATAGATTGACTGCGTGAGACAAGACATGAGAGAGATGAATGTTAACGATGAGATGACGACTAATAGAAGTGAATGGAAGAAGAAGACATACTGCGCCGACCCCAAATAAGTTGGGATAAGGGCAGGAAGATGATGATAATATGTCTTTCTGTTGCCGCTATAACAACAAATACTTACAGAAAAAAAAAAAATAGTGGGGCTCTCATACAACATGATGCATGATACGGGAACCTTCGTGCGCAAGTCCGACTCGCACTTGGCCGGTTTTTCTTTTACTGTAGCGTGTCTATCTATAAATTCATCTATTTTTATATAAATTGACGAGCTCTGTGGCGTGTGAGGAAAAACCCCAGAATATTGCGGATTCCAATCTCGCCGTAAAACTGACTTGTATGATCTAGTTCTATTCGTATATATTTACAAAAGAAAAGCAAATGTTTCAGTAAATATTCTATCCGTTGTTTAAGTACCTACAAGCCGAATTGCTTTGTTTGGGGTAAGATGGAGCTTAAACAATATGTTTATTATAAATGAACAAGTAACTATACGATACTAAATAACAATTAAATAACGAAAACTTAAATTAATTAAATAAACTACCTACTTTACTTATACTAAATTAAAAGTCCAAATGGAAGATGGAATGGGTCCCTAGGAAGTGTGCCCAAAAGGCTGGCAGCGTTACCACGTTGGATGGCGATGCTTATCCGTTGTCCGAGGTACGAGCCAGCCCTTTGGTCACCCGAAGCTAAAACTAGTAATTTTGAAATTTCTTTATATAGGTATGTATTTGTCGTAAAATAATTTAGTCTATGAATAGATTCAATGACGATTTCTTTAAAATATGTTATGTATTTAGTTAAGTCTGATCGGAAAGGAAATCGTCGTCGCCGGCGCGGGCGCCGCGTCGCCTGATAAGAAAGTGGAATTGATGCTTAGATTGTCACTTTGTTTAAAACATTAATATTTAATTTAAATTCATGTTATTTAAAAAAACTTTTGCAACGTAAAAAATGGTAGAATCGCGCTAATATGTAAAGTTATAGTGTAAAGTTTTCTTAATCAAACCCAGTCCGACTTCCAAGTACTAACCTACGTTTGGCTGAGCTTTACCTCTGAAACGACGCTGTTTCCATTAATTAAACTCTATTTATATTTGACTTTGTAGTGTTTTTTTGATAATAATCCGTACTATTTAAGATTTTTATTTTCAACTTTTTAGTTTACCTTTTTCTTTTTATGTATTATTTTTACTTTTTAGTTTAATTTTGTTTTGATGTTTTTTTAATTTTATTTTTGAAGTCGGTTTTTTTACATACATGTTAGATTAGCGTTTGACCACTATCACACCAGCACGATGGTAGGTGATGATGCGGCCTATGATATAGCAAGCTTTCCTAGAAGATACATATTCACTCGCAACTTGAAGACCCCCAAATTGTACACGTCAGGAAAGACAGACGCAGGCAACGTTATTTAAGCGAGATATTTACTATGTTTATTGTTTTTATTTTGTGTAGTGTGTAATCATGGTAGCTAAAAACCATGGTAACCATAGACCATGGTAGTATAAAATAGCCTTGTCAGAAGAAGTGTGTAAAAACCAGAGAAATGGGTGAGGCACGAAAGTGTATTTCTATGGTAAAAACTCTGTAATCCCTGTAAGGTAGGTACTATTAGATACCCCGAGTATACATTGGCAAAAAAAAAATATAGGTATATAAAGAATATTTAATTTAAAGTTCGGTAAAATTACCAAATTTACTGGAAAAATTAAGGAATTTCCAAAATGTGGCAACACCATTGTTTACAGCGAGCCCTTAGATGGTGTTGTCACACTTTGAGAACTGCCCGAACCCTGGGTTCGGGTTGTGGGACATTTCACAAAACACCATCTAGCCCCAAGCTAAGCCACTTTAATAGGACGGATTACAAATACATCCTGAAAACAATCAGCACTGCAAAACAAGGCCGTGCACGCCTAAAATATCCTGAAATGTATGAAATAAGTCGCAGTGCGCGTTTAATAGCTTGGACATGATAGAAACCTAGCTAGGTACTTACCTACATACCCTCCATCCTCACGGCATATACCTAGCTGAGTAGGTAGGTAGGTAGGTACTTAGGTATATATTTCCCCTGGGAATAGACTAGACTTCGAGGTAGATACTGCAATAATATCTATGCTTTGTTTATGTTATGTATGTTTAGTTTAAAGCAGTGTCAATGTTCCATTTTAAAATTAGTTACAGGTGCGTGTTATTATAGTAAAGATGAAGACGTAGGTAGATTCAGTAGGAGTAGTGTAATAGCTTATACACACGTTACGATTTGGTCGTCCCGACCAAATTGACACAACCAAATTGGGTATCGCTACACACGCTACGATTTGGTCGGATACGATTCAGAGAGTACATTGATTTGTCAGTAGTTTCCTGTACGCGTTCAAGTGCACATCCAGTTTTTAGGGTTCCGTTTCTCCTCTAGAATTTTCCATCTCGTTATCATCTTTATCGGACGAAAAAATTGTGATGGTGGTAGTAGCAACGATTGCAGGAACGTTACAGCCACCGCGTAAAAACCGAAGAAAAAGAAGAGAATGGGCAAAATTTTATTTAAGAGAACGCGACGAATTTAGTCACATGAAGTTATTACGAGTACCTATTATAGAAAAAAAACCCTCACTTATTTTTTACTTTGGGGCTTCGTTAAGACTTAGGTCGGTTAATACCGACCTCCAAAATTAAAAAATTAAAATGGCGGATATCTCGGAAACCGAGAGACTTAGAGATTATTTTATTTTTCTGAGCCGGCACAGTGTCCTCTATCCATAGGTTCCCGCTTATCCATTAATTACCGGATTACCCTGTATAAAGGAAAAATAACTAAAAAAAAGATTATCTTTATTTTTCCTTGAACTTGATATGATGTCACACTTTTTTGTGAATCCAGGTGTTCGTCAATTTATTAGACGTTATCAAGTCAAAAATGAAGTGGGGCTCAAATACAACATGATACGGAACCCTTCGTGCGGGAGTCCGACTCACACTTGTTTGTTTCGAACACGAAGTCCGATGCGTACACACGTCCCGATTTGGTCGGATACAACCAAATTGGGTGGCCGTATCCAATTTGATCAATTAATAATAATTAAGTCTGCCCGACCACGATACACACGTCCCGATTTGGTTGTACACCCGACCAAATTGGATGTTGGACCCGACCAAATCGGGACGTGTGTATAAGCTGCGAGCAGCGTATGTGACTGATTTTCAGCAAAACAAATGTACCAACCTTAATTGAAATCCAAGCAGATCTCACTGTAAACACTCAAGTCCACTGTAATATAATGAAACGTCTATATAATGTACTTTGTATATGCGCTAGTATATGGTTTGACGGCGCGCGCCGCCCGCCCTACGTCGTATTGTGCTAATATTAGCGGAACATTCTCTCCTCGGCAAGGCTCCGGCAACGAGTGAACACTGAGAGAGGCGGGCGGTACGTCGTGTATTTTTTTAATAATAATAATAATAAGCCCCTCAAATCCTACCACACGTCCCGATCGACCATCTGATCACGTGGGAGGCGGGCAACGCAACATTATGTTACTGGGCGGCTAACGTGGAGGTAAACCCGACGAAATGGAGACTAGGTTAAAAAATAAATTGCGAATAGGATCGCTTCCCGGGGGCGATCGCCGGGGCGCACTTGGAGTTGACGCTGAGTGCCTCAGTATGCAGACCGTCAGTGGTAGTGGGTTGAGCAGGCGAACCCCTACCGGGTATCCCGAAGAAGGTTCCAGCCGAACACAAATTTCTACTTCCTCTTCACCTTCCTCACAAAAAAGGACACAACATCATATTTACCAGAACTACATATTAAATTTTTAGAGCGATTCCCGGAAATGCAAGTTAGTAGGCAGTGAATAGGTGACCAGCGTAGAGCTATTTTTAGGCGTAAATTGTTAACAGCTGAGGAATACAACCAAGTACGTAGTGAAGCAGAAGCATGGAGCCGTGAGCTGAATGAAGAAATAATTAGGGCATACTATAGATTAACGTTAATGGATACAAATAGAACAGGTTATAGACAATTATTACATCAACATTTTATTTAAAAAATTCCGCATTTATCTCACTGTTGAAGCCTCGGCGTGGAGAAGGTGTTAAAGAAGAGAGTGGACTGTAGTTTAAAGGGTTTAATAGTTCAGCCGACAAAATATATAACAAGATTAACTTTATGAATTAGAAGTATGAAAGGGTGTATGAGCGAGACGCACGGTAGGTCGCTCGTAGTATGTCGACCGCTTTCGAGCAACAGCTCCTAACTGACTTTTGGTAAATTTTACAGGAGAGCAAAAAAACTGAATAACTTCTTTATTTTATGGATTTGCGAAAAGTTGAAAATCCAAGTTTTAATTTTGTAAATAGTATTGATTAATAACAATATTGTATTAAATTTTTAGCCCTAAAGTAGTTTATGGTAGATACGAGCTATTGGTATGAAAAAGTTGGTGAAAATGTTGGAGATAGAATTTATTGTCACTAAACTTATAAATAAAACGAGTTATTTATTTAATCATTTATTAACGAAAACTTTCTATGATTCTTCTTTTTAACTAATTAAATGTAAGGTATTAATTAATATCACAATCTGGCAAGTAATTCAAAGTAATGTTTTTAAAAACTAACAATTAAGACTAGTCATTCTCTCAATTAACAATTAGCCTTAGGTAAATATCTTATTACCTTATAAACTTATTTTACTTCTTACTTACTACGACTTCCAGCCTCCCGAACAAGCCGGGTTCCGAAAAGGCTTTAGTACCGTGGACCACATTCATACGCTCCGGCAGATTATACAGAAGACTGAGGAGTATAATCGGCCGTTACGTTGGACTACGAGAAAGCCTTTAATTCAGTGGAAACCCGGGTAGTGCTGCAGTCCTTCCAGCGGTGCAAAATCGACTATCGGTATATCCAAGTGCTGAAGTGTTTGTACGCTACTGTCTACTGTCTATCCGGCTTCAGAACCAGAGCACAAATCCGATCCCATTGCAAAAAGGGGTGAGACAGGGAGACGTTATCTCTCCGAAACTGTTCACCTCTGCATTGGAGGATATATTTAAGCTCTTGGACTGGGACGGATATGGCATCAATATCAATATTTTGTCTCCAATCGTTTAAATTTTTGAGCTGCCTCACTATGACATTAAGTAAAGTCTAAAATAGTCATAATCTAAACACATTTCAATTCTCTGTCGATATCATCTAATTGTAAAAGAATAATTGAGATAAATATTTTAAAATTATAAAATTGCCTATAGCCTATTGCCTATTGAAAAGTTATTTTTAAATTCGTATTTTGTATCAAAACAATACAAAAGAAAAAGGTCATCTTATTTCGCGATCTTTTCCTACGTCACACATGAAAATTAACTTCGTATTTGTCTAATTATCTCGTCACACACTTGTTTCACTTATTTTCCACATTATGTTCAGTTTTACTAGTTTTATAGAAAGAAATGAAATGAAATATATTTATTTTCCAGAATATGGAGAGTAAATTATGATGTACCTACAATGAGCAATGCTCATATTCAACCGAATCTCGGTGTGCAAATCTCTAGACTAAAAAATAAATGAATTTATACATATTCCACAAATATCAAAATAGATTTTTACGTAGTAATTACAAAATATAGCATGTCAAAAAAAACTGTATCTTGTAATTAGTATTTAATATGTCAGATTAGTAAATAAAATGGAAATAAAAATGTCATAATATAGTTTGATTTAAAATTGATTGCATACACATAAACATAATAACATTTATTAAGCAATGTTGAATATTCCTTTTTTAAATTTAGTCAACGGTAAGTGCTTCAGTCAGGTAATTGGTTAAATATATTTACAGCCATACTATGCACATTTTTAATTGTTACTGCTAATCTTTGATCCGGCACGCATAGTCTATTATTATGCCTAGTCCTACTGCAAGCTTTATATGAATTTTTGACAAATAAGTTGTTATGTTTTCTAACAAATAGACAAACTTCTAGTATGTACATTGTACATGCACGGCAGTGGTAGTATATTGAGTTCCTTAAACAGAGGTACACAACTATCTAAAGGATGAGCACGACACATTGCTCTGATACATTTTTTTTGAGCATTAATGAATGCTCTTTCAACCTCTACTGAGTTACCCCACAATATTAGACCATAGAGTAATATGGAGGCTACATATCCATGATAACTCAGCAGAGCCGTCTGCAGATAAGCAATATGTCTGATACGTCTGAGTACATAGATAAATCTGTCCATCTTTGCTTCCACCTGGGCAACATGAGATTTCCAATTACAAAATTTGTCAACACTTATACCTAAAAACACACAATCTTTAACTTCTACAACTTTCTCGTTTTCATAGTAGGTAAACATTTAAATTTGTCGGTACAGAATTATATTATGTCTTGAAATAAAGAAGTTTTGTTTTGCTTATATTAATATGTAGATTATTATTTCGTAACCATGCACTAACAAAATACAAAAAAAATACAAAATACAAAAATATTTATTCAGAACGTTAATTGAAATACAAGCTTGTACATAATCGTTAAAGATCAGCCTTAGTTAGGTATAAACTGTGTCGCAAGGTGAAAGGGTACCTGCGCTATCTCCATACAAACGTAGTCGACTGTTTCCTCCCTGGATAATGACACTAGAGCAAATATTTTGGTAGCATAAGACTGCCATGACCAATGACCATGCCTCTATGTTTTGATTTTTTTCATATTCTAATTAACGTAGGAAATAAGCGTCTTCAAAAACTAGAAATATTGCCTAAATTTTTCACACATTTTCTGACACTCACCCAAAAAAAACTACGCATATTTATGAGAAAAGGAGAACATAGGGGCGTAGCTGAAGGTTTTATTTAGTTATATAAAAAAAATTAAAACAAAATAAGCATTTTTTAGAGGTGTAAACAGTCGACTACGAAATGCTGTTTTTGTCAATAATTATGTACCTAAAACGGCGCTGAGCTGCAGTTGTCCCTTTCTTGCTGTTTGTGGAGAGGTCTGGGGGAGGAGAGGGTCGGAGCCATACGTATATTTACTCATGTGCGTATACCACATGATTTACTCATGTGCGTATACTACCAGCGAAGTGATGCCCTATAGTCGATAATTATATCGATACACTAGTGATGTATTTGTTATTTGATATTTATTCAAATTCTTTGGATATAATATTGTAAGTGAAGTTCGTCGGATACGTATTGTAATTATTTGGATATTGTAAGTAGGAATAACATTTGTATTAACAAAATTAAATAATCTATCTCTTCATACAATAATAGAATATTTGATTGCGATTTTCATTGTTACTTTGTGGCATGCCTGGGGTAACGAAGTGTTTGTTTCATCAAAATTACCTAACATATAAAAATAATAATTTAATGGGTAATACATACAATTTCATTTAAAGTTTAAATTAGTATAGAGTAGGTAATATCCAAAGTCCAGTAAACACAATCCGAGTCAAAATATTAATTAAAGTACCGGCGACAATAGCCGTCGAGTAACAAGGCCTAAACTATCTAAAACACACTTTTAACAGCTTTTTTTTTTCATTTTACTTACGGACAATTATAAAGAACTATTAGAAAAGCTAACACAAATAAAAATAAATAAATATCCGCCGTCTTAGGTTTCCGTAGCTCAAAATATAAAAAAAACCGGTCAAGTGCGAGTCGGACTCGCGCACGAAGGGTTCCGTCCTATTATCATAACATAATCATCACATAATAAAAAAAATAGATGGCGCTAGTGGTAAAAATACATGAATGAAGGGTAAATGGCGGTTTACGGTTTATGACGTATTAAAAAAACTACTTACCAGCTCTCGTTCAAACCAATTTTGGGTGGAAGTTTGCATGGTAATATATCATATATATTTTTTTAGTTTTTTATTTTAGAAGTTACAGGGGGGGACACATTTTTTACCACTTTGGAAGTGTCTCTCGCGTAAACCATGCAGTTTAGAAAAAAATGATATTAGAAACCTCAATATCATTTTTGAAGACCTATCCATAGATACCCCAAACATTATGGGTTTGATGAAAAAAAATTTTTTAAGTTTCAGTTTCTAAGTATGGGGAACCCTAAAATTTATTGTTTTATTTTTCTATTTTTGTGTGAAAATCTTAATGCGGTTCACAATAGGTTCACAGAATACATCTACTTACCAAGTTTCAACAGTATAGTTTCGGAAAAAAAGTGGCTGTGACATACGGCAGACAGACAGACATGAAAAATCTATAAGGGTTCCGTACGACTCGCACTTGATCGGTTTTTTTTAAGGTAGCTCTTGTTAAGATACCGTGATTTAATAAGAGCCACTAGAAGGTTTTTTAAAACCTCGATATTAGTGACAAAATAACAAGAAAACAAACATTTAATAAGGTTTTTAACCCCCGACGCAAAAACGACGGGGTGTTATAAGTTTGACGTGTCTGTGTGTGTGTGTGTGTGTGTGTGTGTCTGTCTGTGGCATCGTAGCTCCCAAACGGATGAACCGATTTTGATTTAGTTTTTTTTGTTTGAAAGATAAGTTAGTCGGGAGTGTTCTTAGCTATGTTTGATCAAAATCGATTCAGCCGTCTTAAAGTTATGGGGGATGAAAGTCAGGATCAAAAACCGAATGTAAGTAGATATACTCGAGTGGGGTATCAAATGAAAGGGCATGACTTGTACATTACAAATATCTATGTTTGATCAAAATCGGTCCAGTCGTCTAAAAGTTATGGGGGATAAATACTCAGGATTAACAACCGAATGTTAGTAGATATGCCCGAGTATCAAGTTAATTTGAGTTTTTTGGCTTCGTTTGGATCTTTTTTACTTTTCTTTTCATTTTTTTATTATATTAGTAGCTGTGCTCCGCGGTTTCACCCGCATAACTCCCGATCCCGTTGGAATATCGGAATAAATTAAGATGTAAGCTATCCTATCTTTCAAGTTAGATCAAACTGCACACGGTGTGCAAATTTGATTAAAATTGGTTAAGTACCTAGTTTAGGAGTCCATCGCGCACAAACAACGTGACACGTAATTTATACATATTAGAGAAGATGTATAGATAACCTAGATCTAGACGTCTTCTTCTATGTATACTTAGGTAGTTCTAATATTTAATAGCTATGAAATACCTACTTGTAGTTGTAAAAGTTGAATATCTAAAGGAAAAAATTGAAAAAGAATACCTTTAATAAAAAAAACTGTTTAGGGTTAAAAATAATCTTCACTACATAGTATAAAACAAAGTCGCTTTCTCTGTCCCTATATCCATTTGTATGCTTTAATCTTTAAATCTACGCAACGGATTTTGATGCGGTTTTTTTAAATAGATAGAGTGATTCAAGAGGAAGGTTTATATGTTTAATACATGCATAATATAGCCGTGCGAAGCCGGAGCGGGTCGCTAGTTAACTATAAATTAATAATAGTTATTGTTTACACCAAATTATCTAAATCATAAATCGCAAGAAAATAAAGAAATAAAATAAAAAAAATTAAAAAGTCCCTCCCTACAAAAAGGATGAAATAAAAAATTAAATTTAAAATTTAAAAAACCCCCGACACAAAATAATAAAAATAGTATGAACGTAAAAAGCCTAAAACAAGCAAAAAAAAATGTATACAAAGAAAAAGCCACAAAAAGAACAAAAAAGGCATAAACGTGAAACCCTACAAAAAGAAAAAAATAACCTCGAAATTATGATTTTACTACGTAAGTACATGTGAATTTTTTTGATTAAATATTGTCGCGTCGGGGGACCGCTCTTTACCTATAGAAACACCTTCTTAAGTAAAATGATATTAAAATTTCAACGAAAATGTTAAAGTATTAAGAATTACTAGTGATAAAATGCTAAAATAAAAATGTTAACATTATATTAAATTGACTCGAAAAAGAGCGGTCCCCCGACGCGACAATATTTAATCAAAAAAATTCACATGTACTTACGTAGTAGAATCATAATTTCGAGGTTATTTTTTTCTTTTTGTAGGGTTTCACGTTTATACCTTTTTTGTTCTTTTTTTCCGATTATAAATAAAGCAAATATTTATAAACAACTAGCTGTCCCGGCAAACGTTGTTTTGCCATTTACAAAAAAAAATATAAAGGAAAAAAAATAAAAAAGAATAGTGTTCGATTCTCAGACCTAACGAATATATACAAAAAAATCATACAAATCGGTTCAGCCGTTTAGGTGGATTTTGGCAACTAACACCGCGACACGAGAATTTTATATAAATAGGGATGAAATAATTTTCCCTATTTCTACGAAATATTTCGTTTTTAATAAAATTAAGGTGGCCCTTCTTTGTCGCCGGTACCTTACTATCAGAAATCCAATAAACGTAAGGCAATTCACATGAGTAGGAAGCAGAACAAATTCAATACCACAAGCTAAATTCAGAAAAAAGAGATCACTACCTATGCGCTATAAAACGAAAACTAACAAAACGATTGAATTTCGTCGGCGTCGGCGCACGCACACTAACTCCACGACACCCACACTTAGACAAAGCAGCGGGGATGGAGCGGGGCGCGCGGCGGCATGCATCGAGACAGGAACATTTTATTCAAATACCTATTTTTTTTTCAAAAGTCTCCCAGGGTAAGTTGCCTCTTCCCAAGAGGTTTAAGTTCCGAAAAACAATTCATAGGATAGGTAAGTATATTATAAATAAAATTATGATAAAGAAAGTAGAAAAGTACGAAAAAAAAGGAAAAACATTTTGTAAAGTAAAATAAAATAAATTACAGATTAACTAAAACCTTTAGACAGATATAGGCACATAGATATAATGTTATAGGTATACAGAGGTTTTTTACTCTAATTGTTATTTTTGTGATTAATATTGAGCTTAATATTATGTATCACAATTATGGAGTAAAAAGGGCTCCGCGGACATCACTTAGTATATAACATAACAATAGAAATCTAGGCAATTTTATTAGCTATGGATCGCAATCGGTTCTGTATTTTTTTACGAAATAAGATAGTTTTCTATGGTAAATCCTGTGTAAAACTGTTAATTAAGCCTATCACTTTTGTAATCACTTTTCCTCGTGCTACATTACTGTGACTATGCAATAAGTTATAAAGTCGATTAATATTAAAATTAAAATAGGTACCTGGATGTATAACAATACTAGGCAAAACAATATCCAGCTCGCAAAATTAGCACAACACACAAACACAAACACTTTAAGTTAAGTAACTAACTAAAACACCTTAAATAAACACTGCAGATTATTAAACAAGACTAAAATACACTCATTGGTATGGTTTTTGTTTTGTCTTGTGGTTTTAGTTAATATTATTGTGTTACTACAAAAACGTTATAATATATGTTTAGTTAATAATCAGTAATTCAATACGTTAAAGGCAAGCTATTTTATTTTAATCAATAAGTAGTTCAGTATCTATGTAATTCAAAGTCATTAACCAAGTTGTTAGTTTCTTTTTAACTTCGCGGGATGTTAGGGGTTATATATTTAAGATTCTATTAATTTTATTGTAGATATTAGGACTTAAGTATTTATAGAACCGTGTAGCTTTAACAGTTCTATGTCGCAGTAGTTTGTGAACAATGTCACTTCTACGAACTTCGATTTGACTGTAGGTAAAAGGGGTCTCGGAATGCTTACGTAATACTGTCAGCAGTATAAACAGTTGTCTTAAGGTTAGGACACTGCTTAAGGCATACAGTTCTGAAGTAGAAAATCTTTTGTTCTTATTATGCATGACCTTGAGTATTGCTCTCTGGACTTTTTCAGTCCGAAGGAGTGATGTCTTTGGAGCTCCACCCCAAACCGTAAGGCAGTACGACTGAACTGATTGTGCCAAGGCGAGGTAAATACTTTTGAGCGTGGAAGTATCTGTTCGTGAGCGCAGCCTTTTAAGGCCCCTTGCCCACGGCGACTTTTTGTAGCGATGCAGTAGCGATGCTGTCGCGCGTTCGCATCGATACAGTCGCGATGCGATCGCTAGCTGTGTGCCCTCGCCCACATAACCATGATTCAGTCGCGATGCAAACGCGATACCGTCGCGCTTCTGTCGCGATGCAAACGCGATTCAGTACGGTTTGTATGACTTATTCGACGTTTTGCCGACACGGTCGCGCGTTTGCGTCGATACAGTCGCGATGCTGTAGCGCGTTGGCATTGCGTATGTAGCGCGTTGCAAATGCGACTAACGCGCGTTAGTAGTGATGCTGTCGCGCGTTTATGAAACGCGCGTTTGCATCGCTACAAAAAGTCGCCGTGGGCGAGGGCCCTAAAGACAAAAATGAGCTTTCTAATGCGCGTGGAGACATACTTTATCTGTTGGTGCCAGTCCAAGTTTTGGTCTATCATTACACCGAGATATTTGATAGTGTTGGACGGAGTTAGCTCTTCAAAAGTAGTGGATTCAGTAAGAGCCAACTTCAGCTTCGCCGCCAAGACAAGGCTTGTGAATTTTCACTTTAAATGAATCTGAGGGAAGTGATGATTTAGTTAACGCAAATGGTATTATCTTAGTTTTACTGATATTCTGAGTTAGAAGGTTCGTTGTCAGCCAATTTGTTACAATATTCAAATGCAATGCAATACGTTAGTAATTTCATTTTGTAATTCTGATACGTTTCTACTCTTAATAACTAAAGTGGTATCGTCAGCAAATAGAGTACTGTCATGATTGATAACTTCAGGTAAGTCATTTTTAAATAATATGAACAGAAGGGGTCCCAGGATGCTACCTTGTGGGACACCGCGGTTGTTGTGCTGACTTATATATAAGTTTTTCACGTTTATGCAACTTTTTTAATTCCACACATTGCTGACGACCCATTAAGTAACTCTCAAACCATTTCAGCACAACACCCCTGATACCACACCGAGCTAATTTATCCAAAATTAATTTGTGTGACACGAAATCAAAGGTTTTGCTTAAGTCTAGGAAAAGGGCCGCTTCTGTTACCACTTTAATGAGCTTTACACAAAAGGTACTGTTTACATTTTTATTTAACCTTTTACAAATTTAGTCACCTTGAATACATTATAATCAAAGTAAAATACGTCATGTAAATTTTTCTAACGTTTCGAATTTTCTTTGCAGGTTGGTAACACTACGCTCGTCAATCACAATCCTGATTAAAACTTTGAATTGATAATTTCGTAATTTTTCGATGTTTTTGACCACTTAAAATTCACTTTCTTCTTTTGTCAATTATTTTCACAATAAATACGTGTTATTTGTGTATTGTGTCAAATCGTAAATAAATAAAAGTCACATTCACTTAGACCGGAAACGAGATCGTCGCTCCGTCGCCATTATGAGCCATTTCCTATTTTTCTCCCAATTCATTTTGATACTTTTTCCTTTTTTATTATTTATTACACATTAATTGATATAAACAAGTTTCAAAATAGACAAAACTTTAAAAAATATTATTTCGAGTATTGAATGCCATGTTATTTTCGATAAAGAAAACCAATTTTAAAATACAAAGTTTCTTTTCATTCAACCTTTTCTCAACACCATCTCTGTGTGTATATGCGCAACTTATTCAAAACACTCATTTTTTCATTTCTTTTACAGACACTTCTGTAGTTTTCGTTTTTTGTTCATAGATGTCATAGTAAGTCAACAAAGTCATTCTTATTTTTATACAAACCAGGAATTGAGCAGACTTTTAAAAATACCAGATCCCAGAGCATATCCACCAAATTTTGTCGGGATGTTTTTGTATATATGTATATTATTGTTTTCGTGATGGTTTCCTAGACTACTATCCCGACAAAAGGGTTCTGGGTAATGAAATTTTCGAATCAGAGTGGTCGCACTCACCGGAGTTCGTTATCAGCGGGCCGATTGCCGTATTCTTATGCAGCGCGTCTTGACTGCGTTTGCGTCATACGGCTGTTGGCGTACGAAATTTTTGACTAAAGGGACAATTAATTTGACATTTATGTCACGTCAAAATTTTGCGCGAAACGGCGAGCGAGCGACGTTTAGGTTTGCGTGACGTGTGCGTCTCGGCAATACGAAATCTATAGTTATTATGACGCAAACGCAGTCAAGACGCGCTGCATAAGAATACGGCAATCGGGCCGCTGGTATCTTCCCTAGTCCGCTCTGCTCCTGAATAGTCGAGTTGTCATATATCTGGATAAGTCGGGGTTCTGCTTCGCAATCTGTAAGGTTTTAAATACCAATGACGCTGCTGTACGCAGCGCCACTAAGTGGAGGGTCACCGCTGACTGCTAGTGCAGTCAGGGTGACTTCTTTTCTCTTTATACAAGTCTATAAACAATACATTCATGGGATAGTTCGATATATGGCCGGCACCTTCATGCCACTGGTTCTAGTAATCCTTAATAAGCAGGAAACTCTTCTCAATTCTTTACACGGGGCATCTTAACACCACCGGCACCGTTTATCAAGTAAGACATTATTCAATTCTTTAGATAGAGCATCTTAACACTCCATCAACAACATATTCTGTCAAGGAAGACATTATTCAATTCTTTAGATAGAGCATCTTAACACTCCATCAACAACATATTCTGTCAAGGAAGACATTAATCAATTCTTTAGATAGAGCATCTTAACACTCCATCAACAACATATTCTGTCAAAGAAGGCATTATTCAATTCTTTAGATAGAGCATCTTAACACTCCATCAACACCATTTGTCTAGGAAGACATTATTCTATTCTTTGGATAGAGCATCTTAACACCCTATCAACAGCACCAGTCTAGGAAGACATTATTCTCAAAGACCTGCACTTCTTACAGCCAGAAAAGTCACATACCGAACTATATTACTTGAGTAGCCATACAGAGCATTTACATTTGATTCTGAGATTAGATTCAATCATATATTTGGTCTTTCAACTATTTAATTAATATTTCAATCAACCATTCTTAGACTCCATGATGCGTATACTTTATCAATCAGAAATAAGATACTTAGATTATACTTAGGTACTTAGATACTTAGATACTTAGCTTTAGGTAAAGGTGACTCGCTGGACTTTACTGCTTCTTTATTAGTTATTTAGTTTATTATAAAACACTTCACAAACATCAGAACACTATTTAATAAAAGTTTATAAAGTCCACGATCAGCTTCAACTATTTTGCAAGAGCGGAAAAAACAAATGTCATACTCACTGACAAGTCAAGAAAAGGCGGGCTGTCAAATCATAGTGTTGTCAAATGTCATAGCTGGGTTGGTTGTCTATGGAATATCGCGAATCGACGCGACAGCATCCACAGGTTGCCCATTGCGAGCATGCAATTTAAGAAAAAGTTATGTAGGTAACTCTCTAAATACTATCTACTTAATGTAAAACTAAACAGTCTTCATTCATGAAATGTTTAGTATAATATTGTGTTGTTATCTGCATAGAATTCTTTGACATCATAATAGGCTTTAGAAATTAGCCATTTCTTTAGCTTACATTTAAATATTCTATTAATTTGGATTGATTTAAGTTCTGTAGGTAATGTGTTATAAATTTTAATGGCACTGTAATATGGACTTCTATAGTAAAGTGCGTTATTAACTTGAGGTACAAAGATATTTTGTTTATACTTATTTCTTATACTTTCTAAACGATTGGATTTTTGAGCAAAAAAGTATTTTTCATTATTCTTAACAAAATTACATATTTCGTATATATAAATACAACATAAGGTTAAGAATTCTTCTTTTCTGAAGATATCTCTGAGAGTATCTGTACTAACAAGGTTATAAATGATTCTAATACATTTCTTTTGTAGTAGGAAAGTTGATTCTATATCTACCGAGTTACCCCAGAATACTATGCCATAGCTTAAAATGGAGTAAGCGTAACCATAGTATGCGCTTTTTGCTATATTTCTAGATGAAATATTAATAAGAATGGATAGCATATAGCAGCAGGATGACAGTTTACTATTTATACTTTGAATGTGAATTTTCCAGTTTAAGTTAAAGTCTATATGAACACCTAAGAATTTTGTATGTTTCACTTCTTTTATTTGAGTATTTTGATTTACAATATTTAGTTTTGGAGGGTTAGTTCTATAATTTCTAAAATGAATATACATTGTTTTACTAGCATTTACTTTGAGGTTGATGTTCTCAAACCATATTGTTACTTTATCTATAGTAGAATTAATCGTTTTTTCAAATTCTGAGGATGTTAGATTTGTAGTAGGAATGAATATAGTGGCATCATCCGCAAACATGACTGTTATATGTTCTATGGTTTTAGGAAATTCATTAACATATATTAAGAATAAGAGGGAGTGGCATCATCCGCAAACATGACTGTTATATGTTCTATGGTTTTAGGAAATTCATTAACATATATTAAGAATAAGAGGGGGCCCAGGATGCTCCCTTGTGGTACTCCTAGGAGATACAAATGTAAATTGGAAATCGCATATTAACGACATCAGCTGCAAACTATCTAGATTCATCTATGCTTTACTAGAGTTGAAAAAATCTACAGACACTAAAACTGCTATAACAGCTTATCATTCGTATGCGCACTCTTGGATGCGCTACGGTATAATACTTTGGGGTAATAGCACAGAATCTGATAGGATATTCAAGTTGCAAAAGAAATGCATTCGAATTATTACTAATATACAGAATACGGATAGTTGTAAGTCTCACTTCATAGAATTAAATATACTAACCCTTACCTGCTTGTATATATATGAAATGTCTGTTTTTGTAAAAAATAATTCAACAATATTTACCCAAACAAAAGACCATTTCTCTGTCCCCCGTAACTTAAGACATAAAAATAGACTAGCCTTACCCAATTCAAATTTAGCCTTACTCTCTTCAGGTCCTTATGTAATGTGTGTAAAAATCTATACATATAATAAATCTGTAGACATAAAAAAATCTGTAATTGTAAAATATCTGTTTGTCTGTTTGTCTGTTTGTCTGTTTGTCTGTTTGTCTGTTTGTCTGTTTGTCTGTTTGTCTGTTTGTCTGTTTGTCTGTTTGTCTGTTTGTCTGTTTGTCTGTTTGTCTGTTTGTCTGTTTGTCTGTTTGTCTGTTTGTCTGTTTGTCTGTTTGTCTGTTTGTCTGTTTGTCTGTTTGTCTGTTTGTCTGTTTGTCTGTTTGTCTGTTTGTCTGTTTGTCTGTTTGTCTGTTTGTCTGTTTGTCTGTTTGTCTGTTTGTCTGTTTGTCTGTTTGTCTGTTTGTCTGTTTGTCTGTTTGTCTGTTTGTCTGTTTGTCTGTTTGTCTGTTTGTCTGTTTGTCTGTTTGTCTGTTTGTCTGTTTGTCTGTTTGTCTGTTTGTCTGTTTGTCTGTTTGTCTGTTTGTCTGTTTGTCTGTTTGTCTGTTTGTCTGTTTGTCTGTTTGTCTGTTTGTCTGTTTGTCTGTTTGTCTGTTTGTCTGTTTGTCTGTTTGTCTGTTTGTCTGTTTGTCTGTTTGTCTGTTTGTCTGTTTGTCTGTTTGTCTGTTTGTCTGTTTGTCTGTTTGTCTGTTTGTCTGTTTGTCTGTTTGTCTGTTTGTCTGTTTGTCTGTTTGTCTGTTTGTCTGTTTGTCTGTTTGTCTGTTTGTCTGTTTGTCTGTTTGTCTGTTTGTCTGTTTGTCTGTTTGTCTGTTTGTCTGTTTGTCTGTTTGTCTGTTTGTCTGTTTGTCTGTTTGTCTGTTTGTCTGTTTGTCTGTTTGTCTGTTTGTCTGTTTGTCTGTTTGTCTGTTTGTCTGTTTGTCTGTTTGTCTGTTTGTCTGTTTGTCTGTTTGTCTGTTTGTCTGTTTGTCTGTTTGTCTGTTTGTCTGTTTGTCTGTTTGTCTGTTTGTCTGTTTGTCTGTTTGTCTGTTTGTCTGTTTGTCTGTTTGTCTGTTTGTCTGTTTGTCTGTTTGTCTGTTTGTCTGTTTGTCTGTTTGTCTGTTTGTCTGTTTGTCTGTTTGTCTGTTTGTCTGTTTGTCTGTTTGTCTGTTTGTCTGTTTGTCTGTTTGTCTGTTTGTCTGTTTGTCTGTTTGTCTGTTTGTCTGTTTGTCTGTTTGTCTGTTTGTCTGTTTGTCTGTTTGTCTGTTTGTCTGTTTGTCTGTTTGTCTGTTTGTCTGTTTGTCTGTTTGTCTGTTTGTCTGTTTGTCTGTTTGTCTGTTTGTCTGTTTGTCTGTTTGTCTGTTTGTCTGTTTGTCTGTTTGTCTGTTTGTCTGTTTGTCTGTTTGTCTGTTTGTCTGTTTGTCTGTTTGTCTGTTTGTCTGTTTGTCTGTTTGTCTGTTTGTCTGTTTGTCTGTTTGTCTGTTTGTCTGTTTGTCTGTTTGTCTGTTTGTCTGTTTGTCTGTTTGTCTGTTTGTCTGTTTGTCTGTTTGTCTGTTTGTCTGTTTGTCTGTTTGTCTGTTTGTCTGTTTGTCTGTTTGTCTGTTTGTCTGTTTGTCTGTTTGTCTGTTTGTCTGTTTGTCTGTTTGTCTGTTTGTCTGTTTGTCTGTTTGTCTGTTTGTCTGTTTGTCTGTTTGTCTGTTTGTCTGTTTGTCTGTTTGTTTGAACCAGGTAATCTCATAAACTAGAGAACAGATTTCAACGAGGTCCACACCAATATGTTCAGAAAATACCAGATTAACATTTAGGGTATTTTTCAATTTAACTTTAATACAATAATTATGATAAATGATAAAAAAACATTTAAAAAATGTGAAATCGAAATATTTTTCCGTGTAAAACGTAATCAAACGTCAAAAAGGAACAGTACGCTTAGCACTATTTTTTTACGTATTCGATCAAACATACTATATTGAGTATTTACTATGAAACTTCCTAAAAATCAACTTACTAGATCCACCCGTCTCTGAGAATATCGGTAGTGACACACCGACAGACAGACGGACAAGAGAGTGACCTTATAAGGGTTCCTTATTTTCGAGTGCTTCAACAAGTCATACTAGGCGTACAGGTACATGCCTCCGCTCAAGATGACAGTTGTCATAAAACCAAATAGTTTGCATATATCTACTACCTACGTGAAACTGAAAATGAGGTTAGTACAAAGAGGTACTACTACATAAAATTACGAATCTCCTTTACCGAAGACCTCCTCGATGTTACACTTATATCGCGCTCAACTAATTTATTTAAATAGTTTGAATTATGAGTTCAAGTCGCGGACACCTTAGAAAATAAAAACAAAATAAAAAAAACCGACCAAGTGCGAGTCGTACTCGCGCGCCGAGGGTTCCGTACATTAGTTTTTATACACCTTGATTTTTATACACCTAATAGACTTCAGTAATTTCAACTTGCTAAGTCCAACCGTTCCTGAGATAATCGGTGGTGACACACGGACAGACAGACAGACAGACAAGAAAGTGATATTATAAGGGTTCCTTTGTTACCTTTTGAGGTACGAAACCCTCAACGAAACAAATCGGTTCAAGCGTTTTCGAGTAAGTAATCGGCGAAAATACATAAAAAAATATACGCGACGAATTGAGAACCTCCTTCTTTTTTGAAGTTTTTGAAGTGAATAATAGTTAAGGTATGTTTGTAAAAATCATTTTTTTGGGTTCCGTAGCCAAATGGCAAAAAACGGAACCCTTATAGATTCGTCATGTCTGTCTGTCTGCCGTATGTCACAGCTACTTTTTTATTTTGTTTTCCCCAAAATTACGTAGCCCTAGCTACCTAATAAAGAAAATCTGGGCAATTTGGTCTACAATTCAGAAAATTGCAAAAAGGGTCCGGACATTCAGTATGGGAGCGTGGCAGTGTTATGTTTTTTGCGCTGTGATTTTAGACCCGATGGATAAATAATGCCCTTACGCTTTATAGGTTTTATATGAGGGCATTTTTTGTTCATTTAGGTGGGTATGGGTCTCAAAGTGAACCGCACACTTTTGAAAAATCATAGGACATCATTTTTCTATAAATATTCCACTTCCCAGACGCTTTAGTAGTTGGAGGTTGGCTTAGAGGTTTTAGATGGGAACCACACTTTTGGCATAAACAAAATGTCTTTTCATTACTCATACTCGGAAAGTAGGTCTAAATATGCCTGAAGAGCGTGTAGAAAATAAAATTTCCAGCCCTAGGGCTTTTCGCTTTCACTGACAGCTGTCATGTCAAATTATGGCTTCGCACGACTTGTGCAATCTGCATGTAGCCGATTCATGTAGTACCTATATTTAGTTCAAGATATCTTATTGAAGTGAAAACTTCTTATTTAATAAAATAAATGTAAAGAAGAAAATGGTCAAAGCGACCTATGACCATGCCGCGCTGCCCGCCCGCGCCCTGTCGATGTTGCTGATGTCGTACGTTGAGTAAAAAAAAAAACTGGTGGGAAATGCTAGTATTTCCAAATTATTTTAAACGTTTTAATTAGTACTATTTTTTCTTATTTCATAATGTTTTTGTGTTAAGTTTAATCTGGTTTTTTATTTATGATTGTGTATTTTGTGTAAATAACATTTTCTAGACAAGCCGTGTTACAAAAACTGTAAGTTAAATCTACGGACTTCGCGTCATTTCCCAATGTTGGATTAACTTATTAATAAAAACTTCTTCGGTAAGTACCGCCGTATTTAAGTATTGAATACAAATAGCAGAAACCTAAAAAAAAACACTACATACCTAATGTATAACCTCTTTGGTCCCAACCTTGTAAGAGGATCAGGTAGTATGGACACATGAGTACCTACTCATGTGGTATGGAGTCTCATAGTCTCATTCACTCTCGTTGTTATGAAGAATTTTATGTATTATTCGTAATGAAAAGCACAGTGTTTACCTCGGGTGAAAGACTCATTAAGTCCCTCGAACTATTACTAACTCCGTCTCGGGACTTGTAATGAGTGACTTTCACACCTAGGATAACAATGTACTATATCATTAATATAATATTTGAATAAAAAACAAAATTTTATTTGCACCAAAATAGATTATTATTTGCATGATGTTGGTGTTTATAAATACTATAACCTCTTATATTATGAATACAAAAATATGGATAGAGGGACAACGGTAGATAATAATTCTTTTTTACTTTAATTTACAAAAACCAAAGATGAGATGATGAGGAAGACAAAGAATGTTGAAAGTTTTGTGCGAATATGAATTGGACTTAGTTTTAGCTTATTATATTGTTGTGTATTATGTTCTATTTGAGTGAAATAAATAAATATAAATATTACTTACCTACATAAGTGCCTTTGCCAAATCAATCAAAAAATATAGCTTAAAAACAATGTATCTATTTTGTTATTCTAACTTACACCGAACAATAGTATCTATGCGGGAAAATGCTAGGCATTCTATATAAACCAAAACCACATCGCGAACGAAGTCGCGGGCAACAGCTAGTATATAATAAAATTCCAGTAAACAATTATTAAGAATGAAAATAGAATTCACATTTTAAAAAACTATTGCAGCGATATTTAGTAAATAAGGCGCCGTTTGTCCATACAAGAGTTTATTGATGATAACTCATAATAATATAATAAGCATAAGTAAATTTAATAAAAACCATAATAATAAAATGTAAATAATATTTTCAGTAATATAGTATGTAAGTAAACCTAGTTATATTGTAGTGCCCAACCGGGTTCATGTTGTGTCTATGGTGTGTTGGTACTCATTGAGCCAATGGTACTAAATGAATCAGTCTTCTAATTCAGCAACGCAAAGTTGCAGCGGTGTGCGACATAGACAAAAAGGTACGTCTTAGGTGGCGCCCCCACCCAGACTAGACACCGCCGAACTGTTGCCGAAGACGGATATAATGTCGAAGTTTTTGTGTTTTTAATGCTAAAACGTGAAAAAAAAACAGATATGTTCTTTCTTTTCTCTGTCATTTACTGTTATATATATTAAAATATGATTTATGAAGTCTCATGAAACGTTTTATTGCCATTTTAATAGATACATTATCATTAGCGATACTTGTTTCAACAATTTTTTACATAACCTGAAAACTTATAGGGTAGGGGTGGTACAATTTGAACCATTCCGATGTGGCACTCAATGAACCGCGGTTCTAAGGATACCACAGTTGGTTTTTTGTGATACTGAATGTTGCTGTTGATTAGAGGTTTTATTATAATGTTCCTAGGCTTTTGTTGGTTAATATTTGTGTAAGAGATATTTGGTTGTCAACATTAGGTAAATTAGTTGCTTGTGATACCTACTGAATGTTGCTGTTGATTAGAGATTTTATTATAATGTTCCTAGACTTTTGTTGATTAATTTTTGTGAAAGAGATATTTGGTTGTCAACATGGTAAGTTGGTTGTTTGTGATACTGAATGTTGCTGTTGATTAGGGATTTTATTATAATCTTCCTTGGGATTTGTTGATTAATATTCGTGTAGGTAAGTGGTATTTAGTTTCTGATGATTATTTTCACTAAAATTGACTTGAGTACATTTTCATTCTTTTATTTATTTCCATTCTTTCATTCAATTATACTAATCAAATAAAAAAAAAGAACTATGATTCATTTAGTACCATATGGTTTAAACAGTACTACCCCTAGGTTCACATAGTACCCCGGGTGGTACACAATGAACCATTTCCCATTTTTCACAAAATGATGTATATCTTGAAAACTAATAAATTGACGTTAAATTCTTTAAAGCCAAATGATTTCTAGATATATTTCTAACAATCTTTATATAATAATATTAGGAAAAGTCTTGAAAAAAGTGAGTTACACCTCTTCAAACTTTGGGTGGTTAATTGATGCCCACCCGACCCTACTTGTATTTCTGTCAACATCTATCTACACCTACTTATGAAACAATAAATGATTACGATTATGACTATCATTATGACTATGATCGTCGCATTACGCTCGTCGTAGGGATCGGTCGACGCCCGCGCCGGGTTCGTCACAACTGTCATCTTGATGATGTATTTGTGCTGCTACCTGGAAACAAGTAAAGTGAAACAGTGAACCATTGTTCGATCGGCCTAGTGTCCAAATCCCTACCAACGTATCCCCCCTGGTAGGGATAAGTGGATTTTTTTCCATCTATCCCTACCGTTGAGCTACTAGTGGGGATAGGTGGAAAAAAGTTCTACCTATCCCTACCAAGTAGGTATTAATAAGGGCCTAGTTTCCTAATCCCTACCAGAGTATCCCCCCTGCTAGGGATAAGTGGATTTTTTTTCCACCTATCCCTACCAAGTGGTTTTTGTTGACAAGTACAATTCAGTTCATAAGGTTATTTCTATTTATTTTCATGATATAATAACTCACAACTTGCAGATTTAGGTTCATCATTTCTCCTTTAGGATTTTTTCAATTTTATCGGATACCCCACTCAGAGGAAAACAAAAACAAAAGACGATCATAAAATAAACAAAAGACGATCAAAAAAACAAAAGACGATCGAATAAAATAAAAGAAACACAAGAAGATCGATAACAGCGAAGTAATGGGAGGTTACAGTCATAATGACAGCTGTCAAACTTAAAATGTCGATATCTCAGAAACTATTGATGCTAGATCGGTGGTCACTTTACAGAAGTGATAGATCTCAACGAGATCTTCATTTCAGATGACAGCTGTCAAACTTAAAACGTCCATATCTCAGAAACTATTGATCCTTGATCGATGGTCACTTCACAGAAGTGATAGATCTCATCGAGATCTTCATTTCAGATGACAGCTGTCAAACTTAAAACGTCCATATCTCTCTCTTACATTTTAATTATCCCGATATTCCAACGGGATCGGGAGTTACGCGGTTGAAACCACGGAGCACAGCTAGTAATGTAATAAAAAAATGGAAAGAAAAGTAAAAAAGATCCAAACGAAGCCAAAAAACCTCAAATTAACTTGATACTCGGGCATATCTGCTTACATTCGGTTGTTAATCCTGAGTATTATCCCCCATAACTTTCAGACGGCTGGACCGATTTTGATCAAACATAGATATTTGTAATATAATAAACTAGTAGTTCGCCCCGAACTGAGACCTCACGAGTTTTTTTCAGCGATTATTATATTTCAGCGTAAAGTAGATACTAAAATGTATAATATAACGACGAAAGACTCAAAATACCCTAAACCCCCTACCCTAATATCTTATTTGAATGATAGGTGCCTAGTATCGCTAATATCTGACATTGGATGATTTAGAGAATCCAAACACGACAGGCAAAACTTGTTGTTGTTGTTGTTAAGTTCTAAAAGCATAGATCCAGCTCAACCATCACACCCGTTAAATTTGGATTAAGAATATTGTAAATAGTAAGCGTGTTACATTGTGTTGTGATGCTACACCTTCATTATTTTTCTTTTGCAATTACAATGTAACACGCTTACAATTTACAATATTATTAAATTTTATTTTCTATTTTTTAGTTGGTTATTTTTATTAAAGTGGGTTTTTTTAGTTTTTCTAAACTATCAATTTATTTTATACTTTTTGGTCTTTGATAACGAAATATGTTAGATCAAACCCATTGGCCCAATGGTTACCATTGAAAGACAAACTACTCGTCAAGACGATTCTAACGAGCCCAAACTCGATGGGGTTGTGTCGTTTCATTGTGAAGTTCCTATGACAACCTTCCAGTTCCATCATCAGACCCTGGTTACCATTGAAAGACAAACTACTCGTCAAGACGATTCTAACGAGCCCAAACTCGATGGGGTTGTGTCGTTTCATTGCGAAGTTCCTATGACCACCTTCCAGTTCCATCATCAGACCCTGGTTACCATTGAAAGACAAACTACTCGTCAAGACGATTCTAACGAGCCCAAACTCGATGGGGTTGTGTCGTTTCATTGCGAAGTTCCTATGACCACCTTCCAGTTCCATCATCAGACCCTGGTTACCATTGAAAGACAAAGCAAGTACTCGTCAAGACGATTCTTGACGAGTAGTTTGAATGAATGAACTATGAAGTATGGCTAATGAGATAATTCCTGCAGATTCCTTTCAGTTCTATCATCAGAGCAGTTCCATGGTACCATATTATTGTCACCGAAGTTACGCCCTTTCATTTGATACCCCACTCGGGTATATTTGCCCTATAGTTTGTGTGCCAAAGAGGTAGATCCCCTTTTGGACCCCCTGTCTCCGTAACCCCCTGACCGATCTTGCTCATGATCGAACTTAAAAATTCTATGGACCTCAACTACTTGTATACCAAAAATCATGAAGATCAGAGCAACGGTACTCAAGTTATCGTCGATCAAACATACAAACATATAAACATACAAACATACGAGCGACCGACCGTCTCAACACTAGACCTCACTCGCTACGCTCGTTCGGTCAATAAATAAATAAATAAATATTTCAGGACATATTACACATCGCCATCCAGCCCCAAGCTAAGCAACTTAATGCTTGTGTTATGGGTGCCAGATAACGGATAAACAACTTATATACTTTTTTTTTGTAAATATATACATATATTATACATATAGGAAACACCCAGAACCAGAAACAAGAATTTATGGTCAGCATAAATACTTGTTCCCGGCGGGAATCGAACCCGCAACCTTCTGCGTCGCAGTCGGGTGTTCGCCCGACGCGCCACAGAGGTCGTCAAAATTGTATGAGTCATGCCCTTTCATTTGATACCCCACTCGAGTATATCTACTTATATTCGGTTTTTGATCCTGACTTTTATCCCCTATAAATTTCAGACGGCCGGACCGATTTTGATCAAACATAGCTAAGAACACTCCCGACTAACTTACCTTTCACACAAAAAAAACTAAATCAAAATCGGTTCATCCGTTTGGGAGCTACGATGCCACAGACAGACATACACACACACACACACACACAGACACGTCAAACTTATAACACCCCGTCGTTTTTGCGTCGGGGGTTAATAAAATACCTAGGTCACCTTCAGTCAAATTTTATTTGCCATGAAAAATAAGTATAAGTATAGGTACCTAAACTAATTATTACTTTTATTACAGCAAAGGCACGACTGTTGACTTTGTGCAACCTATTTACGAGTACCTATATATAATTGACCGAACGAGCGAAGCGAGAGAGGTCTAGTGGCGAGACGGTAGGTCGGTTGTACCTATGTATCTATGTATCTATGTATCTATGTATGTTTGTTCGACGATAACTTGAGTACCGTTGCTCTGATCTTCATGATTTTTGGTATACGAGTAGTTGAGGCCCATAGAATTTTTAAGTTCGAATATGAGAGGGATCGGTTTGGGGGCTACGGAGATAGGGGGTGCAAAAGGGGATTTACCTTTATAAAAGGCAAATAATTAAAACCTTCTTTTGAATTTAAAACTTCAAAAATGACAACAAAGAGAATATAAAACATAGATAAAACTCTCTGATAAAACTACGTAAGAAATGACAATGTCAGGTTTTTATTCTGTCATTGTTGAAAAGAATATGATTCACAGAACCATAGAAATCCATGTTTGTATACCTTCTCAAAACATCTTCAATATCTTCGTGATATTTTGATTAAAATAGATGATTCATATTATATTTGGTCATTCCAAATAAATTCAAATATTCTCGTAAAAGTTGATAGTGTAAAGTTATGCACGGAAGGTGTAATTTTACTTCTATAATCCATAAACCAATTCTACTGCCATGTTCGCTCCCGATGGCCTATAAAGATGCTAATGCTGGAACCAGCTATTGATTAGCTGAAAGGAAACCAAGGCGATAACTGGGCACCCTACTATGGTTGACGTCGTCTGGGCCACTCAAGTTGTAGGTATCAACGATCATCCAACGATCGTAATGTACTACGGGATGTACCTTGTGTGAAGACATGCTGAAGGCTGTGGTTTTTATAAAGTTTATATTCTACTTTCTCCTAAATTCGACCTCTGTTTGCTTCAGTGCTAGCCGACAGAAAGATTTTAAATAATAAGCTTGTCGTTTTATTATTTTTATTTACTTAAGTATAACAGGACATAAGTCTCAAACTTCTCTAATATATTTGTATTGAAGTCTGTCTCCTTTTTTTCTTTTTCGTTTTAAGATCACGATGAGTACATAGGAATCATGCCATGAGGTACATAGGTATTAAAGAATTGAGTGTTTAGTCTGATGATAAAAACCTGATGAGAAAGGTAACCAATAACCATGTTAAGAACTTATCTTCTGAGCAAGATATTAATATCATGTTGGACTTGTTTAAATTACCTTGAAAAGTAGATACTCTTGGTACTGAAGAATCATCTGATATCTGGAATTAGGTGATAGAACACAGAACCGGAGAAGGGCCTTACCTCGCCGTGACGCCGAGTGGCGTGACATGACCGGCTACGTATTCATGGCTTATTCTATTAACCCTAGGTCGGTAAAATATACATTTTCCTGGCTACTGTGGCTACGACAGGACGCCATCGTGCCAGAGTATCCGAGTAAGTGAGTACACGTGTATACGTGTAAGATGCGCCTAGGTAGGTACTCTAGGTACTGAAAACTAAGCTGATATCTTTGGTCTGGTGATGGAGCCGGAAGAAGGCTATAGTAACTTATGTCCTAGACAAGATAGGCCTATCGCGTTTGGACTCATAAAGTCGTCTTGAGGATTAGGTACTCTAGGTATCTACTGAAGAATCAGCTGATATTTGGTTTCTGGTGATAGAGCTATCGTATTCTATGCAAGATGTGGGCTATTTCCGTTTCGATAGATTTTCGTTCCGTCAGTTATTTGTGTCGACAGCATAAATTAGTTCCTAGATGTGATGAGTATAAGCAAGATAGGCCTTTCGCGTTTGGACTCGATAAAATCGTCTCGATATAGCCAGAAGGAGGCATAGGAGCTTTTTAAACTCAAACAATTTGTATTTCAAGTTGTTATTATCCCGTTAAAAACGTGAAATAAATAAATACGCGATTGAAATGATAGGCACCTATCATTTAAATTAGATAGATCTATCGTATTTTGAATCTTTCGTCGTTATATCATTTTAGTACCTACCTACTTTACGCTGAGAACTAGCGATTTCAAAAAAAATCTCGTGAGGTCTCAGTTCGGGGCGAACTACTAGTAAATAAATAAATAAAATAAAATAGCTTTATTGTTCCCTTACACAATATTCGTATGACCTACTTATATCTAACTTAAGTAAAGTATTTTAGCTTTAGGTATGTTTATTTTTCTAGGATTATTCTTTTATTTTTAACCCCCGACGCAAAAACGACGGGGTGTTATAAGTTTGACGTGTCTGTGTGTGTGTGTATGTGTGTGTGTGTGTGTCTGTCTGTGGCATCGTAGCTCCCAAACGGATGAACCGATTTTGATTTAGTTTTTTTTGTTTGAAAGATAAGTTATAAATGTTTATTTAGTGCTGTGTGTGGGTTAGTTTAGTCATAAAATGTTAGTGTTGTTTGTCAGTTTTTATTGGTATGTATATTATATTTAATGTATTTATTAGGTTAGGTTAGTATTTGTTAGTTTTGTGTAGGGACCGCTGTCGCGGTAAAAGCCTCCTCCATCTGTCTCCATCTCAGTCTATCTCTAGCGACTCTACTCCATGTCTGGCCCGCCGTCTTTGTTATGTCGTCACTCCATCTTTTGCATGGTCTTCCTCTCCTTCTCTTTTTGTCTAAAGGGTACCAGTTAAGGATTGTTTTTGACCATCTATCGTCGTTGTGTCGTTGGACGTGGCCTGCCCATTTCCACTTTAGGTGTAAAACTTTTTGTGCTACGTCTTTAGCTTTTGTTCTTTCTCTAATAGTGCTGTTTCTTACTTTGTCTTTTAGTTTTATGTTTAAAAGACTTCTTTCTATGCCTCTTTGACATACCTTTATCTTCTCTAGGTTTTCTTTTGTCAAAGTCCATGTCTGGCTAGCGTAAGTTAGGCAGGGTAGTAGACACATCTCCATGGCTTTTGTTTTCAGTTTTACTGGTAAGTTGCTTTTGAAGATTTCTTTCATTGCCCAGTACTTGTTCCAAGTAGATTTGATTCTTCTGTCGATCTCTCTCTCTGTGCATGCTCTAAAGGTGATGAGGTGGCCCAAGTAAACGTATTCATCGACATATTCGAGATTAGAGGATTGCAAGGTCATGGGAGTCTTCTCTCTGTTTGACATAATTTTTGATTTGTCTTCATTAATTTCCAGTCCGATTTTACTACTTTGTAAACAAAGGGATGTTACCATTGAATGCATTTCCTGCAGACTTTCTGAAAGTAGCACTATGTCGTCTGCAAATCTTAAATGTGACAGATACTTTCCATATATTTTCAGTCCTTTACTCTCCCATTTCAGTTCTCTGAATACTTGTTCTAGTACGCATAATATAAACAGCTTTGGTGACATCGGGTCGCCTTGTTTCACTCCTCTCTCTATGTTGAAGCTCGGTCCTGGTTTGTCAAACATAACTTTAGATGTACTATTTTTGTATATTGTTTTTATCAGTCCGATGTACTCTTCGTTAATTCCTTGATGTGACAGAGCTTGCCATATTGAGTTACGTGAAATTGAATCGAAGGCTTTCCGATAGTCTATGAAGCATATGTATAGCGGTTTATCATATTCTTGGTATTTTTCGATAATGGTTTTTAGAGTTTGTATGTGGTCTATGGTGGAGAAGGATCGTACAAATCCAGCTTGTTCGATTGGCTGTTCCTTGTCGAAAATTTCTGTCAGGCGGTGTAACAGCGTCGCAGAAAATAGTTTGTACATGCAAGACATAAGACTTATGGGTCTGTAGTTACTAATGAGTTTACGGTCTCCCTTTTTAAACAGTAGAATTATATTCGAACAAGTCCACTGTTTAGGTATTTGTTTGTCTTGTAGTATAATTGTTGAAAAGTTTAGTAAGTGGTTTCGTTAGAGTCTCTTTCCCTTTAATCAACATCTCGTTTGTTATCCCGTCTGGCCCTGGGCTTTTCTCCATCTTTAGCTTGTTTATTGCGCGTTCTATTTCGTTTTCCATAAACGGTAGTGTGGGGTCCGTATTTATTGCTCTGGGTTGTATTGGTGTTGTATTGTTTTCGCACTTGTAGAGTTTTGCGTAGAAGTTAGTAGCAATAGTCATCACGTCATCTCTGTTTGTCATTAGTTCTCCGGATTCGCTTTCTAGTTGATTTATAAGTTGTTTTGTTTTTAATAACTGTTTGTAGGCTTTTTTCACAGCTCCTGTGCTTTCAAGGTGTTTTTCCAATATGTTTCTTCTGTATGATTGTGTGTTGCTCTTGATCTTTTTATATATTTCTTTGTGTAGCTTACTGAGTTCCTTTTTCTCAACTTTCGTTTTCTTTTCTTTATTTTTTAGTAAATGTCTTTGCTCTATTAATTTTTTAATTTTTTCAGTAATTATGGTTTGATTTTTTATTGTTTTCTGGCTAACACTAGCTCTCCTGCAGCTGTCTAGTATAGTTTTTTCTATTTTATTGTAGTAGTCTTGCATGGGAAGGGTTTCTGTTTCCACGTATTTTTCTAGTTCAGACTTATATTGCTCGTGGTTTACATGTTTCTTTGGATTTGTATTGAAAGAAGCTCGTGATCGTGATTTGTTCGAACTGATGTTTATTGTAGCTCTAACAAGTCGGTGGTCACTTGTGTGTTTGAAGTTTTTAAGCACGTTGATATTCTCTACTATATTAGGTGTGTTCGTTGCTATAAAGTCTATTTCGTTCTTAGTTTCATCGTCCGGTGATCTCCATGTCCATCTCAGTTTGGGAGATTTATTGACCATTGTATTTGTTATTTTTAAGTTGTGTTGAATACAAAATTGAACGAATTTTTCTCCTCTCTTGTTTCTTCTTCCATATCCATATTTTCCCATCACTCTGTTTTCTTCTTTTTTAGGTTTTCCAATTTTTGCATTCATATTGCCCAGAAGAAAGATGTTATTGTTGCTCATGTCTACAGCTTTTTGAAGGTGTTTGTAAAACTTTTCTAGATCTTTTTCTTGTGAGCTCGAGGTGGGGGCATATGTTTGAATTATAGTGTATTTTATGTTGTATATAGTGAGATGTAGAAGAGCTACTCTATCTGAGATTCCTATGAAGTCTTGTATTATTATATGGCTGTCTTGTTTAACAAGAAAGCCTACTCCGTTTCTTCCTTTCTTGTGCTTGTTTCCATTGAGGTATAGTCGATACTCATCCCTGTCTTCTACTCTGTATCCTTTTCTGCGGGTTTCACATATTTGACCGAACGAGCGAAGCGAGAGAGGTCTAGTGTTGAGAAGGGTCGGTCGCTCGTATGTTTGTATGTTTGTATGTTTGTATGTTTGTTCGACGATAACTTGAGTACCGTTGCTCTGATCTTCATGATTTTTGGTATACAAGTAGTTGAGGTCCATAGAATTTTTAAGTTCGAACATGAGCAGGATCGGTCAGGGGGTTACGGAGATAGGGGTCCAAAAGGGGATCTACCTATATGGCACACAAACTATACTGCAAATATACCCGAGTGGGGTATCAAATGAAAGGGCGTAACTTCCGTGACAATAATATGGTACCATGGAACTGATCTGATGATAGAGCTGGAGGGAATCTGCAGGAATTATCTCATTATCCATACTTCATAGTTAATTCATTCAAACTACTCGTCAAGAATCACCTTGACGAGTAGTTTGTCTTTCAATGGTATCCAGGGTCTGATGATGGAACTGGAAGGTGGTCATAGGAACTTCGCAATGAAACGACACAACCCCATCGAGTTTGGGCTCGTTAGAATCGTCTTGACAAGTAGTTTGTCTTTCAATGGTGACCAGGGTCTGATGATGGAACTGGAAGGTTGTCATAGGAACTTCGCAATGAAACGACACAACCTCATCGAGTTTGGGGTCGTTAGAATCGTCTTGACGAGTAGTTTGTCTTTCAATGGTGACCAGGGTCTGATGATGGAACTGGAAGGTGGTCATAGGAACTTCGCAATGAAACGACAGAACCCCATCGAGTTTGGGCTCGTTAGAATCGTCTTGACGAGTAGTTTGTCTTTTAATGGTGACCAGGGTCTGATGATGGAACTGGAAGGTGGTCATAGGAACTTCGCAATGAAACGACAGAACCCCATCGAGTTTGGGCTCGTTAGAATCGCCTTGACGGGTAGTTTGTCTTTCAATGGTAACCAGGGTCTGATGATGGAACTGGAAGGTGGTCATAGGATCTTCGCAATGAAACGACACAACCTCATCGAGTTTGGGCTCGTTAGAATCGTCTTGACGAGTAGTTTGTCTTTCAATGGTGACTAGGGTCTGATGATGGAACTGGAAGGTTGTCATAGGAACTTCGCAATGAAACGACACAACCCCATCGAGTTTGGGCTCGTTAGAATCGTCTTGACGCGTAGTTTGTCTTTCAATGGTGACCAGGGTCTGATAATGGAACTGGAAGGTGGTCATAGGAACTTCGCAATGAAACGACACAACCCCATCGAGTTTGGGCTCGTTAGAATCGCCTTGACGGGTAGTTTGTCTTTCAATGGTAACCAGGGTCTGATGATGGAACTGGAAGGTGGTCATAGGAACTTCGCAATGAAACGACACAACCTCATCGAGTTTAGGCTCGTTAGAATCGTCTTGACGAGTAGTTTGTCTTTCAATAGTAACCAGGGTCCGATCTAACATATTAAGTTATCAAAGACCAAAAAGTATAAAATAAATTAATAGAATAAAAAACTAAAAAAAACACGCTTTAATAAAAAAAGTCCAACTAAAAAATAGAAAATAAAATCTAATAAATTTGGATTAAGAATATTGTACTTAAATAGTAAGCGTGTTACATTGTGATTGCAAAAGAAAAATAACGAAGGTGTAGCATCACAAATTCACAATGTAACACGCTTACTATTTACAATATTCTTAATCCAAATTTATTTAAAATTAAAATTTATAGAAATTTATTACTTTGCCCCAAATCGTCCGAACTCTCTTTGCTTCATTTCCTATAATTATTTATTTCATAATCATGGGCTGTTTTACAATAATAGTGGTGGATAGTATCAAATAGTAGGAATGTTCGGTTCTAGCCGATCTAGAGACTCTGATAATTATAAAATTTGTGACTAATTTTTTTATAATTTTTATTGACTTGTTATATTTTAGTTTAGTTTATTACAGGACATATTGGTCTCAAACTTCTCTAATATATTCTCGTTCTCGAGCTTGTCTTCTCGTTTCCTCTTACGTAACATTATGATAAGTAGATACATAAGGAAGGAAGGAAAGGAATTACTATCTTCTGGATATTATGTTGGACACATTCAAAATGTCTTGAGTAAAAATAAAGAGTCAACGGATGTCCAGGGTGTGATGATTGAGCTGGCCTATGCTTTTAGAACTTAACAACAACAAGTTATGCCTATCGTGTTTGGATTCTCTAAATCATCCAATGTCAGATAATAGCGATACTAGGCACCTATCATTCAAATAAGATAGACCTGTCGTATTTGGAGTCTTTCGTCGTTGTATTATACATTTTAGTACTTTACGCTGAAATATAATAAACGCTGAAAAAAACTCGTGAGGTCTCCGTTCGGGGCGAACTACTAGTCCAATAATATCCCATTTTATTAATGAGAGAGCATTTTCTAGTTCTGTTAATCTTATTTCGTTTGCTAATGTTCTTGTGTTAAAAGTTGCTATGTATATTTTCTTAGTTAAAGTGGTTTTGTGTGTTGATGGAGGGTTTTGGTCTACTGCCCCCGTGGTGACCGGCCATTCTGGGGGAGGTTTAGTTGGTTTTCTTTGTTCTGTTCTATTCGGGCGCTGGGTGATGTGAGGAGGTGGTAATTGCTATTCTTCGTTGCTAGAGTCGGCTTTTTCGGTTGCTGGTGAGAGGTTTTCAGGAGTGGTTTTCGTTATGAAGGTTCTTATAGAGGTCTGTTTTGCAGAGATGTTCACTTTATTTTTCTTAGCTTTCTGGTATTTTGTTAGTGTTTTGCTGTTGGATGAGTTTCCAGTTTGCGGGGGTGTTACCTCTAACTCTCTTTTTTTAGAGTTCTTGTTTTCCTTCTTTTTTTCATACTTTACAATTAATTTATCGTATTTAAGATACGCTATTTTTCCTTCGTTCCTTTCTTTCTGTAGTTGGTTTTGTAGTAATCTTTGTTTTTCCGAGACTTGTGGCGGGAAATCTTCTTTTATATAGATTTGTGACTTTCCAAGGTTATTTTTATTTTTGAGTATGTTGAGTTTTTTGCCGAACGTTGTGAAAGTTACGTTGATTGGTCTTATCTTATTTTCATCGAGTTTTCCCATTCTCCTTACTATTTCAAGCTCAGTTTTGTAGCATGTCACGCCTATTTTATTTGTCACAAGTAAGACTTTTTCTTCTAATTCTTCGTATGATTTTTCCCCTTCTTCTACGCCGAAAAATAAAAGATTTCTCACTCTCATCTGTTTCTCTATTATTGTCAACCTTTTTTCTTAATTTTCGTTGGTCTGGTTAATATTTTCTATTTGATTTTGTACATAAGAGAATTTCTGATCTATGTTTTCATTTATTTTTGTAGTAATTCTTTCCTATTGATCGCCGAGTGTAATATTCAAATCACTGACAATCTTGAGTTCGTGTAGAAGTTTTTCTATGTTTTGGGCCATTTTGATATTAGCGCTCTCTGTTGTTCGATTCTTGAACGATTTTCAAACTTGAACCTTTATCTTCCTAGTGGAGACGTTCCGCTATTCAAAGGTAGATGTCGTTGTTTTCAAATGAATCAATAAAGTCAATGACTTTTGATTTTACTTTGAGGTTATCTTGGATGATCACTAAATAGTCGGGTGTCTACCTCATAAAATACGGCTTTTCGTGAACCAAAGATTTCCTTTGGTAAGGTTTGGTCCTTAGGACCTAAGGATAGTTATAAGAAGGGGAGCCACCAAGATTTCCGATGTTAGTTTTTTTTTGTTTTTTAGTAGAGTGAAAAGTTGAAAAATTGTAATTTCCGTATGACTGGAAAGTTTTATAACAACAACAGGTATCGTTGGAATCAGTGTGGCTTACTAATTATCAAAATGCATATCGCCGCTTCCTAAAGTGGTGGGGGTGCCATTTATGACGTCACAAAGATGGCACCTAATAGGTTTAGATTTTGTCGGTTTTTGCGGTAACTATTTATCTAATTTGAAAAAACTAGATATCACATGAGAGGTAGTAAAATTTCTAACAAAACATGCGAAATCACTTTCATTTTAGGAGTCATATTTTGAATTATAATTTAAAAAAAGTATTTTTTTATGAGTTTTTTCTAGACAGAAGCCCACTTATTCCAAAACGAAGTCTAAAAATTAAACTACGTTTTAGTGAGATTAAAACCATGGACTTAGATAAACGTTATTACAAAAAGAAGTTTACCGCTAAAACCAGGTTTGTCTGTCCTGTCAAGGTTAAACTAGCGAGCACCCTAGTTTAAGTATACTTAGACCGAAGTTTATAACCTCAAAAAATTAAATTCTGACGTTCACCTTTTCCTCGTTACTCCAATTCTCGCTCCTTTTTAGGGTACCATACCCAAAGGGTAAAAACGGGGCCCTCTTACTAAGACTTCGCTATCCGTCCGTCTTCTGTCCGTCACCAAGCTCTATCTCAAGAACCGTGATAGCTAGAGAGTTGAAATTTTCACAGATTTTAACAACATATTACCTAAACCTACTAAAAACATAAATAAGTAAATATTTTTAGTACGTACTTATGTTCAAAGAGGATATAATCACTACGTTTTCTTATGTTTTTGAGAAATTTAGGTTATTTTCATGTTTACTATTTTTTAGGTAATATTTTTTTTTTATGCTTCTAATGGGGCAGGCAAAAGGCTTAAAGGCTTAACTCGAGCCGCGTTCCGATATACGCTACATAAATTGATGTATTTAAATACAACAACGTAATCGCGAACATAGAATAACAAATACAAGTCACACTATTTCACAATAATTGAACACACAATTTATATTTTTATCACTTTAGTATTCGATTTCTTAAATAAGTTTTTAATATTTACTCACTTAACAACCATTTTGTGAAAAGGAACAGTGTTTCGTACGCTGAACGAACAAAAGAATGGTTTGTTTCGAATTTGCTATCTATTGTCTATGGTTGCGACTAAAACCAGGGATCTTCTGGTCCTTGGTCTATTTACTTTTTGTAATAAGAATCAATTTTAAACCAAAACTAACACAAAAACCTAGATCTTTTAGTACAGGTTTAAACTATGGTTTTGCAGTTTTTTTGTAATAAGAGGGATAACTAATTTATATTTTAATTAGATTAACAGTTGGGTAGTAAATAATTAGCTTCGTTTTTGTAGTATTCCCGAAACTTGAATTTTCCATTTTGCCTTAAAAATTACGAAGTTATGACGAAAATACGACCCCAAGCACGGTCTCTTTCGACCGAGTTTGATGCACTGCGCTAGTTACCTACGTGCCTAACCCAGAACGTCCTGACTGCTATGTCAGTTTTTGGTGTGGCTTACCTCATTTGAAAGGTCGTAATGAGTACTTCATTTAATTCTATAGAACAAAAAGATCCCACTCAGTGGAGCGGAGATATTTTGGTGTCAATCATAGTTTCATAGTAAAAAATAATTGTCGGGGTTCGGGCTCGTTCCATTGAAATTAGGTAGGTTATTTTAAATTATTTAATTATATACGAAGATACAATAGTTTTACAAAAGCAAAATTATAGAGAAGTAATCGCGTCGTGTGCGTTGCGTGCTTGTTGGAGTTGTTAGTTAGTGTCCTGACGCGCCCGCGCCGCGGCGCTAGCTTCCTCCGCTAGTGAGGTGACATCGACGTTATCGATTCGTTTACATCCTCACGGGCCAAAATGAGCGGGCACAGTCTGTTGACCGCTCGTCTCTTTGTACCACCTCTTGACAGAACGTCTGCAACTCGTACTACTCCATCAACTCCTGGATACAAGTGAGTGACGCGACCGAGACTCCACTGGAGTGGGGGCAGGTTGTCTTCCTTTATTAAACATAAATCTCCTATATGTAGCCCTTCCTGGTCCACTTTCCATTTAGAACGTTGTTGAAGTTCTGCCACGTACTCTCGACGCCATCTTTCCGAAAAGTGTTGTCTCAGTAGGCCTCTTCACGTCTACTGGGCCGGAGGGTACCGAAGTTAAAGACCGCCCAATCAAGAAGTGCCCCGGAGTCAGGGGATTCAGGTCAGTTGGATCCGATGAAAGGGGGGTTAAGGGACGGGAATTCAATATTGCTTCGATCTGTGCGAACAAGGTGGTAAGCTCCTCAAACGTTAGGGAAGCATTACCGGCAATACGCTTTAAATGTGACTTGGCTGACTTTACGCCGGCCTCCCAGATACCGCCGAAGTGAGGTGAGTACGCAGGAATAAACAAAAACTTAATGCCTTCGTTACAACCGAAATTAGCTACGGATTCACAACTGGCTCGGATGACTCTACCTAGTTCATTGTTTGCGCCCTTAAAATTAGTTCCATTATCAGAAAAAATGACTCTAGGCTTGCCTCTTCTGGAAACAAATCTGCGCAAACTTAAATTGAAAGCTTCGGTGCTTCAATCGCTGACGATCTCTAAATGAACCGCTTTAGTAGTTAGACACACAAACAAACATAAGTAACATTTTGAAATTCGGTTTCCTTTGCCTTTCTTACTAGATATTAGAAATGGGCCTGCATAGTCGACGCCACAAGAGTGAAAGGGGAAGGTATAGCTAGTTCTTTCAGCTGGTAAGTTGCCCATTAGTGGTTGTATCGTCTGTCCTCGTAGACGGATACAGACAATGCATCTCTTGACAGTACCGCGGGCGAGTGTCCTCCCTCCTATGGGCCAATATTTTTCACGTAGTGAGGCCAAAAGATGTTAGGGCCTGGCGTGGAAGAGCCGAACCGCGTGTTCATACTTGAAGAGTAATTTAGTAAGGTGATGTTTCGATTGTAGGATTATCGGGTGTTTCTTATTAAATTCAAATTCAGAGTTTTTTATCCTACCTCCTACTCTTAGAATACCCTTTTCATCAATAAACGGATTGAGAGATAGTAACTTGGATTGCTTAGGTAAGCCTTGTTTGTTTTCTAATGCCTTGATTTCTACAATAAAACTTTCTGATTGGCTAAACTTAATAAGAATTGACAAGGCGCTTTCTTGTTCAACTGTGTCTAATGGTTCAATATTTTTGTTGTCTTTATTGCGACAGTTATTTATAAATCTTAATACATAAGCATATGTTCTTATCAGTCTACTAAAATTAGAGAATCTTTCAAAATCAATCAACTTAGTGGTGATACAATTATGACATTGGATATCCACTTGTTTAGTGTTCTTCAGCTCCGGTAGGCTTACGGGAGTTTGGGTAGGCTTTGGTTTAGGCCAAAGAGAAGAATCACCGATGAGGAACGTAGGCCCTTCCCACCACAGGGAAGAAAATTGCAATTGCTTAGGACTCATACCCCTAGAGGCCATATCAGCGGGATTTTGATCAGTAGGAACGTGATGAAACGTAAATCCCGGGGTAAGTTCAATTATTTCGTTGATCCTATTGCATACAAAAGTTTTCAAGTCTCTAGGGTCTCTTGACCCATGCTAATACTACCGTTGAGTCAGTCCATATAACCTTTTTGGTAATTTTACAAAGTAATGAATTTAAAACTTTGTCACATAGTCGAGCACCTAATAATAGGCCACATAATTCCAATCGGGGTATTGTGGTTGGTTTCAATGGGGCTACTCGTGTCTTGGCACACAATAGGCTAATGTTGACGTCTTGTGTTTCATTTTCGGACCGTAGGAACACGCAGGCGGCATAGGCCTGTTGGGAGGCGTCAACGAAGCAGTGTAGTTCTATATTCTTGGGGTTGTCACAAAGAACGCGTCTTGGGATATTTATCTGTGGAAAATTTTCAAATTCGTTTAAAAGATTAGACCAATTTTTACAAAATTCTAATGGGACAGGGTCGTCCCAATCAAGCTTAGAGGTCCATAATTGTTGTAGCAGCATTTTAGCTACGATAATACATGGGGATAGCAATCCTAAAGGATCAAAAACCTTTGCAGTAGTGGATATGACTGTACGTTTAGTAATTTCTGAAGGGGGGCTTAGATCGGTCGAAAATTGGAGTGAATCAGACTTAGGAGACCAGTTAAGCCCCAATACACTAGATTCTTTGGAAAATTCTACAGGGTTAGTAGTATCGCTTACATTTTGCGATAACTCTGGACAGTTTGAATGAAACTTTCGTAGTGGTAGACAGGCTGATTTTAGAACATCTGTAACTTTAGAATAAATATGTTTTAAACCATCAATAGAATCAGAGCCAGTATTTAAGTCATCGGCGTAAAAATCATTTTTTATTACATTTGCAATCAATTTGTCCTCACATTAGTTGGCTAGCTGAATAAGACATCTAGTGGCGAGAAAGGGGGCCGATGCTGTGCCGTATGTTACAGTATTAAGTTGTAAAATTTCAATGGGCTTAGTATCATCGTCACGCCAAAGAACTAATTGTAGATGGCGCTGCTTTGGGTCCACATCGTATTACCTAAACATCTTCTCTATGTCCGCAGTTAAAATATATTTATGTTCTTTAAAACGTAACAGAATTGAAATTATTTCATTCTGTACGACTGGCCCTACCATTAGTATGTCATTAAGTGACTTCCCAGACCTGGATTTGAAACTAGCATTAAAAACTACCCTTAATTTTGTAGTAGTACTCTTTGACCGTATCACAGCGTGATGTGGGAGATAAAAGCCTAGGCTATTAGGTCTAGGTATCCTAGTTAAGTGACCTAACTGAGCATACTCCTCTATAAACTTACAATAATTTTCCTTTAATTCAGGATCTTGGTTAAATTTTTTCTCTAGGCTTAATAAGCATTTTTTAGCAATGTAGTAGGAATCACCAAGAGCCTTTTCCGGCTCCTCCTTTAATGGCAAAGACACTTCAAATCTACCGTTATCTAATCGGTTCACTGTTTTAACAAAATGTTCTTCGCATAGTTTTTCCTCCATTGAGTAAGTCTTTAGAGGGGGTAAATCATCTAATTTCCAAAATCTTTCTAAGGAATCTTTAATATCTTGTGAAAAATTACAAAAAGTTTCTGTAATAGGTCCGTTGTGTATAGGTCCTCCTACTAGGTACCTCAGGGGCCCTACCGCGGTAAGTGCGTCGGCTTCAAGCCGACGTCGATATCCCAAACCGCGTCTTACAATGGGCAAATTTTTGAGCTTGCTTTTCATAGAAATTTTGAATAATTAAGTAGTGTTTTTGTGTGTTTTAAGTAAGCAGGATTGCCGGGGACATCAAAACATTAAAAAATACGTGATTATGGTTTTATTATTTAAAAAAAAACAAAGTCATATTTTGTAGTGTTTTTTTAGAAATAACAAAACCAGAATTACTTATTTTTAAATGTTTTGATGTCCTCAACAATCCTGCATACTTAAAACACATGACAAAAACCACTTAATTTTTCAAAACTCCTATGAAAGACAGGCTCAAAATTTCGCCCAGTGTGGGGCGCGGGTCGGCGTAAACCGACGCGTTGGTTTGAAGCCGATGCACTTACCGCGGTAGGCCCCCTTGGATTCTTGGAGTACAGTAGGGCCTAACCGAATTAAATTAGGGCCGACTATTTCCCAGTACACTGACACACTGACACTCAAAGAAGAAAATAAACTTCTAGTGGCGGAGCGCAAAATCCTCCGAAAGATATTGGGGAGGACAAGGAGAGAAGACGGATCTTGGAGGATTAAGAAAAATGCCGAAATCGAGGAACTGGTGGCGGAGCCGAATATCATCGGCGAGATCAAGGCGCAGCGTCTTCGCTGGCTTGGTCACCTGGAGCGAATGGGAGAGGATCGCAGTGCTAAGAGAGCATATGTGCGTTGCCCAACCGGTCGAAGGCCGGTGGGGCGGCCCAGGTATCGCTGGAAGGACACGGCGGAAGCTGACCTGCGCGAACTTCAAGTCAACAATTGGCAAGAAATAGCGCAGGACAGGGAGCGATGGAAGACTCTCGTTTCGGAGGCCAAGATCCACTTTGGGTCGCTGAGCCAGCGGAGTAAGTAAGTAGTATTTCCCAGTACACATCTGATCCTAACAAAATGTCTACTTCGGCTGGAGAGAAATATTTAGGGTCAGCTAGTTTGATGTCGGTTGGTATTTTAAGTAACTTAGTATTTATAACAGTATTAGGTACAATACCAGTTATTTGAGGAACGACTAAACACTTAACTTTAATTTCGAAGTCGCTTAATCGTGACTTAACTTTTAAATTACACATCTCTGTAATATTGCAGGCTGCATTATTTATACCACGTACTTTGATAGTATTATTTTTTAGACTAGGTAAACAAATTTTACTTTTTAACTTTTCAGTCACAAACGACGAAATATTTTGGTTCCGCCGGGTAGGATTTTTTTATGATGTAGTACAAAAATGTTGTGCTAATTAAGGCCTTTCATTCGAAGTGCCGCATAAACGTGGGTAGCGTTTTATAAAGTAGTTATGTCTATTTGAGGTTCATTATTGTAAACGAATCGATAACGTCGATGTCACCTCACTAGAGCGGAGGAAGCTAGCGCCGCGGCGCGGGCGCGTCAGGACACTAACTAACAACTCCAACAAGCACGCAACGCACACGACGCGATTACTTCTCTATAATTTTGCTTTTGTAAAACTATTGTATCTTCGTATATAATTAAATAATTTAAAATAACCTACCTAATTTCAATGGAACGAGCCCGAACCCCGACATATTGGCGCACCAACGGGGCCTCCACACTCAACGAGGTTATAAACAAGACGAAGAACGAACAAGCGAAGCCATTTTTTGTTGAAAAACTCTAGAAAAACTTGAGAAAAAGCAAACCCAAGCCAAGTTGTTATACCTACCCAAGAAGAGAAGTAAGCCCTATTCCTTTTACCTGCCTAGTATTCAATATTGCATCGTGTTTGTGTGAATAAGCTACCTATTGTGTGGTCAGCTCAACAAGCGTTAGGTATTCTCAGCCTACGATTTAGTACCTAATCTAGCTTGCAGTGAGTGTTTTTGTGATTTAAATATTTTGTGGCCTGTTTAAAAAGCGTTGGCTACTCTCCGCCTACGATTTAGAACCTAATCTAGCTTACAGGCTACTTATATATCGCCTAGACCGCTACGAATACCTAGCAAAACTAACCCCAGTGGCCTCAGGGCACCTAGATAACCAAGCAACTAATATTTATCGACTAGAGCGCTACGCTTACTTAACAAAACTAACCCCGGTCGCCCTAGGGCACCTAGATACCTAACTATTCTAGAACTTAGATAGTACAAAGCGATATGCCGACCGTTTTCAGCGGGCCAAAGAAGTGAGGTGAGCGTCGCTGCACCTCGTCTCCTTCGAGTGGCTCCGCAACAGCCTGCGCGTACCTACGGCTGCGGCACCAGCACCGGCACCGTCAGCGAGGGCTTCCTACTGGTTTGGATGCTAATTTACTTACCTACCTACGACATTGTTGCGCCTAGCACGTGAGTTACTCATACTTACTTTTATATTCAAGTTTAAACTGCCCTAAAAATGGCAAATAACGATGAAAAATTATCTGAACTTATAAAAAAGCGCGGCATTATTAAAGGTCGTTTAACAAATTCGAACAGTCTGTTCAGAACCTAGGGGATCTGTCGGAGATCCCTTCTTTAAAATACAAGGAATTACAATTCAAATTCAATAAAATACAATCCTTGCAAAATGACTATGATGATATCCAAGACAAAATTAATTTACTGTCACCCGATACCGATGAACAAATCGAACAAAATGAAGAGATTGAAAATAGGTTGTGCTCTGTATTAGCAAGAGCACAACACATACTAGATGCTTGCCCTTCTGAAAATAAATCTGAAGGAACCGTACCCGATGACTTTGAAAAGGTTTCATCCGCTGTTAGTCATTCGGCCAAAATGAGTAATCCGGTGCGGCTACCTACTATTGATCTACCATCGTTTGACGGTAACTACATGAACTGGTTAGAATTTAAAGAAAGTTTTGAGTCTATTATTGATAAAAATGATAATATTTCTCCTATTGCCAAGTTCAACTATTTGCGTTCATCCCTAAAAGGCAGTGCTTCCATTTTAATTAAAAGTGTTGTGGCTAGTGGAAACAATTATAAAGTAGGTTTTACTACAAGAATGTTGTCAAAGTTTATGTATATCTAAACCAGGTAAGTGCTTCTCCCTGAAGACATTATTTATCCACTAAAATTGTAGAAAATGGAAGTTACAGATAGGAAAAAGTGCAAAATATTTGAAATGTATTTCACATTTTTTTAAATTTCGCTTGTTTTTACTATGTACCTACTGCCCCAAATATTATTCCAGAATTGAAATCCAGACCTTCGATTTATACATAAATGATACTAAACTTGACTTAGTACCTAAACTTACGAAGTTATTTACCTAGAACTTTGTTAAAGCTAAATCCCCCCCTCCCCCCTACCCACATCGAAAAATCAGGTGGCTCCCCTTCTAAAATCCATCTTAAGAACACAAAGAACAATCCTGTCGAAGGAATTCTCTGGTTCATCAATAGCCGTATTTCACTCTTTTTTGTCTTGTAGCGACGCAACTAAAAGTTAAAACTAGTCAATAGGCACTGTTTGTTATTGCTGCGCTTTAGTATCACTGTTTTTAATACTCTATAACACTGTCTTTGGTATTTGTAGTTGATTTCGAAGTTTTTATCATTGTTCGTACCGCGCCGAGTCACTGCCAATGTTTCGTTATTTTCACTTCACTCGCTTAGTTTTTTCCAATGTCCACATTCGTAGGGAGCCTTTTGGTTAGAAGCTTGTGTCCGTGAATTTTTACTTTAAACTATCTTGTAATTCCGGAGAAATCGAATAGATTACGGGAGCCGATTCACAACAATGTTTACTTTGCAACGCCCTCTGGCGGAGCTTGACTACGCTCCAAAAAAAAAAAAACCGAGTACCTATAGCAAACAGAAATACCCTGAAAATAAAATATATTTATATTTTCTCTATCTTCTCCTTCGTAAATTAAAGGGGGGAATTGATAAGGTATGGTCAGATCCGCCCACTCCAGTGAGCTGCCAGGTCCCTGGCGTTGTTATTGACATCAGGTCAGCCAATGTACAGCTATTAGGATTGGAGGGGCAGGCCAAGAGGTGAACCATAGTTTGCTCGGGGGCCCCGCAGTCGCACCGAACACGGCACGGATCGATCATGCCCCATCTTCCCAGGTTCGCCCTGCAGCGACCAACCTGAGTCCTTAGGCTGTTGAGTGACTTCCACACTGTGAAAGGCAAGTCATGACCAGCGGGAAGAGTCTCTGCAGGGTCCAGGAAATGTGGGGGTGGGGCATACTTTTCCTTCCACAAAAGGACTCGGGCATCACCGGCCCTTTCGATGAGGGGTAGAGTGGACTTCTGGAAGCTATTGCGGCTCTTTAATCAGTAGTTTGGTGGAGAGGGGTTGGTGTCGAACATGGGGTGCCTGGGGTCGAACTCCTGTTTAGTTTTTTCGGAAGCACAAACTATTTCCCTGCGCATAGATGGGGGAGCTATCCCCGCTGGCGGGTACAGCTGGTTCAAGGGAGTTGGTCTGTGGCATCCAGTTATAGCTCGGCAGGTGTCGTTTAGCGCTACATCCACATTCTTTGCATGCGAGGAGCGATGCCACACCGGACATGCATACTCACCTGCAGAGTAACATAGCGCCAAGGCCGTTGTATGGAGAACTTGTAGGGCGGCTCCCCAGGCGGTAGTTGTAAGTCGGCGGATAAGGTTGTTACGTGCGTTAACTTTTAACCTTGTGTTCCGACAGTGCTTTTTAAAAGTGAGAGACCGGTCCAAAATTACCCCGAGATATCTGGGATTATGGCTGTGGAGTATAGGAACGCCACGCCAGTAGATGTTAAGTGTACGAGAGGCTTTACGGTTTCGCAAATGATTCGCACACACGATTCTGTTTTAGACGGATTAGTTTTCAAGGAATTAGCGTCATAGTATGTACCGAGGTCTTCCAGGGCTCTCGTCAGTGTCTCTTCAGCCTCAAAGGTGGTGGTTTGTGCTGCCAGGGCTAGGTCGTCGGCATACAAAAACCTTTTTGTATTCGATGTTTCAGGTTGGTCGTTTGTATAAACGTTAAACAGCATCGGAGCAAGCACGCTACCCTGTGGCAGACCATTCTTCTGAGAGCGCCAACGACTTTTATCGTTGTGGAGATGAACCTGGAAGCGGCGGTTTCTGAAAAGCTCGCTGAGGATTTTAACAAGGCTGCGGTCATTCGTTAGAGTCTGTATTTTGGCCAGCAGTCTCTTGATATTGACAGTGTCACAGGCAGCCGATAGGTCGACAAACACAACTCCAGTGACTTTTTTGGACTCGTAGCCTTGTTCGATGTGTTCAGTAAGATTCAGAATCTGTCCAGTACACGATTTTCCAGGTCGAAAGCCAGCCTGATCAGGGATGAGTTTCTGATCGATAATGGGGCTCAAGCGGTTCAGAAGCAGCCTTTCAAACAGCTTAAAGGTATGACAGAGCAGGGAAATCGGACGGTAACTTTTGGGATCCGTTGGTGATTTACCAGGTTTTAACAAGGCCGTGATTTTCGCATTCCTCCACATTTTTGAGATTTGGGCGTTTTGTAGGCAAGAGTTAAAGAGAGCCAGCAGCCAGGCAATTGATGCAGGGCCCAGATGTTTTAGTTGCTCTACAGTAGGTAATATAGTCAACACCGCAAGCTTTCCCGGATTTAAGTTTTTTTTCGAAGTTACAAATCAGTTAAAAATCAGTAGCCCGCCGGCGGGCTGGCGTACTCCTGATTTTTAGCGCGATTTTAGTTAAAATTTGTAAAAACAAACTTAAAATTTGTTATGTTTTTTGTGAAACAATTTATTATGTCATTAGCCTCCTCCTCCTCAAATTTTTTTTCAGGGCCGGTAGTATGAAAATTACAGAAAACTACACAAATTAGCTATTTCCTTTGAGTTGCCATACTATGTTTGTTTCTAAGAATTAATCTCTATCCGCAAGACTATATCTATATATACAGGGTTATTGGTAATTATACTAGCAAGCCGTTGAGGGCTACTTCTGTGCACCTTAACAAACAACTTTTGTTCTACGATTTTTGGAAATTCTAATAAAAATATGAAAATTTTGAGGTTATGTAAATTCAAAAAATCAGCTGTTTTTTTAATTTACATCAACAAAGGTCACTCAGACTAAGAACAGTAGATTAAACTTAACTCCATATACGGAGAGGTCATTCCTTAAAATTTTACTTATTTCTTAACATAAGTAAAATTTTAAGGTTAATGACCTCTCCGTATATGGAACAGCTGATTTTCAGGTAAACCTAACCTCAAAATTTTCAAAAAAAATCATTGAATTTCCAAAAGTCGTAGAACAAAAGTTGTTTGTTTAGGTGCATAGAAGTAGCCCTCAACGGCTTGCCAGTATAATTACTAATAACCATGTTTATAAAAATCAATTGCTGTTCCTTAGTCTCGCTAAAACTCGAGAACGGCTGAACCGATTTAGATGATTTCGGTTTTGAAATGTTTGTTGTAGTCCAGGGAAGGTTTAAGCGGTGAGAATTTAAAGATCAGACTTACGCGGGTGAAACCGCGGGGCGCAGCTAGTATAGGCATAAAAATATAGGATGATTATTTCCGGCTAGATTAATGATTTTTTCAAAAATTGAAAGATGCAGTTTTAGTTTTTGTCAAAATCAGCCACGCAACTCCTTTCAGCATTTTTTGCTAGATATCTCTTATAGTTTAGGATATAGTTCGAAGGCCAATGTAAAAAAAAACATCCTGTATATTATTTATTCCTAATACTTTTTCGTGCGGTGGCGGTAGCGTGATTTAAATTTAGTAAGTACTATTTTGTAATTTTATGGTGGCTTACTTAACATTATTTAAATGTTTCAGTTTTTTTTAATATTTGTTATATTTATATTTTAATTTATTTGTTTGTCTGTTTTTTTTATATGATAAGTCAGCGTTTGACCACTATCATACCTGCCTGAGGGTAGCGCGGTCTAAGATATAACGCTCCTTCCTAGCAAATACCTATTCATTCGCGACTTTAATTATTGTACTTGAATAACTTTGTAACTTTGTAACTTAAATAATTTAAAACTATTTTCACTGACAGTACGTACCTACCTTATATCATTCTACTTGTTTTGGTATTCGTTTTTACTTGGTACTCGTTCGGAATAGAATATTTATTACGATAATAAACAATACCATTGGTTTTGGTTTTTGGTACTGGAAAGGAATAGATAACTTTTTGTAGGGTTTCACGTATACCTTTTTTGTTCTATTTGTGGCTTTTTTATCATAGTTTTTTTTTGTTGAAGTTATACTTCTTTAGGCGCGTTAAGAAAAAATGATGAGAGTGAAATTTTACAAAAGCGTCACACAAAATTCTCACGTCACACAAAATTCTCACGGGAGAAGTTGTTTAAATCTAAATTGAACTTTATTGATTGTGTTGACAATCCTTTTCCAGTCCAGAGTTTTTTGTCGGACGAGTTTTTTGTCGGACGAGTATTTTGTCGGACGAGTTTTTTGTCGGACGAGTTTTTCGTCGGACGAGTTTTTTGTCGGACGAGTTTTTTGTCGGACGAGTTTTTTGCCGGACGAGTTTTTTGTCGGACGAGTTTTTTGTCGGACGAGTTTTTTGTCGGACGAGTTTTTTGCCGGACGAGTTTTTTGTCGGACGAGTTTTTTGCCGGACGAGTTTTTTGTCGGACGTGTCTTTTGTCGGACGAGTTTTTTGTCGGACGAGTATTTTGTCGGACGAACTTTTCGTCGGACGAGTTTTTTGTCGGACGAGTTTTTCGTCGGACGAGTTTTTTGTCGGACGAGTTTTTTGTCGGACGAGTTTTTTGCCGGACGAGTTTTTTGCCGGACGAGTTTTTTGTCGGACGAGTTTTTTGTCGGACGAGTTTTTTGTCGGACGAGTTTTTTGCCGGACGAGTTTTTTGTCGGACGAATCTTTTGTCGGACGAGTTTTTTGTCGGACGAGTTTTTTGTCGGACGAGTTTTTTGCCGGACGAGTTTTTTGTCGGACGAGTATTTTGTCGGACGAGTTTTTTGTCGGACGAGTATTTTGTCGGACGAGTTTTTTGTCGGACGAGTATTTTGTCGGACGAACTTTTCGTCGGACGAGTTTTTTGACGGACGAGTTTTTTGCCGGACGAGTTTTTTTAATAATGCCAAAGAAGTATAACTTCTCACGCGCGTACATAAGTACACGCACCCATTTTTATTTTAGGCTTTTACGTCAGAAAAATCCATTGGCGCACGGGTGGCCCGGATTTGAACCTATGACCTTCGGAATTAAAGTCGAGATATCTACCACTAGGCCAACACCGCTCCATGATATATTTTGTTGGCGGTACGAATAGGTTAATAAAAATGGGCGAAAACGGACGAAAAGCCAAAAAAAGGACATTTGTTTTAGAAAAAACTATTTATTATAAGTACCTAATAGGTATGTGTAGGAATTATAAAACGAAAAATAAATAACTATTTACGTCCCTTTATAAAACTTATTGAAAACCACAATGTATTTGTAGGTATAAACATTCGGAAATACCCAATAGGTATTTCAGAAATTCGAACATAATGACTAATTAAAGTTGTCGTGTGCCTGTACCAAATAAATGTTTTTCTTTCTTTTCTTTCTAATTTACTTACGTAATATAAAGGATGATGCCAATAGTGGTACCCACCTCCAATAACGATGTGTAATACGTCATTGGATAGCTCTTTTCAATGAAAATGGAAGTTATTATGGCGACTTTTTCGAAATGTTAGTCCGTTGAGAGTTATACTAACTTTTATTAAGCCATATTAACAATGGTGAGACGATGTCTAATTACCATTTTATTCATATATCAGCTGTTGCCGCGACTTCGTACGCGTGGTAGTTTCGATTAAGTTTTATTTCAATTTTTTGTAAATAGTCGTCAACTTTGACAATAATCGATTAATAGTCAAACATTAACGTACGAGATGTATGTTGATGATTTACTATTGATTTTTGAAACTTGGCAGTTATATTACTTCGATCGGACTAAAAATCAAGACAAGCCAATAGTCAAATATTAACCCACATTCTATTACCTTTTTAATGGCATATCATTTAATCCTATTGGAGCGGGTACCAAAGTTCATACATTTTCTGGCATCCTCCTTTAGCTTTAGTATAGAACTAGAAAACACAAAAGAACTATTTGTAAAGACTATATAAATATCGCTAAAATCACCATTATAAGCTTACTAGCTGAGCTCCGCGGTTTCACCCGCGTAAGTCCCGATCCCGTGGGAATATCGGGATAAAAAGTAGCCTATAACCTTCTTCGATAAATTGATTAACTACACAAAAAGAATTTTTCAATTCGAACCAGCAGTTCCTGAGATTAGCGCGCTCAAACAAACAAACAAACAAACAAACTCTTCAGCTTTATAATATTAGTATAGAAAGTATAGATATAGAAAATAAAATTATTCATCGTTTCCCAAGAAATCTACGTACGAATGAACTAAAATATCTCCAGTTTTATTGATCCAAGGTGCCTGGATATCTGCCAAAAATAATGAACTGAAGATTTTTATTCAATTACAAATACTTTACTAAGAATCCTTTTTAGGGTTCCGTACCCAAAGGGTAAAAACGGGGCCCTATATTATACTAAGACTTCACTGTCTTTCTGTCTGTCACCGGCCTGTAATTCATATACCGTGATAGTAAGACAGTTGAAATTTTCACAGATTATGTATTTCTCTTGGTAAATGAGTATATTAGAGGAAGCCTGAGCACCAGTTACTGAAAAAGTAAAAGAGAACCGTTTGAATTGGTATGGACATGTAATGAGAAGAGAAGAGACGCATGTAACTAGAAGAGTGATGAGTATGAATGTAGAGGGATGGAGAGGAAGATAGATTGACTGCGTGAGACAAGACATGAGAGAGATGAATGTTAACGATGAGATGACGACTAATAGAAGTGAATGGAAGAAGAAGACATACTGCGCCGACCCCAAATAAGTTGGGATAAGGGCAGGAAGATGATGATAATATGTCTTTCTGTTGCCGCTATAACAACAAATACTTACAGAAAAAAAAAAATAGTGGGGCTCTCATACAACATGATGCATGATACGGGAACCTTCGTGCGCAAGTCCGACTCGCACTTGGCCGGTTTTTCTTTTACTGTAGCGTGTCTATCTATAAATTCATCTATTTTTATATAAATTGACGAGCTCTGTGGCGTGTGAGGAAAAACCCCAGAATATTGCGGATTCCAATCTCGCCGTAAAACTGACTTGTATGATCTAGTTCTATTCGTATATATTTACAAAAGAAAAGCAAATGTTTCAGTAAATATTCTATCCGTTGTTTAAGTACCTACAAGCCGAATTGCTTTGTTTGGGGTAAGATGGAGCTTAAACAATATGTTTATTATAAATGAACAAGTAACTATACGATACTAAATAACAATTAAATAACGAAAACTTAAATTAATTAAATAAACTACCTACTTTACTTATACTAAATTAAAAGTCCAAATGGAAGATGGAATGGGTCCCTAGGAAGTGTGCCCAAAAGGCTGGCAGCGTTACCACGTTGGATGGCGATGCTTATCCGTTGTCCGAGGTACGAGCCAGCCCTTTGGTCACCCGAAGCTAAAACTAGTAATTTTGAAATTTCTTTATATAGGTATGTATTTGTCGTAAAATAATTTAGTCTATGAATAGATTCAATGACGATTTTTTTAAAATATGTTATGTATTTAGTTAAGTCTGATCGGAAAGGAAATCGTCGTCGCCGGCGCGGGCGCCGCGTCGCCTGATAAGAAAGTGGAATTGACGCTTAGATTGTCACTTTGTTTAAAACATTAATATTTAATTTAAATTCATGTTATTTAAAAAAACTTTTGCAACGTAAAAAATGGTAGAATCGCGCTAATATGTAAAGTTATAGTGTTAAGTTTTCTTAATCAAACCCAGTCCGACTTCCAAGTACTAACCTACGTTTGGCTGAGCTTTACCTCTGAAACGACGCTGTTTCCATTAATTAAACTCTATTTATATTTGACTTTGTAGTGTTTTTTTGATAATCCGTACTATTTAAGATTTTTATTTTCAACTTTTTAGTTTACCTTTTTCTTTTTATGTATTATTTTTACTTTTTAGTTTAATTTTGTTTTGATGTTTTTTTAATTTTATTTTTGAAGTCGGTTTATTTACATACATGTTAGATTAGCGTTTGACCACTATCACACCAGCACGATGGTAGGTGATGATGCGGCCTATGATATAGCAAGCTTTCCTAGAAGATACATATTCACTCGCAACTTGAAGACCCCCAAATTGTACACGTCAGGAAAGACAGACGCAGGCAACGTTATTTAAGCGAGATATTTACTATGTTTATTGTTTTTATTTTGTGTAGTGTGTAACCATGGTAGCTAAAAACCATGGTAACCATAGACCATGGTAGTATAAAATAGCCTTGTCAGAAGAAGTGTGTAAAAACCAGAGAAATGGGTGAGGCACGAAAGTGTATTTCTATGGTAAAAACTCTGTAATCCCTGTAAGGTAGGTACTATTAGATACCCCGAGTATACATTGCCAAAAAAAAATATATAGGTATATAAAGAATATTTAATTTAAAGTTCGGTAAAATTACCAAATTTACTGGAAAAATTAAGGAATTTCCAAAATGTGGCAACACCATTGTTTACAGCGAGCCCTTAGATGGTGTTGTCACACTTTGAGAACTGCCCGAACCCTGGGTTCGGGTTGTGGGACATTTCACAAAACACCATCTAGCCCCAAGCTAAGCCACTTTAATAGGACGGATTATAAATACATCCTGAAAACAATCAGCACTGCAAAACAAGGCCGTGCACGCCTAAAATATCCTGAAATGTATGAAATAAGTCGCAGTGCGCGTTTAATAGCTTGGACATGATAGAAACCTAGCTAGGTACTTACCTACATACCCTCCATCCTCACGGCATATACCTAGCTGAGTAGGTAGGTAGGTAGGTACTTATATATTTCCCCTGGGAATAGACTAGACTTCGAGGTAGATACTGCAATAATATCTATGCTTTGTTTATGTTATGTATGTTTAGTATATAGCAGTGTCAATGTTCCATTTTAAAATTAGTTACAGGTGCGTGTTATTATAGTAAAGATGAAGACGTAGGTAGATTCAGTAGGAGTAGTGTAATAGCTTATACACACGTTACGATTTGGTCGTCCCGACCAAATTGACACAACCAAATTGGGTATCGCTACACACGCTACGATTTGGTCGGATACGATTCAGAGAGTACATTGATTTGTCAGTAGTTTCCTGTACGCGTTCAAGTGCACATCCAGTTTTTAGGGTTCCGTTTCTCCTCTAGAATTTTCCATCTCGTTATCATCTTTATCGGACGAAAAAATTGTGATGGTGGTAGTAGCAACGATTGCAGGAACGTTACAGCCACCGCGTAAAAACCGAAGAAAAAGAAGAGAATGGGCAAAATTTTATTTAAGAGAACGCGACGAATTTAGTCACATGAAGTTATTACGAGTACCTATTAAAGAAAAAAAACCCTCACTTATTTTTTACTTTGGGGCTTCGTTAAGACTTAGGTCGGTTAATACCGACCTCCAAAATTAAAAAATTAAAATGGCGGATATCTCGGAAACCGAGAGACTTAGAGATTATTTTATTTTTCTGAGCCGGCACAGTGTCCTCTATCCATAGGTTCCCGCTTATCCATTAATTACCGGATACCCTGTATAAAGGAAAAATAACTAAAAAAAAGATTATCTTTATTTTTCCTTGAACTTGATATGATGTCACACTTTTTTGTGAATCCAGGTGTTCGTCAATTTATTAGACGTTATCAAGTCAAAAATGAAGTGGGGCTCAAATACAACATGATACGGAACCCTTCGTGCGGGAGTCCGACTCACACTTGTTTGTTTCGAACACGAAGTCCGATGCGTACACATGTCCCGATTTGGTCGGATACAACCAAATTGGGTGGCCGTATCCAATTTGATCAATTAATAATAATTAAGTCTGCCCGACCACGATACACACGCCCCGATTTGGTTGTACACCCGACCAAATTGTATGTTGGACCCGACCAAATCGGGACGTGTGTATAAGCTGCGAGCAGCGTATGTGACTGATTTTCAGCAAAACAAATGTACCAACCTTAATTGAAATCCAAGCAGATCTCACTGTAAACACTCAAGTCCACTGTAATATAATGAAACGTCTATATAATGTACTTTGTATATGCGCTAGTATATGGTTTGACGGCGCGCGCCGCCCGCCCTACGTCGTATTGTGCTAATATTAGCGGAACGTTCTCTCCTCGGCAAGGCTCCGGCAACGAGTGAACACTGAGAGAGTCGGGCGGTACGTCGTGTATTTTTTTAATAATAATAATAATAAGCCCCTCAAATCCTACCACACGTCCCGATCGACCATCTGATCACGTGGGATGCGGGCAACGCAACATTATGTTACTGGGCGGCTAACGTGGAGGTAAACCCGACGAAATGGAGACTAGGTTAAAAAAGAAATTGCGAATAAGATCGCTTCCCGGGGGCGATCGCCGGGGCGCACTTGGAGTTGACGCTGAGTGCCTCAGTATGCAGACCGTCAGTGGTAGTGGGTTGAGCAGGCGAACCCCTATCGGGTATCCCGAAGAAGGTTCCAGCCGAACACAAATTTCTACTTCCTCTTCACCTTCCTCACAAAAAAGGACACAACATCATATTTACCAGAACTACATATTAAATTTTTAGAGCGATTCCCGGAAATGCAAGTTAGTAGGCAGCGAATAGGTGACCAGCGTAGAGCTATTTTTAGGCGTAAATTGTTAACAGCTGAGGAATACAACCAAGTACGTAGTGAAGCAGAAGCATACCTCAATCATGTATCTGTGCGGAACCCCAACACTACTGACCAAACACCAACGAACACAACTTTATTACCTCATATACATCCACAACCACACACTCAATCAACTAGTCCACAGCCACAATCTGGCCAAAGAATGCGCTGGAGCCGTAAGCTGAATGAAGAAATAATTAGGGCATACTATAGATTAACGTTAATGGATACAAATAGAACAGGTTATAGACAATTATTACATCAACATTTTATTTAAAAAAATCCACATTTATCTCACATATCAGAACAAAGGGTAGCTGACCAAAGAAAAGTATTACTAAACAATAACTTCTTCAATGCTGCTGAACTGGAACGATTAAAACAGGAAGTTGCTGATGAGTTGAGAACGACCAGTCAACCTAGCGTAAATAATGTCAATGAAAATATGCACAACAATGAATATGAAACGAATGACTTACACTTTATAGACTCAACAGTGTTGACAGACAGAGATAACCAAGACAATAATTTAGAAATAGAACAAAATGACAGTAACATTGAAATAGAAACAACCTTTAAAAATGCACTAGAATACTTTAAAACTACTGATCCGATAAAAATACCGTTCATACCGCGACAAAAAACATCCAAAAGATTAGCAAAAACTATAAACTATTTAGATAGAAAAGTATTTCGAGATTACGTAGACATGGATACAACGTTTGTAACATTACAAGTTGTCTTTTATTCAGCAGCGTGGACAGAGCGGCCAAGCTTAACGGGTCTAAGTTAAGTATCCCAATTCCATCAAATACCAGAGAACACTATCAACACCACAAACCAAATTGGCAAAAGAGGTTAGAACAAAGAATCAGTAAATTACGTAGAAAAATTGGTACTTTGACACATTTTATCAACGGTAATAGAAACAGAACTATGCAAAATCGGGTAGGTATTATTTGACAGCAGTTTAGCATACACACATCACACGAAGATCCGAATACCCAATTGCCACAATTTTTAGATACACTAAAGCAAAAACTTTCTGTTTACAGTAGTCGTCTTAAACGTTACCTTGCCTGCACCCTTCGAAAGTCACAAAATACACAGTTTATTTATTTTATTTTATTATTTTATTTTATTATCTTAGGAACACCCACAGCTAATACTACAAACTAGAAACAAAAATATAAATCAGATAGCCAATAACGGGTATCCACAACTAGAACTAAATTGAGTTTAGACATAATGAAAACTCCTTCTATAGAAACATTCGCCAGTAAACTTCTAACCACACAAATAGCTACCTACTCAGAAAATGCAGTAGACCCACAACTGCCCCTGCCTAATGAGTTAAAAGAGTTTTGGTCAGACATATAGGAGAATTCAGTCAGTCATAATCAAGAAGCATATTGGATAGAAGAAAAAAAGAAATAGACATCATGCTACTGAACCGATGGAGTTTCAGCATATACCCTTAGAAATTTTTGGCATAGAACTTAAAAATCTGCACAACTGGAAGACACCCGGGTCCGACAATATACAAAACTACTGGTATAAAAAATTCACCTTCCCTTACCTTTACAAACATATTATTCAATGCCGAACTATAGAAGCAGTAACTATACTATACAACTATACTACTTATGTGCTACCCAAAGACATGAACGACACCAAAAATCCTGCTAAATATAGGTCAATAACGTGCCTACAAACCATTTATAAGATTATCACAGCCTGTTTAACACACTCAATATACAAACATATAGATAGTAACAATATACTTAATGAGCAGCAAAAAGGAGCTAAAAAATACAGTCAGGGGTGCAAAGAACAACTAACTATAGATACCTGATACAGTGATAAGAAAACATGTTCAAAAACACAAAAAAGATTTATATACCGCCTATATTGACTACAAAAGCTTGTGACTCTGTCCCACACTCGTGGCTCATTCAGATACTTGAAATCTATAAAATACATCAACAAATAGTATCATTTCTAAAACATGCAATGAATACATGGTCTACTAAGCTTTTCTTACGCTCAAATGCTACAAATATAGAAACTGAAGTAATTAAAATAAAACGTGGCATTTTTCAAGGTGATACCCTGAGCCCACTGGGGTTTGCCTTGCTTTGAACCCTCTTTCAAATCTGGTGAATTCCGCAAATATAGGCTATCCATTACACCATATAATTCCTACACAACAAACAGAAACTTCATTTACAAATAGCAATTTTAATTTAAGCCATCTATTGTATATGGATGATGTTAAACTTTTTGGAACTAATGACAATGATTTGCAAACACTATTACATATTACTGATAATTTTTCACAAGATATTCACATGAATCTTGGTACTGATAAATGCAAAATTAACGCAGTCAAGGCAGGGCAAAACCATCTTATGTCATATCAAATAGAGTCTGGAGAAACAATAGATCCGCTAGAAGAAAATGAAACTAATAAGTATCTATAATCAAAATAAACAAATATTAGAGAAAGAAACTAAAGCTAATCTTCATCTAAAATTCAAGCACAGATTAAATAGTTAAATGAAAACAGAATTATATAGCAAAAATCTGACTAAAGCAATAAATACATTTGCAATACCTATTTTGACGTACTCCTTTGGAATTATTAAGTGGACTAGAACTGAGTTGAAACAATTACAGCGTAACATTAATACAACCATGACTAAACATAGAAAGCATCATCCTAGGGCATGCGTACAGAGACAGACACTACCGAGATCAGAGGGGGGTAGGGGGATCATAGATATTAAAAATTTACATAACAAGAAATTAAGTAATTTAAGGACATATTTTCATAAAAAAGCATTTACATCCGACCTTCACGCAGCAGTAGTTCTAAATGATAGCAAATTTACTCCACTTAACCTTAGAGACAGCATAATACAGAAAAACGAAGAACAGATAGACAGACTGACAAAAATAGAACAATGGACCCGAAAGTCCCTGCACGGGAGACATCGCCAAAATTTGAGTCAAACCTACGTCGATAAAGATGCATCGAACGCTTGGCTCACTAGAGGTGAACTCTTCCCTGAGACCGAAGGATTTATGCTAGCAATACAGGACCAAGTATAGAAACCAGAAATTATCAGAAATATATTATTAAAATACCAAATCTTCCAACAGACTTATGTAGACGTTGCAATAATTCATCTGAGACCATCCAACACAAAGTCAAAGTCAAAGTCAAATTTCTTTATTTCTTTGGATGCTTAATACATTAGTATAAAGACCACATGAAAACGTCTTAAAAACTAAGTTAGGATGTGTGCCTTCGGAACGCGCCCACCAATGAGAAGAAGGCACAAGAAACTCATGGGGGTTGTTTTATTTTCATGTGATAACGCTCACAAAGGTCAATATTACAAATATTTGAAAGTATTACTTATTTGAAATGGAGCAGCTTAAGTCACGTCCATGGGTTCTTATCATTAAGGTAAGACGAAGTATCATAGTACGCCTTACTGCACAATTTATGCTTTATAAAAGTTTTGAACCTGTTAATGGACATGTCATATACATCTTTAGGTAATTTATTATAATAGAGCACACATGTACTATTAAACGACCTGTTTATTTTCCGGAGCCTACTACCGGGCACGGTCAGTTCATCCTTATTTCTTAAGTTGAAATTATTACACATTACCGGAGCATGCAGAGCAATAGTTCAAACTGATTACAAGCACAGAGCCAACTACAAGCTATATTCTAATAGAGCACATGAGCGTATACTTTCAAAGATTTGGGACAATACCTTGTTGCTGTTTTCCGGTCTACTTTTAGTAATATATTAAAGTCTTTGGAAGGCAATAATAATAATATTGATATCAACACCAAATAACAATATAAAGCTTCTACTGTATTGTTAATATTACATCAATTATTATGCCTTATGTTATAGAAAAGAATGGTTGTTTTTGTAAAGCAACAAGAACGCGTGCGTAGTGAGTCATGTAAATACAGGGTCGCATTGAAGTACCTAATTTAAATAGGTGATCACGTATAGATAGTGGAACTTAGAAGGGACATTAAAAAACTGTACTTAATTGTTTATTATAATTACTTATACTTACAAATATATTTATTAATTTTTATTCAATATTTCAAAATACCGATGTTCGTCGTTATTTTATTATAGATTTTTTTTGGTTGAGTATCGTGCGTTTGCCGAAAATATAAATACACGTGATATACTACTACACCTCTTTCGAGCCCCTCGTGGTTAATGGATAGCCCCATAAAGAGATTTCTTGATGAGTATTTTTTATTCATATCTTCTGTCTATCTCTAAATATAAAAAACATTAATCGCTGAAATGTATGTACCTACGCGCATAACTTCTGAGCGTCTGTACCAATTTTGTATAATCTTTTTTTAGGGTTCCATAAAATCAACGGTCACAAGCCTCTGCCCACCGTAACGTTTACAATCCTGTGCAGCACTATTTGAACATTATAACAACGTAACCTGTGGATCGAACTCACGTTGGTTGGTGTAGCGGGTGGCTGCTTATACCACTCGGCCAATAAGACATAGCTAACATGTTGAAAATAATAATCACACTGAGTACTTTTATTAAGTATTTATGTTTGTGTGTAACGTCTATTAGAAGAAGGTCGTAAGTCCAATACTTGTTGATGGTATTATTGTAGCACACTGGTAACTGGTACAAAAAGTGGCTGTGACATACGGCAGACAGACAGACATGAGGAATCTATAAGGGTTCCGTTTTTTGCCATTTGGCTACGGAACCCTTATAAAAAGGTAAGAAAAGGAACCCTTATAAGATCACTTTTTTGTCCGTCTATCTGTGTGTGTGTCGCCACCACGATTTCCGCACGGAACGGGCGGACCTAACCTAACCTAACTGATGAAGTCTTAAGAACCAAAATTTACCTCAACTTTTTCGTAATTTTTAATATTTTGTTGTGTTCGTTTTTGTCAGGACAAAGGTGTGCTTGTGTATAAACGAAAATTAAAATAAAAACGAACACGGGTGAAACCGTGAGTCGCAGCTGGTATATAGACATAGGTAAATAGGTAGGTACCTACATAATGTAATTTTATATAATAAACGTAGTTGTGTAAGTACCTAAACTAAGTATAAAGTGAACAATCTTTATTTGACCGCGAAATAATTCCGTCTTCCGCTACTGTTTTTTCCGGAAGCAGATGTCTAATTGATCACGTATTTCTATAGATAAATGAGAAACTATTAGAATGTAAATATGTTAGTAAATTAAAAAGCAAATCATATTAGGTACGGTCGGAGTCAGAATTGCAGACAGACGTAGAGCTTCAAAACTGCTATTATTAGAAGGTTTTTGCGTCACGTTTTCGTAACGCGTTACATTTTTTCCCCTTGCCAACCCGCGATATGGAACTTTGTTCCAATATCTATGAAAAAAAAATGGTTGTCTGTAAAGTCGGTTTACGACGATAATTTTACGTGCATCTAAGAACACGATGAAAAATTGAGTTTTTTTCTATTTTATTCCTATGTACCTAAGAAATTTTTTTCCTTTATATAAGTCTTCTATTCGTCACTCGTCACACCATAACACAAGCCCAGATGATCGATATTATTATTAAATAAGTACTCTGCTTCCTAAGTTACCATGACGCCTCAGGTCATATTACCATGACGTATGACGTCACACAATATTACAGTGACCGTGACACTATGAATGCAGGTGTTCAATCAATTTATTAGACGTCATCACGTCAAAAACGTACAGCGCCTCTAGCGGTCACTTGGAGAACTTACATCGCTGGTATGAGTCCAAACCTCTACGCTACTAAATCGCAACCGACCGACGTTAATAGGTATTCATGCTAGGTAAATATGATATTATCTAATCTCCAATCAGCAAACACATACCTAATACACAACGTTAATTAACAGTAAATAATCTCTTTTAATCTAAATAAATCCTTGTGTGTTTAGGATTTCTAACTACCAAGTAGGATTAGAACAGTTTGTTCTGCCTACTGCAATACTATACGACCTTCGAAATCTGGGTCCTATAGGTACCTAAGTACATATAGGTAGTTAGTATGTACGGTAGGTAGGTATGCGTCATAAGTCCACTATCAGTTTACTGCAATAATACTATTAACAAGTATTGGACTTACGACATTTTTCTACTAGACGTTACACACAAACATAAATACTTAATTTATAAGTACTCAGTGTGATCATTATTTTCAACATCTTAGCTCTGTATTTAGTTGGCTGAGTGGTATAAGCCGCCACCCGCTAATGCGCTATACCAAACGACGTGGGTTCGATTCACAGGTTACGTTGTTATAATGTTCAAATAGTGCTGCACAGGATTGTAAACGTTACGGTGGTGGGCAGAAACTTTTGACCGTTGATTGTACGTAAGTTAGATAGTAGGTACTCTGCGTAATATAATATAATTGTATTTTTTTTATTACCTATGGTAAAGTTTTTACATTGCTATTATTTTAGTTATTACTTAGGTACTTACCTAATGAATTAATTTTAGGTATTATTTAAGCTAGTTTATGATTAAAATCCTTTTATCCAAATCTCTAGCAGGAGTTAAAATCCCTACTTTAGCATTACACTGTAAGAATAACAATTTCAAAACTCTTCTGTGGGCCTCCATTTGTTGCAGACTGCACTTACCAAAACCGTCTAACATAATATGTCTGTATCAAGGTTCCTACGATTATCCGTGACTTTTCCAGACGGTCGGTCTAGACATAACTGCATTATTATCTAGACATGTTGATATCTAAGCCTCCCGCCTCTCTATGCATTATGCTAGGTACCTACCTACCGTTGGAAATCGATGCTGATAAATGGTTGAAAGTTTTTATGAAAGGAGGCCTGCAGAATCTTTTATATGAGGCCATAATGAGGCACTGTTTTTTAAAAACAGACGGACTAGAAAGTGATTTTATAAGGGTTCCTTTTTTATCTTTTTAAATACGGAACCCTATAAAGGAAGTATTACTGATAGGTTCTTGTTTGCTAAAAATAGAAATAAGTACCAATATCAGAAAAAGTCTGTATGATAAAAAAATCTGAGTCAGTGAAACATTGGAACCCAGTGATCAAAAATTATCATGAGCGAAAGTGATTCAAACTTTAGTGCCACAAAAGTTATGTTGGTATTACCGACGGATATGAGGGAAACGGAAATAATCTTTAGAAAAAAGGTGGACATTCAGGGCAAGACAGGCAGGACATCATGATGATGTGCTCGCTTTTATGCGGTTGTCACTGCCAAATCATTGTTAGCTGTCATGTCAATGTCAAAATCGTCAGAAGTGTTTCTCTTTGTCCTTGTTGTGTTGATTTTGTTCGTATTTTGAGAGTGTATTGAGCGATTTCAACTTGTTTTGTAAAAATAACAAACAGAAACACAAGCAAAATGTAAGTTTCTGAAATAGCAGTTAAAATACATGCACTCTGTGTTCAGAATAATATTTATTTATTTCCACACAGAAATCCCATCATGTCCTCGTTTCAAGAAAGACAAAAATGTCTATATAATCAATTAAAAGACGCCGAAGATCAATACAGCTTTTCTAAAAGCAACAAAGCAGATGATTCACCGAATCATGGCGAAGTTGACAAACAAACTTATAGACGGCTAAAACGTGAAATGAAACAGTTCAGAGGCAAGGAAAGTATATTCAAAAGACCCGGGGCTAAGATACAAGACGTTTTGAAACCTAAAAAGGTTCCGGAGTTCCAGAAAAATCCTCAAAAATGGAAATACTACTCCCTTGCCGATGTTACTCCAGATCAAATGTCAGAGTCAACTAATAGAGCTACGGCATTAGCTCTCATGAAAAGACTAGAGGAAGAAGAAGCTTCCAGTAATAAAATGGATTCCGATTCCGATGAGTTTGTCTTCAAAAAGCCAATATTCCAAGTTTCATCAACAATAAAGAGAATGACTGCTATGCCTGATAGCGATGATGCCAAAGTGGTATTCAAAAGTAGCAGAGTTGTCATGCCAGAGTATGTTGTAGGGGTTACGAAGAAGAAAGATTGCAAAAAAGTTATCAGGAAGAAATCCACTGAATCAACAGAGACAGAAAATAAAAATGAACTAAAACTTAATCATCTCTATGAAAATGATGATGATGAATGAATAATTTTAAACTATTGTGCTTTAGGCACATGCCTCATGTTTTTTTTTAATAAGTTAAGGTATTTGTTAGGTATTTATAAATAAAGATATCAATAATGGCCTTTTGTTATTTTTATCATGATTTATGTAGAACTAGCTGTTGTCCCCGACTTCCTATATGTGGTAGTTTTGTATTTAATACTAAAACCTTCCTCTTGAATTACTATCTTATAAAAACGGATTAAAATGTGTTGCGTAGTTTTTAAAATCTAAGCATACATAGGGACAGACAGACAGCAGGAAACAACTTAGAGTGATAATAGAATTCAAAACAATTTTAAATTATATTAAATGCTTTATTAACAAATATTCAATCAACACTGTGATATTATTGCAGATTCTGATTTGATTTCCAAGTTTTCAGTGTCTGTCTTGGTTTCTGCAAAAGTGCTAAGGTCTCTCATCATGGAGTAAGCATCTTCACCATCAGCATAATATTTAGGTTCAATTTCCAGTATTTTAAATCCGAGAGAGTTAGTATACAGGTTCAGGGCAGCTCTGTTACTCTTTCTAACATGTAGTGATACGTATTTAGCCTGTAATTTAAAAAAAGGTGATTATCGAAGAGGTTAGCAATGCAAAAGGGCTGGCATTTTTTTTTAAATCCCTGTTTCTCAAAAAACAATGTGTTGAATTTTTTTAGGAGTTACCAAGCTTTGTAGGGATGGCTCTGTCAATCTTTACCACAGATAAAACATGCCAATACAATCCCAAATCAAGACAAGAACTACTGAACACACCATAATTAAAATTGATAAGTACAATCAAGCAACAAAATTGCAGACACACCATAGAGCTTCAAAATTGCTATTTTTAAAATGTTATCAACTCAACTCAACAAGCATGATTTAAAAATCATGCTTATGTTGAAGTTCAAGGTCTTTTAGCATGAATTTATAAGAGAAACATAATTATAATGAAAACATTCTAATCATTGCAATTTTAGAACTATAGTGGGTATGCAATTTTGCTGCTGACTGTACCTAGCTGGAATAACAAATGACCTACATTCCTACATGATTGCGACCAAAGCTGGTAAAAAAAATATGAGTAAGCATATGTTTCAACTGACCTGAAAACATTCAACCATAGCCAAGGAGGCTTGGTTCATGAGTTTTTGTGCAAGGCCCAGTCTCCTGTGGGACCGTTTCACAGCCAATGATGTGATGTGACCATGACGGTTGTCCTCACCATCTTCCTCCATTTTTGCAAGTACATAGCCTGGAACAAAAATGGGTTGCCATTTAAAAACAAAAGAATAGACATTCATTAGAAGAGCACACAGACAAGAAAAAAGTAAAAAATATATATATTTCCAACATAAAATAAACAGAATGAGAAAACAATCTTGAAGGATAAATTAATAGGCACATAATAGGATAATAAAGACATTACAGTCTTTCTTCTTCTTCTTCTTAATTAATGGCTTCTGCACGCCAAAAAGCCGCAATTTAGCCAAATACTGGAGTTGGTGTGGAAGTTCAGGTTTGTGTAGCAATTGTACGGTGTATATCGTAGTGTGCGGTGTAAGTATAGAGGTTTGTCATCAAAATGTTTTAGCTTTAAAAAAACTGGTTGCCTGTAAAGTCGGTATACGGGCGAAAGTTTTACGTGACAACAACTGTGCTCGAGTGGAAGGGACGCGTGCCTTTCACTTTTTATGTCTGTCTCTCTCGCTCTTAGGCGGGCTAACCATGCCCGCGTGCCTCTCACTCGCTCTCATTGTGAGCGCATAACGTCAGCGGAGCGTAACGCAGTTTCTTGAAGTGTCACCCGGCAAACCAATTTATAAAACGTTGTCACGTCAAAATGACATACAATTTTAATGGTTCTTACCATTACAGAGAGAGAGTCAACATAGTTACTATTTTTTATTTTATTAATAACTATAACTTTTAAAACAGAAATTCTTTTCATTATCTCACCTAATTAACACTTAAAAAAAAGGATTGTAAATGAAGCAAACTGTGGTTATTACATAATTGATTTTTAACAACTATTGTTGTTTACTTTCTTTTATCAATAATTATTATCATTATTCATGTAATTTAGTGAAACAGATAACTTCTAATAACTATGAATAGGGTAATTTCCTTTGTAAATTATTGTTTTATTTAAAACAAAGACATTCTGGGAACAGACTGCCCCTATGTTTTTATCCAAGTAAGGCCCCTAAATAATGGACTTATTGGAATATACATATAATAAAGGAAGAGAGGATAATATGTACCTACTTGAAAGCAAATAAAAAAAACTAAGTCTAGGGGACTAATGCCAGAATATAAACAACTCTTAAATATTTAGGGATCCCCTAAATATTTAAAATGCTCCTATCCAATATAAACATACACTTAAAATGTCAATTTAAATGCCACTTAAGATAAGTACCCTTTCAGTATTCGGCCATTAGAATAAGTTGTATAACAAAAATATATCCTAGCTAGTTTTTATCTTGTAATAAAGTGTCTTACCAACAATGTGGCCCTTTTCATCTTCAGCAACATAGCTGAGCTGTGGCCAAGATAATCCATGGTAGAAATAGTACTTCATTTGATAATTCTCTGGCAAACATAGCAAGTTGCAGTGTTGCATGTTCATTAGATCACTAGGTCTTGCACAGCGGATGTTCATTTTGACTGTAAAGGGAGGAAAATAAATAGTTGTAGTATCGGGGATGATTTGAGATGAGAGCCGACCCCAAATGATAAGGCTAGAAGGAAGAAGTATAGGGGATGATTTCTAAACTAATATACATTCATATAAGTGGTACCTGTATTTAAACTTATATTATAAAGCTGAAGAGTTTGTTTGTTTGAACGCGCTAATCTCAGGAACCACTGGTTTGTATTGAAAACTTTTTTGTTTTGGATAGTCTATTTATCAAGGAAGGCTATAGGCTACTTTTTATACCGATATTCCCACAGGATCGGGACTAATGCGGGTGAAACCGCGGAGTGCTGCTATTCTTCTAATATCAGATTGCTGAATCACACAAAAACTACTGAACCAATTGCGATGAAACTTGATATGTAGATAGCTGGATTCCTAGGTTACTACACAGCTATTCTGATACACCCATTGGAACCATAAGCAGGGCATCTATTTAGTTCTGTAATGTTGAGTTTACCTTTTATTGAGTATTATTTATTCTCTTCGTACTTTTCTGTTTCTATTTGGCTGTCTAGTTTCTGAAGCCGGTGGCGTATCTGACATACCACCGAGGAGCTCCCTTACAAAGCGGAACTTTGATAAACAGCACTTCCAAACGACGTACCAACCTAGACAAAGAAAACAATTTCTTAGTAGCATTATCTATTAAATTGTTTAACTAATATCTTGTTTATGAATTTGAACTTTATTTTACTAATTGGTCTACTTACAAAATAACACAAAGACAAAAACTAAGAATACGCTACATAAGAATGTTAAAATAGCTAAAATCACTTCCTTCATATCTCACTAAGCATAAGTTAATAAATGAACACGAGGTTAATGCAACCACTTTACCAGAACAAAGACTATTTCTACTACATTAATCAGTCTATATGAGTTAGTCAGATTTTTTGCTAGAGCGATAAAACACTCGTGCTAAGTTTGATGCGCCATTTTGGTTCATCGAACAACCTAAACAAAATTGCCATCAGAGAAAGGGCAGATTATTTTAGTTATTGCTGTTCCGTTGTTGTATAAAATGAACATACATACCTGTTCAAATATTATTTGTTTTCTAATAAAAATACTGAAAAGTATCTGAAAGAATTTAGCTGAAAACTTCAAATCTAACCTCACTTTTTCTTCTATTTGACAGTTCCATATTTTCTGTCAAATTTTGACAGTGACGTTGTTATTTCTTAATAAAGCGATCTATTCACGCTGCGACGCAATATGGTAACTTTTGACGTAGGTCTACAGATAATCGGCAATGGCCACTGGCCAGGCGGTATAGGAACGCGATGCTTGTACCCCATTTTATCAACGACCAGGGAAAAAAGCTCAAGGGCATTTTACCGTCAATTTTGTCAGTGTAGTCACAGAGTACTTTAAATTGAATTTGTTTGTTTTTGGTTGTGGTTTGTTTTTGAAAAAGAAACGAAAATTGTAGAAATAATATCTAAAGATACTATTGTTACTTCCTCCGATTTTAAAAAGAATGTAAGTAAAATCAGCTAAACTGTTAAGAATATCCACGACATGTCAGAAGACGAAATTCCTCTATTTGGGTATGTATAAAAGCAATAAGCGCTCTGAGATCAAATCATTTGGCAAAATTTTTGGAAATCAAATGAAAGAACCTATTTTCTTATTGCAGCCGATTCAGAAGCAAAAGCTTTCGTGAGGACGAAATACGTGTGCTGGTCAAATTAGTTGCTAAATATAAAGCTGTAGTATTAAACAAATCGATCACAAATGCAGCGATTCGCGCAAAAGAAATCACTTGGGAGAAAATCGCCAACGAATTCAACAATCAATCCAAAGATGTAGAGCGTGAGGCGAGCGTTTTGAAGAGAAAATGGGAAAATTTAAAAAAACGAACTCGGGGTGAATGTTTAGAGAATGGGGCCTTAGATTTTAACCCGAAGAGTGATATTACTAGAATGGTAATTGCTTTGCTAGCTGTTGAGAATGGCTCGTCACTGGATGCTGCGGATATGGATATCCTTTGTAAGTTTATTTTTACAACAATAAATATTAACTACTAGCTGCGGCCCGCGGTTTCACCCGCGTAAGTCTCAATTCTGTGGAAATATCGGGATTAAAAGTAGCCTATATGTAAGTGCAGGTCTCCAGCTATCTACATACTGAGTTTAATTGCAATCGGTCCAGTGGTCTTAGCGTGAAGGAGTAACAAACAAACATACATACTCACACACAAAGTTTCACATTTATAATATAAGTAGGATTGACAACTTCTGTAGCACGTTGGGAGAACACCCGCCTGCGACCCAGAAGGTTGCGAGTTTGATTGCCGTGTCAAACAAATATTTATATAATAGATATATCTGTTTCTGGTCTGCGTGTTTATGTATGTATAGTATACTAGCTGTCCCGGCAAACATTGTTTTTCCATTTACAAAAAAAACATTTAAAATAGATGTTGTTGGATTCTCAGACGAATTTTCAAAAAATTTAATACAAAGTGGTTCAGCTGTTTAGGTGGACATAGTCTAACACCATAACACGAGAATTTTATATATATAATAACAAAAGAAAATAAGTATTCTATTAATTGTCTGCTTCTTCTTCTTCTTCTCGTATAATGGTGTGGCTCACCTATTGTTAGAGTTCTCGGATCGCCTAAAGGCCTCTAACTTGATCAAACAACTGCTACTAGAAGTAGCAACAGGGACCAACAACTTAATGTGCCTTCCGAAGCACGGAGGGGTGCATGAAAACACATTTTTGCCACACTACTAATTCTCCACCCATCGAAGTAATAACCGCGCCAGGCGTCGCTTATCCTGCACGACCGTAAACGATCAGCGAGCGTTGCTTAACTGTGAGGCTCCTCTACTAACATAACAGAAGCCTAGTTGCTTAATTTGGGGCTATATAAAACACATAGTCAATTAATAAATGATATCTGAGCTGGGTGAAGTCTCCCATAATATTCATTTATTAATTAATTTACTATACTTATATTCACGCTTAGTGGTCCATTTAACAAATAAACTACTGAATTGATTATAATAAAACTTTATCCATCTATAATATGTCAAGAGAATTCATAAAAATATTTCAGATGAGAAAGAACCAAAACCAAACAAGTCCAGCTTAAATATAGACGAGACAGAAGATTGGACTTGCAAAGACAAAAGTTCCGATGATGAATGTCAAGGTAAACAAATAAACAACAACAAACAAACAAAAAACTAATCATTGTAAAACCTGTCCAACTTATAATTATCTTAATTCCAGATGAAGTGATCAAAAAGCAAAAGACAAAGTAAGTATCACTTCACTATCATCACTACATAGCATAAAACAAAGTCGCTTTCTCTGTCCCTTTATCCCTTTGTATGCTTAAATCTTTAAAACTACGCAACGGATTTTAATGCGGTTTTTTTAATAGATAGAGTGATTCAAGAGGAAGGTTTATATGTATAATACATGCATAATATAGCCGTGCGAAGCCGGGGCGGGTATTTAAAATATTTTAAAACTATAATAGCACTAGACTATTAAAGTTTTAAAATATTGCAAGACACCAAGCTAAGGAACTAGGCTTGTTTTATGGTGGCCAGACATACTTTATTTTTTTCATAAATACATAGGTGTACCTACTTTAGATTTTTAGAGTAATAAATAGGCTCCAAAACTACTGGCCCGATATCAATTAAACTTGGTATGGGCAAACATTGATTCATTAGGAGTAACATAGGTTACTTGTTATTTCGATATTCCCACAGAATCGGGAGTTATATAAAATAAAGTACTTGTTAAGAGATATACAAACCTAGTCGACTGTATCCTCCATGGATAATGACGCTAGAGCAAATATTTTTATAGCATAAAATTTATAACTGCCATGACAATGATAGTGCCTTATGTCTTATTTTTTATCATGTATATTTTGTTTTTTTTACTCTTACTTTCTATGATAATTATAATATGAAAAAAACCAAGACATAGGGGCATAGTCATGTCAGTTATAGGTTTTATGCAACAAAAATATTTGCTCTAGTGTCATTATCCAGGACGCTGGTACTCTTTCCTCTTAAGACCTTTCAAATTAGGTGTCTCTCTCATAACATCCCAAAGTACAATACTTTGGGATGTTATGAGATGATGTCATATTATAAGTTTGTCCAGGAAACCACTCAGGGTGTGTCGTGGTCAATCACTGACACCTTTCGAATGCAAGCTGCTACTCAACGCTGTGAAACAAGAGAAGGATGTCGTTTTCTCATCTAAATCTATTGGGTTGAAGCAAAGGGCTTGGAAAAGGGTAATATAGCTAAGCTGAGAGAGAAGTATATGTATTGCGCAACCCAACTCCATCTTCATGCAATAAGGACCCAAGTAAAGAGGTTTAGTGGTGGCAAACAGCCTGTAAACAAATACATGATAATATATACAGACTAGCTTTTACCCACGACTTCATCCGCGTAGAAGTCGAAAATGGACCAAGAAATCACGTTGTCCCATACAAACTTTGCCTCCTTTTTCACCCCCTGAGGGATAGAATTTCGGAAAATCCTTTCGTAATACAAAGAACACACCCTCCAAGTTTCAGGTCTGTACGATCAGCAGTTTAAGCTGTGCGTTGATCCGTCAGTCAGTCAGTCAGGACAAAGGATTTTATATGTATAGATAATACAAATAGTGCTATGTTTGCCAAAAGTTTGCATTCACAATTCTCTTTCAAACTTGTCTCTTTTTTATTTACAAAATTTTGCAATCAACTAATGCATGCAGTGCTAATCTAGGACTTTTTACGGAAATACGCCATGTCAAGACCTGTCAATGTACTTACAGTTTGGTACCTTAAATACAGTGTGCATTGAGCTTACTTAAAGAATCTAAACTAATATTATAAAGAGGAAAGATTTTGTTTGTTTATTTGTTTGCATTGAATAGGCTCCGATAGGGACCGATTTTGATAAAACTTGATATGGGAATAAATTGATTAATTTTGGAGTGCCATAGACTACTTTTTACCCCAATATTCCGGGGTTCCTGATCCTAATATATATACCCCAATATAATATTAGGATCAGAAGTTACGTGGGTGAAACCGCGGAGCGCTGCTAGTACCTCAAAAAAGGCGAATGGACAAAAAAGTCCTAACCAGGAAGAAAAAAAATCAGTCTATGGGGCTTAGTACCTACAGCTAGTGATTACACAGGAAATGCTGCTAATATTTTGCTTTGGCGGCTAAATTCATAACCACAATAATAGAAGAGTCTTTTAGTGAGCTATGGTGAAAGGATTAGTCTCCCTACTCTCTGTCCTTTGAGGAAGTCTTGGATTGAAGTATCCAGAGTGCGCAGGGCGTACATGTACAGTCGGCTGCATAATTGCAACCCCCTGTAGAGTTCGAAAATTACTATTATTGGAATGTTTTCATTCTAATAATTTTTGTTTGATAATTGATGAGTTAGAAGACTTTAAACTTCAACTAAAGCAGGTATACTTTACTTGCTTGTTTTGCAAACATTCTTAAAACAGCCCTTTTGGAGCCCTACGGTGGGTCTGCAATTATGCAGCCGCCGTACATCACTCAGGGTGGCTTCCTATATTAGACCAATGATGCTGCTGTAGCTATGGCGCAATATTGATCTCAAGCTGTACCCTGACACCAAAAGAAGAAGACTGCAATGATTAAATCTATATATATTAATTTACAGATCACTGCAGTGTTCAACAAACAAAGTCCTCGTAGAAGAACAGCAAATGAACTGAGTAAAAGTTTTCTAGCAATGAAGAATGTTACTAAAAAAGTGAACATGACTCACATGTACGAGAAAAGAGAGAAACAGAAATATGAAACGCTGAATAACAGTGGACATGATCAAGTTAGTTATTTCAAATAATATAAAATAAAAATAATACGTTCAGGTGATCAAAGGGCTGCTACTTTGGCCCGAAGAGGCAATGCAGCATTTTGGGCACCCTATTTAGATTTTTATCTGTCACTAGTGACCCGCTCCGGCTCCGCTTCGCACGGCTATATTATGCACTAGCGACCCGTCCCGGCTTCGCACGGCTATATTATGCATGTATTATACATATAAACCTTCCTCTTGAATCACTTTATCTAGTAAAAAAAACCGCATCAAAATCCGTTGCGTAGTTTTAAAGATTTAAGCATACAAAGGTATATAGGGACAGAGAAAGCGACTTTGTTTTATACTATGTAATGATGATGTGTCCTATATCACGGGGCTTTGGAGTCCTAGACCTTTGGAAGGCGTACGTGGAGGCTCCTTACAATAACAATTTTTATTTTATTAGGTTGACCTGTCCAATAAAATCCGAAAACTGTCAAAGTAACAAACTGATTATTAAATAATATAAATCTTGTAGTTATTGAAATAGATTTTAATTTTAAATGCATTTAGCTAGAATTTAGCTTGTTTATGCACAATATCATGCAAGCTGCCCTTATTTATTCGGTATATATTTATTTTAAATCATCAATGAGATTTTTTACTCTTTAAATAAAATAATTTATAATGATTGCAGACTATTAAAATGGAGATCATCTCAGATTCTTCTGATAATGATGAAGGCGATCAAAAAAATGTATTTGAGAGTGAAGTAAGAAATGGCTTTAATTCAACAAATAACGACCCTCTTGGTGTTCACGCTACAAGCTGCGACTCTGGCTTAGGTAACAAAAAGATATTATTATTTAAGGTTTTAATCTATTTTTTGTTTGTAACAAATAGGCTCCGAAACTAATGGACCGATTTTGATGAAACTTGGTATAATGATACATTGATTCACTGGGAATAATATAGGCTACTTTATATCCCGATATTCCCACGGGATCGGGAGTTACGCGGGTGGAAATGCGGAGCGCTGCTAGTAAATAAATATTGCAAGACTTTTGAACACAGCGCCATCTAGCCCCAAGCCAACTATACTAAGAAAGAGATTCACTTTCACACAAACTATGGTAGTTTCAAGAGTTATCTGTCACTTTTTGTCCATAGATTAGACAATGAAATTGTTAAGCATTAGAATAATATGCATAATTCCAGAACAAATATTTGTTTTTACTTGTAGCTTTTAAATTATGATCCTTGTGTTAGTTTTAGGGTCGTAGCACACATATCAACTCGGAAAAGGATCGTCACCGTATCGCCTAGCCGTCAACCTAACGTAAGCGCGATGCCAAGCGATCAGCAGCTCTGAATCAACTCGGCTACGGCTAGGCGGGGTGCCGCAGCGCGGTTAGTCAGTATCTGAACGTGAAGTGTAGACAAAGAAACGCAAGCTAGGGTACGGATAGTCGTAAGATAGCGTACGGTGAGACGTAAGCGCGGGAACGGCAAGTCGACCACGCAACGTAGGTACCGCAATTTGTCAGCTTGTCCCGAGGCGAGGCGATTACGTTACGATTCCGATTAGTGTGCGTTGCAGTAGGGAGTTTCATACAAAGAATACTGAACTGCTCGAATTCATACGTTTACGAGTTGATAAGTGTGCTACGACCTTTAATGTTAAATTGTATGGATTTAGGTCTGAATAATAAACATTTATATATTCTTTATTTTATTGGGCTTGTGTTATTGTGTCTGGACCACGCATAGAATACTTATATATGTACTTTTTTTGTAAATAAATACTGAAACACGCATACCATAGCAAATATTTGTCACAGAAACAAATACCTGCATAAAAATACTTGTTTGTCAGCGGGAATAGAACCTGCCACCTTCTGTGTCACAGGAGGCTGTTCACTGCGCCACATAGACGGTCTTGACTTTTATGACGATATGAGCTGTTGCCCGCGACTTCGTACGCATTGTTATAAATCTTTCCTCTTGAATCACTCCATCAATTTAAAAAAAACGCATCAAAATCCGTTGCGTAGTTTTATAGATCTAAGCATACACAATGACAGACAGACAACGGGAAACGACTTTATTTTATACTATGTAGTGATAACCGATATGGTTAGATTAAATGATTTATGTTATGTTTTTTTTAAAGAAGTTGTGTTTTACCTTTTCAGGGTTTACAGATTCAGGAGTCAATAAAGAAATGAACAACCTAAAACTTGAATTACTTAATTATGAAATGGAAACTGCGAAAGTAAGTATTAGTTTATTTTACCGGCGGTTGCCTCTGAAGTTACAAGTGGTGGACTATCCGTCTGTCTGTCCGTGTTTTTCCTTATACTCACCTAAAGCGTAAGTTATTATATTAGCCATTGCTTCCCTATTTCACCTTTAAAATGATGGTCTAAGTTGTACATAAATGTAAATATTTGAAATTATGACTAAGTACTTACATAAACTTTTAAGTTGTGTGTGCAATAAAGAATAAATATAAAAAAATAAATATTGCAGGACATTCCACACATTGCCATCTAGCCCCAAGCTAAGTAACTAGACTTGTGTTATGGGTGCTAGACAACGGATATATACTACAATACTTTTCTTTTGTAAATTTATACTTATAATACATAGAAAAAACCAGACCACAGACAAATAAGCATAAATACTCGACTGTGTTTAGCATCTGTCGCTAAACACAGTCGAGTATTCGAGTCGCGAACCCTGTGTTTAGCAGTCCGGCATGGTGACCATTGTGCCAACTGGGTCGTCAAATTAAAGTATATCTATCTCTTCTATTATAGATGCAGAGAAAACGACTCGAGCAAGCAATTGAAGCGGAGAAATACGAGCGTGAGATGCGAGCGATAGAAATCTCGCTTAAAATGCGTGCGGCTCGGTTAGATGTGATATCAGCAGAGGCTAAATTCAATCCTGCCAGTCCGGCTCTTGCTTACACTGCTCAGGAGGCAAGATGTCGGACTTACATGCAAGAATTTCTTACGTAATTATAGGTAAATATGTACATAACCTTCTTTTGAATATTAAAATTGCAGTTCTCAAAATTGGCACGATGACAGAACTTCTTTCGTTTACTTTGTTTGATTAGGTTAAGTATAGTGAAGTTTTGTTCTACTAATTTTTCTTAGTCCCCTAGACCAGGGGTCGGCAACCTTTTGAGTCTGAGGTGTCAAAAATTATAAATTACAAAATCTCAAAGCTTTTAGAGAGCCACAATTTTATTCTTGTCAACTATAAAATAGTACTTGCATAAATAAAGATTTATAATGAAAAAAACGAATTTGTGTTTTTTTACAAAAAAATAGAAAACAAGTGAAATGGGAGCGTTCAGCGTTGGCTTTGAATGGTTTTAGAAAGTTTGCTTTTTTTTGGCTCATAATTTGTTGTTTGAACTTTCAAACACGACTCAAAATTTTCATTTGTTAGTTGGCTTCTTACTTGACTTTTAATTATACAAGATAACGCTTGCTCGCACGAATATGTTGATCCGAAGACAGTCAGCAGCAGCACTGCAATAAATCCAATAATTAATATTTGCATAATTGAACTATAGAGCCGCAGCTTCACATCCAAAGAGCTGCATGTGGCTCGCATGCCGCTGGTTACCGACCCCTGCCTCTATTCCTATATTATAAGTATTTTTATTGTTTTAAGTCAAACATTTTTATAAATAAAACAAAACTTTTAGATATGAAAATTTGTATATTTTACTTGATTGCGTTTTACAATATGATTAAATTACAATTCTATATTAAAATTAGGTAATTAATAATATGCATTTGTACAATTTCATCTATACCTAACTAAACCTACTACATCTATGAAATATATTACACGATTCTAGTATAGAACATGTTTTTACACTGATATTGTAACCTACGTCTACTAAATTTCGTATAAATACAGATTTAGGTACATACAATGCAATTGTAATAGATAGACCGTCGACTTTCATATAATGCAGACATGCAAGCATCTCTTTCTTACTCTTACAAACACCTTCTCGCGCGAGAAAGAGACAAAAAAACGCGCTAATGGAACTTGACCGCAGAATAAGCTCATAGGATAATGAGCTCTATCATAAAGTAATAAAAACACTTATAAATTGAGCATGACTCATTTTCGTCCCGAATGACCAAATAAATAGCATGATTAATGATATGATTCACAACGAGATTATGGAAAACCTATTTTATACCTTTTGTAAAGGTTTCACGAATAAGTAGTATAAGTACTAAAATTACAACATTAAGTAATATTTTTCGTGACTCGATGATGTTTACTTTGTTTTTAATAAATGCCTTCATTCGGATGGCACATAAAAGTGATTTTCATACTTAAAATTGACTCAAGAAATAGCTAAACTGTCTCTTCCCAGTTAGCGACATAAAATATTGTATAAATTGTGCAATAAACTGGTCTTATTATGCAAATTGTCATGATCAGCGGCTCGTATGCAATAAAGTATACATTTTGTGACTTCACCGAGCCGGTATCGCGGCACGCTCATCAAGCCAAATGACTTTTTAGTCGTATCGTAAAAAGGAAAATAGTATAAACGACTGTAAATCTGTCATTTAAATTCGCACACATTCAAACTACGATACCAATGCAAAATTGTATAAAAGTGGACGGACAACTCAACTCACTACGGCAAAATGAGCATCCAGGCTGTCGAGCACTCTCTCGAGTCCCGACTGGTCAGCGGCGGTTATCGTAGAAATAAAACGTCCTAATGCAGCCTTCGATCGCGATCACTTACTTTAATATCTAAATAGAAACTCTGGATTTCGTCCACTCGGCAGTCTACGTTACGTCTAACGGAAGATTTCTTTGGTTAAGCGGCGAGGTGTCAGCTCGCCGGGAGAACCGTTCTAGCGCGTCTACAGGCACCGTCCGGGAATCGAACGGGGTTTGGGAGGACTATAGGTACGGTCCTAATACGGTCAATACCTTCAGTTCATCTCGATGAACAATCGAATCGACGAACTGAAGCAAAATGACCCGTTCAATCGGCTTTACCGTATATGAGAGCCTTTATATCTGGAGCGTGGCAAGGGAAGGAGTTCCCGAATTATTGTGTGGCGTGAGCGGGGTTAATGGTGTTCCAGGAGCGGAGGGGGGGACTGTCGTCGCGGGGGTGAGGGGCGAGTCCGGCGGCGCGGGGGGCGGGTCTGCAGCACGTACTAACACCCGCCGTAGTTCCTGCGCTCGCGCTGCTAACGTTCTCGCAGCTTCAGCCATCTCGGCCACTGCACTCGCGCAAGGGAACTGCTGAGCTGCCGCTTTTGTTTTCGCTACAGTCGCAGCTAGGGCATCTGATAAGGCGTCTGAACATCTCAAAGCTCTTTGCTTTAGGCCGGTGTGATGAGCACTCCTGAAATATTGAAGAACATCTTTAAATATTTCCTGAACATTTTTAAAAGAGAATGAATGTTTTAGTTCATTATCTTAACCAACCTGTGAACAGTATCTCCAACGTGAACTATCCGATGAGCACTTAGCACGACGAACTTGCCGTGCGCGAGGAACACGTCAGGCGGTTGGCCCATCTCTATGGTCCTTAGGAAGGCTTCTACAGCAGTCGAGAGATGGGCACCGTACGTTGCTGCTTGCGCGGCATAAAATGCAGCCAGTTGGCGGTCGCCTTGAGGTAACCGCGTCGCTGCTGCTACTGCACTTACCTAGATTAAGACAATAAAAATAAATAGACGTTTCTTCGAGAAATTTTAAGAAATTAGATTGATGTTGAAAAGTTTTGTTGTAAATTTTTACCTCTCCGGCATGATCAGCATCTCTAACTAGCGCATCGAAAGATGCTCTCAGCTTGTCTGGCAAAGCAGCTCTTATTTCCGCGTTCCGTCTGCCAACTGCTGTTCGCGATTCGAGCCGGACATAGTCATATTCTTCGGTCCACTCGTGTTCGGGAACTGCTGGAGACCGCCTAAAAGAGAGACAGATGTTAATTGTTTTAATTATAGGACACCAGGGTCAGTAGGATAAGTCTTCAATAAGTGTTACCCACCTGAACAAAAGTGAAGCATTCCCATTAATAAACGAGGCCGCTCTTCTAACATCTTCGGTAAGGGAACGCGCACACGAGACAAGTTGATCGAGTGCATCTTGCGTCCCGTCTGTCGGCTCGCGGTCTCGCTCCAGCCGCTCGGGCGCCCAGTCTCCGGCATCTAGTGCGCTGGTGGCCTCGTGTGTTATACGCTCAGCGTCTTTCAACGCTTTCACTAGCGGACGTAGCTTTGCTGCGATACCTACAAAATTTAAAGAAATAAAATCACAAGTCAGTCTTCAAAATATTATGACTGTTGCGAACAATATTATTGATAAATTGGTAACTACCTTTATCCTGCGCATCGTGCGCATTTGCTAGTGTAGCGTCTGCGAAGACGGCGAGGTCGTGTAAAGCAGCCCGCAGTCTGGCGCCTGCAACACGCACGTCTAGTACTCGTGCTCTAAGCGCCCCGCGTCGCCGCCACCCGGGTGATACGTATGATAGGAGTCGTGATACCGCTGCCGATGCTTCCTCCTGCAGCCTTTCTAACGCTTCCAAAGCCGCGTCACAAGGTAAAGGTAAAGCGCGTGACCTCGGCACATCGTACGTGCTGGATGCGGAATGCGCTGAGCTGCCAGAATTCGCTGAAGCGCTTGATGTAGCCGATGCTAGAGAGCCTGTGCCACTACAAGCGCTGTCTGCACTGGCGGGTCGCGGTGCTCTAGGTGCGTCGTACCAGTCTCCTAATGGTCTGGGACAGTCGTAGGTGCCTCGTTGGACTGGCATAGGCGCTCGAGGCACGTCGTAGTGTGAACACTCTTCTATCTGAAATTAATAACTCTATTAAACAGTTGTTCTCTGCTGTCTTTACATATGATAGGTGAGCGTTTAACCACTATCACACCTGCCTGATGGTAGATGACGATGTGGCCTAAGATGGAGCACGCTTTCCTAGAAGATAAGTACCTATTCACTTGCGACTTAAAGACCCCCCCAAATTGTACACGTCAGGAAAGATAGACGCAGGCAACAGATTCCATTCCCTTGCAGTACGGATAAGTTCTGAGATTCTTTTAGAAATTGTTCTAAATTCTCACTTTTGTAAATGATTGTTGGGAGGGTAGAGGCTGATGAGAGACCGGCGCAGGAGTCCGCGCTCGTCGACGCTGCATAGCTGCACTCGCGTCGAACACGCCTGCTACTATCCTCAGGCGGTTTCCGGGACATATTCCCTGAAACACAAAAATATACATTAAGTACAAATATTAGAAATGCCCAACCTATTAGAAATAAATTTATAGTTGAGGTCTTTGTTTCCTATGTCTATAACATTTCAAAATAAAAATATAAATATTTCAGGACATATTACACATCGCCATCCAGCCCCAAGCTAAGCAACTTAATGCTTGTGTTATGGGTGCCAGATAACGGATAAACTACTTATATACATTTTCTATTAGATACGTGACTTTACGTGACTTTCTAAGCATAACACTTAGCCTTGGTCTAAGCGCCATTGATCATCATCCATTATTTTGAAATAAAGATGACTAATTAAAAAATAAATTAATTACACGAGCTAAAGTTTAATGAACAACATAAAAACAAATGTTGAATACGAAGGTGAGATGCGTCATTTGCTCATCTTGTGGCTTTATAGAATCCAATCATAATAACTATTATTATATTTCTTGCAACTTGCGTTTGTAAGACATTACTTATTATCACCAAAAATATACCTATTTGTCACTTGGGCTGTAATCTTAATATATATAAATCTCGTGTCACAATGTTTGTCCTCAATGGACTCCTAAACCACTTAACCGATTATAATAAAATTCGCACACCATGTGCAGTTCGATCCAACTTGAGAGATAGGATAGTTTACATCCCGATATTCCCACGGGATCGGGAGTTACGCGGGTGAAACCGCGGAGGGCAGCTAGTACTATTATAGTTTTCAAACATCGTTTTCGACAACAAGAACCATATTAAAATTTATCGAAATCTGTTCAGTGGTTTCTGAGATTTAGCACTACAGACAGGTACAGACAAAAAAATATGTGAAAACCTGCTGAATTGAGATCTGTATCATGCTTATAACTCGTAGCGATTTCTTTTTAAAAACATATTTTATCGTCTAGCGTAGAAATAGCTCACTTACAATTTGATGAAATCATCTATCCATCCCTATTATAAAAATCGTTTTTGATCTGTAAATTGCTTATATCCATCACTAGCTTCTGCCCGCGACTTTGTCCGCGTAAAAGTCGAAAATTGACCGAGGAATCACGTTGTCCCGTACAAACTTTGCCCCCCCTTTTCACCCCTAAGGGGTAGAATTTCGGAAAATCCTTTCTTATCGAATGCCTACGTTATACAAAGACACCACCCTCCAAGTTCCAGGTGAATACAATCAGCTGTTTAGGCTGTGCATTGATCCGTCAGTCAGTCAAGACAAAACATTTTATCCATCATCATTAACATCTAATATTTATATTAATTTTGCTTATATTAATGTATTTATTTATGTAAGTAACACAATTTTCTCGTAATTTATATGGATCAAGTTATCTGAAATAAATGGTTTTTTTTTTAATTAAATGATCATAAAGATATTTAGATAATTCCACAGTTCAGATGCCTTCAAACTTTATCTTATCTTCTTCGTTTACGTAAAAGCTTGTTTAGAATTTCATGAACAAGGATACCTTTTAAAAGGTTAAGGGTAAATTGCTAGACCCTCTCAAAATTCTCAGATGTGGCTGTTACCTGTAGGTACAAGGACAGGTCGTACCTCGTAAACGTTGTACGAAATTGGCTGACGTCCCTGGGTTTCAATCTTAGTTTGGCACGAGATATATCTTGGGCCAAGAGTGTTAAATCAAATTATGTAAGTGCTTTGATATTACCGAGTAGAACTACCACCTTTCTAGACCAGTAGTCATTAGACACGATTACATATTTTCAGTTTGATCAAAGATTTATAGAAGAATAATTTAATAAGTTTTACGGACGTGCATCGTAGCTCCAAACGGATGAACCGATTTTAATTTCGGTTCACAAGAACACATAATATTATTTTTAACGAGACCTATAGATAGATAAATTCTTTATTGTATAGGTAAACCATTTTTGAATTACATTAAGTAAATGTTAAAAAAACAAAGCTTAAGTCAAAGAACGGCCTTATCGCTCAAAGCGATCTCTTCCAGGCAATCTTTCCTATAACCTATATACCTACTTGAACCTGCACGGCAATCTATAGGTACATATAAAATGCTGACTGACTGACAGATCAACGCACAACCTAAACCGCTGATCGTAGAGAACTGAAACTTGGAGGATGTGTTCTTTGTATGACGTAGGCAAAATAGCTTCGCGGGCATAACCTAGTTTCTAATAACATGATGTGTTGTTAGTTTACCTGTCTCCCTCTAAGGGAACAGAGCCACCAGCCCTCGCTGCCGCCCGTGTTCTGCTCCAACACCGTGAGCAGGTCGCCACGACGGAACGCGAGCTCGTCCGGCGACTCCGCTATGTTGTCGTACAACGCTCGCGCCATGCACTGTAACAAAAAATAACGACCTTTAAAATCTAAGAATCATTACAATTACAGCGGCAACAGAAATACATAATCTGTGAAAATTTCAACTGTCTAGCTATCACGGTTCATGAGTTTTTGTTAGTAATAATAGGAGTATTTGTTAATAATAGTACCTACGGAACCCTAAGAAACGGCTTTCAAAGAGACATAAATTAAATATTAAATAAATATTATTTTTCTATGGAGGCATGAGATCAAGCCTCAAATTCGACCACGCTAAAGAATCCATGACAAACGATAATCGATAAAACCTGTCACCTTTAATAATCCTAACGAATTCAGCAGCAGCAACCGTTTACGTCGAAATTGTTAAAATTAAAAGGATCCGGGTCATGGGCCTAGAGAAGGGTCGGTTTGGTTCAATCTTCTTGGCAAGGGTGCCTCTATAATTATCCAGTCAAATATAATTAAATAACAATACTAGAGTAATAATTATCAGTTTCGTAAACGATTGCGTGTCGGAAGTGGGCATGTCCTGCCGCAACAGCGGGGGTGCGGCCTACACGCTAAGTATCTATAGATTTGGGACGTGCAGCTGCACATCTGGGTTTGGGTGTCGAATTCTAATTAGGTTGCAAATGTTTGCACCCCAATTGTACCGTCAAATGTTCGGTAATCGTATTAATATTCACTATTGAGATGTAAATATACTGGGGTAAAAATGTAAAAAAAATCCACCCGAAAAGTGGCGTAGAAGTAAACAAAACACAAGAAACGATAAACTCCGGTTCTTAAAATTTTATTAAAATAGGTCTAAAATTTTACTAAAAAAAGTGCATTAAAATTCCTTAGAACTTATTTTTTTACCTCTGTAAAAACTCTTTTAAAATACAAACCGTATCATACGCACAAACGTAATAAAACCACAATTAAATTGTTTCTTGCACACCAAAAACAATCCGAAACTAGAAAGCTTGGTTGGTTGGCTTGGCTTGGTTGGGTATTAACCCAAAACATTGTAAGTTATTTTCATTAAAATTACTGAAATAACTTAGCTGTAAAACCGACCTGCGGCTGACATTTTCCGGGGATAACCTTTCTAACACTGCTCTTCCGTTTCACTCTGAAACTGCACATTCTTATAAACAACATTTAGTCGTAAAATTTAATTGATCACTTAATTAAAATTACTCGAATAACACACGGTGTATTCGGTTCGATGTTTTTGAATAAACTGTTCATTCAAACAAATCGGTATACTTAAGTTACTACTTATTGAACCAGTTGTATAGATATGAGTCATTGGTTGGGGACGTCATTATATTGATTGTAGACTTCAGCGAGTTCAAAACAAGACTAATGTAAACAAATATTTAGGTATTTGCTGGGTACCTTATTTCATTCATAATTAGAAGTAGGTAAGTTTTCATTGAATTCATTGAATCCTACCTAGTAGGTATTCTCAAGTCAGTTGAATAAGAGGCTGTGAAGTAGGAAAAAACTTTTTTTTGAAATTCGATTTTCCTGTATTGTTAATTAATGACCCGTGGTCTTAGGAGTGTTCATGCAAAATTTCAACCTCCTAACTTAATATCTTGAGGTGGCGCACTAGACTTTAAGATTGGAACAAAGGGCATTTTTTGCGTTACCAATAGAGCTAATGTAAGATTATAATTACCATCTTTATTAACAATATTATTACTCAATATTACTATTACAAGTAATAACTTTATCAATACATAATTAATCATTATAAAAAATATATCTTAATGCCCTAAATCAGAATTCTCAGAAACATCTTTTTTGACGGAAATAGTAAATTTTGGTGTTATACTGTGGTATGTCTTGCCTGGCTTTTATTCTGGGAATGAATGAAACCATACCTAGCTTCGGGTCCACAAATAGACTACGAAGCCTCTGATGCAAGCTTGACGCATCTCTGTACTGCCTCAGTGTGGTTAGGATACTTTTAATGTCAATTAAATTACTTCCTAGAGAAATGATTGCCATAATTTCGGTGTCCCTATATTTTAATACATCGGAGGTTCTATTAACTTCTATTTCACCTAATCTACTGCAACCATCTTAAAATAGTGTTAAAGACATGATTTGGAACATATTTACAAGAATATATTGACTTGATATCAAACAAAGTTGGTGCGTAAACTTTCATGGTGAAAGTAGCTAGGTTCCTTCTAGTTATATGTCAATTCAGCTGTTCCATTAAACAAACGAAGAATCCTATTTGCGCAAGTCAATCTTCAAGAATAGACCACCTTACCTAGGCTTTTGTTAGCTAAGGTTTTGAGACTGTACCAGCAGAAATAGCAGAACACTCTGAAACAGATATTTCTGATTGGTGCTTCACAAATCAGTGTTTAAATCCGGGAAAGATAGAGATGCAAATGGGTTCAAATCCTCTATTTTTAAGTCGAGACACTTGTCGAGCTTTTTTCTAAGCTATCAGTAAAGCTATTAGGGCATGTTGTGGTACTAGTCGAGTCTAGATAATGAATGGCATGTAGATAATTGACAATTGACATTAATAAATACAAAAAAACATTGAAAACGTGGCTTCAGGTGTTTTTCTGGTAAAAATTGACTATATTTTGGTGTCTGGTGTTCACAGCGGTACCATCGCATCCAATCAGCACCAAAAAATAACAATATTCAAAAGTCCTGTGATGAAAGTTTCACGGTAGAGTTTTTGAAGAAAATTTCCTAAAGTGTGACATTTCTCAACATTGATGTATAGAATTTTATTGGACCGCAATGCACTCACGTCTTAGATAAGACATCGAAGAAAGTAAAAACCGTATTTTTATTGTAAAAAGTTTTGAAATTAGTTAAATTTGCGAGTAGAATATAAAAGTCAAAAAGTAAATTTTGTATAAACTACCTTCTCAGTGCGCCACCTGAAGATAATGTCGTAGACTTTTGATTTTTTGTCTGAATGAAGCTTTTTCATAGGGTCATCGATTAACAATACAGGAGATTTAAAAAAAAGAAAAAAAAAATTTTTGGCCTGTTTCGCTCCACCCTACTGTGAAGACGGTCTAAAAGTTACCCAATCTTAATAATATTAGCCTGTACGTCTAGATGATTTTTACAACAGCGCAAGCAAATTTAATCAATTCTATTCAGGACGCTGAAGTGCCTGGGAGGTATTAATATAAATGGTTTGCTAGCAAATAAATCACTCTGCTAAATCCGTTCTTGTTTTTATTTGACAATGATTTGTTTATTTATATAATACTTAATTGTTCGCGTAATTTAAATTATCACTATGATCCAATGGAAGCTGCACAGCAACGACTGGTTTGGTTTATAAAGTAACATTTAAAATCGGATTGAAAATTATTGACAAGAATTGAGAGTCCTTGTTTGAAGTTGCTTAAATATATAGAGATCCATGCTCTACCTGTTTGGAACATTTTGAATATCATTTCACAACTCTACATACATAATCAACACAATTTGAAACCATTAGGTATCTTATAATATATTGGCATTCGCAAAAACGGTCGAATTATTCAAGGATTGCTCAAACAAGCAGTGAATGCATCTTAATGATTCCACACAACGGATGACGGAGATGCGAATCCGGATTGCGTGATTCACGGCGCCATGCCTTGTAGTTCTTAGAATAAGTAGGTAGTTAAATGTACCTACGTGGTATGGGCAATGACCATGCTTTTATCAGTGCTGGCTCCATAATACCATGAGGTCATTGTCTGGCTCATAGTATTCGATAGAATTTTCCTCTCTATTGATAAGTACTACTAGTATTTTATGGGATGCAAGGAAAATTATTTGTAACTCTACTATCTACTATACTAATTTGTAAAAACAAAGATTTGGTTTTAAGGGATCCGTAAGAGTAAAAATGACACCAAAGAGTAAGACTTCGCTGTCCGTCTTGTTTTTCCGTCACCAGGCTGTATCTCATGAACCAATGATAGCTAGAGAGTTGAAATTTTCACAGATGATTTAAAAACAGAAAATAAAAATATTTTTGAGGATATTTTAAGAATTTTAGGTTATTTAGGTATTTATTTATTATTATTATTATTTATTTTCATGTTTACTATTTTCAAGCAATATTTTTTTTGTTAAGTAATTATAGTTCCAAAAGGGCAGGCAAAATGCTTTTAATTTATACAGCCTCGTCTGACATACAATTTGTTTGTAATCTTTAGGCTGATTTTAATGAAACTATACATTCAATCTTTGGTGGTAACGTAATGTAGACTTCCCAATCAAAATTATAGGCAAGAAAATGTTTTATAAGTTTAGCTTGTCATGTTTTATTTGATTTCAATGTACTGTTATTAATTTAAGAGCTCCGTAACCTAACTATGTTACATAACAGGCGCTAAAATGAGGTCGCCAACCGATATTAATTTAACCATGCTTGTAAATCTTGTAAGTGATTTCGGTTTCCCGTTAAAATCTCGTCTCGGTCTAAAATAGTCCGCTAACAATTTGTTAAATGTGTCGTGAGTTGTGTCCCCGATTCTAATAGTTTCATAATTTAGGTGGACTGTTTAAGGGGGGTCCATACGCCAACGACCTTGGTACGCAGCCTACTAAATAGTTACTACCGGCACCGGTCGCCTTCGTTGGTGAAAATTGTTGATTGTTACGAATGTGTTTTGTTTTTCTCAAAAGTGCTGAGATGGAATTGTAGGTGAGATTTTTACCGACATTTTGGTGTGATTTTGAGCCAAAAACTTCTTATAGTTTTAAAGCTATCCTAAAATTAAAAATTAAAACTAGTCTAGCTTTGAAATGACAAAGAATTTATTGCCTCGAAATTACCACAAAATATTGGTAAAAATTTCACCTACAATTCCATCTCAGCACTTTTGAGAAAAACAAACACATTCGTTACAATCAACAATATTAGTTGTAAGCGACGGGTATTTCTGGCACGTTGCGTTTGGCAGCATAAGCAGCCTTTAGTTAGTTTATTTCAACCGCCAATACATAAACATCTTGTGTGAACAATTTTTAAGGGTTATAAAGCTAACTATTGATTGTCCCTTCCATTTTCATTAGAAATGTCACACTTGAAACAAAATTTAAACAGCATAAACAAGAAAAATGCAATACTCTTGTAAATAAAATAAAATCTGTACTAATATTATAAAGCTGAAGAGTTTGTTTGTTTGAACGCGCTAATCTCAGGAACGACTGATTCGAATTGAAAAATTATTTTTATTTTGGATAGTAGGTACATTTATCGAGGAAGGCTATAGGCTATTTAATATTTCGATATTCCCACGGGATCGGGAGTTACGCTACTAAAATAATAAAAAAATAAAAAATAACATCTTCAGTTCTAAGGAAATGTAAAAGTAGAGGAAACTCTGGCGACATCAGTAAATTTAACTGAAAACCACAATGTAACCGCAAATGACAAACGCATCAAAATAAAGATGTTACAATTCTAACACAATAATAACTTTAGCAGTCATGGCAGCACTTTCGAAAATAAATGGCCGGTACCTACCTAACTAAACCGCAAAAACTGCGATGTTTCTAAATAATAAATATTTGAAAACTAAACTGTATGAGACAACCGAAAATGATACCTATATTGTTTCAAAAACAGTAGGTAGGTACCAACCGTAGATAAAACTTAGGCGCCTATTTGAAAATGTAGTTAAAATATCAATTGCCAGTGTGTCATAGTCAGAAGTAAACACTTTATAGCAATAACATAAATGTTTGCAAAATAAGCGCGTAGGTTTTCGAAAATCAATATAAATTCTATGTTTCTACCTACGCGTTACCAAGCAGCCGACTTACCCACACGTTTTCGAACGCTTCCCTTGCGTGAATCCAGAATATTTTCACAGAACACTGATTGTCAAAGGTAAATACTAATTAGGGTTTAATTTTCCTCAACTATGCACTCTGCACGTGGTTGCCGGCAAGTCAACCGGTCAGTTTCGCGCTCCAGTTGATTCCACCATATGGTTGTAGTCGAAAATCAATGAGGGCACTGAATGGAGGGGCGGCGACCTTCGTAGGTCGCTTGAACCCGTAGTACGCGAAAGGGTAGCACGCATGCGCAACAGCTCCACAAACTTACTGTAGATAAAAACCCGGAAAAGTGCGAATCGGGTTCCTTACCATTATCCGGCAGTCGACCCAGTTTTCACAATGGTCACCATGCCGAACTGTCAAACACAGAGTTGCGGGTTCGATTCCCGCCTCAGACAAGTATTTATGCTTACATATTTGTCTGTGGTCTGGTTGTTTCTATGTATTATAAGTGTATATTTACAAAAGAAAAGTATATAAGTAGTATATCCGTTGTCTAGCACCCATAACACAAGTCTAGTTACTTAGCTTGGGGCTAGGTGGCGATGTGTGGAATGTCCTGCAATATTTATATATATTTATTGATTATATTCTGTTTTATTTGTTGGTATAGCGGCAATAGAAATACCTACATCATCTACGAACATTTTCTAAGCTACCACGGTTCATGAGATACAGCCTGGTGACAGACAGACAGATGGACGGACAGAGTGGAGTATTAGTAATAGAGTTCCGTTTTTAACCTTTTGGGTACGCAACCCTGAAAACGCGCCAAGTGTGAATCAGACTCGCGTACGAAGGGTTCCCTACCATTATATTCTGTTTTGACTGTTTGTTGTTATAACAGCAATAGAAATACATAATCTGTTAAAATTTCAACTTTCTATAGCTATCACGGTTCATGAGATACAGCCTGATGACAGACATACAGTGGAGTCTTAGTAAAAGGGTATTTACTCTTTTGGGTACGGAACCCTAAAATAAAGACAAATATTTCTTCTTTTAAATTACAAGCTACATCAATAAAATGCTCATTCTAGTGCTTCAATCGTCAACCCAATAAAATTCAATGAAAACTACATAAAAGTCTGACAGCAAACAAATTTAAGTTTTTTTTACAGCAGAACCAATAAACACGACTCTTACTAACTATAAAATACTTTTAACATTTAAAAGTTTTCCATTGGTGTCTTTGTTGTATATTCCAAGTAAACAGAGATCAGGAAGCTTGGGACCTCTTAAAATAACCGCGCAGTTAACACGACACGATGCATGGCCGATCTGTCTGGCGCCTCGTGTCTAGACTGCCTCTTATTTTATTTTAATTAAACATTTTCGTCATCAGACGTAAAAAGAACTTTAATGAGAAGTTTTTGCAAGAAGCTAGATAGCAAAGCTTTGCCTTTAAGGTTCCGCTGGTCGATCGTGTTTTCCATACAAATGAATTTAGAGTGTTATCCATTTATTCTTTATGGAATTTGAAAAAACAAAAGTTAAATCTACATAACAAGTCTATATCTAGCCCATGTAGGCGACGAAATAGACAAATTATGTTTTATATTAATTATTTATTATTAAACAAATTTTAATAGACAAATTATATTTAATTTTAAATTAAATATAATTTGTTAAATGGATAACACTCTAAATTCATTTGTATGGAAAACACGATTGACCAGCGGAACCTTAATAGTTATTCCTGCGAATCGAGACAAAAACGTAGATACCATTCGATGACTGGTAACACCTTTTATAACAACTAAGAAAAGAAACTTTTCCTATTTACTTTTATAGAATACTTAACTAAGTTTCTCGGAGTACCTACTGCCAGTAGCCTTAATCTAATGCTAAATAGTGAAGAGGAAAATGGAATCCTTAACGTCTACTCTATCTTATGCTGTAATAGAGCTTTGCGGATAAGCTTTTAGCTTAGCGTTCCCGAATATCCAATATCTTGAATCTTGTGGTAAGCCGAGGAGGACCCATAATAAATACGTACTCTTCGTACTTTCATGATAAGCTTTAAAACAAAATCTATTCATTTTAAACTAGCAGCGCTTTCCCGATCTTGTGGGAATATTAATATTATTAATATATCAATGTACCTATCCTTGTACCACGTTTCATCAAAATCGGTCCTTTAGTTTCGGAGCCTAATTCAAACAAACTATCATATCTTTCCTCTTTATAATATTTGTAGGTATAGATGAGTATGTATTATAAGAAAATAAAAAGAAGTATAGATACCTACTGTGAATATCTTTTTAAAATTGTCTTCGCTAAGCGTTACAAAATGTATAATAGGTAAAAAACTTCGGCCTCAGCAAAAGAAAGAGAGGTCGGAATATTACAAGACCAGCGCCTTCACAAATGAACAACTTCGCACAAGGAAATGACAAATCTTTTGTTCCCTCTTTTCTCTCCGTAGACTTCACTCATTAAAACGCGCATAAAAGTAGGTAGCATGTTCTCAACCACTTATATTTAATTTAATTCAAGTGGTATGTTTATCAGTGTCATCCTGAATCGCAATAAAGCCGCCACAAGTGTTTCTGAGTGCACAACCGTACAGGATTCTGTGAGATAATCGTCTCAGATAACAGACAAAATGCGCATGAACGCGAAATGTGATGCCGACGACTGATTTTTATGACATCTCCGTGATAAGTGGTTACCAGGGGATTTCGCCAAGTTGAAAAAGGCCGCTTGATTTTGATTCTGATTTCTGCAAAACCGTATTTTATCCGACGAACGCAAAATAAAACAAAGAAATGTCACCATAAAACCCTGCTAACAAAATCTCTGCACCGAACAAACATCATATCAAAATGAGTATGCGACTCCAACCCACATACAAATCGTTACAAGGCTACCTTATACTAAAACCAACAGAATATCCATAAAAAGATATCGATGTAAAGATTGCCTTATCCCAGACACAGGCCGACATTGTCATCTAATATTCAATCGTCTGGACGAGGAGCCATCGAACCTCGATAGATAAAACCACCCCACCAAAGTTCACCTTAGGGTGAATACAGACTTTCTATCGGCAGATAGAACGAAAAAAAAGCGTTTATTAGACAAAGCAAAAGACATTACAATAGTATAATAAAAAATAACACAGTATAGATACCAGAGTCTCCATGCTCTACTGTTAATAGCAATAAATTAGCCCGTTCCGTTCATGGGGCAAACGTTGACTTGTTTTTAGAGTTGTAAAAACAGAACCCTTTTACTAAGACTCCACTGTCTGTCTGTCTGTCTGTCCGTCTGTCTGTCACCAGGCTTTATCTCATGAACCGTGATAGCTAGACAGTTAAAATTTTCACAGATGATGTATTTCTGTTGCCGCAACTTTATAATTTCTCTTAAAATGTCGGTCGACTGTCTGTCGACTAATAGCAAAGTATATTCTGTATTCATCCTTAGGCAAAGCAAACATTTACCAAAAAAATGTACGTAATGTCTAGCCCGTTCAATTAATTTTAATGTTGTTAGTAGCCTAATTAATGTCATGCCGTGTTTAGAAATGAAAACAAAGAAGAGAATGTTAATTAATTCGTGGGAGTAGTGGCACTCGGTGATTTCTAAAGTAAAATAATATTACACTACAGTAACTTTTTTGTTCTTAATTAATGAAAGCTAAGTGAACAAAAGGCAAAACATAAATGTCAAAGTGAAAATGGGTAAGTACCGACTTATCTAGGTAGTATTTTCTCAAATAACCCAGGTGGGTATAGACTAAAGCATTGACTAGTACCAGAACCTCGAGCATTCGCTGTTTTTTAAACTTACTCGAAGCACACTTCGAACATGACGCTCGATGTTTGCATTTACCTGTATTGTACCATTCGTTTGAACTGTCCGTACAGTACATTGAAATGCCCTAGTCCTCGTTGTTTTTAAACCTACTTGAACTACACTTCGAACATGACGCTCGATGTTTGCATTTGCCTGTATTAAACCATTCGTTTGAACTGTACGTACAGTACATTGAAATGCTCTAGTCCTCGCTGGTTTTAAACTTACTCGAAGCACACTTCGAACATGACGCTCGATGTTGGCATTGCCTGTATTGTACCATTCGTTTGAACTGTACAGTACATTGAAATACTAAATGCTTTAATCCATACTCACCTCAAATAAAAATAACTTCTATATTACGCAACTGTCGTGAGAATATACCATACGGAACGCTAAAGAGGGCCAGCGTCCCTCCGTCACCGTCACGGGGCTCCCAAAGGGACTTCGTGACGGACAGACACCGACATTTTCGTTTGATATAGGTATTATAACATGTCAAATGACAAAGTTACTGCCGCCATAAACGGAAGTGTGGCAGACTAGTCGCCAAGAGTTTCATTTCATAGCAATCTGTTAGTTTTTCTGATATCTGTAAAACTTTATAAAGCCGACCGTCCACCGTCATGTAAGTTAATTTAGCTTATTTGAGCCAGTTTTACAGTTTTACGTAGCTTAACTGGCATAATCTGAGGTGGACGCACATGTATGAAAAACTGGCAAAACTCTACGAGCTAAGCTAAACTAACTTAGTTTAGCTAGCGGTGGACCGTTGGCTTTTGAGTTGGTAAATAAATGTAACGTACAAAATAACAACTCGATTTAAATAACTAAAACAGAATTACATTGTAAGTAGAGTACTGAGAATGTTATGTCCTAATTTCCAAACACTTCTAAAGAAATGTTATTTTCCTCATTACATATTGCATTTGTATACCGACGCAATAGTTAGGCGAGACCGAAGATAGAAAACGCTAAAACTTAATTATTATCAAGTCTGTTACCTCAAATGAATAATACTTACGACATAAATAAGTAGGTAAGTACATAGGTGAGTTTAGGTATGATAAAACCTGCGGTAAATGGGGGGAAATGAACTTTTATTTATAAGGAAACTTTAAAAATAAATAGTCCTCATTATGAAACTTGATATTTTTCCGTCACGACATTTCATTGGTTCACAGCGAAAATTATATGCCTGAGTAATATTCAGTAAGTAACTTATATTAATAGGTATTTTTATTAACATTAATTTTCAAACTATTAATTAAGCGATAGCATTAAAGATTAGATCAAATCGATTAATTTTGTTTCTGAAAGAGAATTAACACACAACAAAAGGATAATCATCAGTCGCGAAGCCCACACAAATCAACCTACACAAATTGACACACCAATCATATTCCCAATCGAAATTTAACAACACGATTGCCTATTCTAACCTAAAACACGTCTCCTAATAATAATAAGATTTTTATTACAGCTATAAACTAGAAAACGTTGTATTTGAACCATTTCAACCGAGATTTGTATTTTATAGTTCGAGATAACGAGCTCGAATTAGGATCAACCTTTTAAAATGAGATTAAAAATGTAAATTGGAGCTAACATGAGTAAATGTAGTGAATTGAAAACACTGCATTGAGAAGAGCAGAGAGAGAAACGAAGGGGTTCGATGAAAGGACCACCCCTCGACTCAAAAGCGAGGGAGGACAAGCACGATGCAATTTTTCACTGCATTCTGTAGATACGCCGATATTTTTTTTTCTCTTTAGGCACGCGTTCTTTTTAACTTTTTTGTTATATCCTTGGTGCGTTTATCTTTGTTCCAATTTTCAAATAGATACGAGTTTTGGATTGATTTAGTCTGCGCCCCTCGATAATATCCGCGTTAGTTAGTTTTTCGTATATATCTTGTCTTGCATTCTAGTTTTAAATTGGTGGTATAGGTTAGATTTCCTTCAAACTTTATCAGCGTTTTTACTATTTCTATGGAGGTTGAATTTCTAAAATCCTTTTTTACCGGGCACCTACTACGTCCTAAATCTCGTAGCTCTTACCTATATATTTCGTGATGAGTATTTTTTCTCTTTGATATACATATTAAATAGATATGATTATTTAGTCTGTCATATTATGATTGTTTTCAAAAAAAAAACCCGCTATACAATCTTGGCAATCTTTTCATTGCATTGAAAAAGAGTTTTGTCGAGTCACAGTTAATTTATTCCTCAGAATGAAAGCTTTTTTATTTCCTTTCCTTTTCACCTAAATAGGTATAGACTTAATATTAATTATTGTCTGGATTTTCTGTTACCCAATTATGCTTCCGACAGCAGGGGACTGTAGGTGACACTTGTAGAGTTGAAGAGTTGGCGTCAGCCCAACTGTCGGGTTAACAACAAACTCGAACGTATGTGTGCTTACTAAACCTACTTGTGTACCTAATATTGGCGAGGGGTCCATACAACTCGTGTCTTGTCTTCTTACCTTTCTGTTTTCAGACATAAGTACTTTTTTAAGTTATTCTTCTTCTTCTCGTATAGTGGTGTAGCTCACCTATTGTTAGAGTTTTCAGATCGCCCTAAGGCCTCTATAACTTGACCTAACTACTGCTACTAGAGGTAGCAACTGGGACCAACGGCTTAACGTGCCTTTTGAAGCTCAAAGAGGCTCACGAAAGCACATTTTTGACACACTACTAATTGGTCACCCATCGAAATAATGACTGCGCCAGGCGTCGCTTAAACTTCCTCATACATTTTATATACATTTAAGTTATTATAGAGGTGGACTCTTCACACGTTCTAATTATTTTTTGTGTCTCTTGTTGTTTTATCGGTTAACCTTTAAACAAAATATCACCCCTCACAACTGGTAGGTACCTATTTGGTTTGTACTCCATTGAGTTAGGCGCTACGTGTTTCGAATTTCATCTATTACCAATAAAATTGCCAACGCGAGAAGGTATTATAATTCTAGGTGACATTTAGATCAACAAATCTTGTTACCCTATCTAATCTCAACCAATTTGAACTGAACTCGCATACCTATTAGCCTCCGACAAACAAAATAATCTGTAGCATTAAACTTCGACAGCTATCAAAAGCCCATTTAACGTCAAATTGAATCGTGTTATCGTAAAATTATAAGATCAATTTACGCGCCTTATATATTTTAAGCTTCTATTGTAATAAAGTTATTTCGAAATCCGTGTTATTTCGTTTCAATCTGAATATGTTACAAATGAAAAATATATATGTGGTCATATCAGTTATGTGATGCATCCGAACCATTTGACCTATTAACGATCATTACGAAGTAGTTCAATCACTTTAATCTTAGTACGTAATCCGATGGGAAAACTCTTTTAAACATAAAATAAATAATTACGTACTAATAAAACAGACATTTGCATGATATTGTAGGTTCTATGGTCACCAAAGTTGGTAACTGTTATGATTAGGTAGGTAGAAATTATAGTAGCCACCTTTGAATTTGGATTGAATTTCTCAAAATCCTTTTTAAACGTATTCCTATTCCTATAAAATAGCCGTTTAATGGCCAAAAATTCGTTTAATAGCTTAAACTGTTTGTTAATATGTCAGTCAGTCCAAAACTTTGAATTTTATATTTATTTAACGCGTGTTTTTTCTCAATAAATAATAATTTAAAAAAAATTGTGCAAATAAGAGGCTTCAATACACTTGTTTTTAAATAGGTACGGTTCCGGTAAAATCAATTATGAAATAGAAAATATCTAGTTGAATTCGTTGATAGCACACGTTCTAAAATAATGCAACTCCATTTCATACAGCTTTAGATTCGAAGCGACACACGACATCAAACAATTTATCTGCTCTACGTACAAAATGCACTCAAAACTCGAGAGCAGACTCTGATTGAAACTCCCAACACAGTTTTACTTGCCAGCTTTTTCAATTTTTAAATTCGCTTTACCAGCTCGCTTACAGAACTCTAGTAAAATTTCCAAATGCCTTTTTTGCAAACATAATCCTTTCAAAAACGCTTCAGGAAACGTTCCTCATAATAATTATTTCACCGGCATTTCTAGTTGACTAAAATAGACTTATTCTACGTAGTGAGCATAATTTAATCTTGATAAGTGAGTACTGCGGAGAAGTTCTGGTGTTAGTCTAGAATGTATTGTATTATGCATTAGGTGGCACCTCGAATAATGTTGCGTTTCTCAATATTTCCTTAGTTTTTATCTATTATTGACGACCCAGTTGGCACAATGGTCAACATGCCGGACTGCCAAACACAGGGTTGCGAGTTCGATTCCGGCCTCAGACAAGTATTCATGCTTAGATATTTGTCTGTGGTCTGGTTGTTTCTAAAGAAAAGTATCTAAATTAGTAGTTCCATTGTCTAGCACCCATAACACAAGTCTAGTGTCTTAGCTTGCGAGGGGCTAGATGGCGATGTATGGTAATTGCCCTGCAATATTCAGTTACTTATTATTTTTTGTTCTTTTTGGATTCCTTTCCTATACTCACTTAGGGCTCAATAAAATTACAGTGTTTATCAGACGAAAGCTCATCTTACGATTACCCTAAAAGCGGAACAGTCAGCGAGCTGTCGGATGTAGTTTATGAAAGACCTTAATATTTTCATAAGAATATAAGCTCGTCTGATATTCTGAGATTATTACGACCAACAAAATTATGCAATGATCAATCATAATAACTTACGTGGTTTTGCCCGCAAGTACTTCGCCTTTTCCTCGTTGCCGTCATCCATTTAATCCAGCCATCCATTTTGTACGAAAAAGCCTTTATGTTGCTCACTTATGAATAAAATAAAGCTTCTTATTTACATGTTAATCGGGCCTGGTATGTTTACTCATTTCTCGTTAACAATAGGAAACCTTTATCCCGAAACCCACTTGAGTTACAAATAATGAATTATGCAAATTAATTGTCAAAGAATCCGTTTCACCCGCGTAAGTCCCGATCCCGTGGGAATATCAAAATAAAAAGTAGCCTATAGCTTCCTCGATAAATGGACTCTCCAACACAAAAATAATTTTTCAATTCGTACCAGTTGTTCCTGAGATTAGCGCGTTCAAACAAACTCTTCAGCTTTATAATATTAGTATAGATAAAAACAAATAAGCCACAGTTTGGTAGCTAGTTGTTAGCAATCATTGCAGCTTCCGAGAGCTTGATGTTTGGCAAACGTCGGTAGTTCAAAGTTTGAGGACCGCTCTCTTGAGTTAACAGCTCTTATGAGAACAAGTTACTGAATATTGTAAATCTTCACTTGCCTGTTGTGTTTTAGTTGCAATACAACTTTATTATTGACTAGCTGCACCCAGCGGTTTCAACTATGTAAGTTTCGAACGTGTGGTGATATCGAAATAAAAAGTAGCTTATATTAAGTACTCCCAATTAATAAATGTGTCCTCGTGCTAAGTTCCATCAAAATCGGTCCAAAAGAAAAAGAAGGAGATTTGGTACCTACCTCTATAAAATATTGATGTAGATTGATATTATAATGCTGCTATTACGTAACGAAATAGTCATGGGAAATGCGCTACCGAAATACCTACTTAATTTATTTATCCAATACCTACTTGTAATTTATAAAAATCAAGTTAATTTCTAAACAGTTATCGGATAACTTATCAAAAGAGAATCCAACAAATCAAAGGACTCGTACTGTCTAAAACAAATTAATTTTTCACAAGTTTGAAAAAACATAAATTACTGTAACAAGATTGCAACATTGGAAATTTCAGTCGCGAAAGCGAAATATTGGAAAAGAATTTCGGTAGAGATTTAGAGAGTAATTTCTTCCCCCTGTTCCGTTGGATGAAAGTCAGCCACCCTTCGCATTTTTTCTAATACATCTCTTAACTGTTGATATCTATGTTCGTATAGCTATGAAGTTTCTCATTAATGTAGCGTTCTGCTCCCCTAATGGCCGCAAACAATAGTACATTCCGGAATTACCTACACTTACATAACATGTAGGTATGTATATCTACTTGTAGGATTAGATTTGTGGTCTCTTGGCTAGCTTACTCGAAGTTATTACTCTTAGCTGATTTTGTTGCTTAAAATAGAACCCAATGTCGCCCCGACTAAGTTTAAATTACATTGGAGCTCAAGAGCCGTTGAAACAACGACTTGGAATTGCAATTTTCTTTCGTGAACATTCGTTTTTCCGATTGAATGGGTTACATTACTTACTTCTCAGGTTCAGGTACCTATTTGAAGGTATTATTACTAAAGGAACGTACTCAATATTTCATAATAGGTATATTATATTTGCCACTGTATGTTATAAGGTACTACCATAATCATAGCTTTATAGGTAAGTATTAGTAAATACTTAGCTACACTAGGTACTTGAGTGCGATTCACAAAGGTCTACTTATGACTGGGAGCGCTGTGAGGTTGTTGCTAGGCTAGCTGCCTAAACAATAATTTAGGTAACAATTAAAAAAATAATTATATTGACTTTTGAATACTTATTGAAATAAATTATGTTTAAATCAATACTTGACGTGAAATATCGTTGTAAGTATTTTATTAAATATCGAGCATAACAGACCACTCCTAAACTTAATTAAAAAGTTGTCTTTTTAATTAAGTTTAGGAGTGGTCTGTTATGCTAAATGTGCCATGTTTAGAAAAAAACCACTAAGTTGGCAACATTTTGACTTCATGCAAACTTGTGTGAACAGCATTTTATTTATTTATCTATCTATTGGCCGGATTATTGGGATAAGGCATGTTTAAGTAGGCAGTTATTATAAAACTGTTATCATACAGTATCATTTCATATAAAAATAATCCATACCTTTGGATAGTCATTAATCATGCTAATCACGCAATCAGCTAATTGCCATCTATCTTTTTCCTAATCGCTTAATTATTAGGTAAACTTTATTATTTTTAGCAAGTAGATGTTTACATATTAGATTTAATAATCTTTCTTCTGTATTTTTTTTAGGAAAAAAAAAATGAAATTTATTTTTGCCCGCGACTTCGTCTGCGTTGGGTTCCAAATTTTTCAAAATCCTTTCTCTCCGGATGCCTACATTATAGCAGCTATACCTATGCCAAATTTTAGCCTGATCCGTCCATTGGTATGAGCTGTGCGTCAGTCAGTCAGGACTTTGAATTTTTTAATATATGACCTCCTCTGCGACTTCTGGCCAGTTTAGCTCAAAGCAGTCGATATTGTCTCGCCAGCGTTTGGGCAAAGGCCTTCCCCAGGGATTGGGGAGGTCTGCCAAGCAGTGGGACAATCCAGGCTAATAAAAAAGGTACAGGTATACAGGGTGAATTTTTTATGTGGGCCTTCAGGGCTATATCCTAAACTATGAGAGTTAGCGAAAAATGCTGAAAGGAGTTGCGTGCCCGATTTTGGCAAAAACAAAAATTGCATCATTAGATTTTTGAAAAACTCATTACCCTAGCCAGGAATCGAACCTGTTGATTTTGCAAAAAAATAATCACCTATATTTTTATACCAATCGATAGTATTGCTGATAGAGATTAATTCCTGGAAACAAACATGGTATGGCAAATTTAAAGAAATAGCTCATTTTTGTATTCTTCTTCAATTTTCATGTTTCCGTCTCCGGCAAAATAATAGCGTATGAGACATAGAGAGGAAGTAATATTTTTCTAAATGTTATTAATTTGTTCTAGATTCTCTACATTACATAACATTTGTAAAAACAGATTATATTTTTTTGTGCAGCAGTTTGTAACGTCATAAGCCATACTTCCTCAGTACATTTTTTCAGGGATAGTAGTATGAAAATTACAGAATATACAAAATTAGCTTTTTTCCTTTGGTTTGCCATACTATGTTTGTTTCCAAGGATTGATCTCTATCAGGAAGACTATCGATTGGTATAAAAATATAGGATAATTATTTTTTTTGCAAAATCAACAGGTTCGATTCCTGGCTAGGGTAATGAGTTCTTCAAAAATCTAATGATGCAGTTTTTGTTTTTGTCAAAATCGGGCACGCAACTCCTTTCAGCATTTTTCGCTATCTCTTATAGTTTAGGATATAGCCCTGAAGGCCCACATAAAAAAATCACCCTGTGTATAGATTATAGGTATATGTTTTAGAAAATAACAAATCAGGCTTTAGTAACGTGCTGTCGTAGATCAATCAATGTGATAAGTTGATAAAGTTAACACATGGTTAAATAAGCCAGTTGTTTTTCAATAGGTAGGTACCGCACGAATACGCAATGACGTATTGATAAATTACACCTGTCCAACTGTCGCTTCTGTGCGTCTATCACTGTAGATTATGCTGTTTATTTATATTCCACGTATATTTTCTTGCATAAATACTTCCTCATCACCTTATCCATATAAGTAGCCCAACACTTCCACTACGCACAAATGTACTAATAATCGGGCTACAAAAGTAAAGGTTTACCGTTTTTAAATCGCTCGCTCGCTCGTTCGGAATAAGTTAATTTTAGTGTCCCATATCACGGGGCTATTTAGCCCCGGACCTTTGGAACACGTGCGTGGAGCCGAAGCCAACACGTAGAGGCCCTTTACAATAATAAGTTTAAGAGCAAAGTAGAATGTGGACACCAAATCGGCGATTATTCCTGTCTGCTAGCCTAGCATGAAGGCCAAAACACGATACGATAAAGCGATATAACTACATCAACTCTCAAAATATGATAGATAAAGCCGCCATGTTGAATTTTTATCATAATTTTTATCGCAATCTTATATATAAAAATGAATCGCAAAATGTGTTGGTAAGCGCATAACTCAACAACGCCTGGACCAATTTGGCCAATTCTTTTTTTGTTGTATTTGTTTTAGTCAGGAGAAGGTTCTTATGAAAGAAAAAAATTACAAAATTGCGCAGAAAATTATTACGCGGGTGAAACCGCGGGGCGCAGCTAGTTTATAATAAAAATTCAACATGGCGGCTTTATGTATCATATTTTGAGAGTTGATGTAGTTATATCGCGTGATATCGCTTTATCGTATCGTGTTTTGGTCTTCATGCTAGGCAGGCAGAGCTATAAAATGCAGCCAAGGACAGCCTCCGATAATTTTAGGTATTATTTAGGCTATCTAAGATTCAAGTCCACTGTCCCAATGGTAAGTGACAATACGGTCTAAGACGTAGCACGCTTATCTAGAGGATACTTAGACATCGCGACTTGAATACCTCCAAATAATGGGGGCCTTCGAATGACGCGAGTGAAGGTAGCTAGACTTTATGAGCTCACAATCATTATCATCACTATCATCACTACATAGTATAAAACAAAGTCGCTTTCTCTGTCCCTATATCCCTATGTATGCTTAAATCATTAAATCTACGCAACGGATTTTGATGCGGTTTTTTTAATAGATAGAGTGATTCAATAGGAAGGTTTATATGTATAATACATGCATAATATAGCCGTGCGAAGCCGGGGCGGGTCGCTAGTATTCTAATAATAACTTTAGTTGCTTTTGCGTCGTTGTTTTGTTTTGAACAACGAACGTACAAAAATTTACTACCCCGGTCTCTATAAATTCCCAAATTAATTAATTTCGTGTAAGCTCGATTAATTCATTGAATGTAATAATAAAGCGAAGCCACAATCGGCGTAGGTAATAATGTTGGTTGCGTGAAAAACCGAAATGATTTCAAAATGTTAAAGTTCTTTGTTGTGTTGTTTTAAAACTTTTACGAGAAAAATGTTCAGGAACAACTAAAAACTTTTACGAGAAAAATGTTCAGGAACAACTAAAAACTTTTACGAGAAAAATGTTCAGGAACAACTAAAAACTTTTACGAGAAAAATGTTCAGGAACAACTAAAAACTTTTACGAGAAAAATGTTCAGGAACAACTAAAAACTTTTACGAGAAAAATGTTCAGGAACAACTAAAAACTTTTACGAGAAAAATGTTCAGGAACAACTAAAAACTTTTACGAGAAAAATGTTCAGGAACAACTAAAAACTTTTACGAGAAAAATGTTCAGGAACAACTAAAAACTTTTACGAGAAAAATGTTCAGGAACAACTAAAAACTTTTACGAGAAAAATGTTCAGGAACAACTAAAAACTTTTACGAGAAAAATGTTCAGGAACAACTAAAAACTTTTACGAGAAAAATGTTCAGGAACAACTAAAAACTTTTACGAGAAAAATGTTCAGGAACAACTAAAAACTTTTACGAGAAAAATGTTCAGGAACAACTAAAAAAATGACTTTTTCATTAGTCAAGTCACGAGATGGGCTAGTTAAATATTTCAGCCTACATTATAGAGACATATCTACTTTTTAAAGATCTCTATTTAAAACTTTATCATACAAGGAATTTACCCCGTCATCAGCGTACCATAGTTCCTGAACAAGACCACTCAAAGCTGTCTAGTCTTCAAAAGTGTTCTAAATCATTCTAGTGACGTGACACGGGATTATCGACAAGCAAAGGGCTAGGGCGGGGACACGACACCCATCTGTCATGCATGACAGCTACTCGAATACGAACCTACTCGATACGCACGGTTTGAGTGCACTCGCCTGATACTGACACTGGGATTCGAGTATCAAAATGGATTTTGTCGAGCTTTGTTTTGACGGGTATATAATTGAAATATTTAAAGAGATCGATTTCATGAAAGGTAAGCTTCAATGAATCGGAAAAAACGTAAAGTAAATCGACGTGAACCGCTTTTAATAATCCATTTTAACGTGTAAATAGATCTTTAAAAATCTTCGTGGTTTTTTGCGGCATCCCCGAATTCGGAATGAAAGGAGTTACTGTACTTATAGCGAATGTTTTATAGTGAAATTCAATCTGAACATTGGAACTTCAGCAAACGGAGTATAAAGCGATGTACCTAAGTGTAATAATCCAATGGGAATAACGTTGGAAGCTTTTACTTGTTTTGTCATTGTTGTAGCTTAGAATATAAATGGGCAACATGATGAGCCGCCAATCTCATATAGACCGCACATTACGCAGTCGTGCGCAATAAACACACGATTTATCCAACGACAGTTGCATCGTTAAGTGAATTATGCAACAGAATTAATATGAATACTGGTCCATTGTTTAGGTTTAGGTCTCACGGACCACAAATTATTTAAAGACTTGATAATTAAGTAATGAAATAATTATTCATTTTATAAAACCGAGTCGTGAGCGTGTTAAAACTAGTTATTTTTTATTTTTTTATAGGATAACATACATTTATATACATCTAAATATAAAAATAAAATTAAAACAAAACACTATTTACACTTAAGAATATTTACCCGATGTTCGATCAGTTTGCACCCACCACGGTCGCGGGAAAATCGTATAAAACATTAATTATAATGAAATAATGTTTTTGTATAATAAAAGGAACGTAATCACAAAAATTCACCAGTCATCGGAGGGTCGCATTACTCGCATAAGCAAGCAACCCTGGTATAATCCCGTGGAGGGTAGGCTGGGCACGCCCGGCCGCGATTGATGACAGATTTCACCCAATTCACTGTACAACAAAAACACGAATCACGTCACGACAAATTGGATTCAATAAAGTAGATATTACTTAGCTGACTTTTTGTTTCTATCCTTTGTTGTCAATTATACTGAATTTGGCTGAAATAGCCAGTGGCATGTGAACTCTTAATAATTATAGGAAGTGCGCTTTCTTTCCTGCCGCATAAAAATTTAAATACCACTTGTATTGTACCTTTATTTCGTGGTTATTCCATTGATTGACATATTAATTATGTAGATATCCTTACACCAATTTGTCGTTTAATTTATTCCGTATCTCGTGAATAATTTATACTTTCGTTGTGAATTTCCACAAACGTGTAGGAATTTATTATTTCAAAGTTACGTAACCTACTTCAGTCGGTCTAAGTAATTGGGAGGCAAATCGTTTTCTTTCCTACACTTGTTTACCCAATAAAAAAAGACCTATCAATAAAATTGCGTACTCTACACATTTAATAAACTCCAAAGATAAGTGAGATAGGTGTTAGAGGTAGGTACTGCGCTAAACAGTCAACAAATGAAACGCCCCTGTAATCAGAGACCGCGGAATACCTTATTTAAACTCTCTTATCAATCGATTATTTTATTATTCAATACCAATATTATGTTACGTCGCATCTCGTAAATTCAAAATGTATAGATATGAATATTTTTTTGGAGATATTTTAGCAAAACGTCATAAACAGATTTTAGTTTTTAGTCTTCTCGCTGTGAATGCTTCCCACTTTACAAGCTAAAGCGAATGAATAACGCATCCAAAAACCTTTCTCCGGTTTAGCTCTGTGAAGTTCATGCTAGAGCTTTGGCACGTACGGAAATAGAATGGCAATGACGCATGAGCTAGGGTCGTCATTGATGCATACCGTACCTAAAATAGGACGATAAGTTGCAAAATAAACAACCGAGTTATCGAAGAGATAGATGCGTAAAAGGATACAGAGTTCAATGGTTACTGACTTAGGAGTGAGTGCGGTTTCATTGTTTGTGGTAGGTTGAGCTATCTCGGACAGGGCGCCGAGGGAGATACGAGCGCACCCAGGGACCTTGCGCGTCGATCGTCCTATCAAACACGGCTCCTCCTGGGCCAGTATCTGCGATATAATACGCACAATACAAGCGATACATTCGCTTCGGTCGCGTCGCGGCGCAGCGCTGGCGCCACACTCCGACAAGCTCCCATACCAACATGTTAAACACACCATTGTATGCGAAACGCATACACGATTGCAATATACAAAACTGCGTACTTAAATGTTCAATTAGGCTTTATTCATACGCCGTCGTCACCGCATGGTGAAAACATGAGTGTGCATTTTGTAGATTCTTTTGTAGTGTTAAAAAGATAAATCTGCGCGAAAGTCAATGTGGAGATAAGATGGTGCGATTGAGTGGTTTTATATACCTACTACAGTCTAAAGTTAAAGTGCTAATAAATCTTCTAATATATAAATTACGTGTCACGTTGTTTGTGCGCGATGGACTCCTAAACTACTTAACCGATTTTAATCAAATTTGCACACCGTGTGCAGTTTGATCCAACTTGAAAGATAGGATAGCTTACATCTTAATTTATCCCGATATTCCCACGGAATCGAGAGTTACGCGGGTGAAACCGCGGAGCGTAGCTATAAAATATACAGGGTTATTGGAAATTATACTAGCAAGCCGTTGAGGCTCACTTCTGTGCACCTAAACAAACAACTTTTGTTCTACGACTTTTGGAAATTCGAACATTTTTTCGAAAATTTTGAGGTTAGGTTTACCTGAAAATCAGCTGTTCCTTACACGGAGAGGTCAGTTACCTTAAAATTTTACTTATTTTTTAAGTTTCATCGACTGTTCTTGGTTTAAATGACCTTGGTTTTAAAAAATCAGCTGTTTTTCGAATTTACATAACCTCCAAATTTTCATTTTTGTTTTCGAATTTCCAAAAGTCGTAGAACAAAAGTTGTTTGTTTAGGTGCACAGAAGTAGCCCTTAACGGCTTGCTAGTATAATTACCAATAACCCTGTATAGAAAGCTCAGTTTTAGCGAGAGCCGTAAAAAACAAGGTGATTAATTAGACTTCGCGCTATCTTAAGACACAAGCTACCCTTGATAAAGTAATCCTGGTGGACTAGAACCAACCTTCTACACCTGGAATAAGGCACGGTTCGTTAGCTCTAGGATCTCTCTCGAAGAGACACACCTGCAGGCGCAAGTAATCCCAGACGCGTTGTTATTTTTAACCCCAGCTTAAGATACTTAATACATAATGGTAAAGCGATCCCTGACAAAGATTACAATACGAGCCCAATCTATGCATCTAGCGTATTCGCTGTGCGATTTATTTTAGAAAGTTCACTGAATAAACGGCGTTTTAAATGCCATACATAAATTGCGTCTGACACTAATTGATTGAGCTTGAATGGCTAAATTACGATATGCAATCACGGATATTAAATAATTATCAGTTTTCAGATTTGTTAACATTTATAACCCAACCAGTTTTATTACGTGAGAGTTGAGAGGCTAAGTTAGCGGCACTAAGTACTGGAACGGATCTTGTTTTTTGAATTGATTGTTATTAATTTGATACCTTTTTTAAATATTAGGTACTTTTTCATGTTTATAAATAAAGTGCTCTCGAAACACGTCTGCGCTCGACCCGCGAAAATTATCTTACAAAGTACAGTTACAGTCTGAGACAAAGTTTATCTACAAATTAAGAGCTGTAAGCATCCGGAGAAGTATGGGATTTGCTAATAAAACGTAACAGTAGTCGCTTAGTCATCTGTCTGTAGGGCTTGTACGGTGAGAGACATAATAGGTATTATAATTCTAAAACCTGACTGACTGATATGACTCAAACCAATGGACCGGCTAAAATTTAGCATAAAGATAGTCCGCTAAGTTAAGATTTTGGAAAAATGAAACTCTACGCGTTTTATACGGAGTCCCTGTTAAAAGCTAGATCGGAGTCTCAACTCAATTTAATTTTGCATCAATGTACAAGCCCCCGATAGAGTTTGAAAATGACTATTATTGAAACGTTTTCATTCTAATAATGTTTTTTTTTTGATAAATTGATGAGTTAGAAGACATTAAACTTCAACTAATTAGAGCAGGTGTTCTAGTATATTGCTTGTGTTGACAACATTCTTATAACAGCCGTTTTCGTAGGAGCTCTAGGATGGGTCTGCAATTATGCAGTCGACCGTACATTTTTATTTCAATATCCTAAGTACCTACAATCTGAGTGCTACAACTACAAACTATAATAATCACGTTGCATTACCATTACATAATATCTATTAAGTGGTTACTGGTTATACCAATTTACTTAATTTAGATAGGTAAGATGGACTTACTCGCTTTGTAAATTAAAAAGTTACCTTTCACACACTTAAAACTATCACTCCACATCCTGTTTTATACCTATTAAATTAATTTGAAAACCCGTAGGTAATATTACACGTTTTCTAATCTTATGTATTTGTTAGGGTTGTCACAGTGAGAGAGAGCTAAGCGATTTATACGACGGGTGTGAACTGAATAAAGGCGGCTACAGACCTTCAGTTTTAACTGTATAGTCGAACTTTTCAGTTAAAACTGTCATCTAGTGTCTACACACGTTCAGTTTTTTCAGTTCTTTTCTGTTTTCGTGTCGCTGTGGCAATTATTGGTCTATTGTGCATTTTGAAAAAAAAAAGAAGACAAAGATCAACACACTACACACCATCAATTTTAACTGCACAGTTATAACTATATAGTTTTATCTAATGATATTTCGATGACATTGTCAGTTGAACTGTACAATTCTTAGCTTTGCCTACACACGTACAGTTTAACTGAACAGTTCGACTATACAGTTGGAACTGCGCGGTTAAAACTGAAGGTCTGTAGCCGCCTTAAGTTCGCTCGTGGCGTCTGCAACTTGAAATCTTAATGTAGGAACACTCAACTTGTAAGTCAGGAGCTGAAGGCTTAACTGGAAGTGTCTTGTTTTGTCTATCTACATGGGATTCTACTTGTGCAAGTTATATAGCACTTACCTTGCTATCTAATGCGGATTTCTTTATCTGGAAGTTAGGTGAGAGCTTTTAGGTTCCTATAAAGTTTACGTAGTTATTCTTTACCTTTATAGCTCTGCACTTGTGCGTATCTATAACCGTGTCAAATTCTTCTGCCAAGCTAATCTACATCAAAATAATTGAGATAAAAATTATCAGAAACAAAAATGTTTTTTTTATAAAGAGCAACCACATCGTTACTGCAATGAATGAAAGCAGCGATCGTATGTAAACAGAATGTTTTTGGTTATACACAAAACCAACAGAGAAATAGAACAAAGGGCGATGGTAGAGGGAGTCTATTGAACCATGTGCGCTGCGAAAATTAGCTACCGAGCTAAATGGAATCGTGATAAATTGGCATGAACGGCAGTGGCTTTAATCTATGGTTTTGTTTACATTAAAAAAATATATTAAGCTCTAAACACTCTGGTGCGTCGATTTAGATGTATTCAATGCAGAGTGGCCAAAACATCAGATCAGGAAGCACATGGAAGGAAATGGAGAAGGCATTTGACCAGCAGGGGAAACAACAGGCTATGGATAAAATTCACCTGTTAGTTCTTGCTCTGAACAACAAGAATTACCAAGTGAATTTACTAGTCATTAGTCAATACATTGCATTTCTTGTAGATCGAATCTGCGGTTTGTCACATACTTTGTGCAATTTTTTAAATTTACTTCACTCACCTGACTAAAACTAGGTACTGATATACCAAGGTGGAAAACCATATTCGCTCACCTGAAACAAAAAAAGAATCGTGTTATTTATTTCATTTTTCGTAATATCCTCTTCCAATTTAACAAAGTCAACGTCATGGAAAAAAATGGTTACGAACTTAATTGTGTTAACTTTAAACTCTATCCAACATCCCCTTTCTAATGGCCAAAAAAAACGGCAAACATTAAACAATGGCGTTAACTGAAGTACCGATAATTTGGTTAAATTTATAAAGCGTTCGTGCCGGGAGGGCTTAGGGGGGGCGGATACAAAGCTACTGGGTAGGGCGGGCGGGTGAAGCGACGCTTCGGCTGTAATAAGATGAGCGGTCACGCGCTTCTGTCAGCCGCAGATAGGGCTTCGCCATGTACCCTCGAACAATGTAACACTCCATAAAGATTGATGGTATCTGTGATTATTTACTACTAGCTTTTGCCCGCGACTTCGTCCGCGCAGGAGTCGAAAATAGTTAAAATAGGATTATTTTTTGTTGATTTCAAATAAGATTGAGTTTGAAACATGTGTGTAAAAATAAAATGTACTTACTTAATTTAATCAAAAGCACTAAGGAGTTCGAGTCGAAGCAAATCGCCTAAAATAACTTTCTACTCATTTTTAAACCCGGTAGGTAATTAATTTCGTAAAATCCTTTCTTATCGGATGCCTACGTCATACGAAGAACACACCCTACAAGTTTCAGGTTTCTACGATTTAGGCTGTGCGTTGATCCGTCAGTCAGTCAGGACAAAGAATTTTATATGTATAGAGAAGATAGATTTTGAATGAGATGTATTTTAACTTGGAACACGAAAACCTCGAGTGCACCCAATTCTCTTGGGATGGGATCCAAAATGGGCTATACGTCTAAGTACCTAAAGTTCTAAACCAAAAAAATGAATTCTTCTATTTCTGTCTTTCTAACACAGAGCCAATAATGCACAAAACTCTACGATTACCACATGAGTAAATCTTTAATCATATCGTGCTAATTAGTAATTACCTATCTATCATAGTCATCTTTTGTGTTTTTAGGGTTCCGTACCTTAAAAGGTAAAAAAAGGAACCCTTATAAGATCACTTTCCTGTCCATTTTAAAAATGAAAAAGGTGTAAAAGTCCTATTCATTTGTTTAGGTATTTTCGTATTCATAACAAAAGATATTTCTTTTAAATTACTTAATAATTAGTATCTACTAACTTTGGGAACTGTGACTTTTGGCAAATTGTTCAAAATTTTATTATTAGGTAGGGCTGAACAGAATAAAAATATAGAGTTTTAAGTGATTCAGTGGCTATCCTATAACAGTTCTATGTTTTAACAAATATCCCGTCTCCGAGATGGTTTAGAAGTTTGGTTAGAAAGCATTATTTGTGCACAGCGCACTTTTGATAAAATCTTAGTCATAACGTTTGGTCAAATACCCCATTTCCGAGACACCTATGAGATTTGGTGTAAAGGCATATTTCATTTGCCGTAATGTCCTCTATCGACAGGTATTATCAAACGTATCGCGCAAAAAAAAATACTATGTCAAGTTCCCAGTAGGTACTAAATGGCAAGACACCTTTTTTCAGTTCAATGTTCGAAGTTTTCAACCTCTTAGGTTTTACGTTAACGCTGTCAGCTTGAAGTGACGTCTTACCAATCATAGATTAATGAGTATGTTACCAATCTAATCAAAAGCACTAATGAGTATTGATATCAACTTCGAAGCAAATCACTCCCAAAATAACTTTCTTCCCCTTTTTTTTTTGATGAATTTCAATAAAATACGAAACACGTGTTCCATTAATTCTGTTAAAGAATGTTTATGCAAAATTTGAAATAGATTGGACTAAGGAATCACGTTGTCCAATACAAACTTCGCCCCCTTTTTCTCCCCTTTAGGGGAAAATTCGAAAAATTCTTTCTTATCGGATGCCTACGTCATACAAAGAACACACCCTCAAAGTTTCAAGTCTCTACGATCAGCGGTTTAGGCTGTGCGATGATCCGTCAGTCAGTCAGGACAAAGGATTTTATATGTATAGATATAGATAAGAAGATAATACATGCATAATATAGCCGTGCAAAGCCGGGGCGGGTCGCTAGTACTTTGATAAAAGAGATCCAATCAAAGAGTATTTAAGTTTTTAATAACCCCAGCACGCCGCTTCATACACATGTTCATACAAAATTGCTGGAGCGTTGTAATGTTCCAAATTCAAAAAACGCTCCTGCATTGGATTTAATTTTCTTTGACCGCGACACTGGCTATATGCACGATATTAATAATGCGAAGCCATAATAAAATTATAAATAAAAAGAGATGGCGCTGGATGCTTCTTTCCGTATGTCAAACTGACAATTTTGACATCATCCCTACGTTCTGTACGTTTTCATGCAAAAATATTATGGGTTATTTTTTACGCCAAGAAATATCAAATTTTAATTAGTAACATAAATCTACTTGAAATACCTAAACCTCTTCTGATATTTTCTGAACACATTCGTGAAGATTATGTTAAAATCTGTTTCCTAGTTCCCGAAATTAGACTGCACAAACAAAGGTAAACAAATAAAATCAACATTTTCTGAGATGAATGGTAGTTTCGCAAAAACGAAGAGATGGCGCTAGGTACTTGAAATTAAAAAAAATATCTTATTAAATTAATTACTTTATTTTCTAGTTAAAAAATGTGTATATTGCTATGTATTCTTAAAATACATAAGTGTACAAAATTTTTAAGCAGAACAAAAAGAATAATCAACTAATTTGTGATTTTCTAAATTTAAGAAAACCTGAATCGCGCATGCAAGATTTTTTTTCTACCGGAGCTATATAAGGTTAGCGAATTCTATAGTGCTAAGATCATTATGGACGTAGAACGCTTACTTCCAAAACTTCGAATTTATTATATGTAGAGATAAATTATTTTTCAAATAAGTGGGTTCTTACGGCAACGACCTTGCTACACAGGTTACTAAATAGTTACTACCGGCATTGGTCGCCTTCGTTGGTGAACATTGTTGATTGTTACGTGTTTGGTTTTTCTCAAAAGTGCTGAGATAGAATTGTAGGTGAGATCTTTACAGATATTTTGAGAAAATTTGAGACGAAAATTACTTGTAATTTCAAAGTTCTAGTTATCAAAGAAATTAAGATTAAAAAAATAAAAATAAAACAAAAAATAGGGGCATGGTCATGGCAGTTATAAGTATTATGCACCAAAAATATTTGCTCTAGTGTCATTATCCAGGGAGAAAACAGTCCACTACGTTTGTAATAGTTTGTATGGAGAGCGCCTCCGGTACCCTTTCCCCTTATGTCAAAACTACAAAATATTGGAAATTGGTAAATCCACGGTAAATCCAAAACAGCGTAATATTGGAAATTATTACTTCTAAATGGTAAGCATATAGGTTTTTTACGGAAATTATAAAAGGTATTTTTTTAAATTATTTCCTATAAAAACCACTCGCTAAATAAAATTATTAAGGTATATAAATTAAAACGAATAAAACTGTTTAAATTGTGTTTTTCCTATAGATAACACAAAGGAATATTAAATTATCGTGTGTAGGCGGTTTATACCTAACAGGGCTATATTGTTTATCTGACATTTACCTAGATGATATCAGACTTTTATATTTACTTTAAACCTATTTATAGGTATAGTCGGCAACAGAATTGTAGACCCACCGGAGTTCTAAATAGTACATTATTACCCTAGGGGTGAAAGTCACTCATTGAGTCCCGAGACGGAGTTTAATAGTTCGAGGGACTAAATGAGTATTTTACCCGAGGTAAACACTGTGCTTTTCATTACGAATAATACATAAAATTCTTCCTAATAACGAGAGTGAATGAGAGACTCTATCTATACTACCTGATCCTCTTACAAGGTTGGGACCAAAGAGGTTATACATTATGTAGTGTGTTTTTTTTTAGGTTTTTACTATTTGTATTCAACACTCAAATACGTCGGTATTTACCGAGAAGATTTTTATTAACTTCGGCCGAGAGCTAACCGAATATTTAGTATTAATCAGCAACATCACTATTTGTGGCATCTCTAATAATTAGCTTTGAAAATGTTAAGTTAATTAGGTATGTTCATTTGCTTCTGTATTTAACTGTACATCGTCAATTAGCGCGTGTCTCTTTTATGTTTGAAATGGCTTTCTGTTTTATTACCTTTATATTATATTGCTGCAACATGACATTGCACTCAGTAAGTAGAGATGTTGGTTAAAAAGGTGGTTATTTAGGTAATTGATCTTAGAATAAATTATATGTTCACTGTACCTAGCTTACTAGGAACATAGTTGACATGATATATTTGTAAGCAGTTTATGGTAAAGTAAGGCTTAGCTGTACTGTACTATTTTTTTTTTAAGTAGGTAAATAGTACTTCTTAATATATATAAATCTCGTGTCTTAATATATATAAATCTCGTGTCACAATGTTTGTCCTCAATGGACTCCTAAACCACTTAACCGATTATAATAAAATTCGCACACCATGTGCAGTTCGATCCAACTTGAGAGATAGGATAGCTTACATCCCGATATTCCCACGGGATCGCGGGTGAAACCGCGTAGGGCAGCTAGTAGTTATATATGTATATACAGCACCCAGCTGATTTACCCGTGTAAGTCCCGATTCCATGGGATAATATATATAATATACAAAGTATGTACTATGTATTGTATACTATGATACCCACTCCCAATTATTCAATGTTCAATTTTTTCATACCAAGTTTCAAGAAAATCGGTCAGGAAGTTTCAGAGCCTATTCGTTGGAAGCAAAAAAATCTTTCTTCTCTAAAATATTAATGTAGATTATTAAGTAACTTATAAATAAAGATTGTAGGTAGGTAGGTACAGCAGGTATTCGGTAGTTTTTCAATATATTCTGTCGACGCCGTCGATTAAGTGACGTTTTGACATAATCAAACGGTAGGTACATACCTACCAATGTGATTCAAAGCCCGTTTTCATACCGTCATATCGCCGTAGCCCCTAAGATTTTCGTTAGGTACCGTAGCCACATCGATTCCTATCGGTTTGCGTCAGAAGGGCGACCACAAATAAATAGAAGCAATAAAACAAGCGACGGTGAGCGAGGTGCGCCACCAATCACTGTTATTGACAAGTATATACACTCCGATTATAACTTTATTCGATACTGTGATACTGAATACCTCATTGCTGGAGTTACAAAGGCTGAATACACAGCAATTTAAAATGCAACGATGATTTACGACTATTCAAAAATGGAACGATCACCATGAGAAACTTTGCCTTTTGGTTTCATTCCCTTTAAATCATTGCCCTCACGTGTTTGGGTAAAAACTAAAAGATACGCAAGCTTTGATGTTTTCAATTTATGTACAACTTGCAATAAATAGTAACATTTCCGGTAACCTACCTACCTATCTCACGGATCTAATCAGAGCAATGCTCATTGACTAAAACCAGAAACCTTTTAAAAATTTATCGATCTATTGAATGCAAACTTACAGATGCAACTTCGTGTACGTATCTATGTAGTTACATCTATCTCGAACAGAAATCTTTAAATATAAAAGAGAAAATCACTCACGGACTGACTGACTCACTCATTACGATATCTCAGAAACTACAAGTGCTAGTAGTCTCAAATTTTGCATGAGGGTTCTTTTTATGACGTAGGTGCTCACTAAGACGGGATTTTCCGAAATTCCACCCCTAAAGGGGTGAAAAAGGGGGGGAAAGTTTGTATGGGACAACTTGGTCTAATCTACTTCAAATTTTGCATAAACATTCTTTAACAGAATTAATGGAACATGTGTTTCGTATTTTATTGAAATTCATCCCCTAACGGGGTTATAATAACTGATAAATCATCAGCCTTTTCACAATACGTAGGATTAAAGTAACAAAAAAGCATCAAAGGATCCACAGAGAACCAAGATTCATGATGAAAGGGATAACCTACAACCTAGAACAGATAAACTAGACCAGAAGGTATATTTTGATACCTAGTTGTCATAAGCAGTAAACATATGGGACAAGTTACAAGACGTCAGAGACGTGAGCTCTACCGTTTTATTGTGTCACCAACACACCATATGGCTACAATCAAGTTATCTATCTATTGTAAAAACATGGAAAAATATTTGTTCCGGTCTTGTATAAGAATGTGCTTATTGATGTAGAGAGACGTGTGATAAATACGCAAAACAAAACCAAGTATGAAGCTTCCATGTTTCTTTTAGTAGGTTCCTACCTGTAAGAAAACCATAAATACGCAAAACAAAACCAATTACGAAGCTAGCATGTTTTTTTAGTAGGTTCCTACTTGTAAGAAAAAAGTTGAGCTTTGGTTTTGTTTCCTATTAAAAAGTAAAAACCAAACGTTCATCATTGATAAACTTTTTAAAAACTCTCATGATTTGTATTGATAGTAATTATTTTCCTGTTACACGTTTTATGTTACATTATAGTCATGTTCGCGGGGAAAACATGACTTAGTAAAAAAAAATACGCCATTAAGACCCAGGAATATTAATTACTATCCACCATGGATTACTAAAGGCGAAAATTATGTTTAAATTCGTTCGCTCCAATACCCCAATCTGAGCTTTACTATTAGAGAGAGCGGCAATTTACTTAGATGTTCGAATGTGTGAACTTTAATCCTAGGTATCTAATGACTTGTGGATTTGTGACCCACAAGCCGTGAAATCACGAACCGTTAAATCTACGAAGTGCGAACTTGTCTTTGAATTCTGTAAGTAATCAATACTAGGACGGTTATTGCCGATTAGAAGCGAACATAGAGTACAGACTTTTTCATCCATTTTCGTCACAAGAATAATTGCGTGTCAGCTCAATTCCTTCGAGGTCAGCTCTTGGGCGACTGGAGTTTACATGAAAAAGGTTAAAAGTTTTTAGATGTACAACTTTACTTTTTGATTTAGGTTATACTCATCTCATCTCTATACTTTGAATGAAATCTTATTATGGATTAAATTAAAACAAGTTTCTGAGAAAAATGTAAATTTGCCCATATCTTTTTATCGTGTTTACTGAGGACCTTGATTTTTATTTTATACACCTAATAGGGACTATTATAAACCTCTGTATCTGGTATGAATTTCAACTTGCTAGGTCCACCCGTTCCTGAGAAATCGGTGGTGACACACGGACAGACAGACGGACAAGAAAGTGATCTTATAAGGGTTCCTTTTTTACTTTTTGAGGTACGGAACCCTAAAAAAGTAAGCACAAGTGAACGATAGTTTCCCTTCAGTCAAATTTATAGTAACTAGAGTTCAGTTCTGGCTACGTAAGAAGACTTTTTCATATGACGACCCAGTTGGCACAATTCATAATGGTCACTATGCCGGACTGCCAAACACAGGGTTGTGGGTTCGATTCCCGCCTCAGACAAGTATTTATACTTAGATATTTGTCTGTGGTCTGGTTGTTTCTATGTATTATATGTATATATTTACAAAACAAAAGTACATAAGTAGTATATCCGTTGTCTAGCACCCATAACACAAATCTAGTTACTTAGCTTGGGGCTAGATGGCGATGTGTGGAATGTCCTGCGCTATTTATTTATATTTATATCTGTTTCTATCAGCCGATTTAAAATCTGTAGTTTGCATTAGTCCAGGGGCCTAAGTCTGCTAACACAATTGTGTTTCAATAGTGTGTCGATATAATCGTAATAGACATTTAATGTCAAAAATATGACATTACATGTCAAATTGGTATTCTCCTAACGTTAACTATTCTATCGAAACACCACTGACACACCACTGACTCACTTTTGTATTCTGCTCTACAATCGTGGCTTAATGGAATCTTGATAGTTGTCAAAACGGTATATTGCTTAGCAACATATACCATGTTGCTAGGCAACACCTGCAAGGTAAATATTACCATACCATTGAGACTCCATAGTGATTATATTGCGATGTTATTAAAACTTTAGCAGAATACCAAATAAAGTCACAATCTCGATATAATATCAATAGAGTCTCGATATAATGACAATGGTTGGCCAAATAGCAGAATAAGGCCCCTGAGTTTGAGTCAACTGCGGAACGCATTGCACGCGTTTGCTTACGTACCGACACCGACCTAACACGCGTGACAAATGACTGGATTTACACGCAACGTAAGGGAAAAACGAGGAAGATAACCATTTAGCTGGGGTATTCTTTTTCGGTTGCCAAGGGTAAGGGCAAATCCTGAAAATAATAACATACTGTTGGCGGAAACTCGACAACAAGACATCTGTAATTTTGACAGTTCCTGTCATTATGTGTCGCTGTTGTCGATCGTCTTTTGTTTCCGTTTCGATCATCTTTTCGTTCGTCTTTTGTTTCCGTTTCGATCATCTTTTCGATCGTCTTTTGTTTACGTTTCGCTCTTTTTTAAATTTGGGTTAGGTTAGGAACACCTTTTCGGGTCAGGTTCAGAAGAGGGTTACGTTCGGAATGAAAATAATATTTTTTTGCCGTTCCTAACCTAACCCGCTACTGGGTTACGTTTTCGGGTCAGGTTAGGAATAAATATATCTACCTGCCTTTAAAATGGTATGGAATGATCAAACAAGCACTAGCTGTTGGTTACAAGTGTTTCACTTGTTATTTGTAGGCCCTGCATCTTGTAGATCATGTCCACAAGCTCGCTACGTTCCAGGAATGTAAGACAGCTTTGTTCCCATTCCTCAATGAATTGCATCCAACAGCGTTAGATACTTTGTTTACTTTCCAGTTCACACGAATGCAACGTCTGCGTGATTTAATACCCTTTGGAATGCAACATGTGATTTTATGATTTTATGTTACCACATTTAAAAATAGAGAACAATTAATCTATAAATATAAAATTTAAATTACTGACTGACTGACTGACTGATGTATTAACGCGCAGCCTAAATTAGTCCTTGCCGTACCGCCCTAATCCGTGCAATTTAGACGTTTAATTCATTGTAAAGTGTATAAGGTCTGCACTAATAAATAATTTTTCGAAATTTTACCCCTAAGAGGTTAAAATGGTGGGTTGCATTTGTTTCCTGTAGACCACGCGAGCGAAGCCGCGGGCATTAGCTAGTAAAGAAAATATAGCGATAAATGTTCATACAACCAGTTTTAACTCTACCAAGAAGGTTCTAAATAAAAGGTTTCTTTAAGTACGTATAATCTATACTTAATATTTCTATAAATTATGTAATCCTAGCAGCAGCTCTCCGCAGTTTCACCCGCGTACCTCCCAATCCCGTGGGAATATCGAAATATAAATAGCCTTCCTCGACAAATGGACTATCCAACACAAAAATATTTTTTCAATTCGAACCAGTAGTTCCTGAGATTAGCGCGTTCAAACAAATAAACTCTTCAGCTTTATAATATAAGTAAAGATTGACCTACCAACCTTCTTACAGCCTAACGCATTTAAAAACAAATGACCACGTAAAATATAATTAAAAAATATGCAATAAGTATTACGATATTGATAATTCGGTAGTTGGTTTAATGAAACCGAGAGTTTTCAGTTGACCTTTAACGGGGGCCATCGACTGGTGCACTTTCCACGGACCTTGCCGCGGGCAACGCTTAGTTCATGGCCTGGTGAGGTAGACGTCGGCTGACTCACTGCACATACGATGGGCTGACGTAATGTGAGGAAAAAAAAGTTTAAAAATATGAGCTTGAAAACTAAAATCTTTAATGAAAAACGTGCGGTAAACCCATCCATAATGGAAGCTAGATAAAGTAGTTCCCTTTAAAAATAAAGTGGCATTAAATTTTTCATATTAATTCTGTATTAATTTTAAAAGGCAAGTAATCCTACTTCCTATCCTATCCTACTAATATTATACCTAAATGTGAAAGTTTGCGTGTGTGTGTTTGTTACTCCTTCACGCAAAAACTACTGGACCGATTGCGATGAAACTAGATAACTGGAGACCTGGATCCACACATAGGCTACTTTTTATCCTGATATTCCCACGGGATCGGGACTTACGCGGGTGAAACCGCGGGGCGGAACTAGTAGCTAAATAAGAAAGAAAGAAATAAACTTTATTTTGTAATTACACTACACGCACAAAAGTCAATAAGACATATAATAAATATTATCAGAAAACTAAATCTAAACTATTAAACAAACTTCTTAACCTGTAGTGTTACCAAAAAAGGATTCTCAGCATAATGTTGTGACGCCAAAAACACCACAACGCTGATTTTCTTATTAAAATAAATGGTGTCTACATTATAATTATTAAAAAATCAAGACAATAGACTAAGCGATCGTCTTGATTTAGTCAACAGACTTAAAAAATCTCATATCCATCGATCAATAAGATAATGCAATAAATAATTCATATCCCAAAATTAAATCACCATCTCCGCCATATGGTGACAAACTTTTTACCGACACACCGAGCTGCTACAAGTGTGACCACCGACTAAGAAATTCGGGTAACTCGTAAAGATTCACGTTTCAAAGAAAACCGCCCGCATTTATTTGTCTTTGGTCTCCAGAGGTCAGAGCAAAAAATAATAAAAAAAATATTTGGAAGCGCGAATATTTGTTCGTTACAACAAAAAAACCGAAAGCCAATTCATTCAGAAAATGTTAAAAAACTTTCTTACACAAAAAATGTTACCGAAAGAGATGGTAAAAGTGAACTTTTAGCAAAAACCGAACACAGTTTTGCCATCAGATTTTGTTGAAGCATTACGTTGCTGTTCGTCCTCAAGTGGCCTTACATTTCTGAGAACTAAACTACCTGCTTTTTATAGCCGAGATAAATACCACAAAAATATGTGCAACCCGACCCGATTGAAACATCGATCTAAAACCCTTGTGTATCGAAAGGATTGACCCACCTTTCGAAAGCGATAGCGTTATACCAAGTTATACGCTTACGGATGGAAGTGACCCAATATCGGACGCAGTATCTAGTTTAACGAGCGATGCACACATCTAAAACATGGATGCACATACGAGCACATCACATACGCCTGTCTAAAATAACAGAGAAGACACGCATTGGCAAATATTACAGACTCCAACTGTCGTTAATAGCCGTATTAAGTCATTTTCCACGCAAGTGTATTTATTTAAATAGCAGCTTATTTATTTAAGTCATTTGTTACTGTTACAAATAAATATCGAGCGTGAAATGTTTTGCTTTAAACTGCATTCAAGCATGGCGTTTTGAAAGCAAACGCCTCATGAAATTCCTTGCTGCACACGGATAAGTTATCGTCACAAAACATTATTGTAGGGCCTCGCCGCATTTCAATACAAAGTATTACATGTCAGAGTGTTATTGTCGCAATGGATTGATTGTGGTCCGAAGGCGTTTTGTCGGCGAGTACAAAAATCCATGTGTTATTATTACACCTATATGTCTTCTTACAATGTAAATGTGAGTTGTGAACAAAAGACTGCACACAAAGGAATCTGAACTCATGACCAACGAGAAACAGGCACCGACTCCTTTGATCCATTATCTCGTAATGGAGTGATGAAGCTCTAATCAACAAACACTTCGATTCTAATAACAAAGTGGTGTGCTTACTTATAAAGGTTTATGACTTGAGATTAATGCAAGCAAACAAGTAAAGATTTTGAATATCTAATTCATTAATTACTAATCTTAATTAAGTAGAAAATAGTGTTTATAAGCTACTAGCGACCCGCCTCGGCTTCGCACGGCTGTATTATGCATGTATTATATCTAAAAACCTTCCTCTTTAATCACTCTATCTATCAAAAAAACCGCATCAAAATCCGTTGCGTAGTTTTAAAGATCTAAGCATACATAGGGACGGCGAAAAGTGACTTTTTTATGCTATGTAGTGATAGTGATATATAAAATTCAAAATCCTGACTGATTGATATATCAACGCACAGCCTAATCCAATGGACGGATTGGGCTATCATTTGGCACACAGAAAGCTGTTGTAACGTAAGAAAGAAAGGACTTTGAAAAATTAAAACCCTACGAAAGATTCTAAATAAAGATTCTCTTCTGAATGCATAGGATGAGTGAAAACACCAATAGAAAGTGACCTATATGAGTTTTACAAAGTAACGCTAATTATCTAACATACCAAATTGGATGGAATGTCAAATTAGGCTGTACAAGAAACGTACCGTAGGTACAGCTACGTACATTCATTAATTTACAAAAACTTACACTTCGGACAAAAGAAGTTGATACTTACACTCTACCTACATTATAGTCGATTATACAAACGCTTCGAAAGAAAAACTGTTTATTCACTTACAGAACCAACGAATAAAAATATGAATCGTTTACACTACTGTAACCCACACAAAGGGTGTTCTGAGTTGTAATAAAAACACCTCAATAAAGAGCTTTTACTTTCCTGACGGTAAACTTTAAGTTATAGAGCATAAGCGTCACTATTCAGGGTGGCTTTTAGATCGGATGACAGATGAAAGTATTACAATGCTTTATTAACGGGCTGAGTTTTTGTGAGAACATGCCTCCCTCAGGTCGCCGACCTCGCTACTGATTCCTGTTGGAACTGAGATAACTTAGACATGCTCTATTTGTGCCCTTGATCCGTATCTTCACCTTTTTCGGGCTTTTTTAAATCAACCTTTTAAAGAGACGATATAAAAATTGTTACCAAAAAGAACAATAGAGATAAGATAACATTTATTTAAAGCTGGGAATATGGTTCAGTTTATTGTGGTATAAATCACGGGTTAAATACCCGTTCCATTGAGCTACTCTCTCATTTAGTTACTGCTGAAAATAAACAGTGCGCCGTTAAATTTACATATAGCAATACGTCCGATGCAACGAGTGAATCCGACTGCATCGTTAATGGAGACCCCGACTGTTTTCTGCAAAAGTCAAAAGGCGTGATGGCCTCAGTGGGTTATATCGAGACGTTTCCAGGTACAAGGGCAGTTAAAGAACATGTTGCCAGAAATGGACTTCATTTGTGATGCGTACGCGCATACGGTCACTTTCATTGTTAAAAGAATTATTGAACTTCTGTATTGTCACCTCTGAAATATCAACGACCTATTCAAAAGCTTTATATATAGAAAACTCTGTTTGTAGAAGCTTTACTCTGAATGGCATCTAAATTATTGTTCTTTTTGTTACGTCGTTATGGTCATCTATAAAATCCTCGTAACCTGCTCCTCGTAATACTTGACAGGTATTAATTTGTGTAATATCTTGTCCTCTCGGGCCTACATGGGAGGGCGCCGGTAGCAATGCTGAACTATTTTAAATGTATAGGTACCCATAATTGGTATCCTCGCGCTCCAATACTCTTAACCACTACGCCTGTTTACATTTAATTTTATTATGTCACAATGAATAGTTCAGTAGCACGCATATTTTTAGGGTTCCGTACCCAAAGGGTAAAAACAGGACCCTTTTACTAAGACTCCTCTGTCCGTTTGTCTGTCACCAGGCTGTATCTCATTTACCTTGATAGCTAGCCAGTTGAAACAGATGATGTATTTCTGATGACGCTTAACAACAAATACTAATTAAGTCGGTTAAAAACAGGATATAATCGAACGGAACCCTTCTTACGTTAATCTGACTCGCACTTGGCCAGTTTTTTATTTAAATTGCAAACAATACAGCGTACTATGGCTGGACGGTAGAAATGCAATTCATGAATTTATAGCTATGATTGCGAAATAAGCTGGGTTTATTAGCGCTTTAAATTTCCTATAGATAAACAAATTTGTTCATGCGATAGCCATTTATTATAACTACTGTCGGCACGTACCTACCAATTAATTTTCATGGTAGGTACCTACATATAGGACACAAAATTATTTGGCATATCGTAAATATTTAATAACCGCAATCATGATTATGATAATACTGTTTTTATAAATTGTCAGGCAAAATTCACTGGAATTGATCTCCTTCATTACCTTAGATTTTATCTTTAGAATATCGACTCGGTATAATTATCTCAAATCTTAAAATTAAATCTGGAAAAGAACGTTTTAGTCAACTTAGGTCCTCAATCAAATTAAATTAAAGAAAAGATTTTAACTCCGAAATGAGATCTTTCTACACTACCTTAGGTACCTACAGGGAAGAAGGTTAACCAAACACCCAATGATCCTGCAAACGTCTTGGCTTAGTACAAATATTTACCTTTTAAATAGGTACCCGTCCAGACTTTGACGTCTCAGATCCGCTACAGACTGATAACTTTCCTTCCAAGAAATGTCCGTCTGTGAATGGACTAGTAGGGTCAATAATATTTATGATACCTAGATATTGAAGACATGTGGCCCACTATTAAATGATAACTTACTGCCTCAATGGCGCCATGTGCTTGGACGTTATATTTTATTAATTACAAGCAACCCGCTCCGGCTTCGCACGGCTATATTATGCATGTATTATACACATAAACCTTCCTCTTAAATCACTCTATCTATTAAAAAAAACCGCATCAAAATCCGTTGCGTAGTTTTAAAGATTTAAGCATACAAAGGGAAATAGGGACAGAGAAAGCGACTTTATTTTATACTAGCGACCCGCCCCGGCTTCGCACGGCTATATTATGCATGTATTACATATACACCTTCCTCTTGAATCACTCTATCTATTAAAAAAACCGCATCAAAATCCGTTGCGTAGTTTTAAAGATCTAAGCGTACAAAGGGAAATAGGGACGGCGAAAAGTGACTTTATTTTATACTATGTAGTGATAGAATGTTGGCCACTAGTGTTTCTCAGTAATTCTACTTACACTTTGATTCCTTACTCCTTTTAAGAATAATGACAAAACTTCAAACAAAAATTACTTGTTTGCAAGGTTAGGTTCTTGAAGTTCCTATATGTGTAATGGTGTCAGATGCTGATGAAGAAAATGAAAACCACGTGACTTTAAATATTCATATCTTTTATTCCTCATCTGGTTCACGAAATACTATTTTGACCTGATTTTGACGACCCAGATGGCACATTGATCACCATGCCGGACTGCCAAACACAGGGTTGCGGGTTCGATTCCCGCCTCAGACATGTATTTATGCTTAGATATTTGTTTGTGGTCTGGTTGTTTCTATGTATTATAAGTATATATTTACAAAAGAAAAGTATATAAGTAGTATATCCATTGTCTAGCACCACAAGTCTAGTTATTTAACTTGGGGCTAGATAGCGAAGTGTGTATGTCCTGCAATATTTTTATTTATATTTATATAATTTCATTGTGATCTAGAAAAACAGGGAATTTTATCATATTTTTTTTATATTTGTGTATTTGCTTAAGTATTACCATGTCATTATTCTTTACGGTAAGGTTCAAAAGACACTAGGTCAGCCTACTCAATATTATTAAAATTAAAAACCTGTTTAAAATCACAACTTTTTTTCAGTCTGATTTTGATCATGTTTTCTTTATTACTAATAATTAACCTGGATACGTCGCAGCCCTTCTGCGTTTACTGCTCTATTTTCGTACCATTTTATTGCTCGCATTCACTCGTCCGAAGTAACATGACATTAAAAATTTGTCCGACACGTCGAGCGATCGTTGAATAATTCATTGGTAAGAAATCATATTAATATCGGCCTCGTATCGTGGCTCTATTTGCATGACAACGTTGTTATTACGCGAACTAGCTAGCTGTCACTTTGTTTTTTTTCATGTTGAATGGTTGTCAATTTGGCTGTCTGGAAACACGCCACAGTGGAGAACATTGTCTTTAGTCAAGGTAGAGCATGGCATGGGTAGAGAGCCCTAAGGTAGAGCCATAGATATACTCTATGTATACTATGTATATGGATAGGCTTATAAATACAGAGTTTACGGTAATAAAGATAAAAGCTCTGTTAACAATATAACCGAAATGATATAAGCTCTGAGAACAAGCTCTAACCACCAGAGTTGCCAACTAATCTAACTTTGCTCGGTAATTTGAATGTGAAATACAGGCACCCGGTAGCCGTAACATAGTCCATCGTGTCATGTCACGATCACGACATTACCTACCAACATACCGACAATCAGATAATGTGTACACGATCCCATTCATAACCATCTAAGTTAAATGAAGTCAGTTAAATTTAGATGCCGTTAAGAGTTTGAAATCTTACTTGCGTATCTAACATTTCACGATTCATTCAAAAGGAAACAAGTATGAAAGTGAATTTGAAAATGTGCAGGTGATCACGATGTATATTGATTGTTGATTAATGAAATTAAGAAATAGACAGTTACCTACAAAACAAAATCAAAGAATAGGATATTCTTATCAGTATGAGAGGCCTATAATCATATCACATTCATCATTTATTGCATCATGTGTAGGTACAGATAGTTACAAATATATTTAAACTCAACATGAACCCGGTTGGGGCCTACAATAACACGATACGAGAGAGACAGCGACGTCCTCAGTAGATGAATATTCTACTACCTAAATTATTAACCGATTTCAACACTCCAGACGATAACGAAGATAAATATAAAAGGGGAACGGCTTAACTGCTAAAAATTCTACCCGCACCACCACTACATCATATTACGACTTACAAAATGTTAATAGAGTTCGTAAAATGTGTTTTTATACACGTCATTTCTTAAAATCGTGCGCTTGATATCAATTTGTGGGGACGTGCGTAGAATTTAATGCAGGCGGCGCGTGTGGGTGCTGTGCTCACATGAGTACCTCCAGAGGGAATATGGCACAAACTCCCATAGGGAGAAGCTAATATTTCACGCTGAGTAACCATTTACATTTCGAGACACTCGCAAAATAATGAGGAAAGAAATTGAGACGAACGTAAGCGGTTTAGTTGCTTTACATTACTGAGAAAGCATATTTTATTCAGAAGGCGTATGCGTTAGGCGTTGCGAGTACCTTATTTTACTATACCAATTCTATAACATTAATTAACATAAATTTATCCATGAATAGTAGCTCATCTGCAATAATCTTAGAAAGAGAAGAATAAATCTTAAAGTTAATCTATTTATATCTGAATCCTTGTAGTTGCATTTTCATTCCCCTAATTTGGTCGGAATATTCAATTACGTAAAGCATGTTTATAGCGATAACCGAAGTATGGAAGTTCGTCGTCCCGGGTAGTTTCATGTTTGCATATTACGAGGGCCCTTTTTGTCTACTCCCCGTATAACTTTCTACATACCTATCTACTCATGGGTATATTTGCTTGGGACAGACAGGATTATTGATAATAGCATCCATTACGGACGTTCTATCTTTTTACTGTTTTCGATGTTCAACTGTGTCTATCTGTTGGGTTTAATCTTCTTGTATATCTAAAACATATCTTAAAATGAATTGTTGTTCTTTAGTCTCGCTAAAACTCGAGAACGGCTTGACCGATTTGGTTAATTTTGGCAAATTTTTAAAACTGAAAGTTAAAATGGTAAGAAATTATGCAAAAATTACGAGGAAAATGTAAAAAAAACCATTTTATTTAACTATAGGTACAACTGTTCCTACCTGTCAAACATTTGATTTCATGTAGAATAATGTAGATGATAGAACACAGTGTAATCTAGTATTAAATAAATAAGCCCTGAACCATCTTAATTTGTATCAGTTTTTGGACTCCAATGGTTTTTAATGAAATGAAAAAAATCTGTGATACCAATAATTAAACTATCGATTAGGTAGTTCATTCTTGTCTCTAATCTTAATAACCATCGTCTTCAGATTTCTAAATGGATGCTCATATTTCATACAAAATGTAGAGTCCAGCTGAAAGTGGTCATTACCTTGATTTACAGCAGTGTTGTCTATGTATCAAGCGGACTAACCACTTTCGCGAACCATGAGACCGGCTTTTAGCAAAATTTGATCAGTGAAAGTGTTGGTCTTAACACTTACGTTAACGGAAGGGTGGGTTTGATGTACGTTCGTTAGTGCATTAGTATGTCTATGGTTTGGTGTAATGTGTCTGCAGTTTTATTTGTTTCACATTCATCATCATCATCTATGAAGATAAGTGAATAAAACCCATTTCTGTAAACAAAAATGAAAATAAGTGCTCATCAAAAAAAATGTTGTATAAAAATATTGCACCCTTGAGCAAAATTTTACTTTGATGATTTTGCGGCTATGCGTCGTCTTCCTTTAGTCAGCAGACAGAGTTGTCCTTCAGCCTTTTTGCGACTTTTATCATAAAGTTCTAAACGTTATATAAATTTATCTTCGGAGTAGGTATCTACTTAGTAATTTAATAGCTCTTCACGTCTTCCATTACCTCGGTAAGTTACCTATTGGAATGTTACAAGTTTATAGATTAAGATAGTCCTTAAGGAATATCGTTCTATCATAGTTGCAATGAACATTCTTAACGAATGACTCTTCAGAGAGACGTCACGATCATAATCGATCAAGCACCGTGATATTAACTCTCGTTGCCTTTGCAACTTTAACAATATTGCATTTGAAACCTTAGTAAGGTATTGCAAATAAATGTTATACATAAATATAGGCGTAATGTACAAGAAATAGGTAAATATTTGAATCTTTCTTTGTACCATGGTAAATAATATCAGCAACTTTAACTAAGAATACCTATCTTAAGGGTTCCACAAGGGAGCATACTTGGACCTTATTTGTTTCTAATTTTCGACAATGAATTTTCTTAATATTCGGATTCTGAATTTTAGCAAGTTGAAGATATAAGTTAGAAATAGCTAGGTACATGGAACTGAAAAGTCAAATAATTTTTAAAAACATTAACTGCACTTAAATTTTACTCTAGCTTACAAAAGCGCTTCAAATTCAAATAAAACGAATTTCGATAAGGTACGGCTCCCAAATAGATAAGACCAAAGAGCTTTCGACTCGATTGGTTATTCACGTTTGAAACGACTCCGCGAACTGTGAAGATAAGACAATTGTTCAAATCATTCGTCTCGATTGAGTGGGTAAAGTTGAATCTGCACTCTCTTAGTAGTTAAGTACATTTCTATAGCCTACATAATTGGCATTGGTCGCCGACAGCTCGCTATCGGCAGATATGGACTCAATTTGCAGTAATGCGCCGAGCAGGTTCAACTTACTTTTTATAACATACGCGAGGTCATTGACTCAGACTAAACAGCCGTGTTGCAGTGTCAACGAACCGACAAACATTAGTACTGACCTTCGGCAGGTCTCAATCAAAACATTCATTATATACAGCCAATTGTTTTGTCGCCCAACATTTTAAACAAAACTCGTTTAGAAGTTCATTAAGTTTAAATTATAGTCCAGTCCATGTTAAGTCATTAATTTACCAAAATGGGACTATTAATAGCGCTACAGAGACATTGGATGGTAAAATTGATAAGCGATCGGAAAACGGCAAGTTGAAAGTAATCAGAAAACGTTCCCAGTGTCATAGTCTGTCGTCAGTCGGTCGTTTACGATTTATCTGCTTGTTAAAACAAGTCTAATTGCGACAACTCGACGTCGTCATTTGATCTGGACAGTATCTTTGCCTTTTCCATTTGTAGATAATTTTTCATGTTTAACGACATTTAACATTACCATTCACGAACAAAACATTGGGTTTTTTTACACAACACATGTTTTTGAAATCATTAACTTTAATGATTTCTGTGTCAGACAGAGCAATACATTCAGTCCACATCTACGGTATAACGTCAAGCAAACTATTTGTCACAGCTAATTCGCTGTCGGTAGAAGACCGTGATGGATTTATTGATATATTAATGGCAGTAGAGCTCTTATGTAAAGTAGGTCGATAGAGCGCTGTCGATGCAGAATCTAGGGCCGAGACTGATCAATTGACCCGCCGTATTAAACTACATAAGAGGCGATTAACTAAGTCGAGATCGTAGACATGCACTTAGATCGTAATGTAGGGATACCGTTTAAAGATTCTTTTAAAGCTATTTGCTGTATGTTGCAATTTATACGTGGATTAAGGAAATCTGCAAAATGTTTATGATGATTTTAGTAGTTAACCTGCACAGTTATTTTCATTGCATAAACATATCAATATTCAATGATTCTTAAGCACCTAGCTACTACAAAATTGTTAATATGACAATAGACGCACTCCATTTAACAAGTAACAACTAAACAATTCGAAGAGATGTGAGATTTAATTAAAGCGGTCCCCTCAGTGAGTTACGGACCTTCCATGAATAGTTTTACATATTAAACGAACGTAAAATCGACCACAAATTTGAGCAAATTGGCAATATCAATGCTAAAAATGTTCAGCTTTTGCTTGTAATGAGTACCTTACGAGTTTTCTGGAATGGCTGTAATGTAGTAGACAATTTGTTTAGACCACGAATTAACATTTTATAATATAGTTTTAGTTTTAATATTTAAGATCTCATTGTTGATTTTATCTCAATATCCTGAGACATTGCCATTCTAATGCTGGAACCTATTGATTGAGTTCACATTAGATTAGTAGCGAGAGCAGTTACAGTAGTAGGCGACCGAGTTCTGCGTTGCGGGTCTTCAGAATTTGCACCGGTTTTCGCGAACGTGTCTTATCTGCGGAGTCTGTCATCTCCGGAGAGTAATTGATGTCTGATATGAATCCGTGTCGATCGTTGATAACATTTCTCTTCGATAAAAATAGCACATAGGTATATAAAGGAGTGGCTTTGCGAATATAAGATTATCGATACAAAAATGAATCAAAGAAGCGGTACGACAACGTGCAATTAACTTTTAGATGGTATAGTTCGATATGCGAGATCGTTTGCAAATAGCCGGGTTTATCGAGAGGCGTACCTATTGAATTAAAAGGTTAACAGGGTTGCAGTGTTTGCGGAGATGTGGCGTGTCCAGGTCGTGTGTGTCCGAGCGAGGAACGCTTACGGCCTCGTCACCTTCCTCCATATATGGCACTCGCGGCCAACGAGATAGCCGCCGCCTTGCGACACCTCAAGTAGGTATTTTAGGCTTAAGCCCTAAATTGTTTACGTGCAACCAGAATCAGTATAAATTATTATTTAAAATGTCACTGTGCTTAAAATTAACGAGTGTTACAAATGTAATTCTCAATAATAATTTCCCAACTCAATATTTACCACATCAAGTAGGTCGTAGTAGAGGTGGCTCCATTTCGTTAGTGACAATAAATTATTGATTTTGATGTTGAATCTTAAAAAAAATTATGAACTTTCTTAAAAAGAGTTGAATTCCTTATTTTTAATCGACCTTCCAATTCCACAGCCATCTTTAAACAAACAAAAACTTAACGATTTAAATCACTGCCAAAATTGCCACCGACTTCCAAACTGGGTCGAACAATCGAAGATACAGGAGCGAAGTATTATTATGTAGCCTAATAAGGGTGTGTAGAGCATTCTCCGGAGAGTGGTCCAAAGGACGCCGCTGAGGACGGCCGCAGCGAAGGCAGTTAAAGTCGAATAACTACTGGTTATTTAACGAACGATGATTCCGCGAAACCACGCTCGCGATGCCCTTAATAGTAAGCAAGAGTAATTTCGAATGCGTCTGTATTTTAAAGCTTAATCCAAAGGAAAAACGACAGTGAAAATATCGGGACAGTTTGCCTTCGTCTGATACTCAAATTCCATCACTTTTGTTTTGTAAGCTTCGAAACGAGGGTCGCTTAGTTTAATGAAATGCCTTATTTTGACTGAATTTATAGTACCCATATATTAGTATTAATTTATTAAAGTCAACTGACACGATTATAAAAAACCAATCACAGCAATTGACTAAATAGGACATATCTTTCATACATTTATCTCCGAAAATCCAAATACACTGGCAATATCGATCTCCATTCGTCCGCAAACAGATTTCATCACTTGTACCTATATCCAGCAGAGCGATCGCGTGGATGCTGCGGAAAATAGAGAGCTTAAAGATTGCTTATTTCTTGCTCTACAATTTTTGTTTGATATTATTATTTTGAATTGATACATCCATGTTTATTGCACATATCACGTCGTGGTACAAGTACTTTCACGGGCCTGTATTGACACAACCGCGGCTTTTATCAGGTTATCGGAACATTTATCGATAGCGATAACAGTCGATGCAAAGTGCTGATAGGTACCGAGTCCACCGTGATAGTGCCTGCAAAGGTGAAACTTGTAAAATATTGCGTTTCATTTTTTATTGCAACGCTGCTGTCTTTGCACTAAAAGAATACATATAGAAACCTATATAGGTTTCTATACCTATTCTTTTTTCTTTTATACCTATTCTTTTTCTTTTATTAAAATAATGTAGGTATATACCTACATTATTTTAATGGCATGTAATTTGCAATAGATGCTTAGTATTTGCTTAGGAGGTCTTATTTCGTCTTTTATGTAGGTACCTAAATTTCAAAAACCTACTTAGATATAGTAGTGCACGTGTGTTATGCATAAAGTGTGAAAAGTCGAAATCAATTTGCAAATCCGCTTTTTGTGAATCATTGGTAAAACCAAAAGTTATTTAAGAATCATTTAGTAACGCCAAAAAAGTGCCAAATCAAATATTAAAATAAAGAAGTGACTAAACGCACTGGAACTTTGCTTTTTACAGTTACCAGACAGTAAAATGTCTCGATTACCGGTTTAAAAGTTAATCTAGATCTAGACTATAAATAATAAAACGTGTCCTGCTAGTCAATAAAAAAACTACATACAAAACTTTTCTAGGAGAGCACTAAAAATGAATTGAGCGAAAGCTTTTATGCGTTACTTGCGAAAGCTTTTTGCGGGGTTTTTTATGGCATCGAGTTTTAGAAAGACCATATAACTATAAATATAGGTACCTATAAGTAATCAATATTAATAATAAGTTATTGATTTCTTATTTACAATCCGAGAACAAATTAATTGGATTGTGGAGCGAAATCTGATATGAAATGGCATTGAGAAAAATTAAATAAACGTTAACCCAGTAGTTAATGTGCTAACATTAAATAAAAGGCCAGTCGATGATTGAGGTCGTTTTATCTGTGCGCTCTGTCACTGTTTTATCTCAAATATTTGAACAAGATTTACTTATTTTTAATAGTAAGTATGTAGGAAAGTTTAAGTTCCTACCTACTTAAGATTTTTTACATTTTCTTTTTCTTATTCATAAAAAAAATTAAAGCAATGGCTTAAGTTAAATATGATTAAAATTATAAAATATTTTAAGTCCTTATTCATTTTGACTGTATTTAATTTTTTTAAAATTGCGGGGTGGTATCACTACATACATAGTATAAAATAAAGTCGCTTTCTCTGTCCCTATATCCCTTTGTATGCTTAAATCTTTAAAACTACGCAACGGATTTTGATGCGGTTTTTTTTAATAGATAGAGTGATTCAAGGGGAAGGTTTATATGTATAATACATGCATAATATAGCCGTGCGAAGCCGGGGCGGGTCGCTAGTATAATATATTTTTTAATAATAGTACAGCGTATTTTTAGAGTAAATAGGTACATAATAGATTATAAATTTTATAAAACTTGCAATTCTTAAAAATTCTCCAAAAATTATTATGAAATTAAAAAATAAAAATGTTTACGAAATATATTGCGAAATGATAGGATGTTGGCCAAATAGAATCTTATGGGATGTAGGTTATTTAGTAGACTGACCCCACTTGTACATATCCCGCTGGATCAGTTTACCTATAAGCTCTATAAATATTTAAAAAAAGAGTCGGTTACATACATACAAGCAAGCAAATACATACAGGTGAAACTAAGAAAAGCGTGTTAAAAAAATGGTGGTCTGTAAAGTCGGTTCGGAGAGTTCGGACGATAATTTTACGTGATAACGTCTTAGGAAAACGATGAAAAATTGGGATTTTTTTGTTATTCCTTTATATTTTTTTCCCCTTATTTTTTACTTTTTTTTCCTCTAAATAACTATTCTATTCGTCACTTGTCACACCATAATACAAGCCCAGATGAGCTATATTATTATTGAATACTCTGTTTCCTAAGTTACCATGACCGGTCTGGTCATATTACCATGACGCATGACGTCACACAATATTACCATGACACTTTTGTGTGAATGCAGGCGTTCCATTAATTTACTAGACGTCAAAACGAAGGTAGAAATGTAATTAATATCAGGTAATTTAGTACTTCATTGGTACAAAGAGATACCAAAGAATCAGTAAGTGTTGCAAAGTAGATAACGTTGCTTACTACGTGCTAAAACCAAACAATCAAACATTACGGCAAAGATATCGTAGACTACCTACACATTCTGAACTTCCGGTATTAATGTCAAAGAGTAAGTAGTGAAATTCGCAGAAGATTCATTTGGTACCTATGACTCATACAAGAGCTATGCCTAGACTCTGAACCGACACACACCATGGCTTAGGTGCGACCTTATTTACATTGGATACCTCATTTAGATAATGACTTGTTAGCCAACGATACCTTACACGATGGGACTTCACGTGTTTTAACTATTGACATTGTTTTTGTTAAATAAATAATGGTGCTTTAAAGAATAAAAATAAGTTTAAATAAGTATCTACCTATAACCTTTTTGCCAAGTAATTAAGAACTTATTTGTTAAGTACTCAAAACTAGGTACTTACTTTTCCATAATAAAAGAGTGACATCGCATGAAATGAAATGAAAACGATACAATACAAAATTCGTGTTTTTGAAAAAATTCGATATTTCTTTGTTATTTTATGCATTACTAGCTGCGCCCCGCGGTTTCACCCGCGTAAGTCCGATCTTTAAATTCTCACCGTTTAAACCTTCCCTGGACTACAACAAACACAACAAAAAAAGAATTGGCCAAATCGGTCCAGCCGTTCTCGAGTTTTAGCCAGACTAACGAACAGCAATTGATTTTTATATTATAGATAGACTAGCTGCGCCCCGCGGTTTCACCCGCGTAAGTCCGATCTTTAAATTCTCACCGTTTAAACCTTCCCTGGACTACGACAAACACAACAAAAAAAGAATTGGCCAAATCGGTCCAGCCGTTCTCGAGTTTTAGCCAGACTAACGAACAGCAATTGATTTTTATATTATAGACTAGCTGCGCCCCGCGGTTTCACCCGCGTAAGTCCGATCTTTAAATTCTCACCGTTTAAACCTTCCCTGGACTACAACAAACACAACAAAAAAAGAATTGGCCAAATCGGTCCAGCCGTTCTCGAGTTTTAGCCAGACTAACGAACAGCAATTGATTTTTATATATAAGATTAGCACCAGTCTACGGAATCATCCACGTAAGTCCCGAATCCCTATCCCAAGAGAATATTGGGATAAAAAGAAGGCTCTTTTACTTCCAAGGATTCAATGTAGGTTCCTTGTTTCATCAAAATCGGTCCAGTAGTTTTGATAGCCCTATTCGTTACAAATAAAAAATATATTCGGTAGATGGGCATGAAGATTTTAAATTCTATTTATTTTAATATAAAATAAAACCAAGTAAAACTGAAAATGAATGAGAAACAGGTGGTTTTCAATACCGATCGTTATTGCCTATGGATAATCCACCGCGGGAGTCTAACAAATTGAATCCAATGCCGTGGGAAAAAATACTTTAAACTAAATTGCTAAATATATATGTATATCCATTTTTATATTAAGTACTAGCAGCGTTCCGCGGTTTTACCCGCGTAACTCCAGATCCCGTGGGAATATCGGGATAAAAATTAGCCTATAACATTCCCAAAGAATTAAAATGTATCCTCATACCAAGTTTCATAAAACAATGCAAACAAATAAACAATTATATCTGTCCTCTTTATAATATTATAGATTTTTTAGTATAGATAACAATGTAGTGATGTTAATACTCACAATCATTATTTTACTAATCAAATACTTTAGGTACTGAGTTTCTCATTAGCAGAAATCAAAGGTAGTTACCGTAGTTAGCAACCAAATTCTTGCCAATTAGAAATACTACCTAACTATGTCAGTCACTGAAAATCTTCCACTTTCCGTAACAAAAATAGCTTCATCGGAAAAGTGAAAATTGGCCTGAAATAAGCACGCCTTGAAACCTACAGTTAATGGATCAATAGAGCCTTGAACTCGAGCATACGACGACGGGATTAACTTTGCTACTGAATTCAATACCTAGTGGGTAAGTTGATATTTTTGTTTATTGCCTTCGCCTACGTAAGGTTTGAATTTTCTTAAACCCTTTCTTAACTGATGGCTTTGTTATAACAACTCCTAGCGACCCGCCCCGGCTTCGCACGGCTATATTATGCATGCATGTATTATACATGTAAACCTTGCTCTTGAATCACTCTATCTATTTAAAAAACCGCATTTAAATCCGTTGCGTAGTTTTAAAGATCTATAAGCATACCATAGGGACTAACAGCGGAAAGTGACTTTGTTTTATACTATGTAATGATGTGTAAGCAAAATTTTATTGACATGGGCGTTAATATATTATCAGTCTCAATCAATTTATAGAAAAAATATACGGACAAGAAAGTCATCTTTTAAGGGTTCTTTTTTATCTTTTGAGGTACGGAACTCTAAAAACAGAGTGCTGAAATGACCCAATTATTGTACCTTGATGATAAGTATAAAATTAAAAGTTAGTCATCAGTTTGTAGTAAGTATAATCTACGTACGGAGTGGCCTTTTAGGGCTGACTCATTAATTCTTAATTTTCTAGATAAAGCATGATCCCAACTGAAACACAAATTAATAATTAATTGCGAAGCCCGAACTGTTGGGTTGTCCGGGACATTAATGTTGCCCTTTTCAGTAGGTAATGTAAGATAGGTATGAAGCAAAAACCTACTTTATCCTAATATAGACTCAGGAGTTCCCAAACTTATTTTATCTACTGCCCACTTTGAGAATAAATTATTTTTAAGCTTTAACACTTTAACATAAATTAATAGTGGTGTGTAGTGGAAAAAAACTTTAATTCTAAACGAGACTTTTACAACCTGAGCGCAAAGTATAGGTAGTACATAACGCACCCTTTTTTTATCTCTTACCGCCCTTTAGGCCTGCAGCGCCCACAAAGGCGTTATCGCATACTCTGGAAAAGGCTGAATATAGACAAAGACCGTCGTGATATAGGTTTAATCTATTTTTAGAATATTGCGAATCGATCAAATCATGTTTACTAGGTACGGTAAATGAATTATTAAAGTGTTGATTTAATAAAATTCTTTGAATTATTAGGTACTCAATTCAACAACTGATATTGCAATTGTTTTGATATAAAATATATTCAATGATAAGCAGTTAAATAGGAGTTATTTTTTATTTTCGTTCGCTAAGAAATAATAATTTTGGAAAATTCAATTCATGAATTTGCGGATAAAAGTTAGTGGGGTTAGATAAATTAGTCTTTATAATGTCTAGGTTATTATTAATAAACTAGCGACCCGCCCCGGCTGCGCACGGCTATATTATGCATGTATTATACATATAAACCTTCCTCTTGAATCACTCTATCTAATAAAAAAAACCGCATCAAAATCCGTTGCTTAGTTTTAAAGATACAAAGCACACAAAGGGACATAGGGATATAGGGACGGCGAAAAGTGACTTTATTTTATACTATGTAGTGATAAATAATTGTCTTATATTTATAATTATGGCCGTGGAAACCATAAAAACCGGTACTTATACCTAATTTATACAATGAACGACCGATTAAGATGGCCCGCATCCATCCAACTTCGTGCCTATTTGAATCTCAAAACAATAAAGTTCATAAATATTTATGAGAATAAGCTTTTCCTCACTCTTTGTGTCTGTACCCTTGTATAAAAAAGAACGAAAATAAATCCTTGTATCGTTTATACTTATTTAGTTAGATTATAGTAGTCAAGTCAGTCCAAAAAGTAGTCAAATAAAAAAAATTATATATCTATCTATCCCGGCAAACGTAATTTTGCCATTTACAAAAAAAAAATTAAGAAAAAAACGGTTGCACTCCGGAAGTGCCAACAGAAGTCAAAACTTATAAAAAAATAGTTGAAATAAAAAATAAAATAAAAATGTACTAAACAACTACAGCATATATTATGCATATATGCACACACTGTAGCTGCGTCTCGTAACGGTGTCGCGAGTTCAGAGATTTTATCTCATCTAAAAATATGCGTAGGATAACTACCGCGCTAAAAGAAATTTCATTTCAAAAATAAAAAATAGATTTTGTTCTATTCTCAGACCTAACGAATATACCTACCTACACAATAAATTTCATAAAAATCGGTTCAGCCATTTAGGTGAATATAGGTAACTAACACCGCGACACGAGAATTTTAAGTATTATACAATTTTGTATAACTTTCTATTTTTCGATACGCTGTTTTTTGTATTTTTAGTATATTTCTATTTGTGATTGTCTGTAATTGGCTTTCTGTTTCTAATTCTTCTGTTTTATTATGTTAAACTTAGCTGTAGACTTTCCTTTAAAATAAATAAATAAATAAATAAATAATACCTATAGGGATATTGTTTTACATATTAGCGTTTGATTGAACACTATCACACCTGCCTGATGGTAGGTGACGATGCGGTCTAATATGTAGCACGCTTTCCTAGAAGATAATTATTCACTTGCGACTTGAAAACCTAGTAAAAATAATAATACCTTATAAATAGGTAGGTATTTATAATCAATAATGTATAATAACGTCGTGTTTATCAAATCTTACTAAGTAGATAATACTTTTTTTTATCTTTGGTTCGGTTGGAACAAGCAAAAAATGTAAATTGATGGAAAACTAGGCAACGTTCTTAAGTATTTTATCACATTTATCTTAAGTAAGTTTTAATCTAAAAACAACATTATTAATTATAAGTTGGTAAGTTCTACGTAACACAATAATGAAATATCAAGGTCGAGGTTTTATAAAAAAATTAATATATTTTAAATAAGAGTTATTTGTGGGAAAATATAGGTACATTGGTTCTTTTTTATTTGAAAAAAATAATATCTACTTTTCAACGGTCGGTGATAAATACACACATGTACCTATCTATAATAATAGTGATACATGTGATCAAAGTTGCAGCGGCGACGACAGCGGTCGTTCGGTGCTACTAGCCGTTAGTTCGGTATAAATTGAAGAAAAGCTCACCTGAGTGGGGAGTACAGTGTCCCGTCCTAGGGGTATCGACATTTTGCTAGCGGCGCCGCCGGCCGCGCCCCGGCGCCCGCCCGCACCGCACCATCCACCGCCTCACACAAACAAGAAAAACACTTTCCCGAAAAATAGGGAATTTTCACGAGTCTACCGGTCCAAACACAGCGCCTAATATCTCCAATGTTCACACCTCACACCACGATAAAGTGCTCATTCAGCTCGTAGGGTAAATTCACTCATATATGCGTACGAGAAAATAATCCAATATTGATAACGGGCGTTAGAGAGCGGAGCGTAAAGAGTAGAATGTGACAGGCGGCCCGCGAAGCGCGAGCGTGCGACTGGCGGTATCGGTAGTTGCGACGCGCGCACATCTCGCCCCGCTCCTTGCTTCGTGTCGTGGCTCCGGCGACCCTCGTCACTCGTGCCCGCCACCGCGAGCTACAGCCTCCTACCTCTCCTAGAAGTCCTCTCGTGGCCACATGGCACGTGGACCGCGTATCGAGCGCTAGTACACATGCGCACATTACATACGTCCTCTAGCCACTATACCTACGTCGACATCGTCGTCGTGGCTCATTCATTACACCTCTAGAATAATGCACACCTGAGCAAATATTATCGTAACCTGAAGACAATAATTCCGTTGTTTAAAAGCGGAACAGTATGGTTCTATAGGTAGGTACCTCTTTTGTTTGAATTTTAAAGAATAAATCAATAAATATTAAGTTGCAAAACAGCCTAATACAAACCATTTTCTAGTGACCTAGTCAGTAATGAGTACTTAGTAAATTACCGGGTCATAAATCAAAAGGAACCTAATATCCATGTAGTAACCCATTACCCGGGTTCCCGGATTATCAGGTCAGACTTACCGATCTATGTGCGTCCCTATTTAGCTTAGTGAAGCTCTACAGCTCTGACACAGGCTTAAGGTTAGATACCTATACTATCTTCTTGAGAACTTTGTAACAAGTTTGTTACCTAACTCCAAAGTAACTACCCACCTGCTCTAAATTGTTATAAAAGTTTTTAATCAGACTAGACAACGTTATCTGATATCTGGCGTACTCTATACCGAATACGATTCTAATGCAAAAAGTAAGAAACCATAGAGATAAAAATACGTGGGTACCTAGCTTTTATTATTCTTATAGTATAGGTATGCATCCTCGTATCTTCAGAAAAAATGTTTTATTAACAAACATACAAACATAACCTTGCAGTTGGGTAATAAAAAGCTCGCACTGGGAAAGCTAAATAATTTAAATATGGTTTGATGGTGAAAAGTTATAATAATTACCTACAAAAATAAGCTTTTTGGTTATTGACTTTCTCCGACCCAAACATGGCTTTTTTTATTTCATTACCACAAGATTAGATATGGCAACTTGTGATGATTAGCATACCTAACACCTACATTTTAAATACGAATAACAGATGGTACTTGCAAATTTTGGAAGGGTAGCTTTGCGTGGGAGCATTCGAGGCTAAACCGAACAGTGTGCCGTTCGCCCACTTTTCCTTTCACGATCCCAACCTGAATTACGTCATGGCCGTTACTAGATCGATATTAAAACTGGGTAGATATACTAGGTATTCAAAGTGGATTCTAACGTGGGCTAAACTGCTTGGACAGGTTGCCAGATGGAGCAAGAAACCCATTGATAAATTTAAACGAATCAGTCTACTCAATTGGATTTAGGTTTAGCTATGTATTATCTTATTTATTGTCCAAATACAAATAAGAATGTAAAGTAGGTATACCCTTCCAAACTGCCCGGTATTCTCCTGGGTTAAACTTGGCCAGTCTCCGTGAAAGACAATAGTCTCGCAAAATTTTCTCGATTTAAAAATTCGTCTTCCGACTTCTATTGCATGACGATCTTAGTCCATATCATTCTCAGTAAGGGATTCAGGATGCATCTCACATAGATCAACCTCAAACTCTTTTTTTATTTCCTTTCCAGGTGGGTTGTTATGACCATAATTTTGAAGCTATAGGTAGGTAGATAGTGATCGGCACAAGGATTTCGGTAGTTGATTTGCGTTTCTAGCGTGTGTAACTATTATTATCGAATTATCCGGTTATTTTGCAAATTAACCATGGTCATTCATAAATACATAAACATTCTAATATTCATGTAGATAGTTAGTGTTAGACAAAAACAGGTTTCTCTTGCATTTAGTGCTAATTGTTGACACCTGCTGCTAGTAGCTTGTTATTAGGCATTAGACCAGCTCAACATATCTACTTAAATAGACATTGCTAGTTAGTTAGTAGATTTTGTAAGACACTATACTCTTTCGCCATGAGATGGAGCAGATCTGATGGCCCCTCTACATGATGGGCCATCATGCTGGTCCAGTAATATGGGCCAGCATGTAGAAGGCGTAGTGGTGTCTGATGGCTTATGGATTATGGGATGGCGACTTAATGGCCACGGTGTCGGTTTTTGATCGCACATCAAAGGAAGTGGGTAACGATGGCTGAACGTGGCCATCGTGTTGTTGCGTTTCAACTATCACATGGCTATCTCGCTGGTCCAGTGCTGGGCCATCATGTAGAGGGGGCATTTAACTTCACAATGCTACTATAGATAGATACCCCACTTATTCCTAGTAAAATTAAGAGTCTTCAGTCACCGTGTACAACGGTACGGATCAGTTACACAACTATAGGCTCTCCAAGGAGGTTTGAAAATTCATCGGATAGGGCCCGAAACGGCCCGATGAATTTACGAAAAAGATCTATACATATAATAAATCTGTAGACATAAAAAAATCTGTAATTGTAAAATATCCAGAAAAAAAATACACAGGTCGTCTTAGAATCGTTAGCTGAACACGATAGGGTAGTTTTTAGAATTTTTGTTTGTCTGTTTGTTTGAACCAGGTAATCTCATAAACTAGAGAACAGATTTCAACGAGGTCCACACCAATATGTTCAGAAAATACCAGATTAACATTTAGGGTATTTTTCAATTTAACTTTAATACAATAATTTTGATATTTGATAAAAAAACATTTAAAAAATGTGAAATCGAAATATTTTCCGTGTAAAACGTAATCAAACGTCAAAAAGGAACAGTACGCTTAGCACTACTTTTTTACGTATTCGATCAAACATACTATATTGCGTATTTACTATGAAACTTCCTAAAAATCAACTTACTAGATCCATCCGTCTCTGAGAATATCGGTAGTGACACACCGACAGACAGACGGACAAGAGAGTGACCTTATAAGGGTTCCTTATTTTCGAGTGCTTCAACAAGTCATACTAGGCGTACAGGTACATGCCTCCGCTCAAGATGACAGTTGTCATAAAACCAAATAGTTTGCATATATCTACTACCTACGTGAAACTAAAAATGAGGTTAGTACAAAGAGGTACTACTACATAAAATTACGGATCTCCTTCTCGATGTTGCACTTATATCGCGCTCAACTAATTTATTTAAATAGTTTGAATTATGAGTTCAAGTCGCGGACACCTTAGAAAATAAAAACAAAATAAAAAAAACCGGCCAAGTGCGAGTCGTACTCGCGCGCCGAGGGTTCCGTACATTAGTTTATATACACCTTGATTTTTATACACCTAATAGGGACCATAGACTTCAGTAATTTCAATTCAACTTGCTAAGTCCAACCGTTCCTGAGATAATCGGTGGTGACACACGGACAGACAGACAGACAGACAAGAAAGTGATATTATAAGGGTTCCTTTGTTACCTTTTGAGGTACGAAACCCTAAAAAGAATTTTCCAAATCGGTTCAAGCGTTTTCGAGTAAGTAATCGGCGAAAATACATAAAAAAATATACGCGACGAATAATAATTGAGAACCTCCTCCTTTTTTGAAGTTTTTGAAGTGAATAATAGATAAGGTATGTTTGTAAAAATCAATTTTTAGGGTTCCGTAGCCAAATGGCAAAAAACGGAACCCTTATAGATTCGTCATGTCTGTCTGTCTGCCGTATGTCACAGCTACTTTTTTATTTTGTTTTCCCCAAAATTACTTAGCCCTAGCTACCTAATAAAGAAAATCTGGGCAATTTGGTCTAGAATTCAGAAAATTGCAAAAAGGGTCCGGACATTCAGTACGGGAGCGTGGCAGTGTTATGTTTTTTGCGCTGTGAATTTAGACCCGATGGATAAATAATGCCCTTACGCTTTATAGGTATTGTATGAGGGCATTTTTTGTTCATTTAGGTGGGTATGGGTCTCAAAGTGAACCGCACACTTTTGAAAAATCATAGGACATCATTTTTCTTTAAATATTCAATTTCCCAGACGCTTTAGTAGTTGGAGGTTGGCTTAGAGGTTTTAGATGGGAACCACACTTTTGGCATAAACAAAATGTCCTTTTGTAGTTTGGCATAAATGTTCTAGCATAATAAAATAACCCTAGGCATACCGTAATTTTACACAATTATTATTGGCATAAAGTCACCGCGCACTTTTGGAAAATCATGGAACATCACGTTTCTTCAAAAACCCTGTATCCAATACGCTTTAGAAGTTTGGTGTGAAGGCATTATTTGTTTTCTTCGATGTCTTCTATCCATAGGTATAGGTCTCTAAGGGCATCGTGCACTTTTGTAAAATCATAGGACATCACGTTCCTTCAAATACCCCGTTTCCGAGACGTTTTAGATGTTTGGTGTGAAAGCATTTTTTGTTCAACGTAATGCCCGCTATCAATAGGTAAGGACGTTATTTTATGTATAAGTATCTGTTCTGTCCAATGTCCTTTCATATTTAATCATTAATAATATTTGAAAATAAAAAACAAAATTTTATTTGCACCAAAATAGATTATTATTTGCATGATGTTGGTGTTTATAAATACTATAACCCCTTATATTATGAATACAAAAATATGGATAGAGGGACAACGGTAGTTAATAATTCTTTTTTACTTTAATTTACAAAAAACCAAAGATGAGATAATGAGGAAGACTAAGATGTTGAAAGTTTTGTGCGAATATGAATTGGACTTAATTTTAGCTTATTATATTGTTGTGTATTATGTTCTATTTGAGTGAAATAAATATAAATATTACTTACCTACATAAGTGCCTTTGCCAAATCAATCAAAAAATATAGCTTAACAACAATGTATCTATTTTGTTATTATAACTTACACCGAACGTTAAATAGTATCTATGCGGGAAAATGCTAGGCATTCTACATAAACCAAAACCACATCGCGAACGAAGTCGCGGGCAACAGCTAGTTTTTAATAAATCAATATCATCATTTTCGACGCTTATAAAATAACGCCCTGCGTTTTGTTTATTGCAAATGGAGTTTTAGAAGAATATGATAGATGAGGATGAAAGACCGCAAGTTTTGAAAGCAATTTCCGAAGCCCGATAAAACAGATTAACGTTTTCATAATTTGACGAATGTTATTGTATTTGCATTTTTAATGCATGGATTATTTTATTAAAGAATTATTTTACGCTTTTGCTATCCTTAGTTAGGCAACTTCTAGTAGGTAGGCAGTAGGCAGGCATAGCCTGAGCCTAGTTCCAGAAGCAATAAATGCACAGCAATTCCTCATTTGTGTTTAAGTTACCTCTAAGAAGTCTTTGAAAAGCTCCTTAGAGGTACGGTCGGCTGTATAATTGCTGACCCACCCTAGAGCTCCAAAACGGCTGTTATAAGAATGTTTTCAACACGAGCAAGATTCTAGACACCTGCTTCAGGTGAAGATTAAAGGCGTCTAACTCATCAATTAATCAAACAAAAATTATTAGAAAGGAAACATTCCAATAATAGTAATTTTAGAACTCTACCAAAGGGCTGCAATTATGCAGCCGACTGTATATAGATAAAACAAAGTCGGTTCCCGCTGTCTGTCCCTATGTATGCTTAGATCTTTAAAACTACGCAACGGGTTTCGATGCGGTTTTTTAGGGTTCCGTACCTCGAAAGGAACAAACGGAACCCATATTTAATAGATAGAGTGATTCAAGAGGAATAATAATTGCATAATAGCCGGGGCGGGTCGCTAGTATTTAATAAGAATTATAAGACTTCCTTATTCCTATTTAAATACTTACTTAAATGTAAAATTTTCGTGTCGCAGTGTTAGTTACCTATGTCCACCTAAACGGCTGAACCGATTTGTATGAATTTTTTTGTGTATATTCGTTAGGTCTGAGAATCGAACATCATTTTTTTTGTGGCAAAATGGCAAAACAACGTTTGCCGGGACAGCTAGTTACCTATACAGGGTTATTGGAAATTATACTAGCAAGCCGTTTGAGGGCTACTTCTGTGCACCTAACTAAACAAACAACTTTTGTTCCACGAGTTTTGGAAATTCGAAAAAAAATTTTTTTTTTGAGGTTAAGTATGTAATTTCGAAAAACAGCAGATATTTTAAAACAAAGGTCATTCAGACCAAGAACAGTAAGTAGATGAAACTTTAAAAATAAGTAAAATTTTAAGGTTACTGACCTCTCCGTGTAAGGAACAGCCGATTTTCAGGTAAACCTAACCTCAAAATTTTGGAAAAAAATGTTCGAATTTACAAAAGTCGTAGAACAAAAGTTGTTTGTTTAGGTGCACAGAAGTAGCCCTCAACGGCTCGCTAGTATAATTTCCAATAACCCTGTATATTTATGTACTTATCTAACTAAAGGATATTTACACGGGTAATATCACGGGAGCTACCTTTAGCTATTTAACTGGTGTGAAATAATAAGAACGCACGTGCCACATTCATAGAACTAAAGTAGGTATATACAACAATACAATGACTAATTTGGAATTATGAAATAAAATAGTCTGATGAAATAGTTTTACCTATACTTACTTTAAACATGCGTTTACTTAAATTATGTGGAACAAATATTGTATTAAGCAAGTATTCGGATCTAACTATTTATTTTACTAGTTACGCCCCGCGGTTTAACCCGCGTAAGTCCCAAAACCATGGGAATACCGGGATATAAAGTAGATCTTACTCTTCAAGTTTCAATATTTATTTTAAAGGAAAGTCTACAGCTAAGTTTAACATAATAAAACAGAAGAAATAGAAACAGAAAGCCAATTACAGACAATCACAAATAGAATATTTCCTGGATATTTGATTTCATCAAAATCGGCGCAGTAGTTTCAGAGCCTCTTCATTACAAACTATAAATCTACTTGCTAGGTTCACCCGTTTGCGCGTTCCTGAGAAAATCGGTGGTGACATACGGACAGACGGACCAGAGAGTGATCTTATAAGGGTTCCTTTTTTTACCTTTTGAGGTACGAAACCCTAAATATTGTATAGACTAATTACGCCCCGCGGTTTTCGTGTAGATACATAATATAATAAACATGGCACACACATAATAAGCTATAGAACACCTATGGAATAAATAAATAAATATTGCAGGACATTCCACACATCGCCATCTAGACCCAAGCTAAGTAACTAGACTTGTGTTATAGGTGCTAAACAAAGGATATACTACATAAATACTTTTCCTTTTGTAAATATATACTTATAATATAATACATAGAAACAACCAAACTACAGACAAATATCTAAGCATAAATACTTGCCTGAGGCGGGAATCGAACCCTCAACCCTGTATTTGGCAGTCCGGCATGGTGACCATTGTGCCAACTGGGTCGTCAAACAACTATATATGCAACATTTTATCCCAATGGATACCTAGACGCCGCCTCCAGCTATCTACAACACCTACTACCTCCAGGCAACCTTTGGATGGAAAAGAACTGATTTAGCTTTTATGGTAGGTTGCGAGTTTTCCCGAGGATTTTCCGAAATTGTACCCCTTAGGGGGTGAAAAGGGGGGCACGTGATCCTATTAGAACCATTTACGACTTCTATGCGGACAAAGTCGCGGGGAAAAGCTATCTAAACAAAATTGATGAAAAAGACTCACCTGAACACCTTCTAAGCCTCCATCATAAAGAGTCCATCTTCCATAAGCCGTCATTATTCATTAAATCATACAAAAAAATATTTAAAACTTGAGACAACGGCAGCACATAACATCACGCAAGCAAATTCAATACTGAAGCTATGTGACAGCAAACAAACTGTTTAGCTTGATTAGCGCAACGTGTGCAAATATACCGCAGCCGCAGACGCAGCCAGATTGAAATTGATTACTTGAAAGTCACACTCATTGAAGTGATTGAGGAGAATGGACCTTGCTAGTTCGTTTCGTGCTATTGAGTGCTATTGACTATTGACCCCTTGGTAGGTTTGCTAGTTTACACAATATATGGACCTATCTATGTATATTATATTATTACTAGCTGCGCTCCGCGGTTTACCCTTCAACCCGGTTAAGTCCCGATCCCGTGGGAATATTAAAATGAAAAGTAGCCTTATAGCCTTCCTCGATAAATGGCCTATCCAACACTAAAATAATTTTTCGGAGTAACTAGTTCAGTGACATACACACGTACAGTCACATTACCAATTAGCTAAACCCCAAGTGACCCAGAGCTTATTCGCATATCTGTAAAAAATATAGTACTTACCTATTTACCTGTTTTGTTTTTTATATTGGTAAAAATTCAGGGTAACCTTACAGATTTGCAAGTGAGCTCTAGGTCACGCGTGGTTCAGCTAATTGGTAATGTGACTGTACAGAAGAATTATACATTTAAAGAATATATGGATTTTATGATAAAAAGTACCTACATATATGCGAATAGTGGTTTTATTCTGTTAGATTCAGAATACCTACTTTCTAAGTACAGTAAGTTGGTATGTATTAAGAAATAGCTATAATTACGTTAGCTTATAGGTTTCGCGTCTGATAGGTATTTTAACATCAGCGTAATTTTAAAATACCGCGTCACACGTATCGCTTTCATCAAAATACTCACGTGTTTAGTTAAAACAATTTATAAATATTGAAGTATCTTTCAGGGGACTTTCTTATTACTTATTTATTCAAAATTAATTTGCTTCCAAGTACAGACTTTTGGTCCTCTCTTTTTTTACTTTATGTAAAAGATTCCTCTTATTCGTAGGTAGGTGTACGTTGCGTAGGGTCCTCAAGACCTCACTTTATTTTTAAAATAATTTCATCTACATTTATAACTTTTTGAAGAGATAAAAGTAGCATTTTTTCGGAAACTCCGTAAATCGCAAAAAAACTACCTCTACACATTTTTTACTGAAATCAAGCCTACTGCATTGACAAGTCTATTTGATTTATCTGAGATTTTACTGAAAATACTTTTTGAGAATCATATCGTACCTACTACACACAGAAAAAAGGTTTCAGCAAGAAATACCTAATCCTCTCCTTAGAAAGGTACAATATTTCTTATTTTTAGTAAATGTTCCTGAAAATAATACGCAGTGTTCTTCCCTATCACTATCACTACATAGGATAAAACAAAGTCGCTTTCTCTGTCCCTACATCCCTATGTATGCTTTAATCTTTAAAACTACGCAACGGATTTTGATGCGGTTTTTTTTAATAGATAGAGTGATTCAAGAGAATGGTTTATATGTATAATACATGCATAATATAGCCGTGCGAAGCCGGAGCGGGTCGCTAGGGTATTATAAAATTCTCATGTCGGTCGCGGTGTTAGTTGCCAATCTCCACCTAAACGGCTGAACCGATTTACATGTTTTTTTTGTGTACCTATATTCTTTAGGTCTGAGAATCGATCGAACATCTATTGTTTTCCCTTTTTCGTTTTTTTACCTAGAATCGAACATCTATTTATTTTTTTCCTTTTTTTTTTGTAAACTTATTATTTATGTCAAAATAACGTTTGCCGGGACAGCTAGTAATTTATTAAACCCACCCCACCCCACTGTGCCAATTGGGTGACGACCCAATTGGCACAATGGTCACCATGCCGGACTGCCAAACACAGGGTTGCGGGTTCGATTCCCGCCTCAGACAAGTATTTATGCTTAGATATTTGTCTGTGGTCTGGTTGTTTCTATGTATTATAAGTATATATTTACAAAAGAAAATTATATAAGTAGTATATTCGTTGTCTAGCACCCATAACACAAGTCTAGTTACTTAGCTTGGGGCTAGATGGCGATGAGTGGAATGTCCTGCAATATTTATTTTATTTATTAAAAAATTTGCCTTGAAGAAGAATATTATTTCTCATTTTAAGATTTTTTACTAAAACTAAGAAATTATTCTCTAAGCGTCTATAGGGGAGCACTATTTCTTGCTTCAAAGAAACTTTTGTACAAGTTACACGTAATCTTAAGTTTTACTAGAACAATCAGATTAAGTTCTGCTTAGGTCGAGATAAGCAAAGCATTATTATCGGTTGCCCCATAAAATATCCGGGCACTTAGTTACCTACTGCGATTACGAGAATAATGGCTCGTCGATATACATAATATGTACGTAGGTACTACATTCTTAACAATAACATACTTATGAATACATCTGGCTAGATATAATAGTGAACTAAAGGCGGCTACATACCTTCAGTTTTAGCTGTATAGTCGAACTGTTCAGTGAAAACTGACATCGCTAGTGTCTACACACGTTCAGGTTTTTTAGTTGTTGTCTGTTTTTGCTTGAAGTTGGGACTATTGTGCATTTTGAAAAAAAGAAGACAAAAACTGAAAAAAAATGTGGTGTAAACATTGCTTATTATTATTACAAAGAAAACAACATACACCTATTAATTTACTGGAAGAGCTTAGAAATACTCCGATTGTACAGTTGAATCTGCAGAGTTATAACTGAAGGTCTGTAGCCGCCTTTAAAGGCTTATTACACCACACTGATTCAGGGTCCCTGAATTTAGGGTGGTTAGGGACCTTATTATTTACCTCGATTATTACACTACACTAAAAAGGGACCCTAACTCACTAAAAAGGTAGTAAGCGCCGTTAAGGAGTAAGGCTAGGGTTGCCAACTTTTAATAAAGTATTTTCTTTTTTTACCATTGCTACTAGAAAAGGTCACAATAATCTATACTACTATTATAAAGAGGAAAGATTTTTTTGTTTGTTTGTAACGAATAGGCTCCGAAATTACTGGTAGTCAATAATTTGTTAATAATAAATAAATTAAATGTAATAAATACTATACTTACTACTATTTTACAAACTATGTGAAATAAAGTATTTTGCGTACTTTATTTTCCTTATAAAGTATAGAGTACATTTAACCCGAAATAAAGTATATACTTTATTATATAGTACGGTTGGCAACCCTAAGTAAGGCGGACCGGGTCCACTCTGACGCACTAATTAGGGACCCTTACTGCCTAACTCTTATTACACCTCCCTTAATTAAGGGTTAGGGACCCTGAATCAGGGTAGTGTAATAAGCCTTTTATGGTGGACGCCGGACAGTTGATTAGGTAAGTTGTATTTTCACACAGCGCCATCTAGTTCTTAACTAAGCAACTACTTTGAAAGATAGGTGCAAACAACACAAATAACTTATAGTAACTTTAGTATTTGTCCAAGAATTCGATAATTATAATGATTGGTCTTAATTATTATTATAAGTATGTACATTTTATAGTGGAGAAAGGGATAATCGCCGATTTGGTGTCCACATCATCAACATCCGAGCGATGTTCCCGGTTGCATCCCTCTCGGGAGCCCGGAGTCCGCTAAACCTTCCATGATTGATGCGGCTTTATTTTTGACTTTTACGGGTGCAACTGTCGTCTGACCCCCCAACCCCAGAGAGGAAAAGTCAGCGCCAGAGCCTCGTCCATTTCACAGCAGGTGCACCAGGTGAGGTTGACTTGGGCCCAAAGATCTTAGCGGACCCCTTTGGATTTGGTGTCCACATCATACTTTGCTATTATACTTGTTATTGTAAAGGGCCTCTACGTGTTGGCTTCGGCTCCACGCACGCCTTCCAAAGGTCCGGGGCTCCATAGCCTCGTGATAAGGGGCATATAAGTAAGTACAAGCGAACTCTGCCAGACAGATGGCGTTCAAATATTAATAGCTAGAGAACATAATCTAATAGGACTAGGTATAACGATGTTGATATTTCTTACTTTTACTTTTTTTTTGTGCGTAAATTCATATTTTTTTTTGAGACGGGAATTGAACCCTTTTCGTTGCAGGTGACTATTTGCAGCTATTTCTTTTGACATACCTACCTACTTTATGTTTGTTACCAGTAATTAATTTTATCAGCAACACTATCGATTGCTACAAAAATATAGGGGGATATTTTTTTTTTCATTTAACAGGTTTGATTCCTAGCTGTCTAGTCTTTCTATTGACTGTTCCAAAAAGATGGGCTAGATGGAAGAGTGAAATATCTTTATTTAAACAAGCTATTGCCCGCGACTTCGAACGCGTGGTAGTTTTGTTTAATATACTAATACCTTCCTCGAGAACCACTCTATCCATTGGTGACAGGCATGAAAATCGGTGCAGTAGTTTATGAGTTTATAGCGGACAGACAGACGCGGCGGAGAACGAAATAAAGAAAATTCGGATAGTTAAGTAGTGGATATCTATTTATTAAGATTAAACGTATGGCAAATGTAAACTTAAAGTCATCGGTTGCTTCGTCTTCCGAGACGGAGGTTCCTCTCGATCTCATACTGCCTGTAGTCGGCACGCTCTAAGAAGTCACGCTTCTCCAAATATCTGGAACGGAAGACATTGCAATCTATAAATATAAACTTCAAAGTCTTACTAATAAAGAATTCTACTGCACTACATAGTATAAAACAAAGTCGCTTTTTCTGTCCCTAGTATGCTTAAATCTTTAAAACTACGCAACTGATTTTGATGCGGTTTTTTTAATATATAGAGTGATTCAAGATTTATTTTTTGTTATGTTTATGTGTATAATACATGCATAATATAGCCGTGCGAAGCCGAGGCGGGTCGCTAGTATATTATAAATGCGAAAGTTTGTGTGTGTATATGTTTGTTACTCCTTCACGCAAAAACTACTGGACCGTTTGCGATGAAACTCGGTACGGTAAGCTGGAGAACTGGATCAACACATAGGCTACTTTTTATCCCGATATTCCCACAGGAACTTACGCGGTTAAAACCGCGGAGCGCTGCGCGATCCCGTGGGAAAATCGGGATCTAAGTAGCATATGTTATTCCCAATTAATCCTCATATAAACTCATACCAATCAACTTATACCAAGTTTCAACAAAATCGGTCCAGTAGTTTCGGAGCCTATTCGTTACAAACATAAAAATGTTCCTCTAACTAAATTATTATTGTAGATATGACATACCCATTCTTCCCCTTATTATGGCTCTGTATTTCCTCTTCAATGCCTTCGTCTTGCTTGAACGTCTGCCAGTCGAGCTTGGACTTCTCCAATGTAGACAATTGATTCTTCTTGTTCAACTGGCCGAGGACGCTGGATATGCCGGCACCGGCTCGGGGCAGCTTTAATGCTGGAATTTAACAGAATAAATATTTACATATTTAAATAACACTAGAAGTAGAACGAATTATAATTTGCTTTGCTTTTCATACGTCGCCATATTGCCCCAAATAGCTAGATAGAGAATAGAAAATAATGAATATTTAAATTGTGAATTCCTACATAGTTATTATAGCAATGTAGACAATGTAGACAAAAAACAAATATAAAATAGGTAGACATAACTACAAAATAAAAAATAAAAATGAATTAAAATAGAACAGACAGAATTAGAATACAGTCTATAGAATTAAATAACATATAGACTAGATCTAGCAAAACAACATTTGAGTTCGCTGTTTTTAAATTTACTCAAACCACACTTTGAACATTTGCCTAAATTGTACCATTCTTAAGAATGTTGCTTACATTGAAATGCTCAGCGAAATCTTCTAGTCTATGCTCACCTTTACATACTTAAAACAATAGCTTAAGTGGACCATCAATTTGTTCAGTCAATTTCTATAAATAAATGTACCTACAGTCCTTGAATTGAGAATGCACGATATTTTTATATGATACGATGTCAAGAAATCGTCACGTCCCGTCCGGCAAGAGAAAAATCACGTTTCGTATGCAGCAACCTTTAGTCATTCTCTTCTCAATTCAAGGATTCTTTTATATATAGAAACTAGCTGCCCTACGCGGTTTCACCCGCGTAACTCCCGATCCCGTGGGAATATCGGGATGTAAGCTATCCTATCTCTCAAGTTGGATCGAACTGCACATGGTGTGCGAATTTTATTATAATCGGTTAAGTGGTTTAGGAGTCCATTGAGGACAAACATTGTGACACGAGATTTATATATATTAAGATTAACTGAAGAAATTGATGGTCTACCTAAGATAAATACACTTTCTTTAGTTAGACCAGGTAAGTTTTTGTTTGGTCTGTGTGTCATAAGCTTACCTGTTTCAGCGCTTTCTTTAGATTTAATCTTCTCCTTAATAACATTATTTTCTACAACAATAGTTTCTCCGGCAAACTCAAAAATTCTCCGCTCACGTTCTTTTGCGTCGTCAGTTTTCTTTGTATCTTCAATTTTACTACTACCAGGTTGACTACTGATTGAAGGTTTACTATTAGCCTCAGTAGTTTTAGATGGGACTTTTTCTTTAGGTTTAGTATCAGTTCCTTCTAGAAACATCGCCCATAAATCATCGTCACGCTTCTTCTGCTCTTCTGGATTGACTTCTTCTTCTTCTTTTTGTTCAATTTCTTCCGGTTCCGTTTCTGATGCATTCCTAGTCTTTCTTTTCTTCTTACCTTGAATGAATGAATCAAATAGTTTATTAAGAGGAATGGGTACAGGGGGCTCTTTCCATACAAACTATTACAAACATAGTCGACTGTTTTCTCCCTGGATAATGATAGGGGCATAGTCATGGCAGTTATAGGTTTAATGGCTCAAAAATATTTGTGCTAGTGTCATTATCCAGGGAGGAAACAGTCGACTACGTTTGTATGGAGAGAGCGCAGGTACCCTTTCACCTTAAATGTATTTAGTAAAAAAATTAAATTATGTTTTATTTATTAACAAAGCATATGTACCTTTTGCTTCTTGAGCTTCTTTAGCTATTTTACGTTTCTTATCCTTTAACACGACTTCGTTTTCATATTGTTTCTCGGTTTCTTCATCTGCTGATTCCTCTTCAGATAGTTTTGGGGGTTCCTCTGGTACATAGTCTTCGTCGCTCTCACTTCCTGAAGACATCTGTAATTGATTTATGTTTATTAGATACTTAGTAGGTTTTGGCCGCGTAGGAGATTTTGCCTACGATCATAAAACCTGTAGGTACTAAAATTTTTAGCCTGATCCGACAAAGGTTTGAGTTGTATGTTGATAATTTTATATTTAAAGGTTCATTTAGTTGACCATTATACTATTTTTAATCGACTTTAAAAAGAAGGAGGGTCTCAATTTGTTGTATAATATCATGGACCTTGTCTGTTAAAATTCATAATATAAGAATATGGGCCACTTGAGATTCTTGACACCATAAAGATCCTACTTACTAAAGTAAATATTTTCCTATGGATAGGTATATGTATGTTGTTAATTTTATATTACTTAAATAAGTAAATCATAAAACATAGTACAAATACTTACATTTCTATGCATAGTAAAAGTTTTGTCTTCATGTATTACATGTGTATTAAGAAAAACAACAAATTTAAATTTTATTTTTTATTTAAAATAATATTCAATAATAAATTACATATTTATAAAGGAAGCTTTTTCTTATTCCGATTTCTATTTTTAACATTAGACACTTCATAGAAGTTGCTTCCAGTTTTAGTCCTCTTTTGAGCCCTATCGATAGCTCTCCTTTTCTTCGCAGTTAACTTTTTAACTGATGCTTCATTCTCACCCTTGCGTTTTTTACCTTTCTCAGTAACCTCTTCTACTGTAAACGCTCCGCTGGCAGCTTCAAGTTTCTTACGTTTTAAGTCCTTAACAGTCTCAGGGTCGTTAGTCAAATAGTCTTCAACATCACTACAATCATTTTCATCAGTACTGTAGAAGTCACTGATATCTGAAGAGTCATTGCCATCATCATCATTGTTAATCTCAGACTTACTGTCATTATTTTCATCATCTATATCTTTCAATTCTTCAGGGATTACAATTTTTTCTAAAGGTTTCTTGTCATCATCATTATCAAACTGCAAACCAACTCTGATTTTTGCAAAGTCTTGTGCAATCATCAGCTGGTTTATGTTGACTATTGGCTTTTCAGTTATATCTTCGGGTTCTTGAACAACTTCTGTTCCATTCTCCTCACCCTTTGTATCTTTTTCAACAACTGGAGTTTCTTTTGGTACTTCTACTTTCTCTTGTTTGGTGAGTGGTACTTCAAAACCTTCAGGTGCAACATAGAATGGCAGTTTCCCTCTTTGCCAGTCATTGAGAACCATCCTAGCTACTTGATTTACATCTGGTTCACCTTTCTTTAACAATTTCCCAGTTCTAGCCGCCATTTTTTCTAGAAATTCTGTTGCCGTATCCCAGGCATCTACTTTGTAAGTTTTAACCAAGTATTCCTTTCTTACTCTTTTAATAACTTCTTCGATGTAATCTTCAGGGTTTTGTACCAATTCAACTCTGACAACTCCTTTCAGAACCTTCTCAGTGTCAGTTTCAGCAGATGGATAAACTATACCTGGACAGTCGATCAAGAATATCCTTCTCATTAATGTGATATATTGCCAGACTTTAGTTTCTCCAGCAATAGGTGCCACCTTACACACTTTCTTTGACCGTAGAGTGTTAATCACTGAAGATTTACCTACATTTGGATACCCAATCAAACCAACACTTATTTGCTTCTTATCAATATGCAATTTAGCAAATTGTCTTAACAAGTTAATCAAGGAGCCTTTACCAAAAGGATGTGTTAACGATGCATGGAAGGCTATCGTGGGATACTCTGCACTAAGTATTGCAACCCATCGCTGTGTTACCCAATTTGGTACAAGATCCACCTTGTTAAGGATGAAAATTAAATGTTTGTGCTTTTTCTCTTCTCTCAAGTACTTTTCTACGTAAGGACTTCTGGTGCCCATTGGATCTCTAGCATCCAACACCTGTAGCAAGACATCTGAAGAATCAACAACTTTATACAACTCATTCCAGATTCGTTTACTCATTCCGGCTCCAAAAACCCAGTCCCGCTGACCTTCCTTCACTCCAGTATCTTCCCGAACTCTATCAATATCTTTATTCTCATCATACTTTCCAGCACTTTCTTCCGCAGCTTTGGATAATGTATTCACATCACTAAACTTCAAGTTAACTCGTTTCCTCTGCTTTTTGGGACCAAACGTTTTGTCAAAGCCCTCTGTATCTAATAGATGTACTCGGGCGTTTTTTGCTTTCTCATTGAGCAATGTGATGGGAAGGTTAGTTGGTTTCATTATAACTTGGTAAGGATTTTTTACGGCAGCACCAAATTCTTCTTGAAATTTTTGCAAAGCGTTTTGTGAAATGACCCGCGAGTTGCCGAACCACTTCTGATTTGGTTCAACTCGGGCTTGAGTTCCAGACGGCACCCAACCTTGAAAAGGTGCTGGGGTCAAAATTTTACCAGTTTTATCCCTTTTGGCTTTGAAGTTTCTATACATCTGTAGCCGTTTGATAGTTCCCTTCGTTCTTGGGTTTCCAACACCCTTCAAACCTTCCGTAGGTCGATCAGGATTCATGGAATGTCCCGATTTGTTGAACCCCTGCTTCCGGGGCGCACCCGGTGTTGATCTCACTTTCCCCATTTTAGCTCAATTTATAAATTACTTTCCAGAAACAGGTGCTGTGTTATATAAACTTATTTTACGTTTTACACAAACTTTGAGGTTATTTCACCACAATGTCCACAAATCTCGAGTACGCACAAATCAAGCACAAATCACAAATGTCAGAAAATTGGTAAGCGCGCTAACTTCACTGCAATCGATGGATAAATTCGTTTTCATTAAAATAATCTAAGTTATTACCTTTTAAACAACAATAGACTCTTGAATGCCGTAGAAACTTGACAAATAACTAATCTAATCGAAGTCTTTTACAAATTATTGTATCAGTAAATACAAAAGAGAAAATCGATAAAGTAGTAAACGAAAATTGATTGACTCTTGTGTTGCAACTAACTTCGTTCTAAACTTTGACAACACAAAATATTGACAGCTGACGTTGACGCCTGCGCGCCGTGCCATTGGCCTATTTGGGCCACCCTACGAAAAAGTTTGTCGCACTGTGAATAGATTTTATTTGTACTATGCTAACGTCACTGTCAGAATAAATGTCATTTGCTCAGTTCAGTCGATTCGATTCACATCACAATTTTGTAAATTTTAGAAAAAGGAATTGATAAATTGTTTTATTTACCTTAATAAATAGGTAATTCTATAACAGATATTTTCAGCGAACAAGTAAGAGGATTATGTATAAATATCAAGACTCATTGTTAATGTGAAAATAGTGTGCAGTTCACTTCACTCACCGTCCGTCGTCATTGTATCGTGAAAATTTCAACAAACAAAGCTGTCCTGATGCCTGTGAGCCTTGAACATTGTTTGACAACATGTATGACATGTTGTCGGAGTTCCGGGTGTCGGAATTCGATTCGTTCGTAAACATATTGAAATTGACCCCTGGTGATCCTTTGGACACGTTCGGTGAGATGTGGTATCCGGTGTTTTTGTGGTCTCTGTGCTCCTCGGTGTTCGTGCATACTTGCGCGGCACTAGTTTCTTTCGGAACTCTAAGGAAACACAAGTACGGGAAGTTCTTTCCCGTTCTTTTAATTGTGATGGGGGTGGTTGGGCCCGTCACTTCAGGGGTAGCCAGCAGCGCGGCAGTGGCGTTTATATATCGGGCCGCTAACATGGCCATGCCCCCAGTCCATGCTATGATCTGGGGCATCGGCCAGACATTGCTGGGGGCTGGCATAGGATTCACTAGAATTCTTGCTACACTATAATAAACTTAAATAATTAGCTAATATAACTGCAATATTATAATCAAATATGAATATGGTTGAAATAAATTGAGTCAATTATAATATTATTATAATGAATATCGTGAGGAATGGTGCTGCTATATGAAGCATGATTGTTTTGCACTTAACTATATGTAGGTATGTAGAATGTAATCTATGTAGAAAATACTCATTCAACATATTTTGATAGGTACATTTCCTGTAAATACATAATAATGGAATTTTAAATATAAAAACATAGCTAAAATGAATTAATTTTATTGTATAACGGATAATAAAATTGCCTGTAATTATGTATATAAGTACATGTAAAATATTATTGTATATTATTATGTAATCAATGAAAATAATCTTGTATAACATAATGCATCATTCCATTTATTAAGCTTAGAATATGATATTGTTATATTTATCACTCCAATCCAATATTGTAAATTAAATTGAAATTATTTTAGGCACTTTACCCACCGAAAAATTAACTTTTTGACATTCAATTAATTTTAATTGCACAATACATTAATCTTAGTATGCTACACAGAGCTAAGTACATAGATAGATACTTAAACATAATTGACATTATACATATGACTATAGCATTTTATATGGATTCATAGGCTAAGCAGTAATACCTAACTAGTCCATCAGAATTTTTGTACTTATAAAAATATTAATAAAATTGTAGCTTATTCTGTAAAGCCTGGTTTTCACTATAAAGCGCTACTGCTGTGCACACAGAGGTACTGGGAGTGTTCCAGAGGTGGGAAGTTTTGTAATGTTCAGTATTTTATGAACCAAGCCACACAGACCAGACGGTGTGTATCTGGGACAATGCATATAATCGTGATTCATATGAGTTTAAACAAAGTTTTCATTGAGTTGGGTACCTAAATACTTTGTATGAACTTAAAGAATGGCACTTGTCTAGTGTATCCCTTAAAATGTAATTTTATATCTCTAAAAACTCATAGAAATACTTTTGTGTGACCCGTTAGTCCTGATCCCATGGGAAAATTGATACAAAAAGTATCCTATGTGTTATTCCAGAAGTCCTGCTATCGACATTCCAATTTTCATCCAAGTCCGTTCAGCCATTTCATGCTGAAGAAGTAAAACATACAAATGCTGTGAGATTTTTTGCAAGATTTCTAAAATATCACAGAACTGCTTGCTTATACCACCTTATACAGTGTGCTAATTAAATAATCCCTCAAAATGTTGCATGAAACAAAAAAATATTTTAATGAAGTTTAGGATCATTTATTACCCAATAACTAGCTGTTGGCCTGTTGCCCACAACTTCGTTCGCATCATGGTAGTTTTTTTTTAAACTTAAATCTTCCTCAAAACCACTCTATCCATTGGTGAAAACAGCAGGAAAATCAGTGCAGTAGGTACTTTTGAGTTTATAGCGAACAGACAGACTATAAACTCTTGTTTATATGCAGTGATATAAAGAAGTTCCGAGATGGACCAACACTCTTATTAGCAGCAAGCCCTAAACTTGTACTTGTATACGGGCTGTTTTCCGCGATTAGACCCTTTTTAATTGGGTCCCTTTTGCGTGAAGATGGAGTAGGCTTACCCAGCACCTACTACCCTCTCAGCTCAGTCGACCATGTCCAGAGGAGAGAACTTGTCAATACCTCTGGAGCTAACTAAGCCGCGGGTTTCATCACGATGTTTTCCTTCACCGTAAGAGCAATGTCAATTAGCGCACATACATTTTTCTTAAGAAAAATACATTGGTGCACGGCCGGCCTGGATTCGAACCCACGACCTTCAGAATGAAAGTCGAGGTATCTACCACTAGGCCAACACCGCTCTGCAAGCCCTAAAATAAATAATGGTGTCACATTTTGAAAATTCTTCAAACTCTAGTGTAATTACACCCGTATTCACAATCAACCTTAAGAGATTGCATAGTACGCGCGAACTCATAGAGCCGCAAATAAGACGCTAATTCGCTAGAGTAAAGAGAGCAGCACAAAATTGACCAATCATAGGGCCGCATTTAGCGCAGTGCGTTCACGTATCCAAGAGCAACTAAAGTACGTACTTACCTACTGTTTTTGAATATGGGCGTTAGAGTAACACACTGTTTATGTTCTCTGTAAGTGATTCCTATTATCTGACATGTAATTGGTTGAACCGATAAATGAATGAATCACATCCAATAATCAAATTTCAAATTACCTATCTAACTAGCACTGTTAGCTAAGTAATAACCTTGTTATACTAGTTAGCTTTGTTTGAGCAAAAACTAATTATCAAGTGTATTTCTTGATAGCAACAAAAATGATTTATAAAAAGAGATTCATATTCGAATAATATGTGAACTGAACATGCATTATGTATAATGAATTGAGAACTTCTTCCTTTTTTCCGTTAAAACAGTTCTCTAATAGATACTTGTTCAGGCCCCTCTTTCCCACTAGGCACTATGGGCACATGCCCAGGGACCCGTAAACAATAGGGGTTTACGGGGCCCTGGGCATGTGCCCCCCCCCCCCCCCCTAGTTCCTGGCAGATTACTTTTTTGAAGGAGTTATTAATGATTTTGCCGACCCAGTTGGCACAATGCTCACCATACCGGACTGCCAAACACAGGGTCGCGGGTTCGATTCCCGCCTCAGACATGTATTTATGCTTAGATTTATTTGACTGTGGTCTGGTTGTTTCTATGTATTACAACTAATAAAATTACAAGTATATATTTACAAAAGAAAAATATATAAGTAAGTAGTATATCCGTTGTCCAGCACCCATAATACAAGTCTAGTTACTTAGCTTGGGGCTAGATGGCGATGTGTGGAATGTCCTGCAATATTTATCTATTATCTACTTTTTGAAGGGGTTATTAATGATTTTACCCATCTCAAATCTAGAAAGGTTCCTCTTCAATCAACATAGATTGTTCTTAAGTGCCTGTGAATGCTTAAAGAGTAACTTTTGTTCTCTCAGTCTTAGGTGCCCCATTATCCCAATATGCCCAGGGTCTCCAATAGGTTAATAAAGGCGGCCCTGTACTTGTTACTTCATAGCAAAAGAAAATGTGCACTGCCACCAAATAAGTTGACTATTTGTATTTTTCTATGGGTTATCAGCAAAATAAAAGTAGGTAGTTGATTAAATAGACCAAGAGTAAATTAGATCTACTACCTACTTTCAAAAATGTTTTTCCTAACTATTCATTTTGCTTGTAAACCCTTGTACTTGTAATAAATACATATTATACAGGATGAATTGATTACATGGGCTTTCAGGGCTATATCCTAAACTATAACAGACAGCGAAAAAAGCTGAAAGGAGATGCATGCCCGATTTTGACAAAAACTAAAACCGCATCATTAGATTTTTGAAAAAATCATAAGGTACCCTAGCCAGGAATTGAACTTGTTGATTTTGCATAAAAATTATCATCCTATATTTTTATACCCATCGATAGTGTTGCTGATAGAGATCAATTCTTGGAAACAAACATAGTATGACAAATAGCTAGATTCCTAGCTAGGGTAGTGACTTTTCTAAAATCTAATGACGCAGATTTAGTTTTAATGAAAATCGGGCACACAACTCCTTTCAGCATTTTTCGCTATCTCTTATACTTTGGGACATGGCCCTGAAGTTACACGTAAAAAAATCATTTTGTATTTGTATATTTTGCTAATATTAATTTGTAGGTAAGTAATAGGTATAAATATTTATGGTGCAATGCAAATTATGTTAAAAGGGCTACCTAGTGATATGTTTTTTACAAGTAAGTTGTATATACTTAAACTGTATTGTAGGGTCAAAGTGTATAGGTATAACATTTTCAATAATATCTATCCAAAGATAATAAACATTTGGATTTTGTAATCTACTTTTTATTTAAAAACTAGCGGCTATATTATGCATGTATTATACATAATATAAACCTTCCTCTTGAATCACTCTATCTATTAAAAAAAATGTAAGCCGTCACGGGACGCCTGGCAGATGTGAAACATCGACATTATTTTGTAAAAGTAATATTATGCAGAAAAGAACAGATTGTGATAGAATCGCACAGTCGATTACGGTGTGCACACCGTACACACTACTGCATATAGACTGTATATGTATACCATCATATAGCGTGGCGACGCGTGCGTGCCACGGCATGCGTCGCCACGCCAGAAATCGGTTTTACGTGCGGCTATAGATGTTTCACATCGAAAAACCCCATCGAAATCCGTTGCGTAGTTTTAAAGATTTAAGCAATAGGGACAGAAAAAGCGACTTTGTTTTATACTATGTAGTGAAGTGATACCCCACTATTTTTAACAGTAGGTATTTAGATTTATTAGTTTGTAAATAGGCTCTCCGAAGCTACTGGACCGATTTTGATATAACTTAGTAAGTATAAGGATATAATTCATGGGAGTAACATAGGCCATTTTTTATCTCAGTATCAAGGTCCCACGGTATCAAGACTTATGCGGGGCTCTGCTAGTCAACTTTACAAACATTACATGAATTTCTATGTATTTTTTAATAAGTGGATAGGTAGGTATAAGGTCGGACAATGAATCATCTCCCCCAGCGGAAATTGGCGGGGATGATTTGCGCATGTACTATCGCGCCTCGCGAACAGAATTATAACAGCCAAATCGTCATACTTTACCCCCGTTTAATATTTTGCCCAACCCGAGGAACATTCTTTTAAATTAGAAATTAGGCAATGTATTGCACCGGAACTAAAATTACATTGAATTTTAATGCATTAGGTTATCCAATTTTTCAATTTAGACTTGCGCAAAGTTGGTGTGTGTGGGTTTTACATGGACGTAATACATTATACCTACTACGGGTTTTATGTGCGCGACAGTACTTAGAGGACTAAGACGTGTGGGAGCGGGACAGAGCGCGCCCAGAAACGTGTGTGCGGAACAGAGAGCGCCCTTCACTCCTGCCCCCCGCCAAACGGACCATGATTGGGACCACGCTGGGGGCCATGATTCATTGGCCGACCTTTAATAAAGTAAAAGATAAGTAGGTATACTAAAACCTAAAATAAATTGCATCTATTCAATTTAAATTTTATTAATATTTTAAACTTTTCATACTATCAATAAAATAAACTAGTTTAACATTAATAATAAATACATTAGTATACCTATATTTCCTTTTCAAAACATTCATCCATAATACCTACAGCTAGGTACAGGTTACAGGTGCATCAAAACACTAACATCTACATAATAAAGGCCATTTCATTTACATAACAATCCCTGTCTATACTGGTAATCATACATAAAAAATATTAGATACCTACGTCTTTCCCTTTAATTGATCCCTAAACAATTACCTAGGTAATAATAACTTTTATCTTATAATTCCGCGTCACAGACGAGACAATATTTTATAACTGCCTGAATTCATAATAGCAATAGCTATAGCAAATTAATCTGATAGACCCCCGAATACTGAAAGGCTACTTAATTTTAAGTGGCGTTTAAATTGACGTTAATTGTATGCTTTCTATTGAAGCTTACACTTAAGTTTCAATTTAAGCGCCACTTAAGATTAAGTAGCCTTTCAGTATTCGGGGGTTAAGTATGTAGGTAACTACTTTCCAGAAGTATTTAATCTCTAGGGGAGAAAATTAGGAGTGAAATTTTAAGATGCGCGCGCATCTATAACGCAAAAGTCACGTGTTGCAGCTGCGTAACCTAAAAGTAAAACAGGTTGAAGCTGCGAGGGTGAAATTTTAAGATGCGCGCGCATCACGGTAACACTAAAGTAACAGGGTGAAGCTGCCCGCAAAATAAATATCAGACGGACGGACAGACGGACATATAACTTCTAGAAGTATAACTTCTCACGCGCATACATAAGTACACGCACCCTTTTTTTTCAAAACCATTTTTGTCTCACTGCTGGGCAAAGGCCTCCCTTTCGTCTTAAATGCTGCTTGTAATACTGTCTTTTCCAATAAATAACTATTAAAAAGAGAGAACAAGAAGCTATAAATATGGATAAGGCATTAAACAAGTTTTATAATATGCAAAATACCATTGTGGGTTGCTTGCGCGAATGCCCCCTCCACTCTCAACACCAGACCTCATCTCATCTTACTTATACCTGTCTATTGCTCCATAGGCCCGGATGGGATCCCTTCTGTAATGTTTAAGCAAAAGAAGAAAACTTTTGCTGACCCACTATCTCACATCTTTAACTTATCGTTGAAGACTGGGGTATACCCTCCTCAATGGAAAGTCTCCAGAGTGACCCCAATCCCGAAGACTTCGAATAAGCTGGCCGTCGAGGAATACCGACCTATCGCCATTTTATCCTCACCGGCTAAGATATTTGAAAATACACTACATAAGCTAATATACGCGCAGGTAGATAAATTTTTGAGTAACGCCCAGCATGGTTTCCGGGGTAAGAGGTCTGTCAATACTAACTTGTTGACTCTTGTGGAGTATATTTCTGAGCAACTCGATAGGAGGCGCCAGGTCGACGTGGTCTATTTCGACTTTCGGAAGGCGTTTGATAGGGTGAATATATGTGTAATGATATATTGCTGGCAAAACTCAGTGCTATTGGATTTACTCCCCAGTTGCTACATTTACTTGCTGATTACTTGCGTGATCGCCAGCAGTATGTTTAACTTGGAATATACGAATCCTCGCCCTATCACACGCGGTCCGGTGTCAGCCAGGGTTCAGTCTTGGGACCGTTGCTATTTTTAATAATGGTAAACGATCTACCGACTGTTCTTCAACATACAGAGTGTCTCCTCTATACGGATGACCTTAAATTATACACCACAGTTCGGTCCTTGGCTGACTGCTTGGCGCTTCAGCAGGACATCGATGCAGTTACCTACGCTCTTCTATTGGAAAAGGTACAAAAGGCCTTTCTCAGGTACTTATACAAGCACCTTGCTGGATACTACCCCTATATGTACCCGACGAAATTTCTGCAGGGTCACTTAGGCTATAACTCCCTCCAAACTAGAAGAGCGTTTGAGCAGATGACAGTACTATGCAAAATCCTCCGCAACACTATCGATGCTCCTGACCTTCATAACAAGTCACAACGACTGTTCGTGCCAAACAAATATCTTGCCAGCAGAAGGCACATGCTTTTTGCTACACCCTCGACCAGTACAGTAGCGCGATCTAAATCCTTTCTGCCCCGCACTCTCAACACTCTCAATAACGTACTCACTGCTAACCCAGATTGTGATGTATATGTGGATGAATGGAAGGAACTCATGTTGGTATGTTTGAAATATTGTGAGATAGATGAATAAATTATGTCAATTTAGAAATAATTGTAATAATATTAATGTTTTTTCTTACCTATTCTTTTTGTTATGTACTTATCTTTAAAAAATTAATTAGAGTAATTGGTTACGACCGTTCTAATTAAATTAAATAAATAAATAAATAAATTGTACCAATAGAAAAGTACAGAAGAATTCATCCATTCCAGTATTTTTTACCATTCAAATTATTCCTAAATAGTACTACTATTTGTATACTTAGATAGTCTTTTGTGAATAGAATGGTATCGGCTACTATCTTCATCTTCTTCATGACTCACTTCATGTATTTCCTCAAGCATTATAGGTAAATCATATTCTTCTCTCGTTAGTGTTGTCTGAAAAATAAATACATCTATAAGTATCAATCTATATCTACACTAATATAACAAAAGGAAAGATTTTTTGTTTGTAACAACTAGACTCTGAAACTACTGGAACGATTTTGAAACATGGTATGAGGATACATTGATTCATTGACAGTAACATAGGCTACTTTTTATCTCGATATTCCCACGGGATCGGGAGTAACGTGGGTGAAACCGCGGAGCGCTGCAATTAATTATAAAGTATATTTATATTAGTTAGAAATTATTTACCTCATGACATTCTGTTTCTGTTCTTTCTTTCTCCCTTCTCGATAATCTATCTTGTAGAAATTTAGTTTCAGAAGTAGCATCTTGCAAAGCCAGTTTTAATTCAACTATTTCTTTCCTAGCATTTGCTAACAACTTTTCTGTAGTTATAAGATTTTCTTTCATCTCATCTTTCTCTTCTTCCAAACTTGCTCTGACCCCAGAAAGAGTTTTTATACGGTTTTCATACAACTTTAACTCTGAATCAACATCTCCCATACTTTTTATAGTATGTGAGTTTTCTGTTTTTAAATCATTGCACATTTTTTTCAAGAATGCAATATTTTGTTCAAGAACTATTTTCTCTTCGGTCACAAGTTTAATTTCATTTTCTAATGATGTTATTTTAAGACCCATTGACGCTATTCTAGAACTTTGGTTTTCTATAATAGTGTCTTTATCTATTAGTTTTGATTCCAGACTTTCAATTTTACTAATATAATTCTGTAGTTGTAATGATTTAGAAGCAGACTCGCTTTCTAATGAGTGATTTGTATTTTCTAATATATTTGCTTCAACAGACAGACTGGCAAAGTGTTCTAACATGTCTGACCTTTCTGCTTCTTTTTGTGAGAGTAGTTCTTCTATTCGTCTAATTTCAGCTACATAATGCTGTAGTTGCTGTTTTAATCCATCTACTTCTTTCCTTGATTTATCATATTCAATTTTCCCTAGTTTCATATTTCCATGAAGATCTGCAATAGTATTTTGTAAATGTTTATTTTCCATTGTTGCTGTGTCAAGCTGTTGGTTCAATCTAAGAATTTCTCCTTTTAGGAAATTAATTTGTGCTTCACTATCAACTATTTTGTGCTCTGTTAATTTGTTCATATTCGACTTTCGTTTTAAGTCAGCTATTTCAGTTTCCAGCTTACAAATTTCATAGTGTTGAGTTTTAATTTTTTGTTCTAAAACACAAACATTTTCTGTTTTGTGATCTAATTCTATGACTAATTTATCTCGTTCTTGGTCCACTTTTCTTATATTATCAATTAAATTAGATTTATCATTTCTCAAAGCACTGATTTCAGTTTGTAAGTCTTTACATTTTCTTTCTAAAGAATCTATAGTATCTCTAGATACACTGAGCTTCTTCTGAACACATAAGAGTTCATTTTGTATTTCATTACTGCTTCTTTCTGTTTCTAATTGTATATTTTTAATTTGACTTGCAAGTGTTTTTTCCTTAACAACATCTGATTGCATCTTTTTTATTTGCTCTTTTAGGAAATTACATTCATCTTTCAGATGTTCAGCTGATGCTTTTCCATTTCTGTTGGTCATTTTATAAGAACAGTTTTCTTCTTCTAATTGTTCTATTTCTTTCTGTTTATGTATCAGATCTCTCTTTAATTTATCTGCTATATCCATTGCTTCTTTATACCTCATGTTGTACTCATGTTTATCTTTTTTCAACATTTGTAATTCATGTGTAAGTTCTGTGATTGTGTCTTTTAGTCTATCTACTTCTCTTCTTGTGTATTCACCTCTTGATAATGATTTTGCAGAAGTCACATTTTTTAAGTGACTGACTTGCTGACTCAATGCTATATTTTCTTTGGATAATTCAGAATTTTCTATATTCAGTTGACTTATGATATCTTTATAATTCTGCTTGTTACCTTCTTGGCTTAGATCTAACTTACTTTTTAAATCATCGTTTTCTTTTTTTAGCATAAGAAATCTTTGTTCACTTTCACATAGTTTAGCATGTAAATCCCTTACAAATGCGTTGTCTCTTGAAGAGTCTTTAGGGCTATCGTCTTTGCAATTTTTCATGTGTTTGCTAAATGTGTCCATAGTCTCAGACATTTTTTCTTGTAAATCCTTAATATTTCTTTCATATTTCATTCTTTCACGTTCTAACAATAATTGTAGTTCATCTTTAGTGGGACATTTTTTAAGATCTTTTTTGAGGTCAGTATTTGCACTATAGTCAAACGACTTAGCAGAATTTGTAAATGCTAGGATCTTCTCCTGCAAACCTTTATTTAATTCCACAAGATCTTTTATCTCCTTCTGAAAAGCTTCATTTTCTTTTCTAGCAACATTTACAGATTCTTGCAGTTTGTTAAATAAAGAACCTGAACCTTTTCCAGAACTGTGATTGGATAACTGCCGTTCAAGTTCTGCATTTTTCATTGTCAATCCTTCTATTCTTGATTGTAAAAAGTTAACTTCATTCATCATTTCCGAAAGCCTTTTATTACAATCTTCTTCAACTCGTAGTGCTAATGTGTCAACTTTTTTTATTTCTTCGTGCAAAGCTTTGTTTTTGTCAGCTAGAGTGAGAGCACGAAGCATAGCTTCATGTTGCTTCTCTAGGCTACTATCCATTTCTTTTTTTAAAACAACATTAGCATCTTCTAAATCACGTAATTCTTTCATCAAACTGTGCAGTTTATTATTGGTACTAGGATTGCAACAGTCTTTGTTTATAGCAGTTAAAGGTCGACCACCTTCTAACAACATATTAAGCCTAATAATTTCATTATCTCTATGTTCCACTTGAATTTTAAGCAACTGAATTTCATCTTTATAGTTATTGTTTTGTTCTTCTAATATTTGGATGGTTCTATTTAAATCTTCCACTTCATTAGTGGTTTGTTTTCTATCGAAGCATGAACAAGTTTGGACAGAGGCCTCAGTGTCTTTTTTCTTGCTTTTGAGGCGAGTGCTCAATGTGTCAGCACAAAGCCCTCGTAAACTCAAGTCCCTCAAGTCATGTTGTAATTTTGTAATAGTAGAATCTTTTCTCATCAATTCTTCAGACAAACTCTTAGTCTTTCTTCTCATATCTTTCAGTAATTTAACATTTTCGTCTTTTAATCTTATATTTTCTCGGTGGAGATGATTGTTTTCTTGGATGAGTTTAGCATTATCGCACTTGTACGGTTCGGCTTCGAGCATCAATGAGTCTCGTTGCAGCAAAGCTTCCTTCGACAAGTCCATGTAGTGCTGCAGGCTACGTGTGGTTTGTATAAGGTCCGCTAGTATACATTGCACTAACGGAACTCCGTCTACGGGCAACAAGCTATTGTAACCGAGTTCTTCGAGTTTGCGCTTCAAGTTGAAATATGCTTCACCCATCTTTGTCTCTTATTCCTTTACTATTACTACGAAATCATCTTCGTAATGGTGTTCAAAATAAGTAGATGTTGGTTTTCAGAATCAATTTTTCAAACCAATGTTTTGTTTGGGTTTTTTCGTCCGTCGACCGTTTTTCAAATTCAATTTGACGTTGACAGTTGATAGCACCTCACCTGACAGTGACTTGGTGACAATCACGGGTTTATGTACTGTAGGCAAAGCCTCTTCTTCCCATACAGCCTCATCTCGTTAGATGGTCGAAGGCCTCATCTGACATTATTTCAAAGATTTTTATGGATCAACTAGCTGCGCCCCGCGGTTTCACCCGCGTAAGTCCGATCTTTAAATTCTCACCGTTTAAACCTTCCCTGGACTACGACAAACACAACAAAAAAAGAATTGGCCAAATCGGTCCAGCCATTCTCGAGTTTTAGCCAGACTAACGAACAGCAATTGATTTTTATATTATAGATCAATTAAATTGCCCCACGGTTTCACCCGTGTAAGTAGTAATTCTTCTGTCTTTCTGTTTCTTCTTTTGACGTGACAACGTCTTATAAATTGGTTTGCCGGGTGACACTTCAAGAAACTGCGTTACGCTCCGCTGACGTTATGCGCTCACAATGAGAGCGAGTGAGAGGCACGCGGGCATGGTTAGCCCGCCTAAGAGCGAGAGAGACAGACATAAAAAGTGAAAGGCACGCGTCCCTTCCACTCGAGCACAGTTGTTGTCACGTAAAACTTTCGCCCGTATACCGACTTTACAGGGAACCAGTTTTTTTTGCCCACCTAGAGACCTAGCCTCAAGAAAAGACCCAGAAAGACCGCAAAACAATAAAAACAAAATAACGCACCCGATTTTGTTCGGCGAAAAATAGTTAACAGAAATGTTGCTATACACGCTGCGACAAAAGTGGCCTATACGTTGACACCTTGTGGTTGACACAATGCGCAAACTTCACGAAGCCCAAAAAGAAGAAAGAAACGTGACACTGACATTGACAACTGTGAATTTTGTCTACGTTTGTTGCGCTGTTGTCGTTTGTGATTTTTGGTGTTGTTTGGTGCAATTTTGTAAAATAAATTAATGATTTTATCTCAAGTAAAGCTATGAGAAGTAAGTAAAATTATAATCAAAATCCCTATTAATTTTTGCATACTCAGAAAAGTTAACTAGCTTATTACCTAATCGATAAAAAAACAAAATTCAAGATCGTGAATTTTTGTGATTTACAGACCATGAATCCTTACAAGGATATCGAAGACAATTCCTTCACCTATTCGCCTCATTTATCATACGAAGATATTGCTACCAAGTTGTTGAAGGATCATTATTTCTTGACCGCTCTGGAACTGCATACAGAGCTCGTTGAAAGTGGGAAGGAATTACCTCAACTTAGAGAGTTCTTTTCGAATCCAGGGAACTTTGAGCAACATGTATCGAGAGCTTCAGATTTTACTTCGATGCGTAAGTTTTTGTAACTTGAACTTCATGTTTCTATGTCTTGACAAAATGTTTAAACTAATTGCTCACTACTTTTTCATTTATCAAAAATAAAATATATTTCCATACATCTAATTTGCCTATCACAAAGTAAGTAGGTACTTACATTTCAATTAATTAGCATATTACAAGCTACAAATCTACTACTGTACTTGTATACGGGATGTTTTCCGCAATTAGACCCTTTTTAATTGTGTCCTTTTTTGCGTGAGTATGGAGTAGGCTTGCCCGGCACCTACTACCCACTCAGCTTAGTTGACCATGTCCAGAGGAAAGAACTTGTCAATACTTCTGGAGCCAAATAAGCGGTGGGTTTCATCACCTTGTTTTCCTTCATCATAAAAGCAATATCAATTAGTGCACATAAATTTTTCTTTAGAAAAATTATTAATTGTTGCACGGCCGGCCGGGATTTGAACCCATGACCTTTAGAATGAAAGCCAAGGTATCTACCACTAATGTACTACTGTAATTGTTTAAAGTATGAAAAATATTTTTGTGTCACTAATTATAATTAAAAATCCATATAATTTGTAGACCGTTCTCCAAGCCAAGCTACATTAGACTCTCTAGACACAGCCCGGTACTCTGAAGATGGCGGAGGTGATCGAGGAGGCAGTGGTGGAGATGTAGCGGTCCTCGAATTTGAACTTCGTAAGGCTCGTGAGACTATTAACTCATTGAGGGCCAATCTCACACAGTTTGCCGGTAAGTACAATTGACACTCAAAAGTCCACTAGTATCGTAACGTTTACAATCCTGTGCAGCACTATTTTAAACACATACAGGCACACTCCATAAAGTGTAATGGTCACGTTGGTTAGTGTAGCAGATGGTGGATTATACCACTCGGCCAACTTAAGACATTAGCTAACATGTTAAATAATAATCACAGTGAGTACTTTTAATTCAAGTATTTATGTTTGTGTGTAACGTCTAGTAAAAGAAGGTCTTAAGTTCAAAACTTGTTTATAGTATTATATAAATGTTCTTTTTTCTGAAATAAATGATTTATTATATTATTATTACTAGCTGCCCTACGCGGTTTCACCCGCGTAACTCCCGATCCCGTGGGAATATCGGGATGTAAGCTATCCTATCTCTCAAGTTGGATCGAACTGCACATGGTGTGCGAATTTTATTATAATCGGTTAAGTGGTTTAGGAGTCCATTGAGGACAAACATTGTGACACGAGATTTATATATATTAAGATATAAGTAAAGGGGCCTTCTAAGAATAAAATTAGATTAGCTACACCCGTCAAAAATGTGTCAATTCACGAACTTATTACTGCAGCATAATACTGAGCGTGTCCCTTACATGCATGCATAAGCTAATATGATTTATGTATATTAACTTTAGTGAAACACCATAATTCAAATGGTTTGTATTTTTAATAAATAAAAATAAATAAATATTTCAGGACATTCCACACATCGCCATCTAGCCCCAAGTAACTAGAGCTGTGTTATGGGTGCTAAACAACGGATATAGTACTTATATACTTTTCTTTTGTAAATATCACTACATAGTATAAAATAAAGTCACTTTTCGCCGTCCCTATGTCCCTTTGTATGCTTAGATTTTTAAAACTACGCAACGGATTTTGATGCGGTTTTTGAAGTAAAACTTCTTTATGCGCGACTAGGGAGTAACTCGTATTTTTTTTTTTATAGATAGAGTGATTCCAGAGGAAGGTTTATATGTATAATACATGCATAATATAGCCGTGCGAAGCCGGAACGGGGGTCGCTAGTATACTTATAATAGATAGAAATATGGTTATTTCTATATCCACAGACAAATATCTAAGCATAAATACTTGTCTGAGGCGGGAATCGAACCCTGTGTTTGGCAATCAGGCATGGTGGCCATTGTGCCAACTGGGTTGTTAATTTGTTACTTTATCCGATATCTTTCAGATGGTGAATCAACATTAGATAAAAGTACAAAAAATCTAACAAACGAACAATCATTAAAACCTCATGAGAAGAGGGCTTTAAACTTTCTCATAAATGAATACCTACTACTACAAGATTACAAGTTGACTTCCATTACATTCTCAGATGAAAATCCTGATCAGGTTTGTTAAAAATATTATTATTAACTAGGAGCGTTCCACGGTTTCACCCGCGTAACTCCCGTTCCCGTGGGTATATCGAGATAAAAAGTATGTCACTCCCAATGAACCAATGTATCCTCATACCAAGTTTTATGTAAATTGGTCCAGTAGTTTCTGAGCCTTTACAATTCAAACAAACAATCAAATATTTCATCTTTATAATATTAGTATAGATGGGAAAAAGGAAGATCATCCTCTAGTTAGCAGACCAATCAGACAAACTAGAGACATCAAGGCTCTCAATATCTTTCCAAGGACAACCACTATCAAAAGACCTGGCGTAAACGTACAAGAAGGCCCAACCCCAACTGAATTGCCAAGTGAGCAGGACAAAGGAAAAAAAGAAGATTAACACTCAATTTTAATAACTAATTAATAGGGGAACACATTATAATATATTTAGAACTTGCTGCGCCCTGAAGTTTATGTCCTGATTCTGTTGGAATATCAGAATAAAACAGACGGACAAGAAAGTGATCCTTTTTATAACTTTGAGGTACCTTTGAAACCCTTAAAGTATCTACATACCAAGTATTTCAAAAATAGCAAACACAAACTAAGCTACACTACTACATATTTTGTAAAAGTTTGCCTTACACAAATTTTTCATTAAACATTTGTATATAATATTCCAGGAGTTTGAAGACTGGGATGATGTGGGACTAAATATGCCTCGGCCAGCTGGTCTGGTTTCCTTATTCAGAGGTAAAGGGAACTCGATGGATGTCCCTAAAACTGATGCTTCCACTGAGATAAATCTAATGTTTGCCAGTAGCGAATGCCAGACGGAGTTTGAAGAAAATGTTTGTGTTAGTTGTCAGACTAATATAGATGCAGATACAGATTGGAGTCATGAGGTATGTAGAATTATACCTAGGTATATACCTAATAGTTGAGATCTTGACTGATTTTCACTAAGAAAAATCGCAAATGTTTATTAGAATTATAGAAACCCCTTCTAATTATATTTTTTTCCGAAAAAGTCTTATTTTAAACATATATACATTTTTCTTTAATAATTTTAAGTTGTCCTCCGAAACCGTCGGCCACCATACATTTTAATCTGTAACGTCACCTTTCCTTGCGCCTTGATCGCGATTTTGTTTTTTTCTCTAGGAAAATGGTAAATCGTGACGTCACACGAAGGCCAGTCATGGCTGCCCGCGTTTCGTTTCTTTTAGTCGGCAAACAATATTGCAAATTTATTTTGCGAAAATAAAATATTTACAAACATTTGAATGCAAAATAAATATTGTAAACCTATTAGCTTCCATTCACAGTCATTTAGCCAATTAGCTGTAGAAGTCCCAAAATATCAACACAAAGTAGCAAATGTCTATTCCCAATGCATATAGGATTTATCCTACCATCCTATTAATATTATAAATGTGATAGTTTTTTGTGTTAGTATGTGTGTATGTTTGTTACTCCTTTACGCTAAAACTACTGAACCAGTTACAAAGAAACTCGGCATGTAGATAGCTAGAAACCTGGATTAACATATAAACTACTTTTTATCCCCATATTCCCAGATTTATAATATTTAAGGTAAGCATCACTAGTAATAAGTTAGTAACTAGAATGTCAGCAAACTAGTAGACCTTGCAACAAAAAAAAAACGGAAGCGTCTGGGTTGGTACGAATTCGCATTTCGTACAAAGTATTCAGATTTAGCAATACGTACATTCTAAGTTATGAAATATTCTCAATTCTATAAAATCTTAAAACTTGTAAAGATTCGTCCAGATCGTTTGTAATCTAGGAATACTTACCAACGATCATACATACCTACTCACAAAGGAAAGCAAACTTTGCCAGGCTTGAGGCAAACCCAACCTTAACCACTAGCCTTATATGAATAAAATGTGTAAATTACAGTTCAATAACTTAAATAAGTGAATAAATAAAGTAAATTTTTCCTCTAAGAATTTACATAAAGATATGGATAACATATTGAATGAGTAAATATAACATACCTATGTACCTAACAGTTCATAATAATTTATGTTTGAGTTAATCATTACCCTATACATATACAATATTAGAAGCGCTCCGCGGTTTCACCCGTTTTACTTCCGATCCCGTGGGAATATCGGGATAAAAAGTAGCCTATATTGTTCTCAATGAATCGATGTATCCCTCATACCAAGTTTTATCAAAATCGGTAGTTTCGTAGTTTCGATACAAACAAAAAAGCAAATAAATCTTTCCTTTATAATACACTAGCGACCCGCCCCGGCTTCGCACGGCTGTAAATTATACATATAAACCTTCCTCTTTACTCTATATATTTAAAAACTGCTTCAAAATCCGTTGCGTAGTTTTAAAGATCTAAGCATACATAGGGACAGACAGAAAAAGCGACTTTGTTTTATACTTTGTAAAGATTAGTGAAGTTTCGTATCTATTTTTCAGATTTTAGTACAAGGAGAAGAAATAGCATTACTAAAACAGAAAGTAATAGCACTTGAAACTGAAAAACTTAACTTCCAAAAGCTATACGACGCTGCCATAGTCAGTCTAAATTCACTCACAAGTCCTACTTCTGAAATCAAAGATCTAGATCTCCATTTATCACACGAGAGACTGTTATCAACTGAAACTGTTGTCCAAAATCCACTGGATACAAAACCTATAACTTGTACAGCGTCTGAGAATCACTATGGCAGTGGAAATTCGACGCATAGCGTTACACCGGAGCAGTTTGAAATGATTGACAGTGAAAAAAATAGTGCTATGTAAGTGCCTTTGACTAAATATAGTAGTAACTAGCTTTTGAAAACTTCGTCAGAAAACAACATTCCTTCTCCCATAGTGGGGTTTGACCTAGAATTTTAATTATGTTCTTCACCTTTTAACTTAACATATTGACTGCTACCAGGGATGGCTAGGGGAACCAATGGCTTATTGTGCCTTCCTTAAAAATTTGAAACTTTCAGGCTTCGGTGGACTTAGTAATTTTTTGCAAATTAACCAATCTTATTGAACAAAATTAAACTTAAAAAGTGTGTAGTTAAATATTCAAATAACGCTAAAGAATTTTACAGGACGCCATCTAGCTCCACACTAAGCCAAGCTTCTACTGTGGCTCCTAGTTATCAATTACTAGCAATGCTGTGCGGTTTTACCTGCATAACTCCCAAACCCGTGGGAATATCGGGATAAAAAGTAAACTATGTTACTCCCAATAAATCAATGTATCCTCATACCTAATTTCATCAAAATCGGTCCAGTAGTTTCAGAGCCTATTCGTTACAAACAAAACAATCTTTTCTCTTTATAATATTACTAGCTGCGCCCCACGGTTTCACCCGCGTTAGTCCCGATCCAGTGAAAATATATGACGAAAAACGCTGAGCAATTTCACAGATGTCAAATTGACACAGTTTGACATCTGTTAAATGTCACTTCACATCTGTCACTTTGACGGCTGTCACTTTGACGGCTGTCACTTTGACGTCTGTCACTTTGACGTCTGTCACTTTGACATCTGTCACTTTGACGTCTGTCGAATGTCACTTTGACGTCTGTCGAATGTTACTTCGACGTCTGTCGAATGTCACTTCGACGTCTGTCGAATGTCACTTCGACGTCTGTCACTCTGACATCTGTCACTGTGACATCTGTCACTGTGACATCTGTCACTCTGACATCTGTCATTTTTTCGACATTTTTCGTTATATTTTAGACAATTCACACAATATCTTTATAAATTATAGCCTATGTTCTATTCTGATGTATAAGCTATATTATTGTAAAGTTTCATTAAAATCCATTCAGTAGTTTTTACGTTAAAGAGGAACAAACATCCATACATACAAACTTTCACGTTTATAATATTAGTAGGATAGTATAGACTAGCAGCGCTCTGCGGTTTCACCCGCGTAACTCTTGACCCCGTGGGAATATCGGAATAAAAAGCCGATGTTATTCCCAATTAATCAATGTATCCTCATACCAAACATCAGAATCGGTCCAGTAGTGTCGAAGCCTATACACAAACATAAAAACAAAAACAAAAATCCTCTTTATAATATACTAGCGACCCGCCCGCGCCCCGGCTTCGCACGGCTATATTATGCATGTATTATACATATAAACCTTCCTCTTGAATCACTCTATCTATTAAAAAAAACCGCATCAAAATCTGTTGCGTAGTTTTAAAGATTTAAGCATACAAAGGGATATAGGGACATAGGGACAGAGAAAGCGACTTTATTTTATACTATGTAGTGAAGTAGGTGTAGATATTGTTGTTGATTCATTATCAATATTTCAGTACTCAAAAAGAAAGTTCAACAATGAGTTCGTTTGAGCGTTCAGCTGATGTTTCACCGCAACATAGAGGCAGTGCCACAACTCTCGATGAAACGCTTAGTATCAATGACGGGGGTGATTGGACTAGAGTGCATCCCGAACATTACAGTTATGAGAATAAAGAAATGTGGATAGAATGGTCAGTATGTAACTTTAACTAAGATTAGCAAGGCGCTGAGCAACAGCAAAATAAGGTCTTTCGTCCGCAGTTTGATTAACATCTTAAAATTTGACCCACAATGTTTAGAAAGTTGCTTTCCCCTGGCGTTTATGAATAGTATCGTATTTCTAGCTCCTAACTTTCGTTTAAACTAATTTTCATCCAAAATGGCCCAGATTACTCAAATAAAACAACAGTTTTTCCAGATAAAAATTGCAGGACATTGCACTTTCCTTGTTTTGTGCCTTCAAGCCCCAAACTAAGGAAGTTTCGGAGTTTATTATTTTTACTTATTTACTTTTATAACATACATTCTAAAGTGTTTTTTTTTGTTTACAGTGAACTACCAAGTAGTCTGAAAGCGTCTTTAGTGAGCTGGTGTTGTGAAATGTTCAATGTAAATGAGCCATTATGTAACGATCTCTTGGCTGAGTTAGTAACAAACGATGAGACCATCACTATGAAGGTTCTAATTAATTTGGTTGCAGTTACTCTACCGAGGGTAAGGACCTTTTTAAATATAAACTATTCATTTACGAAAACATAAAAACTTACTTTCTATTTTATCTTATCTTCTTCTTTATTCTTTTTTTAATATCTTTCGCCATTTCAGTTATTATTTATTAGCTTTGCTTTATCTTTTATGTATATATGGAATAGTAGTGGCCCTAATTAACAACCTTGTGGAACTCCACGCTTCAAAGCACTTTCTATTGATAAAGTTTTTGGTGTCAACTTGTACATTTATTTACTTACATTAAATTCCTAAGCTTAAGCTTTATATAAAACAACAAATGCCCTGGTCTCATTATTTCTTTTATCATAAATCTAAATATTGTTACTATCGATCAATACTGTTATAACCACCTAACCTAGATAATTCCTAATAAGTCATCGCGTTTTGTGTTGCAATAGAACTGTGGGTCACTGCAATCTAAGCAGTAAGTAATTTTCATAATTTATTACTTGATTCTTTCTGGCAGACCGATCTAGACATTCATTGTGGGCACTTGGCTAACTTTTGTAAAATCATACTTTCAAATTCCATAAGTACAATTTCTAATTTTTTTAAACTTAATTCGACGTTTTATTTCAATATCTATAATTCATCCTTCAAGTCATCGAATTAGTTCTAGAACCACAAACACGCTCCTTAACAATACCCATACACGGTTAAAATCAGATACAAGATACATCTAAAACTGCTAGTAACTACATAAAATATAAAAAGTGTGAAGGTATGTTTTTTAGTTTCATAATCTTATATAGACTTTGAAGAAAAAAACTATCCAAGCCTATTGACGGTCTGAGTTTTATCTCGGTGTGAAGTTACGCGACCAAAACTGCGGCTAAAAGCCAGTGTTTTAAAACTAAACCAGCTGTTACCCGCGACTTCGACGCGTGATAGTTTTGTTTTGAATACTAATCTTTAATCACTCTATCTATTAAAAAAACCGCATCAAAATCCGTTGCATAGTTTTAAAGATCTAAGCATACATAGAGACAAAAGCAGGAAGCGATTTTGTTTTTATACTATGTAGTGATGATCTTCCTCTTGAATCACTTGATCTATTAAAAAATCGCATCAAATCCGTTGCGTAGTTTTATAAATCTAAGCATTCATAGAGACAGAAGCAGGAAGCGACTTTGTTTTATACTATGTAGTGATAACCCTAAAAATGGCAAATAGGCGCTCAGACGTCCGAAAAAACAGCTCGACAGCAAATACAAACTAAAAAAGTGATCTTATAAGGGTTCCTTTTTTACCTTTTGAGGATCCCTAAACACGTAGCTAAACTAGTGTATAATATTCCAGATATTGCCACACACGTTAGTAGGACGTCGTATTGAAGGTGTTGCGGCTCTAGCTGCCGGCGCCGCGCTGTCCCCGCCGGGTGATCCGCGTCGAGCTGCGGCTATACAAACATTACTTACACTTGTTAAGAAACCAGACCCGAGCGAAACTAGGGTCATTTGTGAAGGTGAGAGTTCATTTATGGCTAGAAGCAGCGAACAGAAGGCCAATTCTCGTAAATAACATTGTTTAAATTACATTTTAATATCATCCCGATTGCATTTCGATTGCAAAAGATACCTTCAAAGTCAGTTTTTTTTTCACAAAAGCTAACTTTGAGGGTGTTTTTAGCTACTTTGAGGGTATTATTTGTGATCGAAATGCAATCGAAATGATGATTGAAATCTAATTTAAACAATGTAATTTACGAGAATTGGCCTTCAGAGCATATATCTATATCATTTACTGTTCAGGTTTTGCCATTTACAAAAAAAGGAAAAAATAGATGTTGTCCGATTCTCTGACCTAACTATATGCACAAAAAACTTCATACAAAGCGGTTCAGCCGTTTAGGTGGAGATTGGTAACTAACACCGCGACACGTGCAAAGATTTGATTGATTGTTTGAATTGAATAGGTTTTGAAACTACTGGACCGATTTTGATGAAACTTGGTATGAAGATACATTGATTCATTGGGAGTACCATAAGCTACTTTTATCCCGATATTCCCACGGGATCGGGACTTAAACGGATGAAACCGCGAAGTCATGCTAGTAGGCTTATATTTCTCAATAAAGATAGATATTGACGTGACAACGTTTTATAAATTGGTTTGCCGGGTGACACTTCAAGAAACTGCGTTACGCTCCGCTGACGTTATGCGCTCACAATGAGAGCGAGTGAGAGGCACGCGGGCATGGTTAGCCCGCCTAAGAGCGAGAGAGACAGACATAAAAAGTGAAAGGCACGCGTCCCTTCCACTCGAGCACAGTTGTTGTCACGTAAAACTTTCGCCCGTATACCGACTTTACAGGCAACCAGTTTTTTTTGATTTAGATTTGACTCAGTTAGGTATTTAAAATGGAATATTTAGGAAAATAATTTTGTTATTTTTTTTAATTGTATTTTTTTTTTCAGCAACATGTTTATTAGTGAAATGGGGAGCAGGCGACGAAATACTATCTTCAGTGGCAGAACTACTCGCCTCACGATCAACAGAACGTAGAATACTTGCGTCGCAAATATGCGTCGCAATCGCACCATATTTACCTATAGAATTATCCACGTCTCTACTACTGAGTCTTGTGTCTATGATGTGTGAATCGAACGAGGCTGAAATAAGGAATCTAGGGTTGAAGGCTGCCTGTGTTATATGTCCTGTGGCCGAACACAAGTACGCGCAGTTGGAGAATCTCATGTTCCAATTCTTGAAAGATCCAGCGGAGAAATGTGTTAGGGATACTGTTAATATATTTGTACCGGTGCTGGCTAGAAGTGCTTTATTGGCAGGTAAATTTATATAAATAATACGCGTTATAATAAATAAATAAATATTGCAGGACATTCCACACATCGCCATCTAGTAACTGGACTTGCTAGACAACGGATATACTACTTATAAACTTTTCTTTTGTAAATATATACTTATAATACGTAGAAACAACCAGACCACAGACAGATATCTAAGCATAAATACTTGTCTGAGGCGGTAATCGAACCCGCAACCCTGTGTTTGGCAGTCCGACATGGTGACCATTGTGCCAACTGGGTCGTTATGCATAATGGTTAGCTGATTAATGGACATGGTCGACTGAGCTCAGAGGGTAGTATGGGAGGTGGGCAAGCGTACTCCATCCTCACGCAAAAAGGACTGGAAGAGGTCTAGTTGCGGAAAACAGTTACAAATCGCTTCTAATTAGTGAAAAAATATATCTTAAAGTTCTGTAATTATTTATTATAACGCCATCTGTGAGACTCATTTTCAAAAGTTTGTAGATGTCATTAGATTTGTAACAGATAGCGTAACTAAAATGCACATAAGCCAAGAACCATTTAAAACTTTTGCATATGTTATAGTTAGGGAGGCGAATAGGGGAATTTTCGGTAATACTCGAGCGTGGCAGTTTAAGATATGAGAGATACCTTAGACCTAATAGAACAACCTTGTAAAGTATTTAGCTCTATATGTAGTGACGCGCGCCTAGGATAGACGATCAGATTAGTAAAAAAAAATCGATAGTCTGAAATACTCGAGCGCGTCAGATTAAGATATTGGGGGTTGATTTTAGTGTTTTAAGACTAAATTTGACTAATCTGACTATAAGTCCTTGACGCCGCAGAGTTATAGGGTCGCGAACTTGTAAAAAAAAACGTTAATCCGGCGTTCTCGAGCGCGATTTTTTTTATTTTAATATAATCTAAAACTTACTAAAAATACAAAATCTGCCGGTTTCCGCATGACCGGAAGTGTGGAGGAGCCATTTCGTCTTCCGAAAAACGCGTTGTCTATATTTATTTTATTTATTTATTTATTTTATTATCTTAGGAACACCCACAGCTAATACTACAAACTAGAAACAAAAATATAAATCAGATAGCCAATAACGGGTATCCACAACTAGAACTAAATTGAGGTTAAAAAGCAGTTATTACACGATATCAGAACCTGAATAAAGATCTATATATTAGTTAAAGAGAATCACATGTCTTCAATTACAAAACATAACTATTTATGATGTATGATGCTCCTCAGCCTTAATAAACATAACAACATACATAACAAATAAAGTAGGTAACTTATTCGTCACCAGTGAAAAATTGTTTGCTCAAAAGCGCTCTTGCCGATCTAACACTACTGTAAAAGAGATCAAGTTCGCTATCAGGATGCTTAGTAAGTGCATTGTATTTATCACTCGCTCGACACAAGTATTATTAATTTATATTAAAATATCTCTATATATATAAAATTCTCGTGTCACGGGGTTCGAACTTGAACTCCTCCGAAACGGCTGAGAATCGGCCAACATCTAATTTTTTTTTTGTAAATAGCAAAACAACGTTTGCCGGGACAGCTAGTATATATATATATGTTTTTGGCCCCCTACCGTAGACCTATGTGCCCTCAGTATGACGCCGATTGAAGAGAGAGAAATGACCCGACGGTATATTTCTCGAATGTGCTGGAAAGGTGAAAGAAAGGAAAAAAAAGAAACCAAAAAACCTTTTTCGGTCAGATTAAGAGAACCCACCAACATTTTTGTCAGATTAAGAAAATATGCTTTCAGGATACCGAGATAAACCTCCCCTATGAAAATCTGACGCGCTCGAGTATTTCAATAAAACTATTTTTTATTGCATTTTCAAAAATTCATCGTAACTTATCGTCACGCCGAAATCGTCAGTTTTTTTAAAGGGAGCTTCCTTGGGGCCTACTTAACACCCCTTCCGAAAATCTGACGCGCGCGAGTAAATTTTTTTTTTGCATTTTTGACTACTTTATATGCCTACCCCCACCACGCAAACCGGCAGATTTGTATACCGTTGTTATCAGAGGCACTTGGGGCATACGTAGTATGAATATCTGACGCGCTCGAGAATGCCCAAGTAACTGTTTTTTTTAACATTTTTGAAAAACCGTACACGCCAAACCCACCGCTAAAATGGTTTTTACCATACGAGCTTTTCTTTTCGAAATTATTTTATCTTTCGATTTTGATAGGTCTTGACGGCGCCGTTGAATTACGCCATTTAGCTACCTCGCCTCCCTAACTATTAGAGTACCACGCTATTTTATATGGTGTTTGTCAAATTCTGGTAATTAATTATATTAGTCAATGCAAATAAGTTACTAGTTACACCTGTTTGCTGGACGAACTAAACGAGGCCAATGATGCTGCCGTAGCTGTGGCGCAATATTGGTCAGACAGAATTTAAAGGCGAATTTAAAGTTGTACAGTATGCGTCATAAGAAAACTAGCAGGCCGCTACTATGATGAACCAGTATTGGACATACGACGTTCTTCCAATAGACTTGACATTCAAACATAAATACTTGAATTATTAATACTTAGTGTGATTATTATTTTCAACGTGTTAGGATGAAGTTGTATATTACTGGTTACTTGATTCGTCTAAATGGGTAGTTTTGGTTCTTATATTACTTGAGTTGTAAGCGGTGACTCACGGCATGGTATTGTGTAGTTACACTGTATGGAGTGCGTCTGTGTGTGTTTAAAATAGTGCTGCACAGGATTATAAACATTACGCTGGTAGTGTAATTTTAAACGTGTATTGTACATTGTTTCAGGAAAGTTCACAACGGATTTATTCAATCGAATACTCAACAACATACACAAATCAAGCGTCGAAAACGAATGGAAAACCGTCATATTATACCTAAATGTAATAAAGAGCTTAGTGTTAGCCCAACTAGCTTACGTAATAAATGTACAAATCATAAAGGAGGTGACAATGAATGACTGTGATATGGATATGGTTATACAAGAGATACCATTAAGTGAACAAGATAGTTTTATAGATTTACAATGCTATGTTAGTAAGAATTGTAGAGTGGTTCACGATGCGAAGTTGATGTTCGTAGCGATGAATAGTATAGTTAGAGCGAAACCAGATGTGAGATGGACGGAGTTGACATGGTTTATAGATGTGTGAGTAATACTTGCTGCTTATTCAATTCAATTCATTTATTTCAGACTTTTACATCCATAGTGTTGTTAGTATGACTTATAAACTAGAAGTTAGTAAAAAAAAATATTTAAAAATTAACTATAAATATCTACCTATTTATCACTACATAGTATAAAATAAAGTCGCTTTCTCTGTCCCTATGTCCCTTTGTATGCTTAAATCTTTAAAACTACGCAACGGATTTTGATGCGGTTTTTTTAATAGATAGAGTGATTCAAGAGGAAGGTTTATATGTATAACTAGCTGTCCCGGGCAAACGTTGTTTTGCCATATAAAAAAAAACTAAATCAAAATCGGTTCAGCCGTTCGGGAAGCTACGATGCCACAGACAGACACACACACAGACACGTCAAACTTATAACACCCCGTCGTTTTTGCGTCGGGGGTTAAAATCATACAAATCGGTTCAGCCGTTTAGGTGTAGTTTGGCAACTAACACCGCGACACGATTGACATCAATATTTATACGTCACTCAATTGTTTTGCCTTCCCGGCACCTCTCCATTAAAACTTGAACTTTATGTTATGGTATTAAAGTTCTTATTGACTTGTATTATTACGAATCGTTTGTATGGTATGGAGTATAGAAAAGTATTGTTTTTAGACATTTTCAGGCAATTTTTTAAATTTTTCTCTCCGTAAGAACCATCCTCGTAACTTATGGAATATTCTAAAAAAAGAATTGGCCAAATTGGTCCAGGCGTTGTTGAGTTATGCGCTTACCAACACATTTTGCGATTCATTTTTATATTATAGAATACATGCATAATATAGCCGTGCGAAGCCGGGGCGGGTCGCTAGTTGCTTATAAATAACTAGCAGCGCTTTGCGGTTTCACTCGCGTAACTCCCGATCCCGTGAGGATATCAGGATAAAACGTAGCCTATGTTATTCCCAATGACTCAATGTATCCTCATACCAAGTTTCATCAAAATCCAGCCAGTAGTTTCGGAGCCTATTCAAACATAAACATAATTATTTTATTTTACATTTGTAACTCCTTATTTGTTTATGGTTTTATTAAATTTTTAAAATATTTTTTTTTTTTTTTTTTTTTTTTTTTTTAAATTTTATTTAAAAAATTTAATAAAACCATAAACAAATAAGGAGTTACAAATGTAAAATAAAATAATTCCTTTTTTACCTTTTGAGGTACGGAACCCTAAAAAGAAAAAAAACCTTTTCAAAATCCTTTCTTATCGGATGTCTACTTTGTAATATAGCTATTTGTATGCTTCAATTTAGTCTGATCCGTCCATGGATGGGTTTGATTGATCTATCCGTTACATGAGTCAGTCACGACTTTAAATTCCATATTGATACATTTCTTGTTTTAAATTGTGTAATTCTAGGAAGAACCTTTTTTTGATGTGCAAGTATTAGAGAATAAAATTCAAATTAAAATATTTAAATTATTTAAATTCTTAGTCCTGACATGAGGTTTTTCCGCTTTACTTATTGAAATGCAAGATCCTTAACCAGCATATTTATATTTCAGGATAAAACAATTATTAGAAATAGCAACACTAAGCAAGGCGTTAAATCACACAGCCGTCTATGAACATTTAATATCATTATTTACGTGTTACGTAAACAATTTTAGTGTTAATTTCACCATTAATGTATTGAAGCCGATATTTTTGGGAATAATAACGGAATTGGAACAAAAAATGGAGAAACTGCATACTGTAAATGTTGATAGTACGGCCGTGGTGGGAGTTTATTTAGTGACTGTGTTGCCAGCTTTAGAAGATAGCACGCAACATGGAGAGTTTTTGCAAAAGTAAGTTTTAATCCCCTTTTAAGCTATTAACAGGCATAGACAAGCAAAACCTTATTTATTACTTAACTTAAAGCTTTCATGGGACTTACACCAATTATAAATATACAGAACTACTTTTTTGTTTGCGGGCATGGAACCTGCAACCTTAAACCCAAAAAATATATAAAATGAAATTAAAATAAAAAAAATGGTTAAGTAACAAAATGTACTTAAACGCCCGCCGCGTTGGCTTGAAGTTGTTTGCGCTGTAATTATTACATCTTCCATGTGCAGCAGTTGTCAAAAACGGCTGATTATTATTATTTTCTCTCTAATAATGAAATGAATTCCAGATGGGTATTATACAGTAGTATCCGAGGTCTTCCTGTCAAAATATTCTCCGTACCTTTGAAATGGATATCGGAACACAAGCCAGACTCTTTAGACTTCTATCTACAACATTTAAGAGAATGTAAGTACTTTGCTTCACTAGCTAATCCATTCGACTTCACCACTACGCCACGAGGTCAAGTTACATCGCAAACAAGTGTCTAGTGCTGACTTACGCGCTTAAAATAATTAATGTTCAATTTATGTCTTCAAATCACCATGGTACATCTTAGATCGCATCGTCCTTGTAAACAATAAGAAAATCTTGACGAAAATATTATATAGTATACTAGCGACCCGCCCCGGCCTCGCACGGGTATATTAAGCATGTATTATACATATAAACCTTCCTCTTAAATCACTATCTATTAAAAAAACCGCATCAAAATCCGTTCCGTAGTTTTAAAGATTTAAGCATACATAGGGATATAGGGACATAAGGACAGAGAAAGCGACTTTGTTTTATACTATGTAGTGATAGTGATACTTATACTTTTACTAGCTACGCCCCGCGATTTCACCCGCGTAACTCCCAATACCGTTGGAATATCGGGATAAGAAATGGCCTGTGTTAATCCAACTTTCATCGCAATCGGTCCAGTACAGCAACTTTTACATCTATACTTCACTATCACTACATAGTATAAAACAAAGTCGCTTTCTCTGTCCCTATTTCCCTTTGACCGCTTAAATCTTTAAAACTAAGCAACGGATTTTGATGCGGTTTTTTTAATAGATAGTGATTCAAGAGGAAGGTATATATATAATACATGCATAATATAGCCGTGCGAAGCCGGGGCGGGTCGCTAGTATATTATAAATCTGATGAGTTTATTTGTTTGAACGCGCTAATCTCAGGAACTACTGGTTCGAATTGTTTTTTTTTTTGTGTTGGATAGTCCATTTATCAAGGAAGGCTTTACGCTTTTTTTCGCCGATATTCCCACGGGATCGGGAGTTACGCGGGTGAAACCGCGGAGCGCTGCTAGTTTATAATATTAGTAGGATATTTAAACAAACATGTATTTTATACACTACTGAACGGTTTTAAAACAGGATATTTACCGTGGTTAAAATCCCGTAAATAACTCGTGTGTGGTTTTCTCGTCTTTAATAACATTTGTACTATTATATTATCAGTTGCAGCAAGCAGTTGTGAAAGTTCAAGCGGTAGTTCGATCAGAATTTACATCGCTAATTTGATAACGGAATTACTGAATGTAACTGAGATAGCTGAGAAATGTATAGAGAGACAACTGTTGCCCGCTGCGATGGCGCTCTTGCATGATGACGATATGTAAGTTTAATTAAGTGCTTCCCATATATGCCCAGGGAAACTATATCGACCCCAAAGTACTATTTCTCTTTTTTCTTCTTGACTCTTTTTTATTGCTTAAGTTACTTAAAAATTAAAAACTATTTTTGTCTACGATTTCCGTGATTTATTGATATTTTTAAGGAGTCAAGAGGGGTCTATTGTCAAATGGGTTTACTGTCGCTGATGTAGCGCTTAAGCCCATTTTAAAATAACCTTATACATTAAACTAAAATACTAAAACTAAACATTACTAAAGCACTACATCAGCGAACAGTAAACCCATTTGACAATAGACCCCTCTTGACTCCTTAAAAATATCAATAAATCACGCAAATCGTAGACAAAAATAGTTCTGGGCATATATGGGCTAATAAGTATACGTAAGTACAGTCGATAACAAAAGTAGAGACCCACCATAGAGTTAATTATTGGTATTATAAGAATGTTTTTAACTCAAATAGGGCTTTAAAGTCCTGCTTGAGTTTGAAGACTCTAATCATAAAAAATAACTAAAATAAACCTATTAATAACTAAAATAATAGCAATTGAGTCTCCACTTATATTGCCTAACTCATTCGCGGAGATCCCATTCACATTTAGCGCTGCAGCATCTTTATTTTGTTACAGCTATTTTGCTGAGGCAGAATGTGGGCATAGCCTTTCAGGAAGTTTTCTTGTTATATTTCCTTCTGTATCTTTTAAAGGATTCTAATTTGACCACAAGCATAACAATTGACGGTTGATTCCATAAACAAAACTTACACTTAAGGCGATAGTTACAAAGCAAAGCATAGAGCAGGATGTAAGACATCATCAGTATAAACTAAAGAATGATATAATTATTATTTATTTTACTTGTAAGGAAAGTCTACAGCTAAGTTTAACGCAAGCCAATTACAGACAATCACAAATAGAAACATACTAAAAATATTAATTAAATATAAAAATATTTCAGTACAGTCCGCGAAGTGGCCATAACAACATGGGGCACAGTGACACGGTCCTGCCTTATAAGATCCTTGCCCTGCGAGGAACAATGCTGGCCACCGTTAGAGGACCTCGTAACCGGTCCAAGGACCTTGAGCGGGAAGGAAGCGGCTAGAGTTGCAGAGGCTCTCGCTTTACTGGTCTTACCTACTGCTGACAACCATGCTGTCTCAGATAAAGGTAAATTGATCTAACTACTTTTTGCAGGTTTGATTCATACCGCGTATGAACAGAATAGTATCTTGGTATATAGCTTTGCCAAATGTCCTGCATTAATTTGGAACATTATCTGACTACATTTTAACCGATCGTAACAGACAAACGGAATTGCTTAAGAATCTATAACTCGCATTGCAGATGTCTCCCAGAAAGCTGAAACTTAAAGAATAACTGTAGTGTAAGTGCAGTGAAACCGATTGATCCCATCAGGGATTATTTGAGTTTCTATATAAATTACTAGCTGCCCCGGCAAACGTTGTTTTGCCATTTAAAAAAAAATATTGGTGTTCGATTCTCAGACCTAACGAATATAAAAACAAACAAAATATTTCATACAAATCGGTTCAGCCGTTTAGGCGGAGATTGGTAACTAACACCGCGACACGAGAATATACCTAGAATAGGGATTGTATTACAATAGCCCTAGACTGTGATAAATGAAAGGAAGCCCAAGGTCTTCCTTTCATTACATTGTCCCATTGCAGGGTTTGCCCTACAATTAAGGCTCTCAATAAATGAAATCTATATATATCTATGTGTATAAAATAGAAATATACTTACCTATCCATAAATCTCTGAAACTATAAGAACTACGAGTCTGAAACTGATGGTTTCTTTTAGTACGTAGTTAGATAGGACTAAGAAAGGGTTTTTTTGGAAAATTCGACCTTTAAAGACGTAAAAATGGTCGATATAGTTCATATTTTTTAATAACTAGTAAGTCTGTTCTGTGTTTGTAGGAAAAAATAATGCAGGTAACACCGCGGTGCGCAGCTAGTAACTATATGCATTATTTAATCGTTGTTTACAGCTGTATCGCTGCTGTGCGCGCTCTGTCACCGCGGTCCGACGTCGTCTGCGACAGCGGGAGGGGGCGCTGCGCCGGAGTGGGTCGCGGCACTGACGCCCGGCCTGCAGCTCGCCGCACACCACGCCACGCACCATCCCGACTTGTTGCCCGCACTTAGGTTACTATATACATATTATCAAATTACATAATTACAGATCCACCGTAGACTTCTAAATTATTATATTTGGAATGTTATAGTGTTTGTCTAATAAATTCATGAATTGAAAAACTTTAAACTTCAACTGAAGCAGGAGCTTAGAATCTTGCTTGAGTTGAAAACATTCTAATAATAGCAGTATTGGAGCTCTACAACGGTCTAAGGTGGGTCTGCAATTTTCTTGCCTGATCATACCTAAAATTTATACACCTGCTCGTAGACTTTGGTTGGTTTCGAGTATGACCTCTCGCACCTTTGTTTGTTACGTGTAAAGGTACGTTTGCTACCTATACCCAAAAACTAATGAAGCGATAAGTGACGATAAAGGCCTATCCGCACAGCTCAGTGACGACACAGTGCCGTACCGTGATTTTCCATCAGTGTCAGTGAAAAATGATATTGTTTCATGCTTTTTGTACTAGAGTATCCGTACTGGTCAGTGACAGTTATGTTCAGTGCTGTCAGTGCTGCTCCGACGTTGCTCCGACGCTCGCCGTGATCCGGCGTGAATTTGTAGCGGACAATAATTTGCCTGACACGGTCGCAGTGTTTCAAGATGGCCGACGAAAAGTAAATTGAATTGGTCCGTGTATTGCCAGTATTTATCTCGGTTTTTTTGACGATCGACCCCTAGGTATATTCATTTTCTTATAACCGCAGTCAAAATATCGGAAATTTTGCGGTTGTTATCTTTGCTCGCTCTGTTTTTTTTAATGGACTCGCGCACGAAAGTTATGGTAGCCCTAGCGATAGAGTACTAAAAATCACTGCCCCGTGTCGGTACTGTCACTGACATCTACGAATAGCACATCACCGCACGGTACGGTACGGAACTGCGGATAGGCCGTAAAACTAGGTATGTAGATAGATTACAATTAAAATTGGTATTTATTCTTGGGAGAAATATATTATAGGCTACTCCAATCGACGGTAGCGTCTACATCTACACTTATATTTTAAAGAGTAAACATTTTTTGATTATGACGAATAGGTTCTGAAACTACTAAACCGATGTTGATGAAAATCGGTATCATTATGAATGGATTCATTCATACTTTTTATACCGGTATTCTGCGCTGCATGTATTTGATAAACTTCTCAATAGTACGATTTGAACGCGTTAAATCCCCACAGGAAAGTAGAAGAGATAATCCAAGCGTCGCAGTTAACACAATACAAGCCTGCAATCGACACGATGCTGCACAACCTGGGTGGAGCTGGTGGTAGCCAACAGGCGGAGGCTCCACCGAGACCCACCAACCTGCAGACCGCGCAGGAGGTAGGCAGGCGAGTCACGCAGATCTTCCACCATTCCAAAACTAATATGCATTTACAGAATATATTTAAAAAGAAAACGTAGGTGTTTTTTAAATATAACTACATTGATGGTTCACCTCTTGACCTGCCCCTCCAATCGTAATAGCTGTACATTGGCTGACCTGATGTCAGCTAATAACAACGCCAGGGACCTGGCAGCTCACTGGAGTGGGCGGATCTGACCCTGCCTTATCAATTCCCCCCTTTCATTTGTGCTATCGATACGAAGAAGATGGGGTTTTAACAAATAGCGGGAAGGTGCGTAAAATACCTGTCAAGCTGAACTGTTTGCTGTTTGTCAATGAGGGGTAGTTTCAGATACCTCAAATATAGTGTTAGGACCAGCGCAAACCGGTGGATAGTAGGGCAACGACATTTCCGTCATGCCGGACTGCCAAACACGGGGTTGCGGGTTCGATTCCCGCCTCAGACAAGTATTTATGATTAGATATTTGTCTGTGGTCTGGTTGTTTCTATGTATTATAAGTATATTACAAAAGAAAAGTATATTAGAAGTATATCCGTTGTCTAGCACCCATAACACAAGTCTAGTTACTTAGCTTGGGGCTAGATAGCGATGTGTGGAATGTCGTGCAATATTTATTTATTTATTTATTTTATTAAGGGCCCTCTCTATATAAAAGAGAAAAAGACTCAAAATTTCTGAAACTACAAGAGATGCGAATCTGAAACTTCGCATGATAGGATTTTAGGACGTAGACGAGCACAAAGAAAGAATTTTTGAAAAATCGATCTCTAAATGGGTCAAAAAGGGGCTGATGAAGTTTGTAGTTCATAGTAACTTTTATAGGTACAGGGTGTCCCGTAATGAATGGCCAAGCGGGCACCTACGGATAGAGGACACTGTGCTGGATCAGAAAAACGAAAGTTATGTTCTATGAAAGTCTCTCGGTTTCCGAGATATCCGCCATTTTAATTTTTTTTTTAATTTCACTCCGTTCTCTATGTTATGTGATGCCAAAACTGCAAATGAAGGAATTATCCCAATCTGTTTTTTGGATAGTATTCCACGATAAATGTGCAATGCAAACAATATTTTTTATGACGCATTGAAAGTTTTAAAAAAAACTAAGATTTAACTCAAACTTCATGGTTTTGAACTTTAATCTTTCCCGGTGTAAAAAATATATGGTCACCCTAGTGCCAAATGAAAAAAAAAACTTGCCTATTTCACTAAGATTCTGAAATGGTATAATATGTGGAAATTTTTGATGATTCATGAATTTATACTGATACGTACGAATTTACCTTGGCAAAAAATGCCGTGTCCACCGGTGTGCGCTGGCCTTAATTATTAGCTCATCTTCGCAGGTTTAATCCAATCTGTTCCCCTTTTTTATTACATCACAATTTATAGATAGATCAAATCTTCCTAATCCGCCAAATAAACGTTTATTTTACCCGACCGCGCACCGCAACGGAGGGTTTTTGTGTTATTTACTCAGTATTCAATTAAATTTTTTATGATATTAATCTGTCGTTTTGAATATTAATTTATTTTCGTTTATAAGAATTTTAATTATTAACGCTGAAGTGTATTTTATGAATTAATGTTTTTTTAAATTTTATTAATTTGCTTTTTTATGCAGCTCAAAACGCTTCCGTACTTATAGAATACGAATTTAATGTTAAATGCTAGTTTAGACGACGGACTTTTGTTCGCTGCGCTGTGTACAGTCACATTACCAATTAACTGAACCCCACGTGACCCAGAGCTAACTAGCAAAACTGTAAAAAAAATATAGTATTTAGCAATTTTGTTATTTTTTTATGTTGTATTTTGTATTATAAAGTATATTGTTTCAAAAATAACAGAATCGGGTATCATTACTTTACAGCCTTACAGATTTGCGAGTGAGCTTTAGGTCACGTGGGGTTCAGCTAATTGGTAATATGACTGTAAAGAATACGTAAGAGTAATTTTTTAGCGTTTTTAGCGGACAAAAGTTCATCGTCTGCACCATATTTATATTTTAAGTGTAGATATCTATTTGATGTTTAATGAAATCGCATTTAAGGACCACTTTTAGTAAAATCTCGATTTTCATTACATACCTATAGACTTTTTTGACACAATTTTTAAAATCGATTATTGCTTTCTGTCAAAAATGTATTAACTAATTGACTTGCTTGAGATTGTGATTAAACATATTTAACTTAAGATAACTGCATTTAACGGTTAATCTAAAATTCTATTTCAATTACCACAAAGTTGATATTATTAAATCAGTGTGATTTTTTGTTCTACGAAATAACTTAAATCTAGTTTTAGTAAAATCGAGATTTAGTTATATTACTGCAAGAGGCCCTTAATAATATGACTGGTATTTCGCACTAAAATTATTAATATTGTGTTGTGTTAATAATAATTGAACAATTTAATGTACTTAATGAATACGTGTCTTAAAGTAACGAGTGAACAGATATCTTCTAGATAAGCGTGCTAGATCTTAGACAGCATCGTCACCTTCAGGCAGGTGTGATTGTGGTCAAACGCTGACTTATTACTTGTAAAAAAAACTTTGAAAAAACTTCCAATATAATTATGTTAGTAAAATTTACATTCCTTGTTTATTCAAATTAATGTTAAAATCTTCCTAATTTTATGTTAGAACTTAGAATTAGTACAAAATAGGTGCAATAAATTATTAATTTGACATATTCATTTTGAGTGGTGTCCGACAGAAACATAATTTACAGCCGAAACCGATTCGGTTTTGGTTACAGTTTCAAATTTTTTGCCACTGATTGCGCCCACGTTTTATAATTTGCGAAATAAAAAGTAACCAACCAAGCTATCTAAATCTTCTTCTGCCTGCGCTTGTCCCAATTAATTTGGGCTCGGCGCAGTACGTCTTCCATACTCCAATAATAGCCATCATCTCATCGTTCACATGTCGCCCTTTTACTCTCTATCCTTATTATCTAAATAGCAAATTAAATTGGAATCTGTTCAGCAGGGTTCGGGGATATATCTCAATGTATATATATCATGATATATATCCATTATATATCGGATATATATCCAGTGGTTTTTTGTGATATATATCAATACAAAAATTGTTTAAATATTTGATAAAAATAAGTCAATTTTTACAGTTTTCTACTGTAGTTCTCCATCCTAAATGTAGATGGCGTTAGAGTAAAGTTAAAACATACTCCCTAATAGTAAGTTTAGGTATTAACGTTTAAAGTTTAGGTATTATGAGTATTAGTGTAGGTATTCAGAAAATTAATGAAGCCATTGAATGATTGGAATTTATAAGATTTTATCTTTTCGAGTTAATTTTACCTGCTGTAGTTTATGATTTTAATGGATTTTTCTGATTTATAAGAAGATTTTATGATTTTTAGTTAAATTTCATTTTATTTATTGTTTTTTTTAAATAATTTATTATGTTTATAAAACATAGGCATGCAAACAGTATACTTATATAATACAACAAAATAACAATATGGCTGTCATACAAAATGGATAAATATCATGTAAATATCACATTTTTTATATATATCGGATATATATCAAAAAAATCCGATATTTTGATATTTATTATAAATATCGGATATTTTCGAACCCTGCTGTTCAGTCAACCATACACAAGAAGAAACAATCTCAATACAACAACACTTTTTGCAAGTAAACTCTGCTGACTTTATCAATTTTTAGCCGAAATTGGAAACTGTGGCCGATACTGAAACTTCGGCCGGACACTAACTTTGAGTAAAATATAGGACACGTTTATATAGGTATGTCATTAATTAACCTAGGCCCATCATCCACGGAGCGATTTAACTGCAACGAAACAGATCTTCAACTAGTTTGCAACTGCAGTTGTAATTTGTTCGCAACGCGATCAGTATGATGCAACCAAAACTTCTCAAAAAACCAGACCTCATCAACGCGATATACAAAGTACATTAAAGTTACCTATATTTCTTCTATAATCACTTATAACTTGTAATATTCTTGGCTTGACTAAACAAACGTAGATACTTTTAAATTTCGTAATAAAATATGTAATTCTAATGAAAAAGTATAAGGTTATAATTATATGGTACCTATTCGAGCATTTTCTGCAACCGGCATGTCGAATTGTGTGCACCCAGTGTTGCAACTATTCTTCAAATATTTGTGATTGGTTGCGTTAAGTATACAGACTGCGCCATTAAAATATTATAGCGTACAACTGAAAAGTAATTAAGTAGAGTCTGCAACTGGTTGCATTTCAATCGCTCCGTATATAATAGAGCTGGTAACGCAGATGACAAACATGGTCCGCTTCCTCCTTTTTTGAAGTCGGTCACTCCTTATTAGCCGGTGGTAATGCATAGCTTACATAAGAGTTTGTATGGCGTAGCTGCCATTTTGGACAAACTCAAAACGGAATGCCGAATTCGGACTAAAGTTTGTCGTCTGGGTTACCTCTTTGTTTTAGAACGTGCCTAAAAATCAATTAAGTCGAATTTCCTTGCAACTATTTAAATGAAATCGTGATTTATTATGATCATTTTTCTTAATTTAGGCCAAATGCAGACGATAGACTTATATTCCTATTGCATTAAGAGGAAAGGGTACTGACGCTCTCTCGGCTAAACGTAGTCGACTGTTTCCTCCCTGGATAATGACACTATAGCAAATATTTTTGTTGCATAAAACTTATAACTGCCATGACCATGCTCCTATGTTTTTTTTGTTTTTTAAATCTTAATTTCTATGATAATTAGAATATGAAAAAAACAAGACTTAGGGGCATAGTCATGGCAGTTATAGGTTATACACAACAAAAATATTTGTGCTAGTGTCATTATACAGGGAGGAAACAGTCGACTACATTTGTATGGAGAGAGCGCCCGGTACCCTTTCTTCTTAAAACAACACTAAACTTAATCGGCAAAACATTAGCACAAAAATGAGGAGATGCGGCCGATATTTTGGCGAACAAAATCCGTCGCCTGCTTTACCTTAGTACTTATTAAATAAATAGAATTGTGATTATGGATTAAACACTAGAATCGACAAGCTTGTTGTTAAAATGGCACATCATTTAGAAATTTGGTTGTGTCACTGTTTATGAAATATAAAATTTTATTTTAAAACTACTCTTTTTAATTGACAATCCTTAAATATATCGCAGTACAAGAAAAAAAGGTTTCTGAAGTAAGAAATAATCATCTAACCTTAAGACGCTAGAGAATATTTCTTGGTTTTAGTAAGAAAATATTTTTTTTGGTTATTCCTTTATTTTTATATTTTTTCTTTTTTTTCCTATAAGTCTTTTTATTTAATTCGTCACTCGTCACCATAACACAAGCCCAAAAGAGCGATATTATTAATAAATACTCTGGTTTCCTAACGGGAACGGACGCGTCATGACACTTTTGTGTGAATGCAGGTGTTCTATCAATTTATTAGACGTTATCACGTCAAAATCTTAAAATGATAAACTGTATTCTTTAGAAACAATGGTCTTAAATTAAAAATACTGTTTTTTATTTTCAAAAACATTCACTAAAACCGAGAAATTATTCTGAAGGCCAATTCCCGTAAATAATATTGTTTAAATTACCTACATTTCAATATCATCCCGATTGCATTTCGATTGCAAAAGTCAGTTTTTTTTACAAAAAGCTAGTTTTGAGCTACTTCGAAGGTATCTTTTGCAATCTAAATGCAATCGGGATGATATTGAAATGTAATTTAAACAATATTATTTACGAGAATTGGCCTTCAGACTTTTGGATTTTTTTCTTGCTTCAAGATTTCTTTTTTTTTCTGTGTAGGACAGCCTAGTCCGCGGCCAATGAAGCCATCGGCCTATAGAAGTATATAGTTTGCAAAAGGTCTTTGTCTATTTCATACCATTTCATGGGAGTAAACATTTATGTATATTGAAAGTTCCTTGAGCGAATAGTTCGTGCAGTCTTCGCAAGGGTTCCATTGGTGTTAGATATGACTGTATTATAGGGTTGGCGTACATTCGGCCAATGTACTCTCTCTGAAAATATAGTTTAGGTAGGTAAAGATAGAAATATTTTATTTGTACCTACACTAGCTGTTGCCCGCGACTTCTTACTCGTGGTAGTTTTGTTTTATGTACCAAATTGTGTCTATTAAAAAAACCGACAGACAGCGGTAAGCGACTTTAGTTTTATACTATGTAGTGAAGTAAAAACAAAAAGCTTATAAGTAAAAAAGTGGCTGTGACATACGGCAGACAGACAGACATGACAATCCATAAGGGTTTCGTATTTTGCCATTTGGCTACGGAACCCTAAAAAGTTGTACAAATAGGTAACATCGCTTAAAGCAATTAATTGCTGAACTACTTGCAAATTAGTTTTCTATTCGTCAAGATTCGAATTGACAACCTTGGTAGTTATAATTTTAACTTACGTAAAGGCGAGGTGCAGCAAAGGAGCCGACGGCCAAAGGTTGAGACGTTTTAGTTTTTGGCAAAATCGGGCACGCATCTATTTTCAGCATTTTTATATAGACCTGAAGGCCTATGTAAAAATATCACCCTGTGTACATTATAGAAGAAACTTTACCTACCAGTTTTCCATATTTAGTCTCATCAATTCTGACTCGTTTATCATGATCGTACGCCAAGTACCGTTCGAACCAGGGCCAGATCATAAGATCGACGTAGCCCGGCTGATCACCTCCGAAGAACTTAGTTGTACTATGTTTCATTATAAGTTCGAGTTTTTCCAATACTTTATGGTATGCTGCTATAGCTTCTTCAGTCACTTGTTCGGGGGCTTTGAATAGTTTCAAGTATAGAGATTCCATCTGAAATTTGTTAGGAATGGCATGTGTATTTTGAATGATTAAGACTCTGAAAATTCTGGACTAATTTTGATGAAATTTTGTACGAGGATACGTTTATATAATATATTATCTACATTTATTTAATCTATACTTCTATAGGTACTAATATAAAGCTGAGCTGAAGAGTTTGTTTGTTTGTTTGAACGCGCTAATCTCAGGAACTACTGGTTCGAATTGAAAAATTATTTTTGTGTTGGATAGTCCATTTATCAAGGAAGGCTTTAGACTACTTTTCTATTTGATATTCCTACGGGATCGGGACTTACGAGGGCGAAACCGCGCTAGTATATTATAGCAGGCCTTTATTATTAAAAAAATCATAATCGATTTGTTTCATAGTAAGTAATTTTATCAAACTTTTTAAACTCACACGATTTGTATTCATAGTAATTATTTTCCCGGGTCTTAATCGCGTATTTTTTGTTTTTTATTTCTCTTACCTCGACGTTTCGACTATGTTACAATAGTCATGGTGGCGAGGAGACAGAGGTGACTATTGTTACATAGTCGAAACGTCGAGGAATAAAAAACAAAAAATACGCGATTAAGACCCGGGAAAATAATTACTTAGTAATTTTATCTTCTAGAATCTAGACTTTTATTTCTCTCACGCGGAAAGGACCCGGGGAAATAGTTAGTAGAATGGTAGGTACCTTACCGGTTCAGTGGATTTGACAAGCATTTTATGTTTAATCTTATGAAATGGACTTTGAGGAAGTAGTTGAGCTTTTCTAGGGTATGCCTCGTCAATGTACTCCACAGTCAGTTGACTGTCATAGACAGTTCCGCATGGTAGTTCTAATATTGGTACTTGGCCTGGAATTAAGTAGGTAGTACATGTAAATTAATTTCACACAGCGCCTTCTAGCCGCGACTAAACTTGTGTTAGGTATATCCGGCTAATAACATAGTACGGGATCCCTGTAAAAACGACCTTTATCGAGCTGTTTAAGGATGGAAAGTACTATTTTATATCAAATTAAATAGGCCAATAAATAGATTCCAAATGGGTTGCCTAAAAAAATTAAGAACAGAATGGTTAATTTTTTTTTTTTGTATTTAGACTTTTCACTGGTTTGGTCAATACATAAATTCCGTACGAATGAATACACAATCTTTATTTTAACCTAACTATAATTCATTAACTAGACCAGTGCAAATGACTAGTAACTATCTATTTATCTGCCTACTCAAGAGTTGTGACGGGAAAAAAGAGGCAACCTAACGTTTGCATATTCTATAGGCTTCATAATATACTTTTGATCGGTATGGAACAAACCAGTGACAGGTTTTAAGTAAGCAGTAAACTGTTGATTAATCATATTCTTCCCTCCATCGCAACTGGACGGATTCGCAACTGGACAGATTCTCAGCTGGACAGATTCGCAGCTGGACAGATTCTCAACTGGACAGTATCGCAGCTGGCCAGATTAGCAACTGGACAGAACATGTGCAGTCCATGACATAATTAAAGTTAATTTTTATTGATCTGAAGTTGATAGAGACCATAAAATACAAATAAAAGAAAAAAATATTCTTGACAGATTTTTTTAAGCAACTCATATGCAATAAGTATATTTATTGACCTATTTAATCCATTAAACAGCTCGATGAAGGTCGTTCTTAAAGGGATCTCCGACTAACAGATCCAACTCACCATTAGGATTTTTGTTGACCAACCATTCAGGTTTATTTTGCAAGTCCACGTTGATTAACTCGTATTCGATCCCCTTCGAGTTTAAAGCCAAGATTGTTCGTTGAGCGTACGGACATAAACGCATGTTGTATACTCTTAAAATACTCAATGTTGGAAGACGGTCTTTGCCTGATAAAAAGCGAAAATATGGAATAATAAAAGGTAGAGATTTCTCAATGGTTGAACTGAAAAATAAGCGAAACGTACCCATTAACGAAAACCTACAGGGATTAGTGTAAAATCATTATTTTGTTCTTTCTCTATTTGCATTAGTTATTTATTAAATTAGCAGGACGTAGGGTTAACTCTCGTAAATAACCATGTCGTAACCAACATTATTATTTTTATGGCGTCAGAAAGGCGGCAAATTGACAACATTATTATTTTTATGACTTCAGAAAGGCGGCAAATTGACAACATTATAATTTTTATGACGTCAAAGAGGCGGCAAATTACCAACATTTTTAATAATTTTGGGACGTCAAAAGGGCGGCAAATTACCAACATTATTATTTTTATGACGTCAGAAAGGCGTCAAATTACTAACATTATTATTTTTATGACGTCAAAGGGCGGCAAATTATCAACATTATTATTTTTATGACGTCAAAAGGGCGGCAAATTATCAACATTATTATTTTTATGACGTCAAAAGGGCGACATATTATGACTCCGCCCCGGGCGACAGTGACCCACACTACGTCACTGCTATAAGTACTAACTAACACACAAACTTTCACATTTATACAATTAGTAGGCTTTATAGGTAGGTATTTATGTACCTACTGCTTGTATTTAGCTAACTTGTAGGTAAGAATTAGGTAGGTATATTATGTCAAAGTAAAATATCTTGTGCCTTAGATAACAGTAAAATGATAAAAAGAACAAGGGACATCGTTAAAACCTGTCTCTAGAAGTAAATTAGATATATTTTACTTACCTCCCAGATGTTTTGCATTATAATTAATATTAAACTTCGACATTTTAAATTAAAAAAACTTATTTAATCAAGATGTAAATTTTACCTCACTGAATACGACAATAGGCAATGAAAGACTACTGCCCATAAAATAGATATTTATAAATACAAAAGATAACACTATAATTACCTAATATTACTATTTACTTATTAAAGTGTGCATACATAACGAATGATAACAAATGAGGTCTGCCTACTAGTACTTAGATAAAGAAAACGGTAATAAGACTTTGAGGAGTTTTGGCGGGAACGAGCCAACAACATGTCGTGCTGCAGTTTTATTTACACGAAACTTAGTTGTAAACCGAGTTAAATTGTATAATTCCGGTGGAAAGTTATCTAATTTAGTTCTGTGAAAGTGCACAAGTGTAGTGAAAGTAAAAATCAGTGTCAAACATGGACTTTTCTCGTTGCCTCCAAAATCTCCTACAAGGTTATAGTAAAGTAGCCACCGCTTTACTATGACTGACTTGACCCCTGACTTGACAAACTGTGACTTGACGACTTGACCATCTTGAAACACTTTGAGCCCGATTTCTGTAAATCGGGCCATAACTTGATGCAAAATATTACTTGATACTGGCTATATGCACAAACCGTGCGAAGCCATAACTGAAGAAAAAAAAAAATAAGACTTTGACTAAACCAATGAAAAATAATAACGACGCTAGATGGCACAATGGTACTATTTATCTTATATTTTAATATTAAGCACATTCAAATACAATGTAAAAATTGTTTATGAATAAATGATATGATATGATGGTCACCATGCCGAACTGCCAAACACAGGGTTGCAGGTTCGATTCCCGCCTCAGACAAGTACTTATGCTTAGATATTTGTCAGTGTTGTTTGTTTCTATGTTAAAAGTATATATTTACAAAAGAAAGTTTATAAGTATGTACCTAGTTCTTATATCTGTTGTCTAGCACCCATAAAACAAGTCGTTTCTGCCTACCTATCCTTATGTCGAAAAACGCCAGCATTGGTTTGGCTATCTAAAGCTTATAATGACAAGAAAATTTTCGTCTTTAGAATGTAGGGAAAGAACTCGCCTACAAACGATAGGTAGGTTACCCTCCCCTTATTTAAATTATTTTCTCAATTAAAACAGTAGGTATTCATGGAACATCGTCCTTTCAGGCTGACTCTCCACAGGAGCGGAGCGAGGTAGCAGAGATAGGTATGACGTTTAACCAATAGAATTCTTACAAAAAACCGTGTGCGGAGTTTTATGCAATTCTATTGGTGGAAACAGCTCCTCTTCTCTCCGCTCCGCTTATTGTTCTAAACGCATAACGCTAGTTAGTTAACAAAGTAAGTAGGTACTCTGTGCTAGTCCATTGCCACGCTGAATAGCGATGGCTAACCTTTGCGCCAGAAATGAGCCAGAGCGGGAGTCACCCAATAATTAACAATTTTAGTTATCGGCGACAGGCATTTTGCATTTGGCTCCTACATGGACAGGTCCATTTAAAATAATCGGTAGGTATAGATAAGTTATGGTAAAATATCAATTTATTCATGTGTTTACTTAGTAAAAAATTAGAATAATATTAACATGTTTTCTTTTATCAAAGTATATCATAGTTAGGGTCCCCTTTAGCGCGCGACTCCATGAATTTGGCGTGAATCTCTGGGCTAAGGTAGTACGCCTTCACTATTGGAATATTCTTCATATTATCCATATAGTCCAACTGAAAAAAAAAGCGTACAAATTAGTTTATTTCGCCGGGCCATGGCTCGTTTAAAATTCGGAAAAGCCTATATAAAAAAAATATAACTAGCGACCTGCTCCGGCTTCGCACGGCTATATTATGCATGTATTATACCTACATATAAACCTTCCTCTTAAATCACTCTATCTATTAAAAAAACCCCGCACCAAAATCCGTTGCGTAGTTTCAAAGATCTAAGCATACCATACACATAGGGATAGACCGCGGAAAGTGACTTTGTTTTAAACTATGTAATGATGATGATTTACTAGCTGTCCCGGCAAACGTTGTTTTGCCATATAAAAAATACTTAAAAGGAAAAAAGAACAGTGTTCCATTCTCAGACCTAACGAATAATTTAAGTAATACAAAACTGGATTCAACCGTTTAGGTGGAGTTTGACAACTGAATTGAACGTGACACGAGAATTTTATATTTATAAGGATTTAATTTATTCAAATAAAATACCTATTTGGCACAATGATTTAGTAGATACGTATGTATGCAATAAATGGTAAATAAATAGTTAGGTAAAAATGGAATCGAAAGGTTAGGTAAGTACCTAAATGCAACCAGCAATATAATTTTATTTAGAATTTTAATGATATGATAAAACACGCACTCATTATCAGCAGTTTGCTAATCGCACTAAATTAATACCACGAGCATAGGTGCCAAGGAAATTTTTTTTACATAAGCAAGTACCTACTAATGCGAGTATAAATTTAAGAACCATATTTTCTCTTCAAAATCTAAATAATGTTTACAAACTTTCCCAAGGTTTCGAGTGAAGATGTCCTAGATTTTTTTTAAAATAAATAATAATAAATGTATATCGCAGGACATTCCACATATCGCCATCTAGGCCTAAGCTAAGTAACTAGACTTGTGTTATAGGTGCTAGACAACGGATATACTACTTATATACTTTTATTTTGTAATTATATACTTATAATACATAGAAACCACCAGACCACAGACAAATATCTAAGCATAAATACTTGTCTGAGGCGGGAATCGAACCCGCAACCCTGTGTTTGGCAGTCCGGCATGGTGACCATTGTGCTAACTGGGTCGTCAAATAGAATAGGGCATAAACCTTGTTATTAGGTACAGTCAATACTTACCAAAATTTCATATTTAGATCTATCAATTTCGAATTCCTTCTTTCCAATCAGAGGTAGAGCTTCAAACCGCTCCAAGAAAGGCCAAATGGTGTAATCGACCAGGCCCGGCTGATCCCCATGAAGGTACTTGGTACCGAGAGGTACCAAGTACCTTCATGATCTCATTCTGTAGACCTTCGAGGCTGCTGTGGTAGTTCTTTACCATCACATATTGAGGTACTGAAGGATTGAATCCTGTGTAGAATGCTGATTGTGCCTGTTAAAAATGCCAACCAATGTAACTTATTACAACATAATAAACTTTATTACAAACCAGCATTTTTTGAAAAATCCTCTCATAGCGGATACCTGGAGTTATACAAAGAATACGCCCTCAAAGTTTCAAGTCTCTACGATCAGTGGTTTGGGCTGTGCGTTGATCCGTCAGTCAGTCAGGACAAAGCATTTTATATGTATAGATCAAGGCATACTCTGTTGCCGAAATTAATATTTCTACTCCGTACAGTTTTGAGTCCCGATTCCATGGGAATGTGATAAAAATAGCCAAAATTATTTGAGATTTCACCGCAATCGGTTCAGTAGCTTTTGCGTGAAGAGGTATCTGTGGGGGAAGAACACTGGCTTACCTAGCAGCCAGCGGCATGTCAATAAATATAACAGGTACTACTTAAGTACCTATACGAATTGTAAAACCTTACCGATGAAAAGTTTTCCACGATAATTTTGTCTAAAGCTTGGCGTAGTGGATCAGTGGATTGTAAACGCACTTTAGGATATTTGTTATCCAAATATATGTTGATGATGTTACTGTCGTATAAAGCTTTGCCTGCCTCGTATTCCAGTGCTGGAACCGTGCCTGGAAGATTTAAATGTTTTGTAGAAGGAACCAAAAACAATTATTTATAGACACGCCTTCTTTCTACTATAGTACATTGTTTGTTATCGACCTATGAATTATGATCCAACTCTATCTGACTTCAAAAAAGGAAGAGGTTCAAAATTAGTAGTTTACTTATTTTTTTGTAAGTATGTTCACCGATTATTATACTCGAGGACAGCATAACTGACTATTATGAATAAAAATATAGACAATTTTCCTAAGGATTTTAAATTTTATCATTTTATCTGAAACGTCCTTTTTTGTCCATTTATTAATTGGATTATGTAGTTAAATTGTCTGGTAAACCGTTTAAAACTGTTAAATTTTATCGGGAAATCGAAAGTGAATATTGAAAAAACCAACTACTTACTGGCAACTTTTTTTTTTCAAGGTACCCTCTTTATTTATATAAACTTGCTTACCTTTAGGACTGTATTGTAAAAGCCAGTCTGGTTTATCATTAAGGTTAACGTGCACCACGTCATAATCCAAGTTCTTAGCGTTGAGCACAAGGACAGTCCTCTGTGCGTATGGACAGAACCTCATTGAGAATAAACGCAGCTTCCGGTTGTAAGGTGGCAGGGCATCACCTCAAATATAAATTAAACAAAAAACTTAGAGTATAAAATAAATTTAGCGTCAGATGCTTAAAAAATGTTGCATCAGGAGCTTTGAAAAACACATTTTCAAAGACCATCTTCTGGAAAGACTGGCCAGATATCGCTATTGATCAGGGTGTGTGATGGAGGGCCAAAAGGGAGGCCTTTGCCCAGCCGTAGAACTAAAATGGCTGATTATTTATTATTATTTTAGGGGCATGGTCATGGCAGTAAAGTTTTATGTTAAAAAAATATTTGCTCTAGTATCATTATCCCGGGAGGAAACAGTCGACTCCGTTTGTTTGGAGAGGTACCTCTGGTACTACCCTTTCCTTTTAATTTTGACTCCACCGTAGTCGGGTAATAAAGTTAAAAAGTAAGAGAGCTTACCTGTTTTCAAATGTTTCTGAGGCATTTCGCTATGAGTAAGTTTAAATAATCAACTCTTAAGACATAATCTATTTACTAAGTAGACAGATAGTTAAGTGAGCAAAATAAATATTAGCTTGTACCAATTTAAGTACTGATCGAACGGAAACTGATTGACTGATTAAATAAAATTGTACCCACTCTACGTGCATCGGTGTAGATAGCGAAAGTAATAATCTTAAATCCCTGATATTAAATTACTGCTAGCTGACGTTTTGTATAGGTATAGATAGCACATGGTAAACTAATCAGTCTAGAATTATTTAGTCCACATTTAGTTCATGAGATAAAAACAAATCGTGTCGCGGGGCACGCTCGCGCGTCTGGAACGAAGTTCCTTTCGACAAACAGACATATGAATATCTCCCAGACAAAAATATTTATGTGTTATTGATAGATCATTTGATCTTCGAAGCGTTCGGACGTGTTTAAAATTAAATGCATTAAATTATAACAATTACCTACTTGCAAAAACTTGACCTAGACGTAAATGCGGAATCACTTTATCTGGGTCATTCAATTCATTCGTATAAAGTGACAATAGTTGTATTTAATATTTATGTTATGTATTTTCAATTAACATAAATATGGATAGCAGTCCATTCAACCATCGCAGCGGCTTAACCCGCCGCAGCCCACCGCCCACGCCCTCCCGTGCGCCTGCGCCGGCCGCGCCCAAACCACAGGAAGAAGATTCTCCAGGAATAGTGAGCACTCCTGAGATACAAAACTGGATGAGCTCAATCGAACAGTGCTTGAATGATGTGTGTACTATAGCAGCCGATGGGAAGTTGAACTCGGACCAGAAGTTAAGAATTCATAATCTCTGCCGAAAAGTTAGTCACGGAACATCTCAACTGGCCGTACAGTATCAATCCCTCTAAGACAAAGACGATTCAAACATATTCCTCCCTCCGAGACCTAGAAGAGAAAGAAGACCTTTCGCAACGTGTTCAAGACCTACAACGTGCATTTGAAGACACCTCAAGACCAGTTCCAGAAAAAGTTTCATTTGACTGACTGAAAAAGTCCAATGACTTTATTCAGCCCAAGAACCTAAGCTCCGTTGCTATATATCCCACAAATAAAATGACGTCCAGTGAAGAGACAAAATCGTTGGTACAAACCATCATCAAGCCCGGACTAATGAAACTGCACGTTAGAGGTTTACGTAAAACAAAGGACGGCGGTGTTATTATCAGCACTGAAACAAAAGATGACATCGAAAAGCTGAAACAGTCGGCACAACTGAAGACTTCTGGCCTCACTGTGGACGAGCCACATAAACGAAGACCCAGAATAGTGGTGATCGGAGTGCCCGCTTCCATGAAGGAGTCAGACGTATTCCATTGCATTTTCCAACAAAACTTAGCCGATAAGATTCAAGGAACAACACTTGACACTTTTTTGACCTCTATAAAACTTAGTCATAAATCTGGGAAGAAAGACGCTAAGACCTGTAACTACGTGTTGGAAGTCCCGGCAAACATTCGAAAAGCTCTTATTACCAATGACCGGGTCTTTATAAATTGGTCCTCGTGCCCTGTGAGAGACTTCACACTTGTCACAAGGTGCTTCAGATGTCAGCAGTATGGACATGCTGCCAAGACATGCCGGGAGGAGGTCAACACCTGTGGCCATTGTGGTGATGTAGGTCATGCGACAAAGGAGTGCAAAAAGACAGCCGAGAAACCAAAATGCGCTACATACAACCGATACAACCGTTGAGCTAACTCGTTCGGATATAGGTCATGCCTACGTTATTTGTGAATTTCAAATAAAAAAACCAAGAATCAAACCACAAATCATTGTTTACAGACCGCTGAAGGATATATGTATAAATCTGTTCCAAAATGACTTAGAAGTGATTGACTGGCAAAGTATTGTTTCTGATGATGTTAACAACATGGTCTCAAATCTAAATGATGCTCTGTTGTTGCTCTTTGATCTTCATGCACCTTATAAAAAAGTTGTTATAAAAGAACTTCCAAGTCCATGGTTAACCGATACGGTCAGATTGATGATGAGACTTCGCGACAAAGCGTTGAAACGGTATAGGGACACAAAGCTTGAAAGTAAAAAAACTTACTATAAAAATTTAAAAAAACAAGTCTCTCTTGCGTTGCATAACGAAAAATGTGCATTTTTTAAAACAAACATAAACAGTAACATAAATAACCCCAAAGCTCTCTGGCAAAACCTCAAATCTAAAGTAATCCCTAAAAAATCGAATGACAATCCTGGTCATTTTTCTAATCCTGATGATATTAATAATCATTTCTTGAATGTTCCTGGTAACTCGATAGCTGATATATCAGTTTACAATTATTTTGAGCTAAACAACTTTAGTGGTGTTACTTTCTCCCTAGAACCTGTTGACTCAAAGCAAGTTTTAAGATATATAAACGAAGTGAAAACGAATGCATGCGGAGTGGATAAGCTAACAATAGACATGATAAAACTCACTTTACCCAATAGCCTAGATATTATAACTTATATAGTAAATTTTTCGATTGCGACCTGTACTTTCCCCGATATATGGAAAGTTGCCGTTGTGAGGCCTTTACCTAAATTACCAGAACCTAAAGAAATAAAAGATCTTAGACCCATTAGTATACTACCAGGTCTGTCAAAAATCCTGGAAAAGGCGGTTTGTAGTCAAACTTTGAAATATATTGAAGATAATAATATCTTACCATTGGTTCAGTCGGGTTTTAGAAAGGGTAGAAGCACCACTACTGCTCTATTGGATGTGACAGATAATATCTTAGCGGCAGGACAAAGGTATGTGTACAGTATTAGTATTATTAGATTTTTCCAGAGCTTTCGATGCTAGAAATATTCCACTGCTCCTTTCCAAACTAAAGTTTTATGGATTCTGCTCCAACACGGTAGAGTGGTTCCGGTCCTATCTCACAAATCGCAAACAATTCGTAGAAATAAATATGGACAGTGGAGACAGCCTTTTTTCAGAACTATCGAATGTAACTCGAGGCGTCCCACAGGGGTCAATTCTAGGCCCTATTCTATTCAATTTGTATAGCGCTGATATCATAAAAAGTATACATAATTGCAAATATCATATATATGCTGACGACATACAATTGTATTTATCTTTTAAACCTAGTGATGTGCAGACAGAAATTCAGAAAATTAATGAAGACCTTGACAGAATTCATAAATGGGCTGAGAATAATTGTTTGCTATTGAATGCAAAAAAAACTAAATATATGTTGTTAGGCACTGTCCAGCAAATTCAGAAAGCCAGTTCCGGTAACTGCAGGATCGATATTAACGGAGAACCTATTGAACGTGTTTATGAAGCCCGAAATTTGGGCCTGATTTTTGATGAGCAATTACGTTTTGAGCGACACATCGCAAATACTATTAGTAACTGTTTTTATAGACTCAGAGTGCTCTACAGAATCAGAGAGTACTTAAGTGTTGAACTTCGTATTCGGCTTGTGGACTCCCTGATTTTGTCAAAATTTAATTATGTCGACGCGGTTTATGGGCCCAGGTTGTTTGCGAAGACTGCTGGTCATATACAACGAGTGCAAAATGCCTGCGCTCGCTTCTGTTTCCCTATACCACCTCGCTCCCATGTCTCTCCCTTTCTGGGCAAAAACAATATCCTGAATATGAAATGCAGGCGTGACCTACACCTAGCCACGCTGATGTTCGGTGTGATGATATCGGGCAAACCTGAGTATCTGTTTTCCAGGTTCAGTTGGGCCAGGGACTATAACCCTATAAAGACACGGGCTTCTGCGTATTTAATTGTTACAAGTGTCGGTCGTACGCAGGCTTTTAAGGGTAGTTTTAAACACTGCGCCACCAAGTGTTGGAATGACTTGCCACCACCACTGAGACAGCACCGCACTGTCAAATCCTTCAGTTCTGCATATAAACTTCTCTTAATGGGTAGACAATTAGCCGAACTAAGACATGGTTGTTTCTGATGCGAGAGGTATTATATGCTTATGCAGAAGTATAAATGTATGTAATTTTAGTGGTTTACTATTTTATTTTTTATATTCATTTTAAGCTTCATTTGGTGGCGTATTTATTAATTTTTATTTATTTATTAATTTTTATTTTATTAAGTTTACTTTTATTTTTACTTTATTGAAGCCTCTGTCCGGTCGGCTTCATGTGAGCTGATATTATTAGGCAGATAATGATGTGTCCTGTTACGCTTTAAGTCTTCGTGTATAATTCTATGTTTTTGTTTTGGATTGCTTGGTTGTTAGTTATAACATTTTGGTTTTCTTTATGGGCATTTTGCTTGTTTTTTGTAGACATTATTATTTTCAATCTATATTTATATTTATGGTTCTAAAGACAATTTAGAATATATATATCATTTTTTTGTTATAAAGTTAGTATCAGTGTTTCCTGCCTATTATAACAGAATTACAGCATCGTCCTACTCTCTTTAATCACAGGGTCCCTGCTGAAAATCAGCGTTGCATTTATGCAACACATAGCTGAGCAGGAGCCTATTTGGCGGCGACATTGTTATTGTGTTATAAATAACATAGCTTAGAATATTTAAGTCAGTCTGTTATTTTTAAAAATAAGTTTTGTCTAAGTTTTTTAGTTTTGTTGTTGGCCAAATAAAGATATATCTATCTATCTATCTATCTACATGTTTACGCTTCAAAAAGCCATGTAATCACAAAACTGGCGACTCAGACTGCCCCGCCAAAAAAATTGCTGAAAATCGATATATTGACTCTATTGACTATGTGGGTGCCTAAATGTGTCTCTAAGATTTTTTAACTCTTTGTATTCTAGATAAGTTTTTGTTTGATATTTAATTTAAATAACCGATTTTTTTTACTAACAGATTTGTCCCACTAACCTAAAATCAAATGTTATCAAATCGATCACGTAGGTACGCATATTTCATATAGCATTAATTAAATAATAAATAGAATGTTTATGCAACATTGACTTTGACCCGGATTATTCCGATGACGCGGGTACTTGCATGTCGCAGCCAATACACCCAATTTGACATATTTTCGTTTATGTAAAGTAGAGATCATTATATTATGCCCTAGATTAATTAATGAAAAGTTTGTTTCTATTTAATATTTTTACAGTTTATAGCATTTAATATTTATGCACACTTTTACCTAATGATTGTTTTTAGTTACTATTTTGCAAGTAAATTGTTTTAATTTATTTTATAAGATTATATAAGTCCTTTTTCGCCTGAGATACAGGAATACCTAGTTCAGGCATATGTGTTATTTTTGTTCTCTTTAATATTTAGTGCTTAGTTTATTATGTAAAATGATTTTTAATTAATAAATATATTTGTATTTGTATAAGTTTATTTTACGGTTTTTCGTTTCACATTTTTCGTAACGCTTAAACTGGGATGAACTGGATTTTTTATGGAATAGGTCCCGCGGCAAATCCGCGATAAGAAACATCGTTCTAATAATTTCTAAATACGAGTTAGGTAGGTACTCGTGTTTAGAATCAGAGTCGGAGTATTATTGGATGTCAACGGCTTTAGACCTTCGGAAGTGCAAGATGGAGGCAGCCTACGTCCTTAGATTGGACAAGCAAAGGCTGATTTAGACGATGAAGAGTACAGACCTCCTTATTACATAAGGACGCCTGGTACATCGGCTTCATATGGACGACATGGCGCCTCAGGGAGTCACCCGCCTGTGATGCAGAAGATTGCGGGTTCGATTATAATAAATAATAATAAATATTTCAGGACATATTACACATCGCCATCCAGCCCCAAGCTAAGCAACTTAATGCTTGTGTTATGGGTGCCAGATAACGGATAAACTACTTATATACTTCTTTTTTTGTAAATATATACATATTATACATATAGGAAACACCCAGAACCAGAAACAAGAATTTATGGTCAGCATAAATACTTGTTCCCGGCGGGAATCGAACCCGCAACCTTCTGCGTCGCAGTCGGGTGTTCGCCCGACGCGCCACAGAGGTCGTCAAAATTCCCGCCTCAAACAAGTATTTATTTAAAGTACCTATTTGTTTCTGGTCTGGGTGCTTCTGTTTGTATATTATGTATGTATTTACAAAAGAAAAGTATTCTATCCGTTGTCTTGCACAAGCCTAGTACTTAGTTTTGGGTCTGATGGCGCTGTGCAAAAATGTCCTTAAATCACTACATAGTATAAAACAAAGTCGCTTTTTCTGTCCCTATATCCCTATGTATGCTTAAATCTTTAAAACCACGCAACGGATTTTGATATAGATAGAGTGATTTAAGAGGAAGGTTTATATGTATAATACATGCATAATATAGCCGTGCGAAGCCGGGGCGGGTCGCTAGTATTTATATAAAGTACTAAATATTTCAATGAAGTTAGGCTCAATTTATACCACCGCGGAATGGAATGAAAGCTACTTTTTGCAACGAAATTGTATAATGAGCATTTTTCAAAAAAATTCTGAATTATTTTTATTTCGTCTCTAAAAAAAAAGGTGACAATAACCTACATTTAATTGTTTCCGATTATAAAGGAATAATCATAGTTTATTATTTTTTATAAAATTACAGTATTTGTTTAATATTTCTTTAAAAAAAGTTTAATTTTTGGAAGCAATGGTCTAAAAATGTTCCTAATACTAACCGAATAATATTAGCTGAAAATGAAAACTCGTCAAATATTTCAATCCTTTATAATATATTTTTAGATTATCAAATTAAAATATAGATTAAGAGCACAAAATATTAATTAAAAGACGCTGCTATAAATGACGTCATCCGTAGGGCTCTTGTCAGCGTCAATGTACCGGCTCTTCTAGAGCCGAACGGTCTTGTGCGTGACGATGGCAAGCGTCCCGATGGGATGACGTTAATCCCCTGGAGTCATGGAAAACCGTTAGTGTGGGACGCTACTTGTGTCGACACACTGGCGGCTTCACACCTCGTCTCCACCTCCAGGGAGGCGGGTGCTGCGGCGACGGCGGCAGAGGTGGTAAAGCGACGGAAATATGTATCCATTGGTGATGGCTACATGTTTCTGCCTTTTGCCACGGAGACCCTGGGCCCGTGGGGACCAGAAGCCTTAGATTTCTACAAAAATATTTCAAAATTATTAGTATTAGCTTCAGGTGACCAAAGGGCTGGCTGCTACTTTGGCCAACGGATCGGCATTGCCATCCAAAGAGGCAATGCAGCGAGCCTTTTGGGCACCTTACCTAGGGAGATTCATTTAGATTATTAACATTGTTTTATTTCTTTCTTTTTAATTATAACTTAAATAAATATATAAACAATGCGGATAATTAACACTTTCAATTTATATTATAAAATATGTATGAAATAAAAAAAAAAAAAAAATTAAAAGATCAATAAGTACTTTAGAAGAAATAGCCCACATTTTGTCCTTTTCGTTACCTTTGGAACAACTGCTTGGTAAAAATATTAAATTATTAAGTTTACAGGGGGAATCTCAGCCTTTTTTGAATTCAAATCACTAAATATATCAACAATCAATACTTTGACATTTTTAATTATTGTAATAAATTCCATAAATTGTTAAATTTTAAATATTAAAAGAAAAAGTCAATCATCTCCATTAGGACAGTTATTAACTAGGAACTTTGGTTACTTACTAGGAATTTATAAGGCTGAGGTTTGAATGAACCTCAAAACTAAAATATTTTTAAAACTTAAACTTAGGATTGAATATTATGTTAATTAGCTATCTTGGAAATTACTTTGGTTGGGGCACGTCAAAAATATGTGTTTGTATATCTCACACACTACTTACATGGACTATCGCCACGCTCGCCACGCCAACAATCAGGTTTACCCTCCTCTATAAAAATCGTACAAAATAAGAAAGCCTAGATCCCGATTAAAGCGCCACCTACCGAGTCTAATTGTTAATCTAAGCCTCGCGACCCACTCAAACACACACAAAAAAACATTTGTTCAAAATCGGTCCAGCTATTTAGGAAGAGTTCGGTGACAAACGCTTGTATGTTCAACAGAAGAATTAAATACCAACAGAAATAAAGATAAAAATAACCCTCCTTTTGATTTTGCCGTAGTTGGGTAAAAATGCAATGTGGATTCTGCCTTACGATTTCCAATTACAAAAGTTACTAACAGGAAGTAACTAACATGAGAACGAAAGTTTAATTTCATCTTTTTTACAAAAAATCTGATAAAATCGACTGTTTTGTGATAAGATATCGAAAACTTAATATCCAATTATCAATCCATATTACTATAAACGTAAAAGAGGATTAACTTACACTTGTTTTTCCGTAACTAACCAGGAAACAATTTTTGAATCCGGGGAGCACCACACAATCCAACAATGTTTTTAGATTAATTTTATAGATAACAGCAAAATAACTTTGTGCTACGTTCTTCTTAAATGTTTCCAGTGCACAGAAAACCATAATCTACTTAACTTTATTTAAATATTTTCGATTAATCACGTAACTAACTAGGAAACCGCAAAATGACCTTTTTTATGAATGTTAAAAAAATTTAATTATTTTAAAATGATGCATTGTTTTTCGCAGAATTGTTTATTCAAGTGATAAATGAATATAAGTGTAAGATAGTACCAAAAAGTTAAATGCAAACTCAATGTTTTCATAAATATTCTTAAAGAAAGTCAACACTGCTTAATGGGACACACCACTCTCCATACATTTGTACACTCAAAGTTCTAATTTTTAATATTTTTTTCATATATGATCTAACTTTTACAAGAATTAGAGCAGGAATATAAACAATAATTCAGTGGTTTTATTTATGTAATTGTTATCTTGAACAAAATATGTTAATATTACGTAAAAAACAAAAGTCAATTTATGGGACACATCAAAATCAGAATTCAGAATTTTTTTGAAAATTGCACTAATAGCATAAACTTTATATAAATTGTATATGACACAAATTACCTAAATACGAGCCAAAAAAATTAGACGCGCGTCTTCCGCGGAATCCTCGCGCACTATCGGGAATTCTGCGGTGCCGTCTGTCCGTCTGTGTATTTAAATTATGTCTTCTAAGTAAAAAGTCGCTTCCGTTCCATTCTGCAGCGGTGTAAATTGAGCCTTAGAAGCGTTGCTAGTAGGAGTAATATGGCGAATATGGAAAGCGCTATTTGCACCCACTGGGCACAAGTGGAAAAAAAAAAACCAGTCATTACCAGTGGGTACCTACGTTACTAGATGGGAACGACTGGGAACAAGTGGGTCGCATCTATTTACTACTATAACTGCGCCCAGTGAAAGTCCTACTTCCGTTAGAGTATGGGGATAAAGTAGACTAATTATGTATTAGCTGTTGAGTTTCCTAAAATAAATAAATAAATAATAAATAATTAGATCCAGTTATAACTGCGAAAAAAGTCGCTCAGAAAAATTAAACAATATTTTATAAACTATAATAATTGTACTTTATTGTTTTACAAGAAAGTAACAGAAAATAAAACAAAAATAAAAGACCGCGAGTTATAAATTACGCGACAAAGCGGGACTGTACGTAGCTTCATTTGTTTATTGTTTCTTCTTCCTCGGACGCATGCAGCAGACATCACTCGTGTCCAGCATATTGTAGTTGGCGTCTCCTTTGGCGCGCGACTCTGTGAACTTGGCGTGAGTGTCAGGTGATAAGTAGTAAGCCTTCACTGCTGGAGTGTTCTTCATTGATTCCATGTATGTTAGCTGTGGGACGAGAGATTGATCTTTTACATATTTTATCGTTGCAATCTCAGCAGGGACTTAATTCTGTATACCCACTGAGGATCATAAACCGATGTTATTTTTTCGATGTAATTCTCGTTCCAAAGCATTTATGCTTTTCATCTCTTAAGGTATAAAACAATCAACAAACAACAAAATATTAAGCAATAGATGTCAAACGCTAGATTAGTTTGTATTTAAGCCTGACATGTTTTTTTATTAAAAAAAAAGTATTGGTACCTACTTAACTTTCCTTTAAAGGGGTTTAAAAAATCAAAAAGGAAGGAATACATGCCTTTTTCATAATTATTTAAAATTAAATTCACACAAAAAAGAGTCATGGAAATCGAACAATATTAAGGGGAGAAAATTAGCTATTTCTTTTTGTATAGAGCACTAGTATGTTACCTTCTTAACGTGTCTTACGTGTGACACGGTAAAAAAACACGAGTATTTCTTTTATTAATTAAAAGGACAGAAATTATCGACAAACACAGTCAATTAGTCCTTTTGAATTTCTAAAAATCTATTTTGTGTGGCTATTTCCCTTTGTATGCTTAGATCTTTAAAACTACGCGACGCAACGGATTTTGATGCGGTTTTTTTTAATAGATAGAGTGATTCAAGAGGAAGGTTTATATGTAAAATACATGCATAATATAGCCGTGCGAAGCCGAAGCGGGGCGCTAGTTTTTTAAATAAACGCGATCAATATTTTTCCACTAGTCATACGAAATAATAGCCCAACTGAACGGAAACAACATTTTCCCAGGCGAATAATTAATAAACATGAATATTATAATTATGTTGTTTGACCGCATAATTACCACAGTTTGTGTTGTGACCTATTTCTAGGGTAGTTCGGTCGCCACTATCGTTTGTTATTTGGTTGGAAACCACTGATATGTACTTACTATTAGATACCCTCATTGGGTTTGTATCCACGGATATTGGAAAGAAGTTCCTTATCGCGCGTTGCGAAAGGGGGCTAGACGGAAAAAATTAAGACTAAAAGTTGTAACGACACTTTTTGCTCTCATAGAAAGCAAGCCAGTTATTTTCGTTTCGTCTTTCTATTTCGCATTGAACAGTGTGGTGTCGCGACGACTATTTACAAAAAAAAAATTACAATTTCTTCACTAATTAATCGAAAGGAACTTCGTTCCATCCGGATGTCCCTAGACACCTCTCAAGTTTTTTGTGATCAGATAGAATTAGCCACTGATCATGCCAAGTTGTATCAACTAAACGTGATCAGTTTCCAGCGAAAAACAAATATGTTTACCCACTGATCACGTTATCCGTGGCTACAAGAAATAAAATAGTTTTAGAAACCGATCACGGTAGCATCTTAAGTTTGATTTGATTTTTTGCGATATTATTAGCGATATTCATAATTTCAACTTAAGAAATAGGGATGAGCTGACCTTGCCCGGTAGTAGGCTCCGGAAAATAAGTTGGTCGTTTAATAGTACATGTATGCTCTATTATAATAAATTACCTAAAGATGTATATGACATGTCCATTAACAAATTCAAAACTTTTATAAAGCATAAATTGTGCGGTAAGGCATACTATGATACCATAAAATCCATGGATGTGAGTTTAATTGCTCCATTTCATATAATACCTTCAAATATTTGTAATATTGACCTTTGTGAGCGTGATCACATGAAAAAAAAACCCATGAGTTTCTTGTGCCTTCTTCTAATTGGTGGGCGCGTTCCGAAGGCACACATCCTAACTTAGTTTTTAAGACGTTTCTATGTGATCTATGTATATACATAAGCATCGAAATGAATAAAGAAATTTGACTTTGACTTTGCATGTTTTGTTTTTAATATATGTAGAATGTAGTGTAGACAAGTACTTCCACAGGAAGTTTGTGTTATGAACTATTTCTAGGATAGTGCGGTTGCCACTATCGTTTATTGTTGGTAACCACTAATAGGAGGTACCCTGTTAATTGCGTGTATTGATTTTAATACTTAGGTACTAAAGTTTTCCTCAACTATTAAAATAAATACCAAGTATTCCCATTACAATTTTATATACAGGGTGAATTTTTTACACGGGCCTTCAGGGCTATACCCTAAACTATAAGAGATAGCGAAAAATGCTGATAGGAGTTGCGTGCCTGATTATGACAAAAATTAAAAGTGAAGGTTTTGGAAAAAGTCATTATCATAGCCAGGAATCGAACATGTTAATTTTTAAATTGTATTTTTTAAAGAGGGTATAGGCAGGTAGTAGGTTAGGTAGGTGCTTATAATTTTTATCTTTTACTTTACTTTGTGTATATCGAGTTCTGTTCCTTTCTAAGTTAAGGCTTGTATATTCGTACTCAACGTTATCCCTTTCCCACGCGTGCCGCGCAACGGCGCTATCCGTTTTTTTAACAAAATTGGCAATTAATGAATGAAAAACTTCAATGATTCACAAGTGGCGATTAAATTGACATTTAAGTGTATGCTTCAATAGGTTAGGAGTGTCTTGAATATTTAGGGGACCCTAATATTATTCTGTAACACCAATACTATGTACCCTTATTCGCAATAAATGAATTATGAATTATTATTTGAGAGTCGTTTAAATATTCGGGCGTTACTCAATCAATTATCAAATAAAGTTCTATGTATCTATATTCGATTCCAAAAACATCGTTTTAGAAAAATTTACCTATTTAAACTTATAACATCATCAATAATCGTTGATTTAGATGGTGATCGTTTTCAAGATTTCATATCAGCCATAAGATAAACATTTCAATATTTTATATCAATGACGTCATGACAATTATTTTAAGATTTTATACTAATTACTTCATAACGATAACATCATACTAATTATGATAGATTAATTATAAAATCATTGCCTGTTTTAAGATTGATAAGTCATGGTTTTAGATATAGCATAAAGTTTTTCAGATTTTAAACAATAATAATTATTAATTATCATGATACTGCAGTTTTGAATTAAAGTAATACCATTACCTATTATCTGACTATGTTTTCTGTCATCTCATTTTTGCTCAGTAATCTTAACTTTGTAAAGATTTTAATACATAAAAGTAGATAAAAAAGACCGTTGTTTATTGTGTCTCAAGTAGTCTCAACCAATAGGCAAATAGTGATAAACAAAATACTTATCATAAACATGTATGGACTAAAAAAAAATCGTGATTGTTTTATCAATATTTGACATGACTATTTAAACCTATGAGGGTTTACTTAGCAACCACTAATATAGACTATCTTCTGCCTATGACTTTATCCATGTAAGGAGAATACGTGCTATAGTAAAGTGTAACTGTTTGTCTTCCTTAATAAATAAAAATAAAATAAATACAGGGTGAATTTTTTAAAGGGTCTTTTGCTAAACTATAAAAATAGCGAAAAATGCTAAAAGAAATCTCGCCCGATTTTAACAAAAACTGCATCATTAGATTTTTGGAAAATAAAATTATTACCCTAGCCAGGATTCGAACCAATTTTGCAAAAAAAAACATCACCCTATAGATATTAATTTCTGGAAACCAAAATAGTATGACAAATCAAAGAAAATAGCTGATTTTCTCTAGTTTAAAGTTGAGTAGGACTTGTATAGCAAAAACTATGACGTCAAAATTCAGCTGATCTATGTTTATTAAATTATTACTTACCAATAACTCATATTTCGACTTGTCAATAGCAAAGTCCGGTTGACCGAGCAACGGTAAAGCCTCGAAACGTTCCAAGAATGGCCACAGAGTGTAATCAACTAAGCCAGGCTGGTCTCCGTTGAGGAACTTCGTGCCTCGGGTTGTGATCTCCTTCTGTAGGTACTCCAGGGCCTTGTGATATGTCTCAGCTGAGTCTGGCTTCAGTCCAGATGGATTGAACGCTGCTGTGTAGTACGCTGATTGAGCCTGGGAAGAGTAGAAAGTTGGTATTTAAGATTATAACTTGTGTAAGTTCAACTCTGTCAATGGACGACCTTGCAAGCTTGTAGATACAATTCACCCCTCAAACAAAAACTGTACAGATATTTTTTGTTTGGCTATGAAACTGTGGCGACGCTTCACATCGCCACCAACAGATGGCGCCACTAAGCCGATCGGAGATCCTAGATCGCGCAAGCGAAGTTTTTCTGAAGATAAGCTCATATACAAGTTCCAACGAAACATCGTTGGGCCGCGGCCCACCAGGCCTGCCCGGTGGAAGATCTTCCCTTTGGAGGTATACACCACCTCGTACTTCCAAAAAAACTACTGGACCGATTTTGATAAAACTTGGTATGAGGATACATTGATTCATTAGAAGTAATTAGGAGTATTAGGCTACTTTTTATCCCGATATTTCTACGGGATCGGGAGTTACGCGGGTGAAACCGTAGAGCGCTGCTAGTTAAGTATATATTTACAAATTATTATATACGTATTTTATCCGTTGTCTAGCCACCATGACACAAGCCAAGTTGCTTAACTTGTAGCTAGATGGCGCTGTGGAAAGTTTCCTACAATATTTGTTTTTATTTACCGGTGCAAAGTTTTCGACGATAATTTTGTCTTCAGCCCGGCGTAGAGGGTCAGTGGATTGCAGCGGGACATCAGGGTACTTCTCATCCAGGTATACATTAATTATGTTGCTGTCAAATATAGCTTTACCAGGCTCATACTCTAAAACTGGTACTGCACCTAGTAAATTAATAGTATACTTTATTTGAGATGAATCACACAATAAACACAGAAGAAAAAGATACAGAACTGACTGGTTTTTTCTTAAAAAAAACCATTAAAATTCTTAAGGAAAGAAAGAGCCGTGTGGGTCAACCTCAGCTATGAGTCTTCCTGTTTGAAGTTGGGTTAAACCTAGATAAATAATCAATTGTACCAAAAAAACTTAAACATGGTAAGTTAGAATATAAAACTAAAAAAACAACACTTTTAGCAATAAAGCCGCCTTGGTATATAAGTGTTCTTTTCTCTTAATTCCAATCCATCAAAATCCTGATAGATTGAAATTAAGAAAGGGTGTGGGTAGGATACATTAATCCTACATAAATAAATAGAAATATCATGAAATAAAGACTTGTATTATAACTAAAGATTAACTTAAATACCTACGCAATATATTACTTACTTACCTTTAGGATTGAAATTGAAAATCCATTCGGGTTTATGGTCCAAATTGATAAAAACTAAGTCGTATTGCAAGTTCTTTGCGTTAAGTACAAGAACCGATCTTTCGGCATACGGACAGAATCTCATAGCAAATAAGCGAAGTTTTCCACTATGATCCGGGAGGGCATCGCCTGTAATAAAATAAGTGTTCTATTAATTTTTTACTTTGTAATTTTCAAGAGAATGACAAATACTGTAAACAAAGTGACTGCGTTTAATACTAAAATGATGTATCTTATTCCTAACTAATTTTATAAACCCGAAATTTTGTTTATTTATTTGTTTGTTTATTCCCTTTTTACGGGCAAAGAACTGAATCGATTTGGATGAAAATGGGCATAGTGGTAAGTTTAGGGGATCGAGAAGGACAAAGGATACTTTTGATCCCGTAATTCCCGCGGGATCGGGACTTTCGAGAGTTTCGTTTAAGCGCGGGCGCAGCTGGTAATAGATTTATTATTTACGATCTTGGAAACATAAACAAAGATCAAATTGAATTGGGTGATGTCAATGAACATGGACTCGTAACTTCTGAAATAAGTAAGTACCTATTTAAATGCAAACAAAAATAAAGTAAAAAAAAATTTAAATTTAAAATAAGTATCTGAAATAAGTATTTAAAGGATTATGGTTGATGATAGCAAATGTTATGAATAAACCTTTCAGTTTTGAATAATTAAAAAAGGATGTTGATTTTTCAAGAGACTGTTAACACAAAATATATTGGATAGGCTCATAATAAATAAATATTGCAGGACATTTCACACATCGCCATCTAGCCCCAAACTAAGTAACTAGACTTGTGTTATGGGTGTTATGGGACAACGGATATACTACTTATATAGTTTTTTATTTGGTTTTATTTTGTGAATATATACTTATTATACATAGAAACATCCAGTCCAGACCACAGACAAATATCTAAGCATAAATACTTGTCTGCGGCGGGATTCGAACCCGCAGCCCTATGTTTGGCAGTCCGGTATGGTGACCATTGTGCCAACTGGGTCGTCATGGAAGTATTTTAGGGGTAGGCTGTGTCAAATACTAATAACAAAGAGGTTGGATTAAAGAGTAGCCTATCTATACTTCTATACTAATACTTAATAATACTTGATATACTAATATTTTAAAGAAGTAAAGTTTGTGTGTTTGTATATTTGTTAAATTGTAAGGGGTAATCTCTGGATCTACTGAACCGATTTAAAAAATTCTTTCACCAATAGAAAGCCACATTATTGCTGAGTGTCATAGGTTATATAAAAAACCGAAAAATAAAAAGGCTTTTACGTGGTAGTCCGTTTTGTAAAGTGAATCGGAGAAAAAACGGTCGAATGAAAGCGTTTCTTAAGAACGCTGCTTTAACTATAAAAGATATATTTTTGAGTTCTAGAGAAAAGAAAGCTTGAAAATGCCTACAAAAAAGTCAACGACAGCATATGTCTAGCTTTTATATTTAAGTTACAAAAAGTATTTTTTTTAATATTAGTATAGAAGTAATATTATAAAGCTGAAGAGTATGTTTGATTGAACGCGCTAATCTCAGGAACTACTGGTCTGAATTGAAACATTATTTTTGTGTTGGATAGTCCATTTAACGAGGAAGGCTATAGGCTACTTTTTTTTTATTCCGATATTCCAACGAGATCGGGACTTACGCGGTTGAAACCGCGGGGTGCAGCTAGTTTTGTTATAAACGTGGTTACAAATTAATGAATACCTATTCCAGATTGTTTTGTCAAAACTCCTTACTCTTTTTCAATACGATTTTGTCTTTTTGAGTTATCAAAATGTTGAACATTTTTCTATAATTGGTTAATTGCCAATAGTCATAGAATGCATCATATTACATGTAAAACTCAAGCACGGAAATAAAGAAATTTTGGTTAGATTCATACCTGACTTAAATCTTCTAATTTGTTGCCGAACCAACAATGGAGGAGTATTTGGATTTATAGATAAACAAAATCTTTTCCATTCATCATATTTTTTTTCTCTAATTAGTTTTTTTGTGTACTTATTGAGTTCTTCATATACTAAATAATTTTCGAGAGTCATATTTTTACCATAGTTTTTTTCAGCAGCCTTTTGAACTGCAATAGCCTTTGCACATTCATCATCCCACCAGAGTGGAGATGGTAAATAACCTCTACGACTATTTTTAACAGGTTTGTTATTTGTTGTATCAATGACAATATCTGAAAAAGCTTTACAACAAATGTGGACATAAGTTAACTTCATGTAGAAGAGTTATAAGACTTTTGACGTGATAACGTTTTATAAATTGGTGAACACCTGCCAGTTCAAAAAAGTGTGACGTCATGCGTCGTTACTGGAACGCCTCATCGACCCCCGCCCCCTCCACCGCCGCCGCCCGCGCCTCCTTTCCCACCGGCCCATGTATTCTGTCTCTGAGCCAACGATACTTTGATAGTTGACATGGTAACTATAGCAACGTTTTATCGTTGTCATGGTTACCATCAATGTTTTCTTATGACGTTATCACGTAAAATTATCGTCCGGAAACAGACTTTACAGACAACCATTTTTTTTTTTATAAACATTGCTATGGAGCCCCGAAGCTATGGAAGGTTTGCGTGGAGGCGAAGCCAGCGCGTACACACAGTGGCATAGCTATCGTAGGGCAAGGTGGTGCAGTGGACCACCTTGGTGCAGTGCACCAGGGTAAGGGGCGGCTGGTCCAACGTGTACACACGTGGAAGGAGTCGCTTGAGAACGGCGGTTTGCAACTGAATGTGGCGAAGACAGAGTACTTGGCTTGCAATACCACAGATCCCACACCTGTCTGCGTAGACGGTCATATGGTCGAGCGGACAGACCAGTTTAAGTACTTGGGATCTGTTCTTCATGCGTCCGGCGACATCGATTGCGACGTCAAGTCACGCATTTCAGCGGCATGGGCCAAGTGGCGTGAGGTGACTGGTGTCATTATAAATAAATAATAAAATAAACTAATAAACTGTGCTCTGTGATTCATATCCTGGATAATCTATCCTGATTCCTCATTTATTCCTGTCTTTAATCTTGAAGTCTAAGTAAGTTCAAGCTATCTGAAAAGACAGGATGAGGGCCCGATTCTTTCCCTATGCACCGGGGCCCTTCTCCACCTAGCTACGCCACTGCTTAGACGCTCTTTAACAAAATTAATAGCAAAGTATGATGTGGACACCAAACCGGCGATTATCTCGGTATGCACTATAAAATGCAGCCAAGGACATTATTTAATTTATTAGATTTGTCAAATTGTATTTTAACGTACAAGTTTTCGGTTGTTGAATTACCTACGTTTAGAGACTGGAATATATATAGGTAGGTCGATAAGAAAGTTTCCACCTTATAGTCCTAAACATAATGTTAGTCAGTTTTTCAAAAATCTTGAAAGAGAGAGAAGAGTCGTATGGAGTAGTATGGTCTCATCTAGTTTAGGCAAAAACACCAAAATCTCTTGATCACCACAATCGGACATGTATCAAAAAACAAAAGTCAAAATACCTTCAACAGAAGTTTTAATAACCTCAAACTGCAATTACTTACCGGTTTGCAAATGTTTTTCAGACATGTTTGAAGGATTATTGAGCGGAGGATTCTGCAAGTTTGAAATGAATTTCTTCTCGATATTTAGAAAATTATTAAATTAACGATACCGGCCAACAGTCGTCCAAAAGAAATGAAAACTGAAACGTCACTAATTATTGACATGCAGTCTTTGACAGATATATGCAATTTTTTTTCTTCTAAATATCTCCGAAAGCGCAGACGAAAAGATTTTAGCCTATACAGCCTTATCTGAAGTTTTATTTTCTTTTTTCCTCCAATGAATTTATATCTCTTCATTCTTCCGTAATCTTTCGAAGGTAATCTTATTTCGTTAAAATCCATATTATCCTGTTTTTTTAAGTCAACAAAACAAGAATATCACCCGAATCTCAACATCAATATTTGCAAGATGTACTTACTTCTTTTTTCTTTAGTCGGTCTAGCTCCGTGACATCGTGAATTTTTCTTGATATTAGTGATGTAATAATATTATCGACAACTTATCGATAAAAGGTATGATTAAAATCTGTCAAGTAATAGGTAGATAAACATGACTAGTACCTAGGTTAAAAGTAAACAAGATACATTGAAACTCTGATAAATGTAGGTAGGTAGGTACTAGTTTATTAATTCAACTCTTTGTAGCCTTCATCGGTTGAACGTAATCAGAAAATAATAAACAAATCATTCTCGATTAAAACATAGACATTGCGCTCACTCACTAAGTATTGTCTTGATTCCAAGTAAAATTATAGCTTTGTCACGACAGGTAACTAAAATAGATACGATATTTTTATCATTTTTATGATAAAGCAAAAAGTGTTGTTTATTTAATATTTTTCGTACCAGTCACTGCGTGACAAACGCTATGATAACATCGACTATAAGTTTAGCGATGCATATTATTTACTCGTCATATCAAGGAGTCAGGGCAGTGACCAGTTTGTTGGGATACGCTCTACCGTACAGCAGCATGGCAGCGATTAAGCATAAAATCGACTTTAACACAAAACATCTTAAAAAAGGTAAGACAGTAAATAATTAAGCCCTAATTACACTTTTTTTAAAAGGTCCTTATCGGTTTATTAGTTCGAACAGGGGTGTTATCTGCTAACTTTTATGTTTTATAAACAAAAAAGGTTAATTTACGCATTTAAATATTTTTTATTGGCTTGGAACTAGATGGCGCTGTGAGCAATCTCTATGTTATTTATTCTATTCTTATGTTTTGAACTTAATAAACACTTCATGTAAAGTTTCTCATTTAATATAGATTTATCCCAATACAGCCTGAATATGAAACCCATTGTCTGTATTCATCCTATTTAAAAATATAATTCTTCATCTTCTTGGCCATAATGGCCATATTTCTAAATTAATTCCATATCAAGAACAATGTATTATTAATAGCTACATTTTATCAAGTGCTATTATATCCCACTAATAAAATTGTAGATAATGTTGTGTTCACGCGCCACCTGTAGACAGGTTTTATTTTAAATGACTTTTTTCCAAGGCTAAGTTAGACACGAATAGCTTAAGTACTAATTAAGGCATTAATAGCTGCGTCCTGTAGTTTTACCCGCATAAGTCTCGATACCGTTGGAATATCGGAATGAAAAGCCTGTGTTATTTCCGGACTTCAGCTATCTACAATCTACATACAAAGCATGGGCGTGCCCAGAGTTTTGTAAAGGGTGGGAAGCAAATAAAAGTTAAAAAATCGATAAGTATTAGAAAATTATAAATGTTTTTATTTACTGTATTTATTTTAATAATATCGTGGGGGGTTTTGGCTAATTAATCTCTACATGATGGCCCAGCACTAAACCAGCGTGATGGCAATGCGATGGTTAAAACGCAACTACACGATGGCAACGTTCAGTTGTAAATTGGAGAAGGACGTGGAAGCAGCCGTTGCCGCATGCCGTATATAATATCTATGCACCACGTACCAATTTTCAAGGACTCACTGAGAAATGGGCCACGTGCAGATGCATACCGCCATCGCTGGCCCAGTTATTTTGATGTGTGATCGAAAAACTGACACCTGACTCTTCATGATGGGCCATCATGCTGACCCACTGATATGCTGGGCTATCAGTGGGCCAGCATGATGGCCCATCATGAAGAGGGGCTATTAAATTTGTCGCGAGCGTTCAAGTGGTGGGAGAGGGTAGGGAACGCGGGCGGATAAACTTCGGTATTCCTTCAAAAATCATTAGACTTTTGAAAGTAACATAGTGAATATTTTTAATTGTTACTTATATTAAAAACCATTTTTTTTATTATAAGCCCCGAGTCAGGGTGGGGCAAATGCCCCACCTTGCTCCACTGTGGGCACGCCCATGATACAAAGTTCTACTTATCTTAACTAAATATTAAATCTAAATTATTAATAAAAATAATTATATTACTAGGTGTACCCCGCGGTTTGACTCGTTTCAGTTACTTTCCGGTAGGAATAAAGAGATAAATAAAATTAGCCCATGTATGTTACTCCCAAAGATTCAATGTATCCTCAAACCGAATTTACCTACAGTAGTTTTGGATCGTATTCGTCACAACTAAATGTTCACTCTCAACGAATCTCATATTCTCAACTGATCTCCCGTTGGCAGTTTTTTCACTCTCATCCGACGACCTATTGCAGAGGGCTTATAAGACCTATTCAAATTAGATCGGAGGGCCTCGCGGATCCCCTATGTTCCCCCAGGGAATAGTTGTTAAGATTTGTTTAATATAATCGGATCCCCTTTTCCAAGAAAAATAAAACCATTCATCTTTATAATACTAGTAGTTCGCCCCGAACTGAGACCTCACGAGTTTTTTTCAGCGTTTATTATATTTCAGCGTAAAGTAAAATGTATAACTAAAATGTATAATATAACGACGAAAGACTCCAAATACGACAGGTCTATCTTATTTAAATGATAGGTGCCTAGTATCGCTATTATCTGACATTGGATGATTTAGAGAATCCAAACACGATAGGCATAACTTGTTGTTGTTGTTAACTTGTTGTTGTTAAGTTCTAATTAGCATAGGTCAATCATCACACCCTGGACATCCGTTGACTCTTTATTTTTACTCAAGACATTTTTAATGTGTCCAACATAATATCCAGAAGATAGTTATTCCTTTCCTTCCTTCCTTATGTATCTACTTATCATAATGTTACGTAAGAGGAAACGAGAAGACAAGGTCGAGAACGAGAATATATTAGAGAAGTTTGAGACCAATATGTCCTGTAATAAGTCCCTAAACTAAAATATAACAAGTCAATAAAAATTATAAAAAAATTAGTCACAAATTTTATAATTATCAGAGTCTCTAGATCGGCTAGAACCGAACATTCCTACTATTTAATACTATCCATCACTATTATTGTAAAACAGCCCATGATTATGAAATAAATAATTATAGGAAATGAAGCAAAGAGAGTTCGGACGATTTGGGGCAAAGTAATAAATTTCTATAAAATTTAAATAAATTTGGATTAAGAATATTGTAAATAGTAAGCGTGTTACATTGTGAATTTGTGATGCTACACCTTCGTTATTTTTCTTTTGCAATAACAATGTAACACGCTTACTATTTAAGTACAATATTCTCCAAATTTATTAGATTTATTTATTTTCTATTTTTTAGTTGGACTTTTTTTATTAAAACGTGTTTTTTTTAGTTTTTTACTGTATTAATTTATTTTATACTTTTTGGTCTTTGATAACGAAATATGTTAGATCAGACCCTGGTTACTATTGGAAGACAAACTACCTCGTCAAGACGATTCTAACGAGCCCAAACTCGATGAGGTTGTGTCGTTTCATTGCGAAGTTCCTATGACAACCTTCCAGTTCCATCATCAGACCCTGGTCACCATTGAAAGACAAACTACTCGTCAAGACGATTCTAACGAGCCCAAACTCGATGAGGTTGTGTCGTTTCATTGCGAAGTTCCTATGACCACCTTCCAGTTCCATCATCAGACCCTGGTTACCATTGAAAGACAAACTACCCGTCAAGGCGATTCTAACGAGCCCAAACTCGATGGGGTTGTGTCGTTTCATTGCGAAGTTCCTATGACCACCTTCCAGTTCCATCATCAGACCCTGGTCACCATTGGAAGACAAACTACCTCGTCAAGACGATTCTAACGAGCCCAAACTCGATGAGGTTGTGTCGTTTCATTGCGAAGTTCCTATGACAACCTTCCAGTTCCATCATCAGACCCTGGTCACCATTAAAAGACAAACTACTCGTCAAGACGATTCTAACGAGCCCAAACTCGATGAGGTTGTGTCGTTTCATTGCGAAGTTCCTATGACCACCTTCCAGTTCCATCATCAGACCCTGGTTACCATTGAAAGACAAACTACCCGTCAAGGCGATTCTAACGAGCCCAAACTCGATGGGGTTGTGTCGTTTCATTGCGAAGTTCCTATGACCACCTTCCAGTTCCATCATCAGACCCTGGTCACCATTGGAAGACAAACTACTCGTCAAGACGATTCTAACGAGCCCAAACTCGATGGGGTTGTGTCGTTTCATTGCGAAGTTCCTATGACCACCTTCCAGTTCCATCATCAGACCCTGGTTACCATTGAAAGACAAACTACTCGTCGAGGCGATTCTTGACGAGTAGTTTGAATGAATGAACTATAAGGTATGGATAATGAGATAATTCCTGCAGATTCCCTCCAGCTCTATCATCAGATCAGTTCCATGGTACCATATTATTGTCACCGAAGTTACGCCCTTTCATTTGATACCCCACTCGGGTATATTTGCAGTATAGTTTGTGTGCCATATAGGTAGATCCCCTTTTGGACCCCTATCTCCGTAACCCCCTGACCGATCCTGCTCATGTTCGAACTTAAAAATTCTATGGACCTCAACTACTTGTATACCAAAAATCATGAAGATCAGAGCAACGGTACTCAAGTTATCGTCGAACAAACATACAAACATACAAACATACGAGCGACCGACCCTTCTCAACACTAGACCTCTCTCGCTTCGCTCGTTCGGTCAATTACTGTGGCTATAGGAAAGTGCCTGGTATTAGTAAAGTAGGGATATTGAATCGCAAACTCCGCAGTTATATTTATTTACTCTAGTATCCTGCTTGAATGAACTCACAACCTACCATAAAAGCTAAATCAATTCTTTTCCATCCCAAGGTTGCCTGGAAGATATCGCTTTCAGCGATAAGGCCGCCCATTTATGCAACTTGTACTTTCTAGCTGTTACTTTGCTTTGTGTATTTATATGTTCCTTACTGTGTTGTACAAATAAAGTTATCTTTCAATCTATCACACGACATTTTTTTTTAAATTACAGGTGATCCACTGCCCCCGTTCAATGGCAAGTTACGAGTATACAACATGCGCTTCTGTCCGTACGCGCAACGTACGATTTTAGCCCTTAACGCTAAAAACATTGACTATGAAGTTATAAACGTCGACCTAGCAGAGAAACCTGAATGGTTGACAAGTAAAAGTGCATTTGGTAAGTACCTAACTAGCATAGATTTTTTTCATTTTTTTTCCTTTATAAGTAATCATTTTTTTTTCCTCGACTCGAGACTTGACAAATGGCTGTCTGTAAATTACCTTGTCAATAACGGAACGTGGGCAGTAACGTGAGCGGGAACGTGAGCAATGACGTCACCTTTTTTGTGAGTGCTGCCGGTGTTCATCGATTTAATAGACGTTATCACGTCAATAAATAAGAAATTCTTAAGAGTTTAAATATTATTTACAGCTAAAGTACCAGCAATAGAGCTTAAGGAAGGCGAGACGGTTTATGAAAGTCTGGTGACTGTGCAGTATCTAGATGAAGTATTCCCAGAGAGACCTCTACTACCCAAAGATCCTCTAAAAAGAGCTTTCGACAAGATTATTGTTGAAGCTTTGGGGCCGGTAAGTCAACAAATTGCTCACACAAACAACCAAGTTCTTACGACGACCAAAAATGTTTGGACTTGGTTGTTTGTTTGTAGTTAATAATACTGATAACGATTTTATTTATTATTTAATAAATCTGTGGTCTGGTTGTTTCTATGTATTATAAGTATATATTTACAAAAGAAAAGTAGGTATATAAGTAGTATATCCGTTGTCTAGCACCCATAAGACAAGACTAGTTACTTAACTTGGGTTAATCTACCACTTCTTCAAAGAGTAAGAAACATCAAGGTAGGGGTAAACACAAAAGATCCCATTGGATCGAAGTGTTGCTGGCAATTTGTCAGCCCCCATTATATAAGATAAGATAGCTTGGGGCTAGATGGCGATGTGTGGAATGTCCTGCAATATTTATTTAATAATATGTTAGGTATCTACTATCTACTGTACTTTAAACTTCTAATGCCCACTGATTTCTATGAGAAGACGGGACCTAGCTGGATAAATATAATATGGACTTAATTATCTTGATTATATTTTTACTATTACTAAGGTTTCACTATCGTCCGTCCGTCTGCCTGTCACCGGGCTGTATCTCATAAAACGTGATAGCTAGACAGTTGTTTTCACAGATTATGTATTTCTGTTGCTCTTAGAACAAAAAGCAGAAAAATAAATTGCCGACTCTCATACAACATGGTTCGGAACACTTCGTACGCAAATCCGACTCGCACTTCGCCGGTTTTCAATTATTAACTGTAATTGTATTTTCAGATTTCAACAATCTTTTTCAAAATAGTGAAACAACCTGATACAATTACAGAAGACCATATTGCCAATTACCACAAGACCTTAACATTCTTTGAGAGTCAACTTAAAAGCCGTGGCAGTAAGTTCTTGGATGGTACCGAACCAGGGTATGCTGATTATATGATCTGGCCCTGGTTCGAGAGGATTTTGACATTAGACGACGAAAGGTTCACGATTGATGGAAAAAAATATGCGCTCTTGGTAAGAATAAACTTTGATCACATTTTTAAAGCTAAGTGGCTGTTATGTAATGGACTAGTGGAGTTCGTGAAATGTATCTTTTTACGTAAAACCGTTATAATTGAGTGTAGCTAGTCCAACCTCTTTGCTACAAGGTTTGACCAAAGGGCTTTGCGTAGTTGTTTGCTTGTTAACACTCAACGGATCCTCGTTTCGTTTTCAATCTCCTCGGCCCTCCTGGACTATGGGGCCGATAAGAGCTAATTTAAAATGAGATCTCACGGATCTCCTATATTCCCACAGGAAAACCGTTAAGAGCTGAGCTGCTAAGATTTGTTCAATCTTATCGGATCCCCTAGTCCAAGGAAAACAAAAGACAATCGAAAAAAAGACATAAGACGATCGAAATTAAGTAACATTAACTTCATCCTCCTTCCTTACATCACTTAAGTCATCAGTTAATTTATATTAGTTATGTTATGTAGTTTTAATTTTTATGTTTTGTTTAATTTCAGTACAAGTACATCCAGAACATGCTTCAGGATCCGGCAGTCAGCGTTTACTTGATACCAAAAGAGGCATTCCTGAAGTTCCATGAAGGATTCGGCATTCCAGGGAAAAAACCTAATTACGATTTACTCCGTCAGTGAATATAATTAGTTATAGTAACACAATATAATTCACCTACCTACTTTGTTGAATATTTTAATGTTTTATATTTACATTCTAAAATCCTTTTTTAAGTAAAAAATTGTGATATCAAAGAAGTAATGTTAAGTACAACTTGGTAATGTTATGTATTTTATTGTTTTTTTTTCTGAGTAATAAATATATTACAATAATTATTTTATTACCCTTGTGATTTTCATTTTAAGAAATTACAAAAATGTAATCCCTTCGGCGGGATTTGAACCCATCACCATAGAAGTGATCTGAAAGGCTAGTTATCTTAGGTGGCGATTAAATTTAAGAGTATGCCTCAATAGGATAGGAGCGACTTAAATATTTAGGGGACCCCTAAATATTTGAGAGTCGTTTGAGTATTCGGGCATGAGCTACGTATTACTAAGTGGGCTTGAAAATGGGCTTAATACTTTAATATATGCCATGAACAACCCACCAAATCCCATTCATTAACTCTTGTCCATCTAAATGTTTCTTGGAAGAGGCCGCCCATTCTGCCATAGGTATAGTTTAGTTTGTATTCATTTTTCTTAGGAGGTAATATTATGTATATTATGTTAGAATTAAATTTAAAGGTAAGGTAGCACGTATCCATCAAAAATATGCACTAGGGACAGAAAGCATTTGTCTATCTAAAATAGATACTAAGTATGTAGTGATTGTCATTATAAATATTTTTTTTATTGTAATTTGATAAACAAATCTTATGAAAAGTGGACAAGTCACATTAAATTAGATGTGCTTTTAGGTACTGTTAGCATTGACCACTCATACTTTACTCATGTAATACCTATTACAAGTAGGTAAGTACTGAGTTAGTAGCGGCACGGGATACATAATTTGACTGCGAAATCCGTATCACCGAATTTTGTTACTTACATCGAAAACTTTTCATCGATATCTCTATACTGCCTTATTAAATCAACGTAATATTACTGCGACCCCTAAACGTTAACGTAAATTATGTTACATCGAAAAACTGTAGGTACTGCACAGATTTTAACATCACACTGCGGAGACTTATTAAATCGACTATAAGACTATCTTAGGCGGTACATTCAGAAATTACGGTAATAAAGTTCCGATGATAAAAATAATAAAATACCTAATCAGTAAAGCGATAACGAACCAACAAAATAGACATTCTACGATAGCGTTCTGTGTGAACTTAACACATATTTGATAACAGTGCAATGGATATACTTAATATAGATATTAATTTTAATAAGAAACATCTTAAAAGAGGTACGTGAGGTTTAAAATAAGAATTCCTAACCGCTTACTAATTCGATAATTAAAATGCATTAAATCATCTTTTTCTTTAGGTGACCCACTGCCCCCGTTTACTGGCAAATTACGAGTGTACAATATGCGATTCTGTCCGTACGCGCAACGTACGCTATTAGCTCTCATTGCGAAGAAAATCGACTGCGAAGTTATAAACATTGACCTCGTTGACAAACCAGAATGGTTGACAAGTAAAAGTGGCTTTGGTAAGATTGTATAGATAAATACTTTTACATGTTCATGTTCAGCATGCTGCCCGTTTTTCCCGATCCCGTGGGAATATCGGAATAAAAAAGTTGCCTATGTTACTCCCAATTAATCAATGTATTCTTATACCTAGTTTCATCAAAATCGGTCCAGTAGCTTCGGAGTCTATTCGATGCCAAAAAACAAACAAACAATAAAATATTTCCTCTTTATAATTATAAAAGTACCTAAATATCGATAAATAGGAAGAATCAAGATCAACAAGACGTAAGATTTATCTATTTGACAGTGCAAAGCGATCAAGGTCTCTGGTGTCTAACAAAGAGTCCATCCACTCTCTGGGTAAACCGTCATTATGACTCATAATGATCCTACCCTTTTGGCACCAATAGTCTCATAATTTCATAATTTAGTTTCAGAGGACGACCTCTGTGCCGCATCGGGCGAACACCCGACTGCGACGCAGAAGGTTGCGGGTTCGATTCCCGCCGGGAACAAGTATTTATGCTGACCATAAATTCTTGTTTCTGGTTCTGGGTGTTTCCTATATGTATAATATGTATATATTTACAAAAAAAAAAGTATATAAGTAGTTTATCCGTTATCTGGCACCCATAACACAAGCATTAAGTTGCTTAGCTTGGGGCTGGATGGCGATGTGTAATATGTCCTGAAATATTTATTTATTTATAAGACTATTGGTGTCAAAAGGGTTGCAGTCTTTTTACGCAATATGGCAAAAAAGTCATCGATACGAGTCTTCGCAAACATACCAGATATTAACTTTTATACATACCTATGTTGCTATGTCGTTCTTAAATATTATTAAAAATTTTAGGAAAGGTTCCAGCAATAGAGGTAGAAGAAGGTGTGACGATATACGAAAGCTTGGTGACGGTAGAGTACCTTGACGAAGTGTTCCCGTATAGGCCTTTGTTGCCCAAAGATGCTTTTCAAAAAGCATTAGACAAGATAATTATAGAGTCAATTGGGCCGGTAAGATAATTAATAAAAAGCGAATAAACCTAAATAAAATTAAATCTACCATAAATGCAAAAAATCTACGAGGTATTCATTTTCCAGATCCAAACAATTGCTTTTAAAGCAGTAAGAGACCCTCAAAGTATAACAGAAGATCAATTAAATGCCTATTACAAAGCCTTAGAATTCGTGGAGAATCAATTAAGAAGTCGCAGTACAAAGTTTTTTGGTGGTAACGTGCCAGGTTATTCAGATTACATGATTTGGCCCTGGTTTGAAAGACTTATGATAGTTGATGAAAAAAGATACCAAATAGATGGTGAAAAATTTACTATTTTGGTAAGTTTTATATTAACTGACATTACAATTTTCATTTTGTTTTCATAACTACATACTTCATTAATTATTTACTTATTTCAGATTAAATACATCGAAAATATGCTTCAAGATCCAGCAGTTAGCACATATTTAGTACCCAAAGAGGTCTACGAAAAATACTATGAATACTATAAACTTGGAAAGAAGCCTAACTACGATTTGCTTGAGAATTAATGACTAAGTTTTAAACTGAAAAACAATTTATAGCTAAACCTATAATAATATTCAGCTGGCAGGTTTTCTAATCATGGACCTACTAGTATTCTATGTAAAGAAAACTGTACCAAATTAATCAATTAAGTAATTAATAAAATAAATTTGTTTGGTATCCACAACATATACGCACGCCTTTCAAAGTTCCGGGGATTCATCGCCCAGTGGTGGGTCACACAATGAAAATGAATATAAAATTAATTATTATTTACTTATCTTATATTCATAGAATTTGACGTTCGTCCTATATCAATAAAAATATCGATAAAGTTATCCTTTCACAAATGTAAGTACACATCACTAAACACTGGAAGCTTATTTCCGTTTCCGCCGTCCCACAACTACCTAACTTTTTAAAAATATGGCTTCGCGTGGCATTCTGCATTTTGCCATAGAATTAAAAAGGAATAATAATTCGACGACCCAGTTGGTACAATGGTCACCATGCCGTACTGCCAAACACAAGGTTGCGGGTTTGATTCGCGCCTCAGACATGTATTTATGCTTAGATATTTGTCTGTGGTCTGGTTGTTTCTTTCTAGGTATTATAAGCTCAGAACAATAACTTGTTCTGAGCGACCCGCTCCGGCTTCGCACGGCTATATTATGCATGTATTATAAACCTTCCTCTTGAATCACTCTATCTATTAAATCGTAATCACCGTGGTACTGCAGCTACAACTAGCTTGAAGTCTGTAGAACCTGTGATTCCTATGTACATATCCCGGTTCAGTAAAAGTACAACTACTAACGACGTACAAGAGTACATTAAGAAAGACCAACGGCCGGAAACGGCTGGAACAGGAGAAGCTAGGCATCAGCCTCGAACTAGTGGAACTGGAATCCCAAAGGAAGACTAACTTTAAGTCCTTCCTACGTGCTCCGGATTCCAGCGACGCTGAAGGACATGTTCTTCTCTGCTGATTTCTGGCCCGCCGGCATTGTTTACCGACGCTATAGGGAGGCGAGACCGAAGACAGAAAACCCTAAAACTTAACTTGTATTTAATAAAATATTAAGTATCTATAATATGTATATATTAGTCTGTAAGGTATCTATTTTACATGGGTCTGTACTTATTTATAAAGCTGTTCCCTGAAATAAATGATTTATTATTAAAAAAAACCGCATCAAAATCCGTTGCGTAGTTTTAAAGATCTAAGCATACAAAGGGACATAGGGACACAGGGACGGCGAAAAGTGACTTTATTTTATACTATGTAGTGATAATTAATTATAAAACAAAAAAAAGTATTTATCCGTTGTCTAGCACCCATAAAACAAGTCTAGTTACTTAGTTTGGGGCTAGATGGCGATGTGTGGAATGTCCTGCAATATTGATTTAAAAAAAAAAATAATATAAGTAAACGAAATTATTTCTCTTATTTTTTATTTTAAAGAAAATACCACACAGTAATTAAAATACTTGAACTTAATTAAAATTAATTTTATCAAACTAAAATCAATACAAACTTAAATGTTATCTTGCTTTTGGTTAATTCATGTCTTAGAAAATATATGATCAGAATAGAAAATTGTGGATAAAAAAAAAATGTCTGTTTATTTCTACAATTGCTATGTCCATTGCATGTACAACAATCAACAATCAGAATATCCTAGTATCTACCTACGTAGTAAGTAACAAATAATTTATTAATTCTATGAACGAAAATAAGCTTTCCATATAAGTATTGTGTCAAATATGTCCCTCTTAAGATGGTACATTTTTGTTTGCATAATTTAAACTTAACTTTAAACTTAACTAAAAAAAAGAAGTAGACAACTAAGTTGTAAGTAAGATTTGTGAGTTATTCGAAAAATAGTAAATCATTTTCTAACTCAGTCTTAATTAAGAGTCAAATTACTTATAGCTAATTATTAGTCATATTTGTATTTGGCAGCCAATGCTTCTAGTTTAGAAGTAATACTTTTCAAATCAGCATTTTTGTCCAACTTTAAGTAGGTAGTGTTTCTTATGTCATGGAGTTTGATCCATTCTGGAACTGATTCGGTGAGAGTTTTGATATCTCTCTGTAAATCACTAGCAGATATGTTTGCTTTGAAGCTGCTCTCTAGTTTGGAGAGTATGATATTTAGGGCCAGAACATTTTTCCTCTCAGTAACAAATATGTTTCTTAGTGTTCGAGCAAGGTCAGGCAGACGGCTGTAGATTGAGTATTTCTTATCTTGGTCTGATGATCTTGTCATAGCCTCAAGAGCTTTAGCAGCCTGTTTCGCTTTCACTTTTTCTAGAAGAGAAGTTGGTAAGTTACGAAGAGCAGGATTTATTAGAGTTACATTAGATGGTTGACTGGTTTGAGTGCTTGTACTTGGTTTATCATTATTAGCAATGCCAGTAACAGCTTTTTCATTCTCAGTCAAGCCTCTCGCTTTAGCTTGTGCTAGTTTCTCGAGAGCTCTCTCCATTTTAGTATTACATTTGAATAGTTCCCGAGCTTTAGCCAGCACATCCTGTGCAGACGAGAATTTCTCTACATTTGGCATTTCTGGCAATTTAGCACACTCCACTTCTGCGAGTTTTTCAATTTCAAACTCAGGGTGCCAACGGGACAGTTTCTCATCAGGTATGACCATTGGAGGGTCAAGGGATGCCAGAAATTGGGCATGATGTTTCTTCACCAGTTGTAGCAAGGTGTCAAAGAAATACCTTCTTCTCTCCAACAATACAGTCGGGTTCATGTTTTTAATATCATTAGGAAAGTTAGGAGTAATGATAAGTTCATAAGTTTCTTTCTGTGATGTGGCACTGAAATTTTTAATTTTTTTAACCTCGAAATTGTAGAAGTCTGGTACGAGGTGTTTAATTTGGGCGAGGTGTTTTTCATTGAAGGAGCGTTTGAGCATTTCTTGTACTGAAGGTTTGAGTTTAGTGAATGTTATCTTTTCATTTCTATTAAAAAGTAAAGCAACAACAGTTTCCATGCCACGGAACAGTTCAGAGAGGAACCTGTAGTGATGAGGGAGAGGTAGGCTGGTGGAGGAGCTGGCCAGGGCAGCATGTCTGATGTAAGCAGGTACCTGGAAATTGAATAATAACAATAAGTACCTACACATAATTTATTTCTACAAATAAGACAAAAACTGCATAGTGAGTGATTATTAGTTTATTTACTGTTTATTCTCTGATTTGATGATGTACATGTTAAAAAAAGACAACACAGCAGTTTTCAGGTGTTTTTAATTCTAAATCATATTGTAAATCTGAAGGTCTGTCTTCCTGGTCAAACAACTGGATGGATTTGTATGAAAATTGGCATAGCGGTTGTTTAGGGTATCGAGAAGGACATAGGATATTTTTGATACCGTAATTCCCGCGGGATCGGGACTTACGCGGGTGAAACCGCGGCCACAGCTAGTTAATAGATAAATAAGCACCATTTGACTTTCTTTTCTGATAAAATGATAATATTCTAATATCTCTAGACATGTTTCGTTGTTTCTGCTGTTTCTTGATTGAATGAATCAAGAACCTTTTAATTGTAAATTAGAATATAGCAATTACAAATACCTTGTTAGGACTCTTGATTGGGCTCACAATAACCTTCCTGGGTGAAATAATTGGTCTCTGACATGGCGATGGAACTAACTTAGTTGGTGATAGGAACTCATGGGGTAATTTAGGCTTTTTGCTTGGACTGTAAAAAAACATATACGAATTAAAAAGTTGAAATGTAAGTCATATTTAGAAATATTTGCTTAGGTTTTTCCATTCAGATTTGCTAAGAAGTATTTGCGCCTTAGATGTGCAGGCTAACCATAGGACCTGCATACCTACATGAACATGCATAGTGTAGAAGTATACTTTGTGCCATTCTGTTCTGTGAAATATGATGTGCAATGAGCATGTTTATAGAGGTATTCAACTAATCCAAGCAAATGGGAATATTTGCTTGGATTGCACAGAATAATAGATAAACACCTTAATGCTAACATAAACTCCTGCTAAAAAAATTAATATAAATCAAACAATATGGCACAATGGGCGACCTTATCGCTAACAAAGACAAGAATTAAAAAAGGAAGAAGAAGAATCAGGATCAACAAGAGAGAATTATTAGTAAGCTTGAACTGAACATTAATACTTGCTTACCTTGATGGTACTTCCACATCAATAGATTTAAACTCCTTGAGATTCCGTTTATCAGAAGCTTCTTTCAACTGTTGTATGCCCTTACTCAGTCGTTCAGCAGTAGCCTTAAGCTCAGCTAACCGAGAGCTACCAGCTAACCTCTTCCTTATATCGCCCAAACTTAGTTCCTGACGAGCATTATTCGTTACTTGTGATTTAGACCCTTTCGCTACATTGTTAGCGTTCGATTTCTTCCCAAATACAGCCTGTTCTTGAACGAGTTTCTCGGATAGACTCTCTTTTTTCGACACATTTTCAATCGGAGTTACACTTGATTCGGGCTCATTCTCACATTCTTTTACACTCTGTTTCGATGCTACTTGTTTCAAATCATTGCTTGTAAATTCTATTCTTTTAAGCAATTGAGATTTTCGCGAGAATTTGGTAGCATCTTGCTGGCTACGGTCGATATGAGGGACCTTACTTTTGGAAGTCACAATATCGTCAGTGGCTGCTCTTTTTCTACTGTTAAAATACGACGTTAGTGTGGTTTGAGACATAGTTAATTCTGATTATCAACACAATTATTGCATTTGCATGTCTTCTGTGAAAACTAAAGAATTCTTCCACTGTCCGCGGCCTTTTCCCTCCAAAATGCCAACCACCACCACTAGCAAACCAACCAACCAAACTGAAGTCAAAATGACAGTTGAAAGAAGATTTTTTTGAAGTGACATACTTTTTTGTCTACACTTGGAAGAGCAGCTCGAAAGAAAGACTTTTACATACAGCCTATTAATAAAAAAAAAAACAGTCCCTTATGGAGTATTTTTTGTTTTAACAGTGGTGTATTTTCAAGGCTACAGGGCTGGGCCCTGGGCAAATGGCAACAACGCTGAACATCCACAAGTCGGTTGTCTGTAAATTCGGTTTACGGAAGATAATTTTACGTGATAATGTCATAAGCAAACGATAAAAAAAAAACAGCGCACTCGGGAGTGCAGGCAGAAGTGAAAACAATAAACTTGTTATTTCTCATAGAATATTTCTTGAAACGATCTGCTACTGCCATCTATTAGCACTCACTTAAACAAATATAGTTTATTTTTTATTCGCTAGATGGCAGTAAAAAATTTAAATCAGCGCCATCTACATTCGAATAGCGGTCTTTCTAGAAACTAAGTTTCTCAATTTGTGTAATAGATGGCAGTATAAGTTAAACAAAAAGACTAACACAAATAAAATCTCATCTGTCGCGTCAAATCTCATCTGTCGCGTCAAAATCTGTCGCGAGAACGGCTGAAAATGCTCACCCACAAAAGTGCCCAACGCGCCATAAGAAGTTTCCACTTCAAAAATTCAAAAATGTAATTATCGTCTGTAAACCGACTTTACACACAACCGTTTTTTTTGTGAAATGTGAATGCAGGTATCGTATGCAGGCTCTACAATTTTGGCTCTTTTGAATTTTATAATTTATTTTAGGGGCGACTTTAAATACTAAACCACTGTGATCATGCGTAAGCCTCTATTGGCATCTTTACAGAAGATTTTTCTCTTTAGCAGATTCTATGGTCTTTGGCTTAGAGTATCAGCCTAATAAAATAAAATATTAAACGCACCATTTACAGCGTTCTTGAGTTATAGTTTTCATCTGTACTATGGAATATCAATGATATAAATATCTGTGAAGGTAAAGCTTTGTGCCGTGCAGTCTTCTGTGGTGTAAACAAACATCTGTCTCTCGCTGTCAATTTGTCTTGTCTTGTTTTCTTCCTACTAGCAAACTCTTTTTTTATTATTATTATATTATATGCATAATGAAATAAATCTCATAAAAATACAATATTTATTTTGTAGGTACGTACGTACGCCTAGTTGTAAAATATATTTTTAAACTAGGTATATTAACAAATAAAAGAAAATGCCACCAAAAATTGCATCAAGAAGACCAAGCGCAACCGTAGACGGCAAAAGCATTGTGATAATTCCAAGTAAGCATATCAAACCAGAAGACATTGAAGGTGCTGAAGAAACAGAGATAGCCGCGCAAATCACGCTTCCCCACGAAGGTGGCTGGGGCTGGATGGTAGTCTTTGGTTCTTTCTGGAGCATCTTTATATTAGACGGTACAGCCTTAACTTATGGAAGTATGTTTAAAGACATAACCGATGACCTTAAAGTATCGGACTCACTGGTGGCCTTTATAAACTCTGTAGCTGTTGCATTATATCTCATAGCAGGTCCACTTGCATCTGCTCTGATTAACCGGTTTGGATTTCGTGCGATCGTCATGTCAGGTTCCATTATATGCTGTGTATCACTTGTGTGTACATATTTCAGTAATAATTACGCTACAGTATGTTTATTCTACGGGGTGACTGCAGGATTCGGATACTGTTTCATTAATTTAGCTTCATGTTTAATTGTTGGATTTTATTTTGAAAAACTACGTGCAATTGCGTTATCAGTGGCAACATCCGGTTCCAGTGTGGGCATATCAATAATGTTTCCAATAAACGTTTACTTGGTAAAATTAGCTGGATGGCGTGTATTAGTGTTATTACATTCAAGTCTGTTCGGATTAATATTCTTCTTGGGAATGACCTTCAAACCTTTGCTATCATTAACAGTGCGGGCGACAACAGACGATCCTACCAGAACAGTTACATATTTGCCAAATATTTCAACAGCAGGACTAAGGACATCACCGTCTCGTACTCACGCTCATACTGATGGCTTAGTAGCGACTGCTACAGAACGATTGTTTAGTGCTGTTTCAAATGTGAACTTCCCAACAGCAGCAGATGTAATAGACGAAGGAATGGTAACAACTTCAAATCAGCCAGGCACTTCAACAGCAGCAGTTTCTAGATTAACCATAACTGCACAAGTTCCACAAGGAGGTATGACTCCTCGTCAACTGAAACAAGTACAATCAATAATGTCACGCACAAGCGTACCAGATAGATCAGGTCCTAGGCGGCTCAGTCTCACTGTAGAAGAAGTACCAGTAAAAAAAAAGAAACGTAGCTGCTGGGATAGATGTTGTAAATGGGAAGAACACGTATCCCAATCTCGTCCAATGTACAGAGATGACGCTTTTTACGAAGGAAAGTTGGAAAATTTACCAGTTTATCAAAAGAGTGTAATGGACACATCGGCCGTTGATAGAACTGGACTAGAGTATCAACTAGCAGTATCTCGTGCGATAACGACGAACGATTTAAAAGAAAAACGAGGGATATTTACGACAGCTGTGCGTAGAATTTTAGCAACCATGATGGACCCAAATCTTCTTACAAGAAAATCTTTTTTACTTTTATGTGCGAGTGGAACGTCAATGTACATAGGTTATTTAGTTCCCTATGTATTTATACAAGATCGCAATAGAGAAGAAGGAATTTCAGAAATACATTGTAATTATTATGTTACTTCCATTGGTATATCCAATACAGTCGGACGACTTATTTTAGGAGTTTTAGCCACTAAGTTAGATACTTTGAAATTATTTATTATTTCTTGCTTATTTACTGGTCTTGGAACGATAGCATCAAATTTATATTTCGATGCATATTATCAGTATCTATGTTGTAGTATTTTCGGTTTTTTTGTAGCAAGTCTCGCATGCTTACGTAGCATGGTTATAGTTGAATTATATGGTTTAGATAAGCTAACAAATGCTACTGGTATAATGTTGCTCTTCCAGGGTTTGGGTAGTTTAGTAAGTACACCAATAGCTAGTATACTGAAAAACAGTGTTGGCTTTGCAATTGCATTTTATTTTGCAGGATGTTTTATGGTTCTCAGTGGGATTTTGCTGATTCCGTTAAGAATTCTTTCCAAAAGAGAATCAAAGCCTACTGAGACAACTTAGGAACCCTACTAAAAAGTTATAAATAACGAGTTAATATACCTATACAATGTTTTTTGTTTCTATTTTGTGGAGCTCAATATTTCAATGCTGTTACTAGTAGGTACCATGTTCACAAGACTCTTATAACAGCAAAATAAAAATAAAAAACATGGTAAGTATCACGTTTTAAAAAAGTAGTGAAAATAACCATTATAATTTAAAAACTTGAGAACCCAACCCAACCCATTATATATATTATATATGTTAATAGGTAATTATTATTATGTTGGGTAGAGCTCCTTTAACGCCCCCCATAATTTTAAGTTGTTGATAAACGTATGTTGTTAAATCTGATTTAATAAGGAGGCCGAACTAAGATGTATTGTATCAAATCATTTTATGATGGTATTGAATTTAATTAGTGTATAAAATGATTTCCTAGTACATTTTTCACCAGCAAGAGTTTGTTGTTTATTATTTTAGAAAACAGTTGGTGCCACTAATTATCTAGCATAGACTATGTTATCTATGTTATCTAGGTGCTTGCCTTGGTTTATTCTAGATGTCTAGGTAAACGCCTTATGGTACCCGCACATTGATACGCGCCGAGCACGCCGAATTTTTGCCGTCCACGGAAAAAGGTACCTACCTTATAATAATAGAGATAAGGTACATTTATTCATTTATTTATTTCAGAGTCGGCCGCCTCTGACGATGCGGACGACTCTGATGACGTCATCGGAAATATAAATGTAGATATCTGCTGCCTGATTCACAGCTACCGAACCGACAGTCGGTTCGGTAAGGCCACTTTGTCGGAAAATGACAAACGAACCGAAAAATTCAAAATTGCGATTCACAAATCCGTTTCCGATAACATCGGTACAGCAACCGAAAGAAGAAATTCCCAACCGACGGAAGATCATAGACAATTCTTATCTACAATATTTTTGACATAATTGAATGAGTTGTTTTTAGGTCTGTGGTTTACAGTGCAAATGGTGTTGCAATATTAATGATAAATCACAAAATCTTTTACTACAAATTCCATGCTTCTAATTGGAGTTGAATTTAATTACATCAAATTATGTGGATCAATGGTGTTGTCGTTATTAACATTTCCCATAATTTAATAATTATCGAATAGATAAATAGAATTACGCATCATCGTCCACTTTTTTCTTAAATTTGACCAAAAATTTAAATATTCTTAGAGAAAAATATAATGATAAATGGGCAACTCTAAAATGTTGGAATTTACTTTTCAAAAAAACGTAGTGTGGTGAATGTCTCGGAATACTAAAATCTTTGGAATTGGTAATTTTGATGAAATTATCGTGTTCAGTCATTTTCACTGATTCTAAAAGTTCTTTGTTTGCATTGAAAAGATATCCTTTTAAGTCTCGGGTTCACTTCCCATTAATTTATGAAATTAAGAATAAACTCCTGGAGTGCGCGGAAAAAGGTCTGTCCGTTGCTCTTGCATGGATACCTGGCCATACTGGTATTAAGGGAAATGTTAAAGCTGATGAGTTGGCTAAGACTGCAGTGGACTGTGGTGATCTTGTACCATATGTTAATTATTCTCATGATCTGGCCTCTTTGCCTGCAGTTTATCTCAAGAACACTTGGGATGAGTTGTGGACGGAGAGTGCACAGACTAAGGGTAAATACCTTTATAATATCCAGCCACAAACTACTAAAAAACCCTGGTTTCGTAAGATTAGACTTAATAAGAGAGCGACGTCAATTCTGATACGAATGAGAATTGGACATGTTTGTACTCCAGCTCACCTCAGCAGGATTGGTATCGCTGAAGATGCGACTTGTGAATGCGGTAATGATAATGGTGATGTAAACCATCTATTTTTTGGTTGTCCTTTAATTGACAATAGAATTCTTTTGGAGTCACTGGTGTCCTTGAATGTACCTCTTCCAACATCAATCCCTTGCCTACTTTCATCGTTAGATCCTGATATTTATAAAACTTTATCAATATTTATATGTGAAAATGATATCAAAATTTGACATTAACTTATTTTTACTGAATATTTTTGTATTTTTTAGGTTTCCTTTACTATCCTTATCCTTTTCCTTTTGTATATTTTATTTTCAAGCTACTTTTTCCAACTTCCTCAAATTCCCTGATCCTATTTTGTCCTCGATGAGTCCGCGTTTTTTTGTTTTAAATGTTTCCCAAATTTTTTGAATAAAAAAAAAAAAAAAAAAAAAAAAAAAAAAACATTCCCCAAGTCCTTCCTAAATCCCGCTAAGAATGAAGATCAAGATGAAAATGGCATAACGTTCGTGGGGCCAAACAAGAGAGAAAAAAAAAAAAAAAAAAAAAAAACGTAGTGATTAAATCCTCTTTGTTTTCAAAGTTTATTTACAATGGGGCGACAAATAGTGTTGAATAAGAGAACGCCAGGCGATAGACTACAAATAACTCTCCACCCCGAACTGGGGAAATGGCTGCACCTAGGCGCTGACGGAGCAAGAACAAAAAAAGCATTGTTAGCAGACCTAGCAGAGATCTTAAATTCAATGGGGTCTGGGGCGACCAAGACCCCGGATAAGTGACCTAATGTATGTTACCTACGCACCTCTTCGTTCTATTAGGCTATCCATTTTAAACTCCGCCTGGTTCCAGACAAAAATCAAAATAAATCTAGCCTGTGTTATTTTACCAATCAACTTAAGTGCCTACAAAGTTTAATTGCAATAATTTCTATGGGTTTTGTGTAAAGAAGATAACAAACATTTCAGTATTTAAATACTCTTTGATTTCAGTCAAAACATTATAAAATAGTTGGACTATTCATTTGGTAATAATTTGTAAGTAGGTTACTTATGTATTTCTTAATAATTATTTGTTCAAATTTATTTTAGTTATGGCTGAATTGGAAGGAGCAAGGCAGTGTTCATTAATGCTACTCGGCTGGGCACAAGGGGTGGCCCTACACCTCCACTTCGAGCTCCGTTGGAGGAATTGAATGTGCCAGACCCATTGGCAGATCATCGGGTATGTGAACATTTTTATTTATAATACAAGTATCATGGTTTAACTAGATTCTGCCCGTGACTTCGCCCACGATTTCACCTTCTTAGGGATTTAAAAAAACCCTTAGTTGATTAGCCTACACCTCGCAAAGAACACCCTCCTTTCATGTCAGCCAGTCAATCTAGAAATTTTATTTAAGGTTTAATGAGATAAGTACTTACTATTTATTTTGTTTTTATTTCAATTTTAAGGTTCTCCATAGGGTAACGGAGGTGAAGAGAAGGCTACCCACACACGCATCTGGCGAAGCTGGTGCACATCAGGGCAAGGACTGCCAGACCATCTCTCACGTAATCCTGGAGTGCGAGAACCTGGCTGCATACCGGGCGCTGATATACTTGGCAACCCGGCAACATTCCAAGAAACGTGCGAGGACCCCGGGAGGATTCTGCAATTCTGGTTGGCAGGAGTAGCGGGCAACGATCACACATAGTGGGCCTAATGATGCCTGAGTGCGGACTCGGAGTCCATCAACCTATCCTAACATCACTGCCACCCCTAGGGTCCCCAGAAGCATAGCTGCAGCTATGCATATCATAAGCTATGAATAGATTACCCAATTTAATTTCTTAAAATAAAGATTTTTAATGAAAAGCTATTTATTTGTAATCAATCATTTATTTTACAATATAAGGTGCATCATCTTGGGGTAGATATTAATTAAATGATTAACAAAAATATATAAACTAGTGGTATATTAAGTATTGCAACTAAAATAATTTAGACTTTGTTACCTAAGACTGAGTAGGTCAAGGTAGTACTAAGAATTGTTAAATCTTGTTATTTGTATTAATCATTTAATAGATTTAATTTTAGTTAAAGATATTAACTAGTGGTTTAAGTATTGAGAGTGTGAGAAATAATTTAGCTTTAACTTCAAATCTGTGATTTACCAGTGACATAATTAAAGTACTAGGTGTTAAATAAATATATTTTTTCTTGATTCTAATTATTATTCAACATCCTGGTACACCAGCAAAATTAATAAGTTGTAATTACTTGTTAATAATGGGTTGTATTGCTTGTTGGAAACACAATCCATTTTATTAAATGTCTGGGTGATTCATGGCATTTATAACCTCGTTTATGGCCCGGGAAACGGAATTTTCACGATTAAATAGTGAATTTCGATGGTTCGCACCCTCTAATGCGATCCACGGCGTCTGTTTCTCGACCTCAATGCCAAAATTTAAGGCGAGGACAAAGAAGAGAAGATTTACTTCGCGCAATATATGTGTTGAACAATAATGTCGAATGTCGGTAGAGTCTCCGACAGCAAAAACTTGTCGGTAACATTCCGAAAATAATCACCTAAAAACCCGACAATAGCTGTCAAAATTCTTCGGTTGCGGGTTTGTGAATCGCAGTTTGTCGTCGGTTCGACTTTTTCCGTAACCGACGCCCTACCGACAAAATGTGAATAGCACCGCTTATCTCTATTATTATAAGGTACCTTATTCCGTGGACGGCAAAAAATCGACGCGTTCGGCGCGTATCAATCTGCGTCCACCTTTAGTAACAATTTGTCAACTTTGGTTGCACGTCTTTAGAAAATACGAAACTTATTTTAGAAAAAAAAATAAGTAGGTAAAACAGAAAATCAGCTACTTCCTATTTCATAAAATAAAATATTAGCCTATGTTATTCCAGGGATTCAGCTATCTAGTTTTATTAAAATCGGTTCAGTAGTAGTGTGAGTGAAGTGGTAGAGAGATAGACAAAATACCACCCCCAGTCTAGCGCAAAAAGAACATTTTGAAATAAGGAAAAAAAAATAAGTTTGGCCGTTCGGTCCTCAACATAGAAATGCTGAGGTACGAACTCTTTTAAATTAATATAAATTATAGCTACGTCTGTGGTGCAAATATTTATTGGCATAACGTTCGTGGGGCCAAACAAGAAAAAAAAAAACATCGACATTATTTTGTAAAAGTAATATGCAGAAAAGAACAGTGCCTTGATTCACTAAGGTTCAAGTCGTCGGGCGCGCGTGATTAGGACGAGATTTCCATACAAAAACCGCCCCCCTTCCGCCCCTAATCACGCGCGCCCAACGATTTGAACCTTAGTGAATATAGGCCCAGATTGTGATAGACAGTCGCACAGTCGATTACGGTGTGCACACCGTACACACTACTGCATATGGACTGTATATACAGGGTGTCCCGTAATGAATGGCCAAGCGGGCACCTACGGATAGAGGACACTGTGCCGGATCAGAAAAACGAAAGTCATGTTCTATGAAAGTCTCTCGGTTTCGGAGATATTTTAAAAAATTTAAAAATTTCACTCTGTTCTCTATGTTTTGTGATGCCAAAACTGCAAATGAAGAAATTATCCCAATCTGTTTTTTGGATAGTATTCCAGGATAAATGTGCTATCGAATGCAAACAATATTTTTTATGACACATTGAAAGTTTTTATTTAAACTAAGATTTAACTCAAACTTCATGGTTTTTTAATTTTTTAAATTGAACTTTAATCTTTCCCGGTGTAAAAAAAATGTATGGTCACCCTAGTGCCAAATTAAAAAAAAAAGGCCTATTTCACTCATATTCTGAAATGGTATAATATGTGGTATTGCCAGCATTCAATACAAAATTAATTCCTATTAAAGTGAGTCAGAGCTGTCTTTTTTCCTTTTTTTCCATAGTGAATTCGGGGAATTTCAGAACTAAAATTTCTTGAATTATTTTAAGTACAATAAAGTAAATTTTGGTACTACTTTTACTTCACAAAAAGCATGCTTTTGCTCATTTTATTAGAAATTTATTTGGTATCAAATACTGGTAATACCATATATTATATCTTTTCAGAATCTCAATGAAATAGGCAATTTTTTTTTTATTTGATACTAGGGTGACCATGCATACATTTTTTTTACACCAGGAAAGGTTAAAGTTTAGGTTAAAAAATTAAAAAACCATTAAGTTTGAGTTAAATCTTAGTTTAAAAAAAAAGTTTCACCCCCTTATTCCAAAACGAGGTTTAAGGATAGTCCGAGATGTGAATTTAAACCTTAGATTTAGACACAGATTTACTCGTGAACTATAGTCTGAACACTATCCCTATATAATCTATTAGGAAATATAGTCTAAGCACTATCCTTATAGATTATATAGGGATAGTGTTTAGACTATAGTTCCCGAGTAAATCTGTATCTAAATCTAAGGTTTAAATCCACATCTCGGACTATCCTTAAACCTCGTTTTGGAATAAGGGGGTCAATGTGTTATAAAAAATATTGTTTGCATTCGATAGCACATTTATCCTGGAATACTATCCAAAAAACAGATTGGGATAATTCCTTCATTTGCAGTTTTGGCATCACAAAACATAGAGAACGGAGTGAAATTTTTAATTTTTTTAAAATGGCGGATATCTCGGAAACCGAGTGACTTTCATTAACCCTAACTTTCGTTTTTCTGATCCGGCACAGTGTCCTCTATCCGTAGGTGCCCGCTTGGCCATTCATTACGGGACACCCTGTATATACCATCATATAGCGTGGCGACGCGTGCGTGCCACGGCATGCGTCGCCACGCCAGATATCGGTTTTACGTGCGGCTATAGTGAGCTCTAACGATCTGCATCGAAAAACAGCCCTATGTCCATCATTTGCAGTTTCGGCCCACTGTGCGTCGCCACGGCATGCGTCGCCACGCCAGATATCGGTTTTACGTGCGGCTATAGTGAGCTCTAACGATCTGCATCGAAAAACAGCCCAATGTCCATCATTTTCAGTTTCGACCCACTGTGCGTCGCCACGGCAGAAATCGGTTTTACGTGCGGCTATAGATGTTTCACATCAAAAATTATGGCAGTGACGGAACTCCATCGAAACTCATGCTTTCACGATCCAATCCTAAAAATATTATTTTTACAATGTTTTTACAGCGGTGACGGCGGGCGCGCGACGGAATAGACCCATCGTAAAGACCTAAAAATCTATTGGAATCTTGAAAACAAAATCAAAATTAGCTCAGCTAATATAAATAACGGTGTAGGGCCAATACAGGGCAGTTAGGTGGCAGCAGCCTGTCGTCCGGCCGCCCGGGGCGGCACACGGCAACGGTGCTATAGCCGGACGTAACTTCAGGCCGCTACTTTTTTTTGAATAGCAACACTGAAAAATCATGTTCGAGCGCATTTTGTTCTGCGACCGGCCGCCATACTCAAACAAAAAGATTTGAGATGAAAAGTAAAATTTTGTAATTTCTTTAGTAGCTGAAAGTGTTTTAATTACTAAATGAGTTCTAAATCAGATGTAAATAGAAGGGTACTCGCCATTCAGGCGAAAAAGAAACGTCATAAACTCGGCAAAAAGAAAAATCGCGAAGAGGATCACGGGGCTGGTGGACAAGGGAACGGTCTGCGCAACCAGAACCAAAACCGTTTAGAACCAACTCACAGTTCTTCCAATGAAACGATCGAAGAAGATGAAGACGAGCAGTACGCTAGCGAAAACGATGAGGAGCAGGAGGATAGCGCCGACTATTGCAAGGGTGGTTACCACCCTGTCAAAATCGGCGACTTGTTCCTGAATCGGTACCACGTCACTAGAAAATTGGGATGGGGCCACTTCTCCACCGTCTGGTTGTGTTGGGATCTCGTCGACAAAAGGTTCGCCGCGTTAAAAGTGGTCAAATCTGCGCCACATTTCACTGAGACTGCACTAGATGAGATTAAAATATTAAAAGCTGTGCGAGATAGCGATCCTGCTGATCCTAAAAGAAACAAAACCGTGCAACTACTGAATGACTTCAAGATCACCGGAGTGAATGGAACCCATGTGTGCATGGTCTTTGAAGTTCTAGGTCATCATCTTCTGAAGTTGATACTCAAGTCTAATTATAGAGGCATACCTCGAGAAAACGTTAAAACTATTATACGCCAAGTGTTGGAGGGGCTCGATTACCTACATACCAAGTGTAAGATCATACACACTGATATAAAACCTGAGAATGTGTTGGTCTGTGTCGATGAACCATATATCCGCAAACTTGCAGCTGAAGCCACTGAGTTACATTCCCTTGGTTTGAGGTTACCCCATTCTCTAATTAGCACAGCACCAAAGGAATTCCAAGAGCAAGTGGTTACTGCTAAAATGAGTAGGAACAAAAAGAAAAAATTAAAAAAGAAGGCTAAAAGGCAATCCATGCTCCTCAAGAAACAAATGGAACAAATAGAAGAGATAGAAGAGCAGAAAAAAGTGGAGAATAACAGTGAATCTGCTCCCATGTCTCAAGACAATGATGATTCACCTCAAACACCGGAGGAGGCGAGCGTTATAGATACAATTCGCTCTGATAATGACTCCAATGTAAACGGGTGTAATGATCTGCAAAGAGATGATGAGCCATTTGACGGGGATGCTGATGGTGTGCAAGTTCGTAATAAACAATACAACTGTGATGATGATGCGGGCACCCCTATGTCTGAAGGTGAAATGACAGACACTCCACCATCTTTTAACTCTCAGAAGAACTTGAGTAAATCTCTCGATAAACAACCCGATCCAGCTTTTGAGATTTGTGAATTAGAAGTAAAGATTGCCGATCTTGGTAATGCATGTTGGGTGCATCGACACTTTACAGAAGATATACAAACGAGACAATATAGATCGCTGGAAGTATTGTTGAGTGCTGGATATGGCACCTCAGCTGACATATGGAGCACCGCGTGTATGGCATTTGAACTAGCCACTGGAGATTATTTGTTTGAGCCACATTCAGGTGATGGGTATACTCGTGATGAAGACCATCTCGCACACATCATAGAGCTCCTTGGTGATATACCAAAGAGAATTGCAGCTTCCGGAAAGTATTCCAAGGTTTTTTTCAATAAAAAGGGTGAGTTAAGGAACATAACAGGTCTGAAACCTTGGGGCTTAGTTTCTGTACTCACTGAAAAATATGAGTGGAGTCAGAATGATGCACAGGAGTTTGCCGATTTCTTGAAACCTATGTTAGATTTTGATCCGAATCGTCGTGCCACTGCGTATGAGTGCCTTCAGCACCCGTGGTTGAAAACAATCCAACCAGAACAAAGTGAACCTGAGGAATGAAGCATTGCTCTCTCTTTGATGAATGGCAATCATTCATTAAATCGGTAGTGTTGACGCATACAGAGTATTTCAGTCTTTTACTTTTGAATAAAAGTTTTATTTATGGATTTCTTTTGTGAATAACTTCATTTTGTTTTAGACAGTTTGTTAGTAATATTTCATTAATAAACCATGACTTCCTATACATACTACTTGTACTGTAGTGTAGTATACATAATATTTACATAATATATATACTTAGCGAAGTATTTAATACACCCGCTCAAGTTGAGACATACCTAATACCTAATGTTGTAATGTGGACACCTCACCATGAATAATTATGTAATTGGCATTTTAAATAGGCATCCTAATTTACCCAAATTGTACAGATAGCTTTAGGAAAAATTGTGATTGTATGACATGTAGACAATAGGTTTGTCACATTAATCTTTTAGAAATTTAGATAAACATAAATAAAAATAGGTCTGCACTTAAATGAGTTAGAGTGAGGTACCTTACTAATGATGAAATGCAATGCATGCAAGCAAACAGTAGCCTCTCTGGACGTAGAATGTTCACATAGATTAAGTTGTGTTTTATTACTACCTATCACATTGAAAATCTCATAATGTAAACTTTAGAGTTAAGACAGTATTTTGTAATGCCACACCCTTGGAGACTGCCTTTTTGTATTTTGATGACTCATCTAAATTTAACAATGGCTGGGTGTATGAGTTGGGAGGCGGTCTATGCCAGCTAAATAGATAAAAAACATATTATTTATCTTAGATCCCGATTTACATGACCATTTATTTGTATTAATAATTATATCTGCAAATTTACATGATTAAAACGTCGAAACGAGCTTGTTACGATTGTTTTTTTATTAACACTAGTGTCCCACAGTTCTATTCGCATGATTCCCTATCCCAAGGGAAATTCGGTATAAATCTGTTCAGTAGTTTTTACAGCCTTCCCTTATCAAACTTAGCAAATAGATACTATTACATAAGTATCTTAGAACTAGACTACCTTCATTTAACTAGCCTTGTTCTGCGGTTTCACCTGCGTTAGTCTGGGATCGTAATAAAAAGTAGCCTATGTCTTCCAAAGTCCCATCTGTGACAGATGATCTGTATGCCTAGCATGCATGAAGACCAAAACACGATACGATAAAGCGATATAACTACATCAACTCTCAAAATATAATAGAGAAAGCCGCCATGTTCAATTTTTATCATAATTTTTATCGCAATTTATAATAAAAATTTAACATGGCGGCTTTATCTATCATATTTTGAGACCAGCCTGCCTAGCATGTAGACCAAAACACGATATGATAAAGCGATATAACTACATCAACTCTCAAAATATGATAGATAAAGCCGCCATGTTGAATTTTTATTATAAATTGCGCTAAAAATTATGATAAAAGTTCAACATGGCGGCTTTATCTATCATATTTTGAGAGTTGATGTAGTTATATCGCTTTATCGTATCGTGTTTTGGTCTTCATGCTAGACATATTGATGTAGTTATATCGCTTTATCGTATCGTGTTTTGGTCTTCATGCTAGGTAGGCTGTCTCTAAACCAAAATCCATCAAAATACAAAGTTACTTTCGCATTTATAATTTTGTTATTTATCTTTATGGATTAGTTGCATTACAGTTCTACCACAGACTATTGCAGGACATTGAACACAGCTCCATCTATCCCTAAGCTGAGCAACTAGGCTTGTGTTATGGACATACAACCTACATTTTTCACACACGAAAACTCCCAGTCCACATCTATTTGTTTACAGAAACAAATATCTGTAAGTACCTAAATAATTGTTCGACGGCGGGAACTGAACTCGCAACCTTATGCGTCGTAAGACTCGTAAGGGGAAGTTCTACCACGTCACAAATGGTGTAGGTAATGTTTAACTCGCACGCAATTAAACTGGGTATTATGTAGGTAGTTTATAAAGAAATATCAAGTCATGGTACATGAACAAGAGAACACAAGTAGGTATTACCAACAATACACCAACCGCTTGTTCACTTCTTTTGTTTACTACAATAATTGTATTATTCAACTTCAAAGAAGGAGGTTCTTTATTTTATATATTGCAGGACATTCCACACATCGCCATCTAGCCCCAAGCTAAGTAACTAGACTTGTGCTATGGGTGCTAGACAATGGACTACTTAAATACTTTTCTTTTGTAAATATAATACTGTTGTAATAGGAGAGCCGAGACGGGCGCGGGAGTCGGCAGAGGGCCTTAGGGATTCGGTGCGAGGCGGTAGTGCGTGCGCGATTAATTGTTCTCTTAAGGTTCCGCTGGTCGATCGTGTTTTCCATACAAATGAATTTAGAGTGTTATCCATTTATTCTTTATGGAATTTGAAAAAACAAAAGTTAATTTAACTTAACAAGTCTATATCTAGCCCATGTAGGCGACGAAATAGACAAATTATATTTATTTATATTAAATTATATTAAATTAAATATAATTTGTCTATTTCGTCGCCTACATGGGCTAGATATAGACTTGTTATGTAGATTTAACTTTTGTTTTTTCAAATTCCATAAAGAATAAATGGATAACACTCTAAATTAATTTGTATGGAAAACACGATCGACCAGCGGAACCTTAAACGTTATTTTAATTATTAATAAATTGTTAAATTTTATCTTTCATGGTTTCACTTCTGGTTCTATTTTCCTTATAATACATAATATAGACAACCCATATCACAGACAAATATCTAAGGATAAATACTTGTCTGAGACGGGAATCGAACCCGCAACCCCGTGTTTGGCAGTCCGGCATGGTGACCATTGTGCCAACTGGGTCGGTCGTCGTATTTTAGCTGCGCTGCGCCCTGCGCCGGTTTCACCCGCGTAAGTCACTGTTCCCTGGGAATATTGGGATAAAAATTAGGTGGCCTAAGTGTTAATCCAGGTCTTTCGCTTCTTTTGTTGTTCACTACAATTGTTTTTACCAACTTCAAAGAAGGAGATTCTTCCTTTAGGTATTATAGCTGCGCTGCGCCCTGCGGTTTCACCCGCGTAAGCCCCGTGGGAATATTGGTATATAAAGTAGCCTAAGTATTAATTCAGGTCTATATCTATCTACACATGATCTATACCGAGTTTCATTCATCGCAATCACTCCAGTAGTTTTTGCGTTAAGGAGTAACAAACATACTAACCGAAACTTTCACAAAATAATATTAATATGATAGGATTAATTTTTTATGTAATGTTAGATAAGGTACCTTTATACTAATATTATAAAGTTGAAAAGTTTGTTTGTTTGAACGCGCTAATCTCAGGAACTTTGTTTCGAATTGAAAAATTATTTTTGTTTTGGAAAGTTTATATTTTATCTAGGAAGGCTACTTTTTATTTTGATATTCCCACGTGATTGGGACTTATGCGGGTGAAACCGCAGAGCGCTGCTAGTACATAAGAATAATATTTATTTTGTTTTTTTTTGTCTCTACGCGCATACCCCTTCCACTTACCGCAGAGGTCACCATTCGCTGCGCGAGGTATACTTCACTGTCCGTCCGTCAGTCTGTCTGTCTGTTTTCAACCCCTGACCCTGACGCAAAACGATGTTATAAGTTTGACGTGTCTGTCTGTGACATAGGTATCTAGTAGACACTAGTAGTTCCCGAACGGATGAACTGATTATGATTTTGTTTCTTTGGATTGAAAGGTGAATTAGTCGGAAGTGGTCTTAGCTATGTTTAATTGAAATCGGTTTAGCCGTCTGAAAGTTAGTTCATAAGTTTTTAATTTTCTCATTTGAAACGTTGGGTCGTTGTTGACTAGGAATAAACGGTTTTAAGTGGATTCGTTAGCCTGTCTGTGGTTTGCGTTTGCGGTTAGCTAGTATCTATCTACCCTTATATGATCGATGAGTATTTCTCACTCTTCCGTTTGTATCGTGTTTCATCACAGAATATAGATACATAATAACACATATTGTTGTGAACGAAGGTTTAATTAAGTAAGTTTACCTTATTTAAAGTAAGGTACGTACCTTCAAGTCGTAGAGAAAAGATAGAGATATGAGCTGAACTGAACCACAGAGTTATCTTCGTTCGTGTTGTTGCTCTGAGCTTCGCAGCAAGCGTGAGCGTAGTGTTGGTCATAGTAGGTAGGTATATGGTTCTCTACTTCCTACCTATGCGAGTTCGAATTATTTCCGAATTCCGAAATTCCATTTAAATAGAAAGACGTTTCCTAAAATGACTATGAACCATAGAAGATAATTATACCAATTCCCTTTGCTAAGCATATTTTATGTGACCTTGGTTTAAAGATATCCTCTAATAAAACAACAAGTAGTAGTAGGTGTATTAAGGAGGTGGAGGTCAGTGGGTCTTGCTTGGTACAATGATCCAGTGATGATGTTGAGAATTAAGATGATTCTAACCGACAGACAACGCCCTCTTACGACAAAATGAATAACCCGTGACAAAATAGAGCAGTGTGACCAGTTGCCGTTTTCTACTTTTGTGGTAGAATTATTAAGACATACTTTTCTTTTTTCTTTCATATAATATAGTCAAAATGTTATTTATGGTTCATTTATTTTTCGATTACAGACTTCAGTTTTTCGTGCACATGAAAAAACCCGGTCATGCTCCTGTTTTGTTTTTATCTATTTCGGGAAGATTTTTGGTATCTTGACTTGAAATAGAAGAACATCTACGACTTATTAAATGGATACAAAACTTTTACATTTTATGATCCATTTTTCTGTTCCGTGATTAATTTAAGTGATAAATCTGTTATTTTTCGTCGAGGAAATATAGTCCAGGACAAGGTGTCGTTACTGATTTAAGCAAAAAAAATGATGGAGATGAGAAAATTAATTATCGGGGGTCCATACGCCAACGACCTTGGTACACAGCCTACTAAATAGTTACTATTGGCACCGGTCGCCTTCGTTGGTGAATTGTAGGTGAGATTTTTACCGACATTTTGGTGTGATTTTGAGCCAAACATTTCCTATAGTTTTGAAGCTATCCTAAAATTAAGAATGAAAACTAGTCTAGCTTTGAAATGACAAAGAATTTTCGTCTCGAAATTATTCCAAAATATCGGTAAAAATTTCACCTACAATTCCATCTCAGCACTTTTGAGAAAAACAAAACACATTCGTTACAATCAACAATATTAGTTGTAAGCGACGGGTATTTCTGGCGCGTTGCGTTTGGCAGCATAAGCAGCCTTAAGTTGCGAAAAACATCAGACGAGCGAGGCTCTATAAACTTAATCCCTTTTGCCCGAGCTTTGGAATAACAAAATCGATTTTTTCTGTTCTGTGATTTTAGTAGATTTTACACTGAATTGTCATGGTAGCACTATTTTTTTTTAAATTTGTTGTTTTATTGTCAAAAATTTATTTTTATCTTGATTGATTTTTGCGAACGCGCAATTTGCGACTCCGCTAGGATTAAAATTATTTTTTTTTAAGGACTTTTGTGAGTAAAATTCGTCTGTGCATTGCGCGCACAACGTTGATAGAAATCCACACACAATATAAATATTTATTACTTCTATGAAACTTTGGGTAGCAAGTGTAAAAACAGCACAGAATAATAAAAATAGTTGGAGAAAACAAGTCGGTATAAATATTTACAGTAACCCGCAGGTAGTGAATGAAAGTGATTACAACAATGGGTCACAATCACTTTGAAATACTCTATCTATCGAAAACAATGGAAAGACCTCAATACCTAAATCACTGTGGAAAGTGGATAAACTGAAAAATATTAATAGAAAATGTAATGTAAGTTTCTTCATTAATTAGCCAGGATTATGTAGATACTGAGTAAATTTTAGATCTCTCACGAATTCACATCTTTTTTTCAGCAAGAATATAAACTGACGAACAATATTAAAATAATGCAGATTCAAAACCTTTTTATGTGGAGTCCATCAAGAATATTTAAACTTACGAAACGAAAGCTGCCTATAATCCTGTGTGTGTTTGGTATTGTCGTGTTTTTGTACAGATTGGGGTTTCTTTGTAGCAATATCCAACCAAAATATCATGTGAAAAGATTGGTAAGTAATTTGGAACCACTTTTACACAACATGATTTATTTATTATCGCTGCAATAGTAAGCGATTGCAACTTGTTTTGGGTCGCTGGCATCACTGTATTCCAATATTTGTACATTTTGATACTCATAAGTACAACATTGCGTTTGTGATTTTTGGCATTAATGCATTCTTACATTAGATTGTTGTAACAATTACTTACTTAAACGTTTTTAAACATTTTACATCAATACATTTGGACAGTGTTACCATCTGGCTCCTTATACATTATGACATTGTGGCATTTAGTACCCCTCGTGGAAAGAACATCAAGATTATAAACATTTAAACATCATAAAGATCGATGTCAAACCTTGATCAGATAGGCATGGGATCTTAATCAAACTAATTCATGGCCCACAACAATAGAATCTTGGTGTGTGCAAATAAGTGTCTATTTTTCTACTTGTACTTGTATACGGGCTGTCTTCCGCAATTAGACCCTTTTTTAATTGGTCCTTTTTGCGTGAGGATGGAGCAGGCTTGCCCAGCACCTACTACTCTCTTAGTTTAGTCGATCATGTCCAGAGGAAAGAACTTGTCATTACTTCTGGAGCCAACTAAGCTGCCGGTTTCATCATGATTATTTTCTTCACCGTAAGAGCAATGTCAATTAGCAAACATACATATTTCTTAAGAAAAATACATGACTACATAGTATAAAACAAAGCGCTTTTTCTGTCCCTATATCCCTATGTATGCTTAAATCTTTATAACTACGCAACGGATTTTGATGCGGGTTTTTGAAGTGAAAACTTCTTATGGCGCGTTGGGCACTTTTGTGGGTGAGCATTTTCAGCCGTTCTCGCGACAGATGAGATTTTGACAGATGAGATTTTAACAGTTATTGTGCTTCTACTACTATGCAATATTGAAAACAGCGCCATCTCTGTGCAAACGGCCGAACTACGATACTCACTTCTGTACAACAGTGTTAACAGCGACATCTCTCGGTGGATGGTGCAGGTTCGCAGCGAGCTGCCATACGCAGTTCGCTTTACAGTTTTCACTTTTTTAATAGATAGAGTGATTCAAGAGGAAGGTTTATAATACATGCATAATATAGCCGTGCGAGCCCAGGGCGGGTCGCTAGTACTATATATTATAAACATAATTTATTTTAAATTTCCAGTGTTCCAATTACAAAAATGGAGAAATCATTGGGAACCTCTGCGATGCGCTGTGCCATGCTAAGGAAACATCAGTTCTGTCCTGCCACAGTTTCTACATGCAAAAAGAAGCAGTTTTCACCGGAATATGGAACAATGAGACTGTCATTTTCAAATCAATTAGAAAAAACACAGAATTAGCTACAAAAAATCTATTTCTAAACAGCACCATAGTAAACTCAGAAGACAATTTCATTAGCATAATCAAAACAATAATCAAATTGAAATTTAATATATTTGTCAATGATATTGATGCTAAGAGGATGTCTTATATACAATACAGTCAACCTGGAGGCAATAGATACGTAGAAATGAAAAATGTATGGACTTTACTCAACGATAATGAATACCTAGCTCTATCTCTCTATGAACAGTTTGATATATTCCCAAAATTACTAGGAACCTGCGGCTCTTTGTATGCTGTAGAAAAATTGAACTCAATTTCAGGTTACTGGCATCTAATCACACTGTATGATAGTCAGAAAGAATGGGAGAAAAGGGTGAAGATATCAATAATGATATTAGACTTCTTACATAGTTTGGAAAAGAAGCTACCCGAACCGCTATTACTATGTGACGTAAAGATGAATAATTTCGGCTTAACAGATGACTTTAAAAAGATAAAGTTCCTCGATTTGGATTCCATTCATCCAGTATCTGTAGCTAATAAAATTACTGCAGATGGTTCAGATTGCAAGTTGCATACTGACTGCGATCTCTCCGATTGCCGTTCATTTTGTAACTTAGGGACACATAAATGCCAACATGGGATTGTTAATAACAATCTGCAGATAGTCTGTGAACGTATCTTTCTTGGGTGGATGATGGGTCGGAAACTGATGGTGCCTGGTTTGTTAGTTGGATCTCACACACCTCCTGTCCTTACTGAGATTCTAGAGGAGTGTGCTAATCCAATGAGAGAGAAAGGTATACCAAGAGCTAAAGCAACTAAAGATATTAGAAATAGACTGTATAATTTATTAGTTCATCTTAACAGATGATGGAAATCCTACATTACATATGAATATAATATCTCAAACTAGCATCAGTCTGCAGGAATATGTGGATGAAAATAGCCTATGTTATACCCCAAGGTTTTAATGTACCTATACCAAGTTTCATAAAAATCGGTCCAGTAGTTTTGGAGCCTATTTGTTACAAATTAATAACTCTTTAATAATAGTGTAAAGAATCTCAATCTAGTTGGAATTATTAATTTGTGCTCACTTATAAAATAAATGATAGTGCTCACTTATAAATGATAGCACTTATTTATGAATAATAGTGCTAACTTATGAATTATAGTGTTCACTTATGACTTTATTATAGTGCTCACTTATGAATAATAGTGCTCACTTATGAATGATAGCGCTCACTTATGAATGATAGCGCTCACTATAGTGCTCACTTATGAATGATAGCGCTCACTTAAGAATGATAGCGCTCACTTATGAATTATAGTGCTCACTTATGAATTATAGTGCTCATTTATGAATTGTAGTGCTCACTTATGAATGAATGACACTGTCACTAATTTAAAACTTTTGTGCATTTCAAGACTTTAGACTCTGAGACTTATGCTGTCTAGTCTTTTAGGTAGATTCTGTGATATGTAGTAACCTCAGAATAATAACTAAATCAACTTGCTTAGGTTGTAAAAAAACATGTGAGTGAAGTGTGGTTCACATGATTCCAAGTTCCAATTCTAGTCAATGATTGTGATATTGTTAGATAATTATAATTTTGTATACATACAATGTGTTTCAGCGAAGGGGTTCTAATACAAAAGGGGGTAAAAAAAATCTTGGAAACTTTTGGAAGCTTTTGTATGAAACAGCTGATTTTCAAGTAAGAAAGTAAGAAAAAAAAAGTTCGAATTTCTAAAAGTCGTAGAACAACCTCCTTTCGTATTAAAACCCCTTCGCTGAAACACATTGTATAATAAGACAACAGTATTTTAGTGTGTAATAAATAAATAATAATATGTAGGTACTTACTAGAAAAATAAATGCTAGAACCTATGTTTGTATACAGGGTGATTTTTTTATGTGGGCCTTCAGGGCTATATCCTAAGACCTAAACTATAAGAGATAGCGAAAAATGCTGAAAGGAGTTGCGTGCCCGATTTTGACAAAAACTAAAACTGCATCATTAGATATTTGAAAAAGTCATTGCCCTCGCCAGGAATCGAACCTGTTGATTTTGCAAAAAATAATCATCCTATATTTTTATACCAATCGATAGTGTTGCTGATAGAGAATAATTCCTGGAAACAAACATAGTATGGCAAATCAAAGGAAATAGCTCCTTTTTGTAGTTTTCTGTAATTTTCATACTACTGTCTCTGAAAAAATACAGTGAGGAGGTATGGCTGATGACGTAACAAACTACTGCACAAAAACCATAATGTTTTTTCCGATTTTTAAGTGATGTAGAGAATTTTGAAACATTAAAAAATTTGAAAAATATTACTTCTCCTTAATGCCTTAATACCTCCTTAATGAGACAGTAGTATGAAAATTACAGAAATCTACAAAAAGGAGCTATTTCCTTTGATTTGCCATACTATATTTGTTTCCAGGAATTATTCTCTATCAGCAACACTATCGATTGGTATAAAAATATAGAATGAATAGTTTTTTGCAAAATCAACAGGTTCGATTCCTGGCTAGGGTAATGACTTTTTCAAAAATCTAATGATGCAGTTTTAGTTTTTGTCAAAATCGGGCACGCAACTCCTTTCGGCATTTTTCGCTATCTCTTGTAGTATAGGATATAGCCCTGAAGGCCCACATAAAAAATTCACCCTGTATAGTGAATTAGTTTTAGTAGCAATAATTTGTTGTATAATTCTAATAATTTTGACTTCCATGTACCTAATTAAAGTTGGAAAATACACTGAAGTCAGTAACTTTAAAAAGTTTTGTCAATACCTATTTTATTAAAAAATCGCACAGTCGATTGCGCATGCACACCGTACACACTACTACATATAGACTGTATATATATATACCATCATATAGCATCATCATATGCGTCGCCACGCCAGAAATCGGTTTTACGTGCGGCTATAGTGAGCTCTAACGATCTGCATCGAAAAACAACCCTATGTCCATCATTTGCAGTTTCGACCCACTATGCGTCGCCACGGCATGCGTCGCCACGCCAGATATCGGTTTTACGTGCGGCTGTAGTGAGCTCTAACGATCTGCATCGAAAAACAGCCCTATGTCCATCATTTGCAGTTTCGACCCACTGTGCGTCGCCACGGCATGCGTCGCCACGCCAGAAATCGGTTTTACGTGCGGCTGTAGTGAGCTCTAACGATCTGCATCGAAAAACAGCCGTATGTCTATCATTTGCAGTTTCGACCCACTGTGCGTCGCCACGGCATGCGTCGCCACGCCAGATATCGGTTTTACGTGCGGCTATAGTGAGCTCTAACGATCTGAATCGAAAAACAGCCCTATGTCCATCATTTGCAGTTTCGCCACGGCATGCGTCGCCACGCCAGATATCGGTTTTACGTGCGGCTATAGTGAGCTCTAACAATCTGCATCGAAAAACAGCCCCATGTCCATCATTTGCAGTTTCGACCCACTGTGCGTCGCCACGGCATGCGTCGCCACGCCGGATATCGGTTTTACGTGCGGCAATGAGATCTAACGATCTGCATCGAAAAACAGCCCTATGTCCATCATTTGCAGTTTCGACCAACTGTGCGTCGCCATGGCATGCGTCGCCACGCCAGAAATCGGTTTTACGTGCAGCTATAGTGAGCTCTAACGATCTGCATCGAAAAACAGCCCTATGTCCATTATTTGCAGTTTCGACCCACTGTGCGTCGCCACGGCATGCGTCGCCATGCCAGAAATCGGTTTTACGTGCGGCTATAGTGAGCTCTATAACGATCTGCATCGAAAAACAGCCCTATGTCCATCATTTGCAGTTTCGACCTACTGTGCGTCGCCACGGCATGCGTCGCCACGCCAGATATCGGTTTTACGTGCGGCTATAGTGAGCTCTAACGATCTGCATTGAAAAACAGCCCTATGTCCATCATTTGCAGTTTCGACCCACTGTGCGTCGCCACGGCAGAAATCGGTTTTACGTGCGGCTATAGACATGGGCGTACCCACAGTGGGGCAAGGTGGGGCATTTGCCCCACCCTGACTCGGAGCTTATAATAAAAAAATAGGTTTTTAATATAAGTAACAAATTTAAATATCCATTATGTTACTTTCAAAATTAAAATTACGGCGTAAAACAATGCAATATGCATGAATCGGTCGCGCATGCACTTGCCCGCTAGTGTTGTGTGTGGTCGAGTCGAGTGATTTTTGAACGAAAACCGAAGTTTATCCGCCCGCACGTTCCCGACCAATTTAATCCATGGGCCATCATGCTGGCCCACTGGCTTATGGTTCGTGGCGTGAAGACTGGATGGCCACGGAGTCAGTTTTTCGGTCACACATCAAAGGAAGTGGGCCAGCGATGGCGGTACGCGTCTACTCGTGGCCCATTCATCAGTGAGTGCTCGAAAATTGGTACGTGGTGTATAGATATTATATTGCCGCAGCGGCTGCTTCCACGTCCTTCTTCAATTTACAACTGAAGGTGACCATCGCACTAACGATTATTAGATCAATAAAATCGGACATAAGTAAAAATGTGCAACTTAGTCAAAAGTGTCATGTAAGCTATTGTTCCTATAGCCAGGTAACCGACCTTTTAGACGGCGGCCATTAAAAATCCCCCCGCTCTAGACCTGTTTTAACAAATCAGTCGAAACTCAGCCGTTCGTGGAGTCGCATGTCTTTGTTTTCGGCACTTTTGTTCGCACTATAACTTCGCTTCACAGTTGTGTGTTTGTGTGGTTCAATTTAGAAAAAACTTTTATTGGATATGGCAGAAGAAGGTATGTACTACATTTTAAAATATTACATGATTACTTTGTCGTATAAAATTTATATTTTTATGTGATATGAAAACAGTTACAATTTAGGTACATTTTTTTGCTTTACTTTTTCAAACAATCGTGTTTTTATGTATATGTCGTGTCTTGTCGGGCTACAACTTTTATAACAATATAATAATTGATTTGTTGGCTATTGTAAATCATAATAAAACCATCCGCCTACGTCCGCCATTTTGTTTTATATGACTTTTAAATCGTACGTAAAAATTACACAATTATTTTAAGTTAATATATTTATTTATTTGTCGTACAGATAATTCGAGAACTATCAAGATATTTACTAGAAGAGCATTGTGGGAGATCTTGAATGAATTCAAGGGCCACAAAATAGAAGAAAAGTTTTCATTGTTTGAAGATAGACTTGTCCAATTGACAAATTGTCCGGAACATGAGAAACATAAAATGGTAAATGGTTTGAAGCACTTTAAAAGTGAATTCAAAAAGAAGTGGAGAGGAGCTTCATACAAAGAAGAACGGTTTTTAAAAAGTAATGAAGTGTGGCTTACTTCTTCGATGGAATTACCTAACTGGCCTGAAATGACCTTACCAAAACCTGGACGTCCAAAAAAATCATTTGAAGATGTGTGTGACCGTAGCAAACGGAGAAAAACAAAAGATCTGCGTGAACAAGTATCTGTCGAGGAGTTGACTTATGCTGCTGGCGTGAGTCAGGGCACTTCAGGAAATAAAGATGCATCAAAAATAATTAAAGAATTAATGGCTTCACCCACCAGAGCTACTAAACTTAGAAAAGTTATTTCTAGTACCAAGAAGCAAACAACTGTAAAAAAATATACGCCAGCAGAAGCACTGGCTATCTTTGTTGAAGGTGATTTCACTAGAAGACAATGGGAAATAATCCACAGATCTGGTAAAGCTATTTACCCATGCTATTCTGTCATACAAATGGCTAAGATTGAATGTTATCCCGAGGAAGAATCAATACATGTCACTGAGACAAGCGCAGAAGTTAAACTTCAAGCATTACTAAATCACACTGCATTGCGCTTGTACAAATATATAGCGGAGGTTGTCAATACGTCATGCACTGAAGAAGAAAAACAAAATATGGTGTTAATTTCGAAATGGGGATGTGACGGATCTCAGCAGACACAATACAAGCAAAAATTCGAAAATCACGGAGATAGTGATGCAAATATTTTTCAAAGCTCACTAGTGCCTCTAAGACTATCTGTTATCATTGAAGAAGAGGAGAAAAAAATCATTTGGCAAAATCCGGTTCCGTCTTCAGTCAGATTCTGCAGACCCATACGTATAAGATTTATAAATGAAACAAAAGATATCACAAAACAAGAAATACAATACATTGAAAACCAAGCCGAACAGCTTCAGGAGACAGAAATTGATGGCAGCAAAATAAAACATAAACTGTTACTTACCATGATTGATGGCAAGGTATGTAATGCTGCTACAGACACCTCATCTACAATGAGATGCTACATTTGCGGACAGACTTCGAAGGATTTTAATAAATTAATTAAAAAAGAAAGTAAAGTAGAAACGTTGAAGTTTGGATTATCAATTCTTCACGCAAGAATTCGATTTTTCGAATCTATTTTACATTTAGCCTATAAATTGCCTTTACAAAAATGGCAAGCACGGTCTACAGAAGAAAAAATAATTGTAAAAGAGACTAAAGAAAAACTACAAAAAGCCTTTAAAGAGGAAATGGGATTACTCGTAGATGTTCCCAAAGCAGGGTTTGGGAACACTAATGACGGGAACACGTCAAGGAGATTTTTTGCAGATCCGGAATGCTCCTCAAGAATAACTGGCATCAATGTCGATTTAATAAAAAGGTTTAAAATTATATTAGAAGTAATATCAAGTGGCAATAACATTGATGTAGAAAAATTTGAAGCATACGCAAATGAAACTGCAAAAATATATGTCGATCTGTATGGTTGGCATCCCATGTCACCAACCATACACAAAATTTTGATACATGGAGGTGAAGTAATAGCTCATGCACTCCTACCTATTGGTCAGTTATCGGAAGAGGCAGCTGAAGCCCGAAACAAACATTTTAGGCAATACAGATTACATTTTTCCCGCAAATTTTCGCGCAGAGACTGCAACATAGATATAATAAACAGACTTCTTTTAAGTTCAGATCCATTTATCAGCTGCAGCAGAAAGACGCAAAATAAAAAAAGACAGCCTTTCTCAAAGGAGGCAATAGAAATGATGTCTGCCAGCACGGTATTTAAAAATAGACAAAGCGAAGACGAAAGTTCCGACGAAGAAGAAGTTGAAGAATCCTAAAAATGTAAAAAGATGTAAAATTTTAAATATATAATTATTATATTGGTCAAACTTTGTGTTTTATTTAATTTAATTGCACATAAAATTATATAAATAAATTAAATATTTTTGTCCGATTTTTTCACTCAAATACTCGTTAGTGCATCGTGTAGTTGCGTTTCAACCATCACATTGCCCTCTCGCTGCCATCTTATTAATTAGCCAAAACCCCCCATAACATTATTTAAATAAATACAGTTAATTATAATATTTTAAATTTTCTACTACTTATCGAGTTTTATACTTTTGTTTGCTTCTGCCCCACCCTGTACAAAACTCTGGGCACGCCCATGGCTATAGATGTTTCACATCAAAAACTAGCGACCCGCTCCGGCTTCGCACGGCTATATTATGCATGTATTAAGTATATAAATAAACCTTCCTCTTGAATCGCATCAAATTCCGTTGCGAAATTTTAAAGATTTAAGCATATATAGGGACAGACAGCTGAAATACGTTATCTGGCTACCATAACAGAAGCCTAGTGGCTTAGCTTGGGGCTAGATGGCGCTGTGTAAAATGACCAGCAATATTTGTTCCATTTATATAAATGAAGTTTTCAAGTCGTCTTAAGAAGAAACGGTACCGGCTCTCTCTCCATACAAACGTAGTCGACTGTTTCCTCCCTGGATAATGACACAAGCATAAATATTTTTGTTGCATAAAACCTATAACTGCCATGACTATAACTGCTATGTCTTGGTTTTTTTTCATATTCTAATTATCATAGAAATTAGGAGTTAAAAAACAAAAAAAAAACAAAACAAAACGTAGGGGCATGGTCATAGCAGTTATAACTTTTATGGTAAAAAATATTTGCTCTAGTGTCATTATTTAGAGAGGAAACAGTCAACTGTACAGTCAGGTATGAAGAGAGAGCCGGTACCCTTTCCTCTTAGCTTAAACTGCTGGCTGGTAAACGCAAAGGCTATTGTATACGTAGCGCAGCGAATGTTGGCCTCTGATGGAAAGTAGAAGGGGTATGCGCAGAACTCAATTTTCATATAAATGTCGAGTTCTGCGCATACCCCTTCCACTTACCGCAGAGGTCACCATTCGCTGCGCGAGGTATACTTACTTAAATATTTTTTTAGCTGACATCAAAAAAGGAGGTTTCCATCTTTTTGGTGGGATTCTGTTTTTATTTTTTTTAAATAATTAGGTATGTTAGTAAAATAGTAACCCCTAAAAGAGATAGATAATTATTATGATAATACCGGGGCGGATTACTGAGTAGGTTTCAATAAAACTAAATGTCGTAATACAGTTTTCATTTTTCAATTTGTCATGGTCAAGGAAAACCTTCATATCAAATTGCCTTACTCTTAAAATGATCGAAAGTCTTATTTACTTTGACCTAAAACCCCTGATTCCCAGAATGCCTAAATAATGAAATACAAAGTAGATTACGTGATAGTGTGGTGATAGCGTGCATTGCACTCGCCAAATATGATCGGCAGATCGTCAGCTGTGTTCTGTCACATCATGGAGGTTGGCATGTTTTGACAGAACTCAGCTGAGCATCACTTGGCGAGTGTCGCGGGCGGGGTGTGCGCATGCGCGTCGTTGTCGACCTTCCAACGTCCTTACCGGCCATCGGCAGTCGACGGCAAACGCCGCGCCATCGCGCCACCGCACTATATCACATTTAAAAAAAACATACATGTTATTAAACAAAATAACTTTTGTTTTCATTGCCGCCATACGCGTAACGTGAAGTGTTGTGGTGATGAGTGCTTGTACGTTCTTTGAACTGAAACAAAAGGATGCACCGGCTGTAAAGAGGTATGTTATTTTAAAACATGTATTATTTAATGAATTAACTAGCTGCGCCTGGCGTTCTCACCCGCGTTCAAATTTTTTAAAGAACCTAATAACAATTACGAACACAACAAAAAAAGAATTAGCAAAATTGGTCCAATGGTTTACGCGTGATGCCGCATGCCGTGACTAAGGGAAATAGGGATTAATTTTATGTATACTTATAGATTATAGATATAGATGATATGAAGATTTCCCATTTCCGTTATCAAAATCAACTTCCGGCGCTGAAAGCTTTTGAACGATGTCATGAAAGCTGAGATTGATCCACGCGCTTTTGTTTTGGTGTCACGACCTTGAACCCGCTAAAGGTGTCTGCAAAGGTCATCTAACAAGTGATAAGATAACTCATCTAAACATAATACAAGCTATTTTTTGGGCACTTGTTTCAGTTAATCCTAATTGCGAAGTAAACAGCTTCCCCCTTACTCTAAAACGAGGTTTAGGGATAGTCCTAAACCTCGTCGTAAAGACACTAATTTACTCGTGAACTATAGTCTTAACACTATCCCTATAGATTATATAGGGAACTATAGTCTAAACACTATCCCTATAGATAATTTATGGATAGTGTTTAAACTATAGTTCACGAGTAAATCTGTGTCTAAATCTAAGGTTTAAATAAGGGGTTCACGAGTAAATCTGTGCCTAAATCTAAGGTTTAATCTTCGACCATATACCTCTTTAATAATAAATATGTAATATAAATAATAAAACATAATAAAGGGGCTTCAGTTTTGGTACTTAATTAATTATAGTAAATACCTACAACGAATTCTTTCATTCACTAGGTTTATCCCTAACGCAAAACTGAACGAAAATGTGATTATCCTGTTTTGTTAATTATGCATCACTAAAAGCAAAGAGAGGTTACGAATATAAAATAGTAACCTTTAGAAGAGGTAGGTACGTAGTATTTATGACCCAACCTAATAGCACATAATATGTAAATCTACAGCATTACATAAAGTGCTTTTTACTTATCAGTTCTTATCAGCAAATACCTATCGATTAGAAAGTACTTACCTACCTTCAATGCCTACTAAATATCCCTACTTCCCTACTCAGAATGGATAATAGTCCTATATTACTTAGGCAGGTACAGTATGGGTCATAAGTAAATGATCAGTTTGATACAATAATAATATCAACAAATATTGGATTTACGACCATCTTCTACTAGACGTTACACACAAACATATATACTTGATTTAAAAGTACCTACTCAGTGTGATTATTATTTTCAACATGTTTAGCTATCTTTATTTGGCCGAGTGGTATAAGCCGCCACCCGCTACACCAACCGACGTGGGTTCGATCCACAGGTTATGTGTTATAATGTTCAAAAAGTTCAAATAATGCTGCACAGGATTGTAAACGTTACGGTGGACAGAGACTTTTGACCGTTGATTGTACAGTCGGCTGCATAATTGCAGCCCCCGGTAGAGTTCAAAAATTACTATTATTGGCATGTTTTAATTCTAATATTTTTGTTTGATAAATTGATGAGTAAGAAGACTTTAAACTTCAACTAAAGCAGGTGCCTAAAATCTTGCTTGTATTGAATACATTCTTATATCAACCGTTTTGGAGCTCTACGGTGGGTCTGCAATTATGCAGCTGACCGTACCTATATCCTACAATATCCCCATCCTTTCTACAGAGTTCTCTTTATATAAATATTATAAACTAGCAACGCTTCGGGGTATCACCCGCGTAGCTCCCGATCCATAATTTTGTTGATGCATAATTTACAAAACAGGATAATTACATTTTCATACAGTTTTGCGCTAGGGATAAACCTAGTGAATGAATAATTAGTTGAGTATAATTCGCCTTTCAAACAAAAAAAACTAAATAAAAATCGGTTCATCCGTTCGGGAGCTACGATGCCACAGACACGTCAAACTTGTAACACCCCGTCGTTTTTGCGTCGGGGGGGGTTAAAAATCTAGGTAAAATAATGTTTTTCTTACGAAAAATGTATGTGCTTTACGCTAATAGACATTGTTCTTACCGCGATGAAATCCGCTGCTTAGTTGGCGCCAGACACATTGATAAGTTATTTTCTCAAATATTTGTAATATTCACCTTTGTGAGCTTGATCACATGAAAAAAAACCCCATGAGTTTCTTGTGCCATCTTCTTATTGGTGGGCGCGTTCCGAAGGCACACGCACCCTAACTTAGTTTTTAAGATGTTTCCATGTGATCTTTGTACGATTGTATTAAGCATCGAAATGATTATTTTTTTTGACTTTGACTTTGTCTCTGGACACGTTCGACTAAGCTAAGAGTACCTACTTATATTGGTGCTGGGCAAGCCTACTTGATCCTCACGCTAAAAGAAGGTCTGTTGCGGAAAAACACCCCGTTAAGTACAAGTAATGTTAACTAGGTATAAGAAGTGTAATCTTTGTGCTGTTTCCTTGTAATTTTAATAAGGTACCCGCGGGTAATACGGGCCACTAAAAGGTTTTTAAAAACCACGACAAAATAACAAGAAATTTAACAAATGAATTGTTTTTCAGATTGACAATAAAGCAATAGTAGATTATGCATCAAGGGCATAAAGCAATGTCTTATGTTGTGGGTGGCATATATTATTGAACCCCGAGTGGAACGAGGTACTGTCGGGTTAACTCCCGAGCGGAGCGAAGGAGTTTAAAGTTAACTCCTGAGCGAAGCGAGGGAGTTAAGTAGAGTCCTGAGTGAAGCGAGGGGTTCAAGCCGCCCAAGACGAAGACATGCTTTATCCCGAGGTGCATACTCTACTTTTCATACCATCAGTCAAATTTTTGTTTAATTCTTGTGGTGGCCAGTTCCCTGGCCACTTTAAAAAAATGGGGCAATTGCAATGATATGGTAGCATAATGGTAAATATTTGGTAGATATTATAGGCAAAACCTATTTGCTTAGACCTAACGTAACAATCAAAATAAAAAACATAAATCGTGGCCTGCTAGATTTTTGTAGACCAATCAAATTACTTATTATAAATAAAACCTATTTGCTGAACCCTTCAAAATTAAAACCAAGAATTTTCACACGAATTTCAATGTTCCAAATTCAAATCACTTTATTCCCTTGGGAGTTTCATACAACATTATCTCCCTTGGGAATAAAGTCTTGCTTTAAGTTGAGGTTAATAGGGCTTTAATCCGCAATTAAAGTGCTGCAGGTTTGAAAATGTTTATTTAATGGCCTGTTTTAAGTAGTTTTCCTTTTTGTACGAAATATTTAGTTTTTATTTAAGGTGGCAGATGGCCCTTATTACCCACACAGGTAACTTATAAGTAGTACGTGAACTTGCTATTTTTAAACGACTTCGGAGGAGGTTCTTAATTCGTCGCGTATATAGTTTTAATAGTACATTGTTATCCTAGGTGTGAAAGTCACTCATTACAAGTCCCGAGACGGAGTTTGGCGCCCGAGCGTAGCGAGGGCGCTAATAGTTCGAGGGACTTAATGAGTCTTTCACCCGAGGTAAACACTGTGCTTTTCATTACGAATAATACATAAAATTCTTCCTAACAACGAGAGTGAATGAGACTATGAGACTCCATACCACATGAGTAGGTACTCATGTGTCCATACTACCTTACAAGGTTGGGACCAAAGAGGTTACGATCCTCTTACAAGGTTGGGACCAAAGAGGTTATACATTATGTAGTGTTTTTTTTAGGTTTCTGCTATTTGTATTCAAGACTTAAATACGGCGGTACTTACCGAAGAAATTTTTATTAATGAGTTAATCCAACACTGGGAAATGACGCGAAGTCCGTAGATTTAACTTATAGTTTTTGTAACGCGGTTTGTCTAGAAAATGTTATTTACACAAAATACACAATCATAAATAAAAACCAGATTAAACTCAACACAAAAACATAATAAAATAACAAAAAATGTGCCACGTGGTCACGCATGGTCATAGGTCGCTTTGACCATTTTCGTCTTTACATTTATTTTATTAAATAAGATATCTTGAACTAAATATACCTACTTGAATTTGATTACCTACTGAGAAAAAAGTTACTAAGTACTAAACTCTGGCAGTATGCATGAGCCGAACCAAGCCATAATTATTATTCTTTGGTGTAAAAAAAAAAGCAAGGAGGTTAGGTTTTTGAATTTCCTAATTCGTAATGATACTGATACTGGCTACATGCAGATTGCACAAGTCGTGCGAAGCCATAATTTGACATGACAGCTGTCAGTGAAAGCGAAAAGCCCTAGGGCTGGAAGTTTTATTTTCTACACGCTCTTCAGGCATACCTATTTAGACCCACTTTCGGAGTATGAGTAATGAAAATGTTTTTACGGTACTTAACTTACCTATGCTTCGAATATTTTTCTCTATATATGAACGGTCGGCTGCATAATTGCGGCCCCGGTAGAGTTCGAAAATTACTATTATTGGAATGTTTTCATTCTAATAATTTTTGTTTGATCAATTCATGAGTTAGTAGACTTTAAACTTCAACTAAAGCAGGTGTCTAGAATCTTGCTTGTGTTAAAAATATTCTTATAACAGCTGTTTTGGAGCTCTACGGTGGGTCTGCAATTATGCAGCTGACCGTACCTACTTACCTATGCTGTCACACATCGCTACAATTGAAATTTAGTACCAACATCAGATTCATTGCATGATTGTTAACTCTCTCTATTCTGTAAACGAGAAAAGGAAGGGGTCGAGACTAAACGTTATAAATTATAATCAAAAGGACGTGATCCCAGGGTGACTGGAGCCTGGAGAATTGGATGACGGTACAAACTACTTGAAACTACCCACACACGCAACTGATCGACGATTTGATTCTCAAGTCTTTAAATTGACTGAATTCAATTCACTCTTCTTGCAGACAGCTCGCAAGACAAATAATGTTTATGAAATCTGAATTTAACTGAAAGCTAAAGTAAAGTAAGCGTCTCGTTGACTTGTCTACTTTAATATTCTTTAAATTGGCTGGACCAAGTGTTTAATAATTAACCGATTCAGCGAAGTGAGTGAGAATATGGGTAGGTATATGTGGTAAGATTCTCGAATTTGCGTTTATTCGTTTACTTTACTTTACCTACTCCGATCTTTATGATTTTAAACAGACTTAAAAAAAGATGAGGTTCTCAATTCGTCGCGTATATTTTAATTCTTTTTAATTCTATTTACTAATTATTCGATAACGGTTCCATCCGATTTACAATGATTCTTTTGTGATTAAATGTTTTTACCACCAATACCCCCGATCCCGTGGGAATATCAAAATGAAAAGTAGCTTATAGCCTTTTCGAACTAATAGTTCCTGATGAGATTGACGCGTTCAAGTAAACAAACAAACGCCTCAGCTTTATAATCTATCTATCTAATATCTCTATATATATAAAATTCTCGTGTCACGGGGTTCGAACTTGAACTCCTCCGAAACGGCTCGACCGATTCTCATGAAATTTTGTGAGCATATTCAGTAGGTCTGAGAATCGGCCAACATCAATTTTTTTTTTTTGTAAATAGCAAAACAACGTTTGCCGGGACAGCTAGTAAGTAGTATAAAATTCTCGTGTCACAATGTTAGTTACCATACTTCTTCGAAAAGGCTTGACCGATTTTTATGAAATTTTATATGCATATTCAGTAGGTCTGAGAATCGGCTACTATCTATTTCTTATTTTGTTTCCTTAATTATTATTTTTTTGTAAATGGCAAAATAACATATGCCGGGACAGCTAGTAGGTATTAGTATAGATAAATACTATGATAGTACCTACGTGTATGTAATATTAATATACTTTTTACCATATTGTAAGTATATAAAGTACTAACACATGGTCATGGCAACCGAGATGTTGTATCTGGCTTGGTTGAGCAATAGGTAAGATTTATTTATGATTGGTAATCGACTGAGTCAATTGCAGCGTGCTTCAAGAGCATGGCCATTTGGTTTATGCCGTTTAAGCCTCAGGCTGGTTTCCGTTCGATACCACTGTTATGTACCTACCTACCTATTCTGTGCTGATATGCAAATGTTGCGGTGTAGGTAGTAAATTAACTTAGAAAGTCATTAAATTAAGCTACTCTTACACCATATGCCTAGGTTTTCTCTGAAAGAATTTTGAATTTAAAAAACATATCTACATAGTTTAGGTCCTTTGAAGTAGAAATTACCAAAGAAAAGTATAGTGATAGTTGATAGTAGGTAGGTATTATTCACTTCAGAGTTCGTTAAGCAAGCTTTTTTTCACAAAGAAAACGCTATTATCATGTTTGCGTAAACGAGAAAAATATATGCTAAAGCTATCCATTGCGCCCGCAATGGGCTTTTAATTTTTCACACAAATTTTTGAATTATTACACAAATGTGAAAGTTGCGTAAAACTTACACTACGGACTCAGGTGAGCGACTGTGAAGTTCAAACACAGTCTATGGAATACTTCAACTTTATCCGATGTCCAATGTGAACAAGTGTCCAAGAAACTTAGAGGAAAAGGGTACGAATGTCAAATTCTATGGCTATAACACTTGCTTTGACAACCTTTACTAGGCCAATGATGCTGCCATCGCTTTTGCGGTCAGAATATCGAATTAAGGCTCTTTGTTCTGCCTGGAATCCCTACGCAGTGGGTTAGCTGTAAGATTTACAACAGATATTATCAGTACAAATCTTGACATTGGAATTTGGAGCCAAAAGCATTTGAGTAGGTATTTTCGAAAATGACCCGTATCCTGCGATACAGAGATTTTAAGTTCGGACGTAATTTCCTACATTTAGCTTTTCAAATAATGTTGCGGGCCGTAACGTTTTTATCCCCTTTATCCTTCACAAAATGAAATAAATTTGGTCTCATTTAATTCACTGCATCTTATTCTAGGTTTATACGTTTTTCTTTTTTGGTAATTCAGTTTAGTGTATTAAAAAACAATTGAAACGCTCGATGAAGTTTTTAATTCAAAAGATAGATATTCAGATACTAATAACTTTTATCTTAGGCAATATTTCTTTAAAATAAAAACGGTTAAACCTAGTTTTCCATTAGTTCTAGAACATTTTCAAAAATTATCAAAATCGGACTTCTTTTATGTTGGGGGAAACGTTACCGCTTTTTGTATGGAAATTTACGGCTTCAGAGTGCTCGAGTGGTCTCCGAGTATGCGTATAAGTAGGTATATGCTCATTTATTTGAGACTAGCTGTTGCCCGCTACTTCGTAGGCGTGGTAGCATGTGTTTTATGTACCAAAACCTTCCTGTTGAATCACTCTATCTATTTAAAAAAGCATCAAAATCCGTTGCGTAGTTTTAAAGATCTAAGCGTACATAGGGACAGACAGAAAAAGCGACTTTGTTTTATTATTCAATTATCGAGGAAGGCTATAGGCTACTTTTTATCTTGATATTCCCACGGGATCGGGTATACGCGGGTGAAACCGCGGGGCGCAGCTAGTACTATGTAAAGATCCGAGGGAGGAAAGAACGATACCAATTTTCTTTATTAGATTTATAGAAATTGTAGATTTTGTGTCTAAGGATATATACATCAAACCCACTTTAAGGGGGGTCCATACGCCAACGACCTTGGTACACAGTAAATAGTTAGGTAGGTACTACTGGTACCAGTCGCCTTCGTTGGTGAAAATTGTTGATTTGTTTTTCTCAAAAGTGCTGAGATGGAATTGTAGGCAAGACTTTTACCGACATTTTGGTGTGACTTAGAGCCGAAAATTCCCTATAGTTTTAAAGCTATCCTTAAATTAAGAATTAAAACTAGTCTAGCTTTGAATTGACAAAGAATTTTCGTCTCAAATTACCCTAAAACATCGGTAAAGATTTAACCTACAATTCCATCTCAGCACTTTTGACACACAGAAAAACAAAACACGTCGCTTACAACAACAATCAACAATGTTAGTTGTAAGCGACGGGTGTTTCTGGTGCGTTTCGTTTGGCTGCATAAATATAGCCTTAAGGTTCAGGTTTTTTTATCAAACGATCACGTATTAACAACATACCATAATATGCATCTAAAAATTACTACCCCTACGCATGAGCTATAGCTGTAGGATTTACAGAAGATATGACCAGTATAAATGTAAAACATTAATTACTTGATACGACTGCAAATTACTTGGTTAATTTACTCCATGCTCAGGGCTTTGGTAATAAATTAAATGCAGATAATTTAAAGGCAATTTTCTGGTCCTTCCAGGTTATCAGGCGAGGCGGCATGAAACTGACACTTCTATAAAAGGTAGGTCTAATAATTAAGTACTTACTTATCGTGGTCTAATACGTTTTATGAACCTAAAGCAAAATGCCATTCTTCTAAAACTAAATTATTAATTATTGCGTGGAGAATTGTTGTTATGTGTTATGTGTACTGTTTGTAGGTGACATTATTTTCTACATTTTGGTATATATCAATAACGAATATTCCTTGTCTTCTTTACGCTTATCCAAAGTTACGTTTTTTGACTTAATGGCTAAATAAAAACGACAAGAGTTTTAGTCTTGAAATGTTGGAAAACATTTTTTAAACAAACAATAGGCACATAACAATGATTTTTAATGCAATAATTAACAATTTTCATTATAGCTGATAACATAGGCTGATAAGCATTTTTTAGTTTGGCTGCTTTATAAGTATGCACCTTAATCAGTGCAACGTCCGCGTCGTTTAGGTTATATTTTTTTTTTGTATTTTGTAATGAATATAAGTAGGTACTTACTTGTTGTTTGTTAGTAGGTACCAATCTAATGATCACTTAACTGCTCTAAGTAAGTACTTACCTACCTTTTAAATGTTAGCCGAAGTGGTAAGACCAGAAGCGCGATCTAGAGCCTAGGTGTCTTAAGAAACAGTTTTTGGGTATCAACCACTAAAATCCATAGAATGATATTCCTACTGTCGTAAAGGTGAAAATTTGCTTTGTATTGTCATACACTTCGAAACACGATTAGAGTGATTTGCCTCGATAGAAAAAAATCGTGAAATCCTAAATAATCATCTTTTTTTTTGAGCCATTTCAATTTTACGGCGATTGTAAAGAAAAAACAAGTAGGTACCTACTTACAAAATTTATATTTTCATAAACTTTACATCAAATCCTATAAGGTAGTACAGATGGTTTACACTAAAATAGATGTGAGGCTTATAATTACATAAAACAGTAAAAACGCGACCATTTCGCGGCGCGCGGGGGAAAGGAATAGAGTCATCGCGCGGCGCATGCGTAGGAAGGGGATAGAGGTTTCAGGTCCTACTTCACCTTAAGCTGAAAGGGTACTTGCGCTTGCGCTCTCTCAATACAAACGTAGTCGCCTAGACGGAGGGGCATAGTCATGGCAGGTATAGGTTTTATACAACAAAAATATTTGCTATAGTGTCATTATCCAGGGAGGAAACAGTCGACTACGTTTGTATGGAGAGAGCGCCCTGGTACCCTTTCCTCTTAAGGTGGCCGCGTTGCAACGAATATTCAATGAAATTGTAAATGTTAAACTTGCGCTCTCTCAATACAAACGTAGTCGCCTAGACGTAGGGGCATAGTCATGGCAGTTATAGGTTTTATGCAACAAAAATATTTGTGCTAGTGTCATTATCCAGGGAGGAAACAGTCGACTATGTTTGTATGGAGAGAGCGCCGTGGTACCCTTTCCTCTTAAGGTGGCCGCGTTGCAAGGAATATTCAATGAAATTGTAAATGTTAAAATTTAGGTGAAATTCAGAGAAAGAATATCTAAAAATACAGTGATCCGATATATCCTGCGTAATTTGTTATTGGACCGTCGCCAAAGGAAGTAATGGTACCTACTTTTATACCTATAGGTTTTCAATTTGTGATAAAATTACTGTTATACTATTAGTATTTTAACTAATATGATCAATACTAATATTAATTAAATTATAAATGTGAAAGTTTGTGTGTGTGCGAGTGTGTGTGTGTGTGTATGTATGTTTGTTACTCCTTTACGCAAAAACTACTGGACCGATTGCGATGCAACTCGGTATCTAGATAGCAGGAGACCTGGATTCATTCATAGGCTACTTTTATCCCGATATTCCCACGGGATCGGGACTTACGCGGTTGAGACCGCGGGGCGCAGCTAGTACCTATTATCATATACCTACCTCCTTTTACCTCACCTACACCTAATTACATTTAACCCGACTACGGCGAAGCCAAAAGTTAAGGATTATGTTTTTGACCCGCATTTATATGTCGAGATCTACAACGTGTTTCCGTTAGGGGTTTCTAATAGGTACCTACGAAAGTTTGTTCTATACGTCTAGGCTGACCACTTTTGTTCTACGACTTTTGGAAATTAAAACTTTTCTTTTTCGATAATTTTTACTCTAAAATCAGTTGTTTCATACAGAAACACGTTCGAAGCACGTTGTATAATTCAACTTTAGTTAAATCAATTAATAAAATAAACAAAACACCATTTTTAACTAATTTTGTTACTACGAATTAAAAAGGCAACAGTAATTTTTAATACTGGCAAATTTTTTGTTTTGGTATCCCTGTCATGGCATACAATGGTTTCCTGTGTGTTCAAGAAGTAAAGCTGACTCTAATTAATAACTAAGAAGTCTTCTGATTCTCCAGTTTAGGCTTCTAAATTTTATGCTGTAAAACAACTACGCTACCTATCTAATATTGTAAGACTTATGTACAATCAACTGTCAACGAGTCCATATATTACGAGACCACGTATTACACGACCCGATATTACGAAGCCAAAATGTACTCGTAATACGTGACTGTGTAATACTTGGTCGCGTAATACAGGTCGTGTAATACGTGGTCGTGTAATATTTGTCCGCGGTGATATTACGAGTCCATATACTACGAGACCCAGTATTACACGGCCACGTATTACAAAGACATTTTGACGTCGTAACCAAGTAAAATGGGTAGAATTCGTTTCTAGCACTCGCCGGCCGCTGCCGCGGCACCGCTCGCTTCGCTCGCTCGGCTCGTGCGTTGTGGTCGCAGTTCTAACATAAACCTAACCTATCCATGTCGGTTCTGGGTAGGGGGTGTTCTGGATGGGTCTTTATATGCTGCTCTAAAGACCACGTATTATTATGACCTGACGTCATGCGCCCCGCTTCAGGAACGGGACGCGTCATGTTACCGGAACATGACACTTTTGTGTGAATGCAGGTGTTCCATCAATTAACTAGACGATATCGCGCCAAAAATGTAATAAAGAAAGTCCGAATAACTTTTGAACTTCCACACACTCACATAGACAGCACAATTCATAGAGACGTTTGAACCACTTTGTGGTTTTATAGGTCTATGGCAATGTCTTCGTAATACGTGGCGGTGTAATACGTGGTCTCGTAATAAGTGGTCGTACATTATTTGTTCAAACTTATAATACGAAGCCTGTACACGTAATATCAGGTCGTGTAATCCATGGCGTCGTAATCCATGGCAGCGTAATATCATGTACACGTATTATTGGCTCCCCTGTCAACCATCTGAATAAAATATTACTTATTACTTATTGTGACCATCAAAATGAATACAAGAAGCATTTCATATAGTTGCACAAATAAGAGAATTATAGCCATTGATTCTCAATAAAATGTAGAAAATATGTCTTTGGTAGCGAACAAAAATCCAAATATCAGCGTCTGGCTTTTAAATGAATATCTTGAAGGCAATAAAATAGAGAAAACTTTCGTTCTATGTTAGGCAAATTGAACATGCTTGGACAAACGTGCATTTCTTGTAAGGTTCTATGTCACAGCTCAATATTATGATTGAGCTATGACAATGAGCTTGTCAGGAACCAGCTTGGTTACTCTCATTGTAAGTATTAATTGATACTCACGGACAAATGCCGCGCCGTCGGCGTCGCGCGTAGTTCCGCATGGTCCGTAGCCCCGACACTAGGCGATGAGACGGAGCACCCTGGGGTTTTAGTCGGTTGGAGCCCGACATAACCACGTCGTTGGCCCCATAACAGAGTGGGGTACCAATCCGGGTTCCTCCAGGCCAAAAAAATAAGGTATTCATTGGTAGATCAGGCGTGTGACGCTATGTTATTATTTATTGTCATATTAAACGAAGGGGTAGGAAGTGCGTGTACCTTGGCAGTTGTAAACGTTTGACCTGCCAACTATGTCGCCTGACCGAAGCATCTCCATGCATCGATGAGATGAAATCATTCCCACGTGTTGTCACGTTTGATTGCTCTCTTTCTTATTTGGCCTGCCTAGCATGAAGACCAAAACACGATACGATAAAGCGATATCACGCGATATAACTACATCAACTCTCAAAATATGATAGATAAAGCCGCCGTGTTGAATTTTTATTATAAATTGCGATAAAAATTATGATAAAAATTCAACATGGCGGCTTTATCTATCATATTTTGAGAGTTGATGTAGTTATATCGCTTTATCGTATCGTGTTTTGGTCTTCATGCTAGGCATACAGGTTCTTTAGATAACTAACGATTCTACTTGCCTAGTAAAATATGACAAAAGATAACCTTTACAAAATTTAACTTCTTCCGTCAGGGTCCTTTAGGAGGCCTTTTTAGGGTTCCGTACCTCAAAAGGTAAAAAGGGAACCCTTATAAGATTACTCGCTTGTCCGACTGTCCGTGTGTCCCCACCGATTTTCTTAAGAACGGGTGGAGCTAGCAAGTTGAATTTATACCAGATACTGAGGTCTATGGTCCTTATCACCACATAGTATAAAACAAAGTCGCTTTCTATGTCCCTATATCCCTATGTATGCTTAAATCTTTAAAACTACGCGACGGATTTTGATGCGGTTTTTTAATAGATAGAGTGATTCAAGAGCAGTTCAAGAGGAAGGTTTATATGTATGCATAATATAGCCGTGCGAAGCCGGGACGGGTCGCTCGCTAGTTAGGTGTATAAATCAAGTTCCAGAGTCAACAAAATAAAAAAATATGGGCAAATTAAATTTTTTAGACATGTAATTCCCACACTTTCTACTTGCATTTTATGGTTTTACATTAACTTTACCTGTCATTCAGTGCACCCATGGTAGGATCATAAAACTTTCTGAGATTACTTGGTTCGAGTCTGACCTCGTTCATTTTATGGTTTTACAGAGGCTTTACTTGCCTCATTCAGTCTCCGGTAGTAGAAGTCGTTTTTACTAGGGAAGCAGTTACATACGTCAGAATAGGCTAGTACTTATCTTATTTCAGGACATACATTTTACATAAAGCAAAACGGTATTACCTATTGTATACAGGGTTATTGGTAACTAGACTAGCAAGCCACCTAAACAAACAACTTTTGTTCTACGACTTTTGGAAATACTATTTATTTTTTAAAAATTTTAATACTAGGTTTATTTGAAAATCAGCTGTTCCATACACGGAGAGGTCATTAACCTTAAATTTTTTTACTTATTTTTAAGTCTTAGACTGAATGACCTTTGTCTTAAAAAATCTGCTGTTTTTCGAATTTACATAACCACAAAATTTTCCATTTTTTTCGAATTTCCAAAAGTAGAACAAATGTTGTTTGTTAAGGTGCACAGAAGTAGCCCTCAATGGCTTGCTAGTATAATTACCAATAACCCTGTATACAATACCTACAACCAATAGTAAAGTTAAGTGCAACAACAAACTGGTTACAAATGTTAGTTACATAAACCTAATGTCAGTTATTCCCACGAAGCGAAGCCTAGCTCTGAAAACGTAATAGCTAGTGTATATTGTTAATAACCGTGTCTCGGCAGCGCACGCAGTAATTACAAGAAGTTCGTTTAAAGGTATTTCGTAGGTACCAGATGCCCGTTAAATTCAAAAAGCATGTAGTTTTTGTAAAAAATAGATAGATAAATGATTTATTCAGAACACAAGGCAAAATCTAAAAAAACACAAGGTAGAAAGAACAGTTAAAAGTTTATTTATTATTTATTTATTTAAAGTCAGTTAACACGATTATGAAACCAATTACAGCAATTGACTAATTAGGACAAATCATTCATACACTTCTCTCGCAAAAATCCAAACTCACTGACAATATCAATCTTCATTCGTCCGCAAACAGATCAGTTTCAGCACTTGCATCCAGTATGCCTAGCATGAAGACCAAAAACGATACGATAAAGCGATATAACTACATCAACTCTCAAAATATGACAGATAAAGCCGCCATGTTGAATTTTTATTATAAATTGCGATAAAAATTATGATAAAAATTCAACATGACGGTAGGCAGGCTGGAGAGCGTTAATCGCGTTGATGCTGCGGAGAATAAGAGACTTTAGAATGGTTAAAGTTACTTAAAAATACAAGAGAAAGGAAGGTAACATAAATAATAGTTAATAACTTAAGAGGAAAGGGTACCGGCGCTCTCTCCAAGACATAGGTGCATAGTCATGGCAGTTATGGTTTTATGCAACAAAAACATTTGCTATAGTGTCATTCATTATCCAGAAACAGTCGACTACGTTTGTATGGACAAAGCGTCGGTACCCTTTCCTCATAACAAACACTCATAATTTGACTAAATTTGATGAAATAAACGAAATATAACAAACCAAACAATACGTATAGAGCTAGAAATCTGGGGGCACGGCAGTGCCCCCGCCAAGTCGAACAAAAAAGCGGCACGGCCGTACCATCCTTTTCACGAAACAGTTCAGGCCATTTTCGACCCCCTATAACTTCGTTGTGGATAAAACTAAAAGCCTGAATTTTTAGAAACCAAGCAAGCATAGACGTGTTGCCGATTTTATTGAACGCTCTTTTAGAATACTTATAATATTCTAACTACGTGAACTCTTTGTTTTATTTAAATTAGACGTTGCCACGTCTCTACTGCGGCTACCTACGTCTCTGATTATCCGACTGCAAGAAAAGGGTTATGTTTTGAGACCACAAACTGACAGTTTGTTATACCTATGGAGGTATCTTCATGGTTTTTTTATGAAGTAACTTTGGTGTCACGTTTATACTTTAGGTATAAGCTTTCGAAGCTAGTCATAATATCTGTCTAGACTTTTGTCCAGACAAGACGTTTACCTAACTATATTATTTACCAACGTTGTAATGATATCTGAATATTTAGTATACTGTGTTTTTGTTTGCTTCGGCTGCGTAGTATTTTCGAAAATAAAAATATAAACAGTGCATTATACGGCAAGAAAACGTGAAAGTTTTGTGAAATAAATCGCATAGAACCTGTGAAAGTGTTGGTATCGGACAAATCCTGGTAATAGTGAAGTAAAAGACAAATATATGTGATTGTACCAATATTGCTAAACAGTGACTAATATCTTGGTTAATTCCCACATAAACTTCTTATACAGACGTTTTGCAGGCTTAATACAGTGAAAACTTACAATTTTAAGCGGAAAGTTATTAATTGACAAATTAAATTACTCGTATTGTAATATAACCTATACAATGATTCATCATAATCGATCTATTCCCCAATAGTGAGAATAACGCCTTTGAATATTTGAATAGCAAAATATCAAATTCAAGATTGCTATTCGTTTTTCACACGGCACTGCTGTTTGATGCTAGAAGGCAGTTATACAAATCAACAATGGAGGCTATGATGGAGATTTTAAAACAGATACAAAACGACCTAAAAGAACAAAAAAGGGAAATGAAAAACATAGAAGTGTCAATAAATAACAACATAAACGGAAAATTTGCGCAGATCGAGGAAAAAACACAGGAACTTGAGAGCAAAATAGATCAACAGCAAGAAGTAATAGAGCAACTGGAGAGACAAATGAGAAAGAAAAATGTTTTATTTTTTGGAATAGAAGAGACAGAAAGAAGCTACAGCGAGCTGACAAAAACGGTGCATGATATCATCACTGGACCCCTAAAAATTCAATGCCAACATGAAGAAATAGATGAAGTAAAAAGAAAAGGACAGAAAACGGGCAAAGTGAGACCAGTAGTCGTGACACTTACCAGTGTCGGCCGCAAAATAGAAATCATAAAGAAAAAAAAGTTACTACAAGGTTCTACAATTTATATAAAAGAAGATTTCCCTAAAAGAGTACTGGAAAAACGTAAAGAATTACAGGAAGAACTGAAACGCCAAAGAGAGGCTGGAAAAAAGGTTTATCTTCGTTATGACAAACTAATTACATTTGAAAACAATACCAACCAACTTACTGAAGAAGACTCAATGCGTATACAGAAGAGACATCTATCAGAATCTCCTGAAAACACAACCATCTCGAACGTAAAACAAATTAAAAAAAAAAAATAAGACAGGCACTATTACTTCGTATCTTTATAATACCGAACCTAATAAACAACAACCGACTTGCTCAAGAAACGACAATCCAAAAAACTAAGAAAAAAGGCCCTTCCACTTCCTCCGCTCCCAACACGGGTGGTCGCCGCGGGAGTTCAAGACCAAAACCCTCCATGTAAGAAAAAAATAAGAAAACAAATAGATTTAACAAACCCGAAAATAATCTCTGAACATAAAGAAAGCTCTCTGAAACACTCAACCGCACTCTACATCTGTACCTACAATGCAAGATCACTCTCAACAGTTGAAAGATTACTGGAATTCAAACAAGCAATTTGTGACATCAAATACGACATAATAGGGCTCTGCGAAGTCAGAAAAATCGGATACAATGTAATAGAAGAAACTGAGCACATATTCTGTTATTATGGTGAAAGAAAAGGACAACTAGGTGTGGGTTTCTTAATAAAAAAAGGACTTAAAAAATATATTGAGAGTTTTATTGGAATAACAGATCGAATAGGAGTTTTAAATTTAAAATTCGATGAGTCTAGTCTATCTTTAATTCAAGTTCACCTACCAACTTGCGATGCGTCAAATCACGACATAGAAATCTTCTACAAAACACTGCAAGATACGATAGATAATAAATCTGAAAAACACTTCATTATAATGGGAGACTTCAACGCTCGCATCGGTCAACGCAAACGAAACGAACAGACAGTAATGGGACCTACATGTTTCGGTACAAGAGACAAGAGGGGAGAGAGACTCATCCAACTCTGTCTAGAAAATAATCTGTCAATAATAAACAGCATATTCATAAAGAAACCAAACAATCTATGGACCTGGTTATCACCAAAGAAACGCAAAAGTCAAATAGACTACATATTATCAAATGTAAAACATAAATTCACCAACATAGAAATACTGAGTCAGTTTGCTTTTCCCAGCGATCACAGATTAATAAGAAGTACATTTAACATAATAAGAACAAAACAGAACAGATCAAAATATACAAAAACAGAACATCGGCTCAAGACAAAACAAGACGAAATTTCGTTTCTAGTAAGTTTAGAACAAAAATTCAATGACATCTGTCCGACTGAAATGGATGATGTAGAGTCTGGTTACCAAAAAATTAAATCTGGTATTATTAATAGTATACCACACAATCAAAAATATACTCACAAAGAATCTACTACTCTATCAGACACGATCAAAAAGAAAATAAAAAGAAGAAATGAACTAAAAATACAAAAGTACTTAAATAAAGAAGAAAAAATAGAACTAAACAACCTATACAAGTCGATCTACAAAGAAATTAAAAAAGAACGTCAAGAATATAGATTACATAAATTTGAAAAACACTTATCACAATCAGGAAGTCTAAAAAAAGCACACAAAGAACTAAATATATCGAAAGATTGGATCCCATGTTTAACAAGAAAAAATAAGCCCACATACTCTAGACAAGAAATAATACAAACGACAACAGAATTTTACAAAAACCTATATGAAAGAAACAGTTCATTACCTACAATAAATACCTTAACTCAGTATAATAACGACAACGTAGAGAAATTCACAGAGTTCGAAATTTTAAAAGAGTTAGAAAAGTTGAAAGAAGATAAAAGTAGTGGACCAGATAAGATTACCAATCAAATATTAAAAGTTGCAAAAGCCCTGCTTACTGTGCCGCTAACAATATTGTTCAACAAGATATTAGAAGAGAGAAAAATCCCTCATGAATGGGCCGAATCAGATATTATACTACTCTATAAAAAAGGAGATCCTACTAATATTGGAAACTATAGACCCATCAGTTTGCAACCGTGTTTGTATAAAATGTCTGTATATGGTCCTCTCCAAATCGTTATAGTTTTTGTCCACTTTTTGTTTGTCATTCTGGCTACATGCCCTGCCCAGTTCCATTTTAATTTTTTACAGTGATGTGCTCTACATCACTGTAAAAAATTAAAATATAGTTTGTGCTCTACATCACTGTAAAAAATTAAAATGGAACTGGGCAGGGCATGTAGCCAGAATGACAAACAAAAAGTGGACAAAAACTATAACGATTTGGAGAGGACCATTAGGAAAAAGGAACAGAGGTAGACCGGCAGAGAGATGGGAAGACGAAATAAAAACAATAGCGGGAAAAGATTGGATAACTACAGCACAGAATAGAGACAATTGGAAAGCCATGGAGGAGGCCTTTACTCAAAAAGAGATCCTTGAATAACCACAGTAGATTTAGTATATTTTCTTTTCAATATTCTCATAGTAATTAGTTAGTTAGTTTATTAAGATGCATGTTTTATAAGTAATTTTAAAATTCAAAGGATAAATAAAAGGCTATATATATATATATATAATGATATCTGTAAAAGATAATCAAGTCAATCAACGTCTATATACCTACCTACTTGTCTAAGCAACATTTAAAATAAATTGCTGCATAACACGTTAACAGTGTAGCTACTAAAAATGTGAGGCGAACCCCACACGGGTATGCACGTATGCACGTAACTTTAGACTTTTATTTCCTGACAACTGTATGAAAATCTATGAAAATGTTGCCCGGTTTTTCAAACTTTTCTTAGAGTAAATATAAATCAGACGTGTAAACTATAAAAAGGCTTCAAATTTGTATGGAGTCGTGGCCCACATGTAGTGCACGCACGCGTCAGAGTATCCTCAAAATGACCCAAATGTGGTGCATCCACAGGGAATGTAATACCTATACTATAAAAGAGAAAAATACTCATCACTAAAACCAACGACGCTGAAAGGCGTCCTGACATTTACTATGGGAGTTTGGTATATATTGCTTTTTGTGCAGTGCTCTTTGATACTCATACCTATAGATGACATTACGGCGAACAAATAATGCCTTCACACTAAACCCTTAAAGAGTCTCAGAAACGGGATATTTAATCTAACATGGTGTCTTATGATTTTTAAAAAGTGCGCCGTGCCATTTGTACATCATACTTAACCGCGGGGCACCGCTAGTTAACATTATGTTATGTTCATGAAAAGTAAAAAAGTAGGCAGGTACAATCAACGATCAAAACTCCACCGCCACCGTAACGTTTACAATCCTGTGCAGCACTATTTGAACATTATAACAACGTAACCTGTGGATTGAACCCACGCACGTCTCGGTTGGTGTAGCGGGTGGCGGCTTATTCCACTCGGCCAACTAAAGACATAGCTAACATGTTGAAAATAATGATCACACCGAGTACTTTTAATTTAAGTATTTATGTTTGTGTGTAACGTCTATTAGAAGAAGGTCGTGAGTATACAATACTTGTTTGTAGTATTATTGTAGCAAACTGATAGTGAACTTATGGCGCATACTGTACATAATACGATGGTTTTTTATAGCAATTTCTTTATAGCTGAGTTATTGCAACTTATGTGCTTTTAACCAATGTTAACTCATAAATCGTCTGGTTGTCAATTTACAGTCAATTGCTAAATGTATTTTGAATAGGACTTTATTCGAAGATTTGTTAAGTTAATATACATTATTATGTCTATCAATAGATACAAATTGATTTGTCTACGAAACTTATTAGCGCTTCGATTCAATAGTCTTTAGTTTTTGTCACATTTACGTATAGGTATACAAAATCTCCATGTCACGAATAAAGTTCGAAGGAGTTTTGCGACTTATTATATCTAAAACTAAAAATTAGGCAAGTGTTTTCAATGGTCTAAAATTAAAAGCATCATCTCGATCGGTTGAGCTGTCTTCGACTAACGGTGTAACATCAAAAAAGTAATGCGAAGAATTGAGAACCTCTCACTGTTAAAAATAACTAATGAGTTTTATGTATTAAAAAATATGTAAGTATATGTAAGGGACGCATTGAGAACCTTTTTTTTAAGTCGGTAAAAATGTCAAGCACGGTTTACCTTAGGTGTAGTCTTTACAATTGTGTAGCTAAACCAAGGTGTAATATCGGCTTATTACTATTCCAGTTGTTCGCAAATAAAACACATTTGACAGTTAAACCTAGCTTTCGCCTTAACAAACTACCAATTTTGACTCTCGCAGTCCTCACAGCCAAGTTAGAGCACAGTTCTAATCTAACCTAACCTACCTTTCTGGCAAATCACCAACCCCAAAAAGTAGGTTAGGTAAGTTAGATATTGGGATAAATAAATATTGCAGGACATTCCACACATCGCTACCTAGCAAGTAGATAGCGACAACGGATATACCACTTATATACTTTTCTTTTGTAAATGCAGTAAATATATACCTATAATACATAGAAACAACCAGACTACAGACAAATATCTAAGCATAAATACTTGTCTGAGGCAATCGAAACCGCAACCCCTTTGTTTGGCAGTCCGGCATGACCATTGACCATTGTTCCAACTGGGTCCAAAATATTAGTTACCCAAAGATGGCCAGTCTAACAGGATTTAACAGAAATAGGTCCTCAATTAAATATAATTATGTAGTTAGTTAGACCTATTAGGTATTTAGTTAGCTTGTTTGCTATATGTAATTTGTAGTTTGGGGAACGTGTTTCAGTATTATCTAAGTTTAATTAGCGATTATCTCGCTTGTTTGTATTTTATTAGTCGATCACGGATGTGTCTATAAAACATTTATGTAGGTACAGATATTTGTTTCTAGTCTAGGCGTTTCTGTAGGTATGTACAAATGAAAAGTAGGTATATAAGAGACTAGCAGCGCTGCGCGGTTTCACCCGCGTACCTCCCGATTCCGTGGGAATATCGAGACGAAAAAAGGCTCATGTTACTGTCATTGAATCAATGTACCCTCATACCAAGTTTCATCTAAATCGGTCCAGTAGTTTCGGAGCCTATTCAATGAAAACAATCCAATTTACGCTACGTACGCAACGGAAGCCTTTAAATATGAAGAATATTCCCCGTTTTTTCCATATTTCATCACAGATTTAGCATAGATATCATATCGGTTACAATAACACATTCGTACGCATTTGCAACTACCTTCTGCATTTTTCGCTATCTCTTATAGTTTAGTTGGAATATAGCCCTGAAGGCCCACATGAAAAATTCACACTGCATAGGTATAATTAGGATCTCGGAAACGGCTCCAACGATTTTAATGAAATTTAGTATGCGGGAAGTTTCGAGGGCGAGGTAAAAAGTTAACTAGAAAAGATAACGTAAAATAACCGAGCAAAGCTCGGTCACCCAGTTACCTACTTAATATCTTAACAGAGACATTGGTTGGTCTGATGACAAGAAACAAAATGTTTAATTATTTCGCGTCGGTATCATGTTGTATTATAGGTAAGTAGAATATATTATATATATTATAGGTAGAATGTGAGTGCTTGTAGATCGTGGTCAACCACACTACTCGGATTCAACGCTGGACGACTTCATTACAATATCATGCTATTATTAGACATTATTCAATTTTAACTGCAGAATACTTGACGATGGCTACTGTCGTTATACACGCACGGCATATATTCGGTTTCAGATTAAGAAAAAAAATGGTTGTCTGTAAAGTCGGTTTATGGATGATAATTTTACGTGATAACGTCCTAAGAAAACATTGATGGTAACTATAGCAAAGTGTTAGTTGCTAAACTACACCTGAACCGATTTGTATGAAAACTCACGTTCCCGGAACGTGAGCGGCACGCGATTACATCACAGTTTTTGGGAGTGCTGCCAGTGTTCATCACTACATAGTATAAAATAAAGTCACTTTTCGCCGTCCCTATATCCCTATGTCCCTTTGTATGCTTAGATCTTTAAAACTTCGCAACGGATTTTGATGCGGTTTTTTTTAATAGATAGAGGAAGGTTTAAATGTAAGTATAATGCATGCATAACGTGACCATTTATTTTTTTACTCAAAACGGGACATCAAATTATTTAGACCAGGCAGTGTGAGGCTGTAAATTTCCATACAAAAAGCGGTAACGTTCCCCCCCCCCCCCCCTCATAAACGAAGTCCGATTTTGATAATTTTTTAAAAAGTTCTAGATCTAATGGAAAACTAAGTTTAACCGTTTTTATTTTAAAGAAATATTGCATATGATAAAAGCTATTAGTATCTGAATATCTATATTTTTGACTTAAAAACTTCATCGAACGTTTCAATTGTTTTTTAATAGACTTAACTGAATTACCAGAAAAGAAAAACGTATAAACCTAGAATAAGATGCAGTGAATTAAATGAGACCAAATTTATTTCATTTTGTGAAGAAAAAAGGGGGTAAAAACGTTCCAGCCCGCAACATTATTTGAAAGCAAAACGAAGGCAATTACGTACGAACTTAAACTCTCTCTATCGCACGATACGGGTTATTTTTGAAAATACCTACTCGCGCCGCTCTCTACGATCCTAACGTCAAATAGTAGGTTCTTAATAAAAAACACATTTAAGTAGTTTTAAAATTATTTATTTAAAAAATTACGCGACATATACTTATAAAACCTTTACTTATTATATATTTTTCAGATGAACAAATTTGCATTAATGCTCTATTAAAGCAAATTTGTTGATTTAGTGGTCAACAAATTCGCTTTAATATGTGATTCGGTGGATTTGGTGATGATTTTAAACTAGCATAAAATCCTAGACATGTCTATTTTATATTGACTTTAGTTATCAACATTGCCTTTAAAATTGGAATCTGTAGCTGCGTTTTTTCTGATGTCTACAATTTATTCGTTAATGAAAATACCCGTTCTACTGGGTCATAATTTTCGGATTTTGAAAACGGGACAATTTTGTGTCCCAAGGCTTTTCTTGGGGACAACGGGACAGGAAACCGAAAAAAGGGACAGTCCCGTTCAAAACGGGACGTATGGTCACGTTATGCATGCATAATATAGCCGTGCGAAGCCGGAGCGGGTCGCTAATTTATAAAACGTAAACACGTCACGTCACGTTATGTCAAAAACTGCAGAATAGGTAGTTACGTCAGTTACAAAAGTGGAGACTTACCATACACTTCTAAGTATGCTATTATTCTATTCTTTTAAATAAATGAATCCCTATTTCCCTTTGTCACGGCATCACGCGTGAACGGCTGGGCCAATTTTGCTAGTTCTTTATGGGTATAAAAAATTAGCGTATATGAAAAGGTATTATTTTGGATATGTTAATGCGCTTTTATTAGGTCGATCTGTATGTTTATAAATAAAAGTGTTTTAAAGTGATTAGGTAGGTATATAAGAGATTAGGAAAGGAGAGGAGTAGATTATTACGAGATAAGGGTTTAAGATTAGGTATCAGTTAAATTTAAGTTGACACAAAAAAACGAATATGTATTTTAAAACCGACAGAAAAATTGTTTTTCGTGTTTCATAGACCAATGTAAAAACGAATGTTCGCACAACACTATTCCAAAAAACGTGCTAAGTTTTATGATCCATCTTTACCTTACGTAAACTGAAATCCCAATTCTTGTTTTCACTTGGCACATTTCAATTTGCAAGTAGTCAATATTTGCAGCGAGTCCAGTGTTTGTCAGTCTGAGTACGTCGGTATGCGCTGTTCTTGGGATTATTACCCCTTTGTTACATCTCGAATACAAACATTCGTTTAATGGAATATTCATGTCGTTTGAGTAAACTTAACTAACTATAGCAATTTAGGTAACATATATTTTACAGGGACACAGGAAATACAGGTATATCCTTTTTAGAATTTCAGGCACTCTAATTTTTAACAACTGCATTAAAGGTGGGTATAGACTAAAGCATTTACTAGTAACTGAACATCGATTAATTTACTCGAACCACACTTTGAAAATTTGCCTTGAATTTACACGCACATCACTGAAATGCTCTAAATACTCACCTCGCCAAAAAAAAAACAGTTTTCGGTAAAAAATAGCCCTGGTGAAAATCTAAATGTAAAAATATTTTGTAAACTGCGCCTTTAAAACATAATTTTCCAACTACCGAAATCTGTAGTAGGTAGGTACTCTAGTACATATTAACAGTGTAATCCTAATATTATAAAGCTGAAGAGTTTGTTTGTCTGTTTGAACGCGCTTCGGATTAAAAAAATATTTTTGTGTTGGATAGTCCATTTATCGAGGAAGGCTATACGCTACTTTTAATTTAGATATTCCCACGGGATCGGAACTTACGCGAGTGAAACCGCGGAACGCAGCTAGTTAATAATAATTGACAGTAAATTCATAAACGACCCTTTCATTTTTTGAAATAATTTTAAAGCCTGATAAAGGTTTTAAGTATATGTATTGATGGAAAATTATGTTCTAAAAATAATGTTAGATTTCGTTTTTGTACTGGATTGCTTTTAACAAAAAACAAAAAAAAAATTGAATATCCGTTCTATGTTGTTAAACAGACATCGCGCTACAACGACGTAAAACTTTTACATAAACATTCGTAAAGTTTTTCCATTTTATTAAGAGTCATCGATAAATTGTGTCAGTCAATTTTAGATGCACGTAAAGAAAGAGCTTGTGCCAAATTTTTGCGCATGAGCCAGCCACCTTTATCCGCCTGCGCCCGCGCATCCGCCCTGCATTGTACGACCTTTACTATTTATAGATAAATGTGACATTGTTTTATTTACCGCCGTAATCGTGGCCGCTAGTACTTTTCCATGCGAAAATCGTTAACCTCACTCAACGCGATAAACGGAGAGAGTCAAGCAAGTTGCCTTGTGTAATGTGCTCGTCTCGGTACAGCTGTCTCAGTCTCTGATATCCTACTATCCCGGTTGCTCGCTTATCTTATTTAAAAGAAATACAAACAGAAACTCAAACATACGTAATACCACTATGTTACTTATTTTAATTACTGCTATATTTATGTTATATAGCTTGTATATATCTAACGTAATAAATTCTTATTTTGATTAATGTAAATACTGGTTTCTGCACGTAAAATAGTTACAATTAAAATTACCTTACTTACTACTTAAATTACTAGGTAAGGTACCTATCACTTTTAAACAATCTTAAATATATATAAAAGCATTGGAATTATATTCTACCAATCGTGTAAAAATTTCGTGGAAAACTACAATAACTTTCAGAAAATAAAAGTAAAATAATGTTGCGCTGATTGATCTAAATATAGGTTGATATTTCATTTACGTAATAGGGTAAGTAGGCAGTTATTTATAGGGTAGAAAGGTCATAGGGTCATAGGGAAAGGCCAGCAGACCCATTTCAAAAACGCTGATAATGAAGTCTTGTTTGTTTTACGTTTTTCACCCCCTTTTTAGGGTTCCGTATCTCAAAAGGTAAAAGAGGAACCCTTATAAGGTCACTTTCTTGTCCGTCTTTCTGTCTGTCTGTCTGTCCGTGTGTCATTATTACTTACTAGCTGCACCCCACGGGTTAACCCGCGTTAGTGTCTCATTATTGACATTGATTTCCAACAAACAGAATAGTTACTATAAACTACACATTTTATCAGCCCTTTTTACCCCTATAGACTTAGAATTTTCAAAAATTCTTTCTTACTGCTTCCCTTCGTTCTAAAAGGAATTCCCAGGCGAAGTTTCAGACTGGTAACTGTTTTAATTCCAGAACTTTCTTGATGAGTCTTTATCTATATCTATACATATAGAATGCTTTGTCCTGCACGACTGACTGACCGACTGACGGATCAACGCACAGCCTAAACCACTGATCGTAGAGACCTGAAACTTGGAGGGTGTGTTCTTTGGATTTTCCGAAATTCTACCCCTTAGGGGGCGAAATAGAGGGGCAAAGTTTTTATGGGCCAACGTGATTCCTTGGTCCATTTTCGACCTCTATGCGGATGAAGTAGCGGGCAAAAGCTAGTCTCTTTTATATAAATAGATTAAAGTCTTCGTAAATCTTCAAGTTTCGTATAATTTAGGCATTTTAAATTGACAAACAATAGATAAGGATAGGTAATTAGTAATTACTTTGTGTTCAAGTAGACAAGACGCAAAATGAGAGGGTGAAGAATCCTACGTCTCCACATGACACCTACCCGATGCATGTCCTGTCTTTAGTCCTATTATGCACTCCTGCGCAACCGGACGATTTACGAACGCTATTTAAAATAATTTGTACGTAAATGGTTATTGTTATAATTGTGACTGTGAGAGTGACTTGTTAATATCATGAAATGGATTTACGGGTAAGCTTTCTTTAGCACACAACTTAATATAAGCACCTATTATTTTACACCACCCAATAAAGGCCTACTTAGAAATTAGCTAAGGAAACTGCTCTTGCCTCGACGTATGTCATCAACATAGATATTTCTGAAGATTAAAAAAAATCAAAGCTATAGTTACCTACTCGTACTTATACGCTTAGGCAAGAGGCATCACTACATAGTATAAAACAAAGTCGCGACCCGCGGTCTGTCTCCATGTATGCTTAAATTTTTAAAACAACGCTACGGATTTTGATGCTGTTTTTTTAAATATACAATATAATAACAGAGTTATACATTTAAACCTGAGATTTAAACCTTCCTCTGGTATTCCAGAGGAAGGTTTAAATGTATAACTATAATACATGTATAATATAGTCATGCGAAGCCGGGGCGGGTCGCTAGTATGATATAAAATTAGAATAATCGTAAATATGGTAGAATACCTAACCAACGACACGCGTTTGTGCAGAACACTTTAAACGTAATAGATAAAAGTAATAGTTAATTAAGTAATAAACAAAACAATAACATAGATTAAGTATTTATTTATGAATAAATAGAAATGATATGTACATACGTACGTAGTTATTTTAATAATTAACAGATTGGGCTTTGTTTGTTTGTAATATTGTTTTGGTAGGTACCTGCTATCTACCTACTTTAAAATCACTGTGGCTGGAACTATGCTATATCTTCTAACTAGCGACCCGCCCCGGCTTCGCACGGCTATATTATGCAGGTATCGTCACTACATAGTATAAAACAAAGTCGCTTTCTCTGTCCCTATATCCCTATGTATGCTTAAATCTTTAAAACTACGCAACGGATATTGATGCGGTTTTTTTTAATAGATAGAGTAAAGATTTAAGCATACTTAGGGATATAGGGACAGAGAAAGCGACTTTGTTTTATACTATGTAGTGCCACTATTCACTACCTTATAAATAGGCATAAAATAATATTTGGCCTTTACATAATAAAATCTAGATTTAGCAAATTTTATTCATGCAATTAAAAACGCGCGTTTATTGCCCCTGAAACAGTGGCGTAGCATGGGTCACTATTGCCCGGGGCGCGCCGGGCGGAGTTGTAATTTTCCGTCCTTTTAACGTCATAAAAATAATAATGTTGACAATCTGCCGCCCTTTTAACATCATAAAAATAGTGTTTATAAGAAAAACGTAATAAATTGAGCGAAAAAATGACCGCCAGTGACCGCACATTTTTTTTTCAATTTTGCCGCTCTCCCAATGGTGGTCCGGTCCACCCCTCCGCCCCCCCCCCTTCGGTACGCTACTGCCCTGAAAATAATCCAAACTGTCAGTAAAAATTGATTTTCATAGTGACGCTTTGACGCAGTAGTCGGTAGCAGACCAAGAAAGTATTAAATATAGCAACCTACTTTCATATTGATAAACATTCTGTTATTGTCGGCGAAAGCTGATATTGTCAATTCAATACCTACATTTATCATTTACATGAGACATTGCAAGACCTATTTAATTAGTCGCGAATCTCTTCCAGAAAATGTTTATTATGCTAGGTAGCCTAGAGTCAATATCTAGCCTTGCAAGGTCCTAAATTTTGGCTGCGGGGTATAAGCACTTTAATTAAAAACTAAATATTTCGTAAAAAAATAGTAAAAACTACCTAAAAAGCTTAAAAACAGCGAATTAGATTAATATTTGCTTTAGTGTCAATTAATAATTTGTTTATTTTCTTGTATATTTTGTCACTAATAACAAGATTAAAAAAATCTTACCCGCAGTTGTGTTGAGTGAGACAAAAAGTAACAAGTCTTTTTCCAAGGATCTCTCTACCAACATTCAAACAAGTTCAGCAGTTAGGCATGAAAACGTAAATCACAGAGTTTATTTCGCATTATAGAGTTAGTAGGTATTCAATGTCCATCCTAAATATTATAAATGTGAAAGATTGTGTGTGTGTTTGTTACTCCTTCACGCAAAAACTACTAAACCGATTGCAATTAAACGTAGTAAGTAGATAGCTGAAAACCATGATTAACACATCGGCTACTTTTATCCCGATACTCCCACGGGATCGGGACTTACGCGGGTGAAACCGCGGGGCGCAGCTAGTATTTTCGATGCAATACATATAAATTCTCTCCGATTTTAATAAATAAATATTAAATAAATAAATAAATAAATAAATATTATACACCAAAATTTTTATTAAGTAGGTAGTTTCTTCACTTCTTCATAAAAGTTATTTTTGGAAGTAAATTATTTTGGCGAGTTTTAAGTTAATGAAATGCATAAATTAACCGTTTATCTGTTTCGATTGTACGGAAACCACGAAAATTTAATGTATTTTTTATACAGTCCCAATTCAACAATGACACACCTAATAATAAAAATGTAAAACGATATTGATACTTATTCGATACTTGATTGCGTATCTTGTTATTTTGATTCCGGTTTCATTACTGCAGTCAGTGTTCAATTGGAGAAAGCAATTAAACATTATATTGCATAGAACTATTTGAAGCCGATTACTAACCAAAATGGTTTATCGAGAAACGTTTTACGAGTATGGGCTGTTTTATGAAAGGTTACCGCACTATTATGATGTAAATTGAGCAATTGATCGTATACCTTTTCGTGTCATATTAGGTGCTCGGTGCAGATAAAGGTGCTTAGGTGCAGATAAAGTACTCCTAAAAATATACTCGCTTTACTAAAAATATTTTTTACTGCATCTGATAGAACTTTAAAAGACAAATTTCGAAACAATTAACTACCTAATATAAACCAAAATTAGTTAGATACTTACCTACATTTACTGAAAATTAAAAGTCCAAAAGGGGGGGGGGGAGAAGAGTGCCAAAAAGGCTAGCTGCGTTACCTCTTTGGATGGCGAAGCTTATCCTTATTTTTAATTACCAATACCACTAAATTACCAATAGGCAGGGCTTGCAGAGCACACCAGTAGGTGGAGCATTGTCTGCTCTGTTTGACCACAGTGGCATTGGACATTTGCTGGGTCAAAGTAACCCTATCGGCCAAGGTTAGTCTTACAACGACCCACCTGAGTTCTGAGTCTATTAAGGGTTACCCCATGATTAACTGTTAGGTATGACTTTCACCTACTTCTACCTTAAAAGGAAGCGAGTAGAAATTGATTCTCCAATAAGATAGTCTACCTTGTAAGCCAACGGTGACAGTTTCGTATAATGCTACATTTGGTTTAGATATTAGGAGATTGTTATTGGCCTTTTCACCTTACAACGGAATAGCGGCTGCTGGCACCATTCCCTTAGGTGAAATTTAAGGATAAATTATTCTTAACAAGTGCATTTCTTATCGTAACCCCATTGTTTGGCTTGCACAAGTCTTTACTTTATCCAAACAGCTTCTCGTATCCTAATATTTTATATACTGGTTTCACCAGCAGAACTCCCGATTCCGTAGGAATATCGGGATAAAAAGTGTTCCCAATGAATCAATGTATCCTCATACCAATTTTCATCAAAATCGGTCCAGTAGTTTCGGAGCCTATGTGAGCCGTCACGGGACGCCTGGCAGATATGAAACATCGAAGAACCAAGTTTTAGTAGGTATAGTCGGCAACAAAAGAGGAGGCCCACCGTAAGGTTTTAAAATAACAAGAACTCAGATTTAGTAGGTACTGTCGGCATTAAAGGTGGAGGCCCATCGAAGAGTTCTAAAAAACAAGGACTAAGTTTTAGTAGGTACAGTCGACAACAAAAAAATATCGAAAGTGTTTATGTGTTTGTGTATCTCACACACTATTAATAATGTACTATCGCCACGCCAACAATTAGGTTTAACCTCAGCCTATAGATGTTTCACATCAATATTTCCTCTTATAGTTAAAGAACAAGCACCTTTCAACATATGCGTAGAACTCGTAGAAGTAGGTATAAAAAGGTCGGGAAGTATGCAAGTGTGTCAGAACTCGGAGCTGCTCCCGTCACGGTGTGTGCTCCGTCACGGTTCCTGATGCCGCGTCAGCGTCACACCTCGAGATGACCATCTACCTTTCTCTTGTAATGATATTTTATCCGTGTGTGTTGTCGCAATAAGATACGAATACAAATAACTTTATTCAGCAAAAACCATAGATGTAAATTTATCAAAAGATAACACATCATTTGAAAATCTTTTCCATAATTTTGTAAAATGTAGGATAAAAACAATAATCAAATTCCAATTACATCTAGAAGACATACAATCTTAAACGACACACCGTCTCCAGAAGGCTGGCAACATTCCCCTTCTGGATTGTCAAACTAAGCGAGCTAAAAAAGAGACCAGCCAGAAAGAAAAGACAAGATTTAAGAAGAACAACAGAAAAAGATTCATCAAAATTGGTTGATAAACAAAGAAGATAATATGCGCGAACATCCATAAAAAAAAACATACATACAACCGAATTGAGAACCTCCTCCTTTTTTGAAGTCGGTTAAAAATTGAGCATATTTTCAAGACATCGATTGATTTGATCGATTTTATTAATAGTAGGAGTCCAGATTGGTATATCTATTTTCTTCAAGTGTCGTCGAAGGTCATGCGTACGCGCCGCTCGCGCCACCGCCGCGCCGCCCGCCCACTGACAAACAGAACCGTTAAGAGTTCATCGACCCCTCGCCGTGCCGCCCATTTAGGCGTTAAACTGCATTTACCTTTACCAAATAAAGTCACGTTTTAATTAACAAAGCTAATTAAAAACAATGATTGGAAGTAATTGTTTTGATGAAAGTTATTTATATTTGCAATGAGATAAAGGCAAACAAAGTTGGTATACGTGCTCTACCCTTGTTGTATATATCTTTACTTATGCTAAGTATAGTTCCTTACCTATTCACTTTTATCGTAGAAAACAATTTAAAACCTATAAACTTGTACGTATCTAATGAAAGTACAGATTTTACGAGCACTATGATTCAATTAGAAAGATTGATTACATTTTATTGGTCGGTCGGTTCACTTTTGATTCTAAAATACAACATTTTAGTTTGTTGGTAATAAAGAAATCATTGGCATTCTTGAGATAATGATAGAAATAACCAGTAGGTATCAAAACATACACGAGTTGTCGCTACTTACCTATGAAGCATTGTGTTATTAAAATAAACAGAGTACCGGCGCTCTCTCTACATACAAACGTAATCGACTGTTTCCTCTCTGGATAATGACACTAGCACAAATATTTTTTATGCATAAAACCTATAACTGCCATGACTATTGACTATGCCCTATGTTTTGTTTTTTTTTCATTTTCTAAGAAAGTAAGAGTAAAAAAAAACTAATTTTATATAAAAAATAAGACATAGGGGCATGGGGCAGTCATAAGTTTTTTGCAACAAAAATATTTTCTATAGTGTCATTATCCAGGGAGGAAACAGTTTGTATGGAGAGAGAGCCCGGTACCCTTTCCTCTTAAAGATTTAACTTATTTAACTAATATTCAGGACCATTATGACACTCCACAAGTTTGAAACACTGGCACGAATTTAGACATTCTAAAATTAAACGAAATCTTTCCACAATCGTCGCGCCAACTTTGTATTCTAAAGCAAAGAAAGATTCGACAAGATAACCTTAAGTTAAATGAGGGCATTATTTCTAATCAGCTGTAGACCTCATGCTGTTCCAAGGTTCGTGAGAGGGTTCAGAGATTGCTCGTGGACACTTATCGTAGGCATTCCCCCTTATTCCAAAACGAAGTCTAAAAATTAAACTACGTTTAAATGACATTTAAACCATGGACTTAGAAAAACGTTATTAGAAAACAAAGTTTACCGCTAAAACCAGGTTTTTCTGTCCTGTCAAAGTTAAACTGCCGAGCACCCTAGTTTAACTAACTTAGTACGAAGTTTCTAACCTCAAAAAATTAAATTCTGACGTTCACCTTTTCCTTGTTACTCCAATTCTCGCTCCTTTTTAGGGTACCATACCCAAAGGGTAAAAACGGGGCCCTCTTACTAAGACTTCGCTATCCGTCCGTCTTCTGTCCGTCACCAAGCTCTATCTCAAGAACCGTGATAGCTAGAGAGTTGAAATTTTCACAGATTTTAACAACATATTACGTAAACCTACTAAAAACATAAATAAGTAAATATTTTTAGTACGTACTTATGTTCAAAGAGGATATAATCACTACGTTTTCTTATGTTTTTGAGAAATTTAGGTTATTTTCATGTTTACATTTTTTAGGTAGTATTTTTTTTTTATACTTCTAAAGGGGCAGGCAAAAGGCTTAAAGGCTTAACTCGAGCCGCGTTCCGATATACGCTACATAAATTGATGTATTTAAATACAACAACGTAATCGCGAACATAGAATAACAAATACAAGTCACACTATTTCACAATAATTGAACACACAATTTATATTTTTATCACTTTAGTATTCGATTTCTTAAATAAGTTTTTAATATTTACTCACTTACCACCATTTTGTGAAAAGGAACGGTGTTTCGAACGCTGAACGAACAAAAGAATGGTTTGTTTCGAGTTTGCTATCTATTGTCTATGGTTGCGACTAAAACCATGGATCTTCTGGTCATTGGTCTATTTACTTTTTGTAATAAGAATCAATTTTAAACCAAAACTAACACAAAAACCTAGATCTTTTAGTACAGGTTTAAACTATGGTTTTGCAGTTTTTTTGTAATAAGAGGGATTAAGTTCACGTCTTCTCATCGCGCTTCGAGTCGTGGTCTCAGGGACCTTACCTTACTCAACTGAAGGCTTAGAGTGAAGGCTATATATGGGTTTTTGTCGTGATATTTATTTTCGGTTATCTGTAACGATGCTGCTCATCTTTATGATATTTTGGCGTTAAAAATATACCATACTGAACACTGAACAGATCAAGATGATTGAGCAAAATTTTAGGCAATTTTCTGTAAATATTGTTCGATTCGCCGGGAATTGAATCCGCAACCTTCTGCGTCGTAGGCGGGTGTTAACCTGCGCCATAGAGTTCGTCAAATATTTATGAAGGAATAGCTCTGACTTTTAGTAGCCAACTTGGACTATATTTTATTACACCTTTAGGATACCAAAATAAACGTACTAACAAGAATTAAATATACATAACTAGCGACCCGCTCCGGCTTCGCACGGCTATATTGTGCATGTATTATACATATAAACCTTCCTCTTGAATCACTCTATCTATTAAAAAAAAACTGCATCAAAATTCGTTCCGTAGATTTAAAGATCTAAGCATACAAAGGGACATAGGGATATGACGGCGAAAAGTTACTTTATTTTATACTATGTAGTGATAATTATTTTTTTGTTAGAAAATCGATCTCTTGGCTCTTGACTTGATTTTCTGACTTCTTTACTAAGCTTTTTATCAACTTTAATGAAGTAGAAATACTGAAATATTCGTATCTTCGATATTTTAAGGCCTTTTTATAGCGGCTATATAGATCAATGCCTAGATACCTGCAATATAGTTATGTATTCACGATCCAGGAGAGGTGTCCAACGCGACGGGTGCGTGTGGGACCGGTTTCCCGCATACCAGACCGCCTGGTTCGAAGCTATTTCTAACTGATCTTCTAGTTAGGTGCAGGCGACTATGACCCTTATCACCAGGCCCCAGTTAATGTAAGTGTCAACGAGCTGCTGTCTGCTGTGCCATAATTTGAAACATTTCGAAATTATTCAGCTCGTTTTATCACATTGTCACGCTTTTGCAATATTCAAATTGTTTCTACTTAGTTGTATTGATCTAACAAATAAGTTAATTTGTAACACAACACGATTACTAATAAGAACAAATATACTATTTTGGCAAATACTCAAAACGGGTACTTACTTATTTAGGTACCTACGTCGTTATCAGGACTTTCATTCCGTATGAATTTATTGTGCCTTCTTCTCATTTGTGCGCGTCCCGAAAGGCATACATCCTAACTTAGTTTTAAGACGTTTCATGCAAGTTGTATGATTCCAAATGAATAAAGATTTTTCACTTTGTATTAAGAAACCGACCAACGACTTTTCTTTCCCAACGACAGACACGAACGACCAAAGACACGAACTTTTTCAGTTACTTTGATAGGAAATATTTAAAAAATATTTCGAATATATATGACTAGCTGTTGTCCGCGACTTCGTATGCATGGTAGCTTTATTTTATATACCTACTAAAACCTGCCTCTAAAATCACTCTATCTACTAAAAAAACCACATCAAAATCCGTTGCGTAGTTTTAAAGATCTAAGCATACATAGGGACAGACATCGGGAAGCGATTTTGTTTTGTAGTGATGTATTCTAATTCAACTAAGAATTTAAGACTGAGGTCATTTTACACCAAGTGTGTTATCCTATCTGTACAAGACGTTACAATGTGCGAGCTTTTCCCCACAACCGTATCCAAGCTCACCGCAGTGTCAGACAAGCCTTTGTCGGCATATTCTCTACAATTAATTTCCTTCCCTTCTATTAGTTTACTAGAATGAGATTTGCGGCTCGCGGCTACTACGCTAGGAATTTACATTGGTGCTTTATATTCCCGATAGTTGCTGTCAAATACAGCTGTATCTAAACCTAGTAAGAAAATGGTGTCTAAGATTTGATTAAGGGACCTAGATGCAAAGGAATGAGCTCCATTTACAGTTAATTTGAAGCCTAGAAGGCTTGGCTGGTACTTTATGATTACAAAATGTATACAAACAAAAGAGATTGTTTTAAATTATCTACTACTACCTATCTACACATAAAAAAAAAACAGCGCACTCCGGGAGTGCAGGCAGAAGTGAAAACTGCATATCTGTGTAAAATCTCATATGTCGCGAGAACATACGCAAAAAGAGTTTTAGATGAAAAAAAAAAATAGTCGGACGACAAATAGTCGTCCGACATTTGTCGTTCAACAAATAGTCGTCCGACATTTGTCGTCCAACAAATAGTCGTCCGACATTTGTCGTCCGACATTTGTCGTCCGTCAATAGTCGTCCGACAAATAGTCGTCCGACATTTGTCGTCCGACAAATAGTCGTCCGACATTTGTCGTCCGTCATTTGTCGTCCGACATTTGTCGTCCGTCATTTGTCGTCCGACATTTGTCGTCCGAAATTTGTCGTCCGTCAATAGTCGTCCGTTAAAAAATACCATATGTAGTACGTCTTAATACACTCACAGCCAAATTAAAAACAGTAGGCCCAGGCATACATTTTCGCCGCGCCGTAGAGAGGGGATAGCTGTCTACTCTCCATCCGTCTTACGCTTTTTCGATCAGGTCACGTGTCCTGACGCGAGTTTAAGATTTTATACCCATTACAGAAAAAGTGCTCAACGCCGCTAAAGAAGTTTTCACTTCAAAAAGCTTCTTGAGACTCTCCTCCTAAGATAATTTATGTCTTGGTTTTAGGCAAAGATCCACTTTGGGTCGCTGAGTCAGCGTAAGTAAGAAAGTAGTTTTAGTAAAAACATCAGCAGTAATCTTAATTTAAAAGCAATATTCTTAAATTAAGAATACTTGCAATTACTAAAAATATGGAATTATTCTCTAACGTCTGTATGGAGAAGATCATTTCTAAGTTAAGAAAGCTTTTTCGCAAAAACGACGCCGACGGGGCGTTATAAGTTTGACGTATCTGTGTATGTGTGTGTGTGTCTGTCTGTGGCATCGTAGCTCCCGAATGGCTGAACTTAAAAACACTTGATTTAATCACAATTAAAGTACCTGTATTATTATTCCGTATTCCTTAGTCACAGTAAGAGTAAAACTGAGTGGTAACATAGTTATTACCCTGGTACTACTTTACCACCTGTGGTACTACGGTTATTTTTTTATAACTGTGTGTACCACCAGAGGTACTACTGGGGTACCACGGTAATGAAAAAGTAACCGTAGTACCACTAGTGGTACTACTGGGTGTACCACGGTTTCAAAAGGAACCGATTTTGATTTCGTTTGTTTGAAAGGTGACTTATATAGTCGGGAGTGTTCTTAGCTATGCTCGATCGAAATCGGTTCAGTCATCTAAAAGTTATGGGGGATAAAAGACGGGGTTTTTTTTCTGTGTATTTCTTTAATTAAAATATATATATGAAAGATACGCTTTTCATTCAACTGGTAATGATTCAGTTTTACTAATTATTTATAAGAAAGAATTTATGTATAGCGTATGTGTTCATGTCTCTGTTTCTAGAAGAGATGATCCAAAAACATCTCTTTGAAACTGCGTGACGTACGACTTCCAGCAGCACATGTAACGATGTTTTTGGTTGATGTAATCGCAATATATAAATTATACGATCGGTTCGGATGTGCCATTATAATGGCCATCGCTTGTGATTTTATGTAGAGGCAGTGAGGTTATACGTTCTTATTTGATGGAACGAATTTAAATGCTACGAACTTGTCTATAGAAACAAACAGCACTTTACCAATGTAGATTAGCAGTAAAGTATCATTTACAGTTGCATGCATAAAAAACACTTTTATTTTTAGTTAATCCGTCTCGTGTCCCACTGCTGGACCCGTTTTTTTCCTGTGTCTCGATCTCCAGCTATTTCTGGATACTCTGCGGCGAATGCATCCAGATCGTCGTGTCACTGTTTTTTTTTTGAGTCTAACCTCGACGACTACTGACGTTTGTCGTCCAGGGAGTTGTTGCCAGCACGGTATTGTCAAAAATTACCTGAAATATCTAAAAAAGTAACCATAAGGTGTAAAAAGTAACCTTTCATATTTTTTTGTAAAATGTACTAAAAGTTGATTATGGTTGTGAATTTAATAACTTACAAAATTATAGTTAATTCAGTTTTTATCCCATTAAGAGTTGCATTTTGTACTAAGGTACGTACACGGTCGATTTTTGTCGCTATTACTTTTGTAAAGCGGTTTTATGAATTTTAGCAGCTTTTGAAAGTTGAAATTTTTTTACTACATACCTACTTATTTGCTAGAGATTAATTTTTTTAAATGCATTTATCAACAATTTTAAAATGGAGGTGAGAACACTGCGTAAAACAATGTTCAAAATATTCAGTTCGACATGACATGGTAAAAAATTTAACGAGCATTCCGTTTCACGTTAGTTTTATGTAAAAAAAAAATTGAAATTTCGAAAAGTTACATTTTGAGTAGTGTAACCTAAAAGAGACAGGCTTAAAAATCACCTAAAAGGTTACAAAAGTAACCTTCTAGCAACGCTGCCAGGGACCCAACTTTCATTACTTACGTTACTCTGTTTAAGCATCTGTCTGACTGCATATTCCACACGTGGCCAGCCTACTCCCAGCCAGGCGGTCTTTGTTCAGTCAGCTAAACAAATTCGAAAAGAAATTTTACTTGTTCAGTTAACTGAACTGCTCAACTGAACTATTGGGAATAAACGGTCTTATGACCCACATCTGCGATGTTCTATTTCTTCGTCGCAGCTCCACTTACAAAGTCAAAAAAATATTTGTATCAAGTTGCTGTAAGTACAAATAACTTTATATTTAAGAAGTATAAAATATTGTCATTAGGTTAGATACCTTATCAATATTTAAATCGAAAAATGGTCTATAATTTGTTATCTGACAATAACAGCGGCTCTAGTATAATTGATCTTATAAATCATTACGTGAAAGTTAAATTGGTCAATCGGTTAAGCCTGATCGGAATCTTAGGTTAATGGTATTTTTTCTTTTTGTTATGGCCCATAGAGCATTAACTGCAGGGCTGCAGGTAGCTGTTATTTTCTCACGGTTAGCGGTCTTTTTTTTTAACCGACTTCAAAAAAGGAGGAGGTTCTCAATTCGTCGCGTATATATTTTTTTTTTTTTTTTTTTTTTATGTATGTTCGCCGATTACTCGAAAACGCCTGGACCGATTTGGAAAAATCTTTTTTTGTATGAAAGGGGATAACTCAGAGGTGGTCCCATAAAAATTGAATGAAGATCTGATGAGGATCTTCGGAGAGATGAACAGAATTGCACCTCGAGAGTGCAGCAAATTGCTCAGTTTTCGTTTTCCACCAGTAGAATTGGACCATAAACTAATAGTTACCGATAAATGGAATATCTGAAACCACCTTCTCATCAGAAAACTCTTCAATCGGTTACGATTACAGGTTACAATTTGAAGAATTTAGTCGAATTTAGTCGCCGGACTGGGTTTGTATGAATGTTGACAGAAAACCCTATCTTCAATGAAGATCTGAAGAGGGTCTTCGGAGGGATGAACAGCATTGCACCTCGAGAGTGCAGCAAATTGCTCTATTTTCGATTTCCACCAGTAGAATTGGCCCATAAACTAATAGTTACCGATAAATGGAATATCTGAAACCACCTTCTCATCAGAAAACTCTTCAATCGGTTACGATTACAGGTTACAATTTGAAGAATTTAGTCGAATTTAGTCGCCGGACTGGGTTTGTATGAATGTTGACAGAAAACCCTATCTTCAATGAAGATCTGATGAGGGTCTTCGGAGGGATGAACAGCATTGCACCTCGAGAGTGCAGCAAATTGCTCTATTTTCGATTTCCACCAGTAGAATTGGCCCATAAACTAATAGTTACCGATAAATGGAATATCTAAAACCACCTTCTCATCAGACAACTCTTGAATCGGTTACGATCACAGGTTACAATTTGAAGAATTTAGTCGAATTTAGTCGCCGGACTGGGCTTGTATGAATGTTGATAGAGAACCCTATCCTAAATGAAGATATGATGAGGATCTTTGGAGTGATGAACAGATCTGCACAGCGAGGTTCAGCAAATTGCTCAATTTTCCATTACCACTAGTAGAATTGGCCCATACACTAATATTTACCTATCGACGAATGGAGCATCTGAACCTTCTCATCACCAAACCCTTCAATGAGTTACGATTAGGTACAGGTTGCAATTTTAAGAAATAGTCGCTTTCGCCTCATGGAGTAGAATTTTCAGTGTCAGCGGCACTAAAAATGGTTAAATAAAAAAATAAATTAAAATTTAAAAAACCGACTTCAAAAAACCTGAAAACAAAAACTAAAAAATCTTGAAAAAAAATCCTGGTAACAAAAACTAAAAAAAACCTGAAAAAGAAACCGGAAAACAAAAACTAGAAAAAGACTGAAAAAAAAAAACTAAAAAGTGAAAAATAATCCATTTCGGGTCACTAAAACAGCAGATAACATAAACATACTTGGAAGTCGGACTGGGATGTTTCCTATAATACCTCTCAACATTCAATCTAACCCAGTCCGACTTCCAAGTATGTTTATGTTATATGCTGTTTTAGTGACCCGAAATGGATTATTTTTCACTTTTTAGTTTTTTTTTTCAGTCTTTTTCTAGTTTTTGTTTTCAGGTTTCTTTTTCAGGTTTTTTTTAGTTTTTGTTACCAGGATTTTTTTTCAAGTTTTTTTAGTTTTTGTTTTCAGGTTTTTTGAAGTCGGTTTTTTAAATTTTAATTTATTTTTTTATCACAAAGAGCAACATAATCTGTCACTAAGAATTATTAAATGAAACTTGTTTTATAACTTAAAATGCATCTGAACGTAGTAAATTACGTCGCTCTAAATATATATACGTGGTATGTGTTTACTTTATTTACAATTTGAGGTGGATCCTAACTGACGGCAAGTTTGCGTGTAAATAAAATTTAACACACAGTTAGTTGTTGTAAATTAACAATTGAATGTTTTTTTTTGTTAACGGAAACGGATATTTTAGACTCTTTTAATAACATCTCATATTTAGGTGCCTCGACCAAATCTAAGTAGAATAAATAAGTTTTAATAGATACCTAGAGTACCTATACCTACCTGGTAATAAAAAAAATTGTGGACTTTTAGTTCAAAATTTGTATTTGAAAACATTTGTATGTGGCTTAACAACTAAATATGGTTACCTTCAGTCGCTTCTAAAGGATCTAACAAGACTCGGACGTGGGATTAAACATTGTTTATTCCTTTGCCAAGCAAATGCATTATTGTATCCATAACTCAATGTATCCCATACAAAATTCCATGAATATTTAGTGATCGATATCCGGTGTAGATCTCAATATGCGCTTACGCACCCACAGACGCATTCAACCGTCCATTCATCCATTACTGCGGGATAACGAAGAAAAATGTCCCATGTCAAAAAAACAGAGTCAATGCTTATTTATTTCTATGTCTCACTAATCTATCTTCCAATTAGTTACGCATACAAACATTGTTAAGTAAGTAAATATCTTTGAAACTAATAATATAATAAAATCTTTTTTTTCTGGTGTTTGTAGACATTGTTACGGCAGGCGCCATAGTGTCCATAGTTCCTCAGTATCCATAGTTCCTCAGTATCCAGTCCACTACCATCCCATCACAATAGCCTAAGTGATAGTTTTCTACTGTATTTTATCACTAGTTATATCTATATCGGAGGATGTCGTTGGCTGCTTTTATAGTGCAGACAGGGATAATCACCGGTTTGGTTTCCATATCATACTTTGCTATGAAAGGAGTTACTTACGTGTTAGCTTGCTTCACGCCTTTCAAAGGTCCGAGTTATGTCGACACTTCTTGTTTAAAGTTTCCTAAATTGCAAAATATTAACTTAAAAATCCAGTAACGTCCCCACGACTATAAATAACGTAGCAACTAGCTTTCTAGAAGGGTTTCTAGAATAAGTCAATGTTTTTATAAACAATTCTATCAACAATACACATGCCATATTATTATAGATAACAAACGTAAAAATTTTTATAACTAAAAGTTATTATCAGGTGAAAGTAATGTAGAGAGATAAATGTTATCATATCTAATCAAGTTATTAAGTAATACTAACATGATAGTCATTCACAAACTATTTTAAGATGCGTGTAATTTAAATGATCTAGAACACGAGGCCATTCTAAACCTAAACATTGTAAATAGCATCGTATCCGTATCCGGGATATCATTTCGCGCCATTTGTCCTTTTTTTCTCTTCCGTTCTGTGACCTTTTCATAGAAACTCATATTTTTTGCGCATGTTATCATACCATCCATTCCAGATTCAACTTCCATGTTGAAAAACGAAGGCTTCAATAAGTTACATTGGCAAACCTACTTCCCTTCTCTATGATCAATTGAAAGCTATAATTAAATGCACCTGTTTATTTATTATCATTCACACTTTACGGTAACAGTCGCTAGTCGGTCGGATTTATCTAGTATTGTTTATGTTCTTGTTTCTAAACAGTAATATCGAATCTAAAGCATACCTGAATATGGCGCGAGAAATTCTACCTGGAAAGCTAACACAACAAATCTGACAGGTTGAACTTGTTAGGTCGGAACATTAATTTTTATCGATAATCTTATCTTATATAGGTATTTCTTTATTAAAGGATAATTAGATAGGTAAATAGTCTGGTTTTTGACGTCATAATAGCCATTGAGGCGAATTCTTTCTTCGATAATGATTTTGTTTTATATTTTGGTACTCAATTTTCATAAACAAAGTAATTAACTTTGACTCTAGGTATAAGTTCAAATGTTTTTTATTATTATTTCTGTGTCACTGTTAAGTGTGAGGTAAGTATTAAGTAACTGAGCACCAGTAGCTTCTTCAGTAGGTACGCCAAAATACAATGCTGTTTTTCCGTAACTTGATCATCGGAAATGATTTTTGTTTAAAACATGGTATTTATTTAACTGCAGTAATTTCACACATGTTCCCTGTCCGTCTTTTATATCACTATCTTTACTAAGTATAAAAACATTTAGCTTCCCTCAAGTTTTTGTGTATTTACATAGTTACATAGTATACTAAATAATACAATACTTGTGTTGTGCACTAACATTTGCTTTGCACTTTTCTTCTGTAGGTATAAGCATGTTTGTATCTTCGTTTTGTTTGCTTCACGTATTTGATTAAACTTATCATGTTGATCATGCATGAACATTTTGTAATCAGAAAAATTTGTAGGTTTGTTTGACCCATTTTAAAAGTTCACTAACGCCGTAATTTCACATCAACAATAATCAACATACATGACATTGTATATTTATATAATTTTTCATTAATCATACTCCGAAAGTAGGTCTAAAGATGCATGAAGAGCGTGTAGAAAATAAAATTTCCAGCCCTAGGGCTTTTCTCTTTCACTGACAGCTGTCATGTCAAATTATGGCTTCGCACGACTTGTGCAATGTGCATGTAGCCAGTATCAGTAACATTACGCATAAGGAACTTTAAAAACCTAACCTCCTTGCTTTAAGTAACACCAAAGAATAACACTACATGTATATAACCTCTTTGGTCCCAACCTTGTAAGAGGATCAGGTAGTATGGAGTCTCTCATTCACTCTCGTTGTTAGGAAGAATTTTATGTATTATTCGTAATGTTTTACCTCGGGTGAAAGACTCATTAAGTCCCTCGAACTATTAGCGCCCTCGCTACGCTCGGGCGCCAAACTCCGTCTCGGGACTTGTAATGAGTGACTTTCACACCTAGGATAACAATGTACTATTAATAAATTATTTACTTATAATAACTAAAAATAAATATTATGAGTCCCGCGATACAGGCTCTGCCTCGTCCAGAAACTCAAGGGCATTGTAATAAGTACATATAAGCTTTTTTCCTAATAAATATATTTATTATTATAACAATATCGGTTCTTGTACATAAAAGAAAAGTGTTTAAATTTAATTTGCGTAGTTTGTTGAAATATTTCTCAGAATCTACTCTTCCGTTTCAGTTACAACGTTTCTTTGAAAATCTTTGTTGTCTTGAAAAGGTAATTTAGATAATCATAAACTGACAATGTAGAGGTAGATGCTGTGACTCCTACATTTACTCGTACGATATGACGTGTTGATCATCAACACTTCTTACCATCAACAGTTGATGGTAAGAAGTCTTATGAGGTGATTAAAATATCATATCTCTTGCCAAATACTACTAGCTCAAATGAAATAATAATGACCTTCTTTTAAAAAAAGATTGAAACATCTTGTTAACATAGGAGTCTTCATTATTATGATAGCAATGTGCTCGTCCATATATGATCAGCGTCTTGCGTTTTCTTTCTCCGTGTCGTTTTGTAATTATGTCGATTTCGTATTGAATTTTAATTTTATGCCGTTCTTACATCGTCTCGTCGTTGGCTGGCGACGACGATTACCGAGGGCGCCAGCCAACACATCTCGACCGCGTGAATATCACGCTTCAACGGCGTGATACTCTGTTTACCATATACATGTAAATAGAGTATATCCGTGGAGATAGTTTATCGGGTATCAAGGAATTTATCAATTATATAACTAGTAAACATAAACTAATTAGGTGCAATGCTTAGGTTAAATGTCTCAAATTGGTGGTGCAGGGTGCGCGGGCACCGCCCGCTCGCGCCCGTCCGCGCCGGCGCGGCCGAGCGCGTATTTCTCGTGAGTCGTGTTCGCTCATTCGCATCAAGCGCATGCGCTGAGTGGCTGCGCGCGGGTTCTTAGATTTTTTTTAAATCCACCCTCAACAGTAAAAAAAATATTTATGACTTTTTGTATCAAAGGTTTGAATAAAAAAAATAAACGGCTCCGAGTGACAGTTATCTTTAGTGTGTTAAATATTTTTAAAGAATAAATGCAAATAAATAAACGAATAACATAATATAAAGTGGAACACGATAGCACCCTGAGGTGACTGTGATTTATGAACCCGAGTGCAAGTAAATACAAACACATGACATCTCCTGAGCTTGAAATGTCTTTGGAACGTCAGATTCCAGCGTTAATGAAGAAGGTAGGTAAATATCTTGACTTTTAATTTAAAAAAATACTCACCTCGTAATTTAAGCAGTAAATAACGATATCAAATAATGATAACTTTATCGAGGAGATATAGCGGTCGGAAACGATATTGTCATACTTTCAGTACACATATTTGAATAATTTTTTCTTCGTTGATCGATCAGCCATGGCGACAAAATGGTCCAAACGTCTGATTAAACGAACGATAGCGTTGGCAGGCATGCAATGCGCCCACTGCATTTCAATACAATTTCTAATCTCTAGGTTGCCGGTCACCCGCGCCGGTTGGGGTGACTTTAAAAATGTTTATGACTTTTTAAATAACTATTGAATGCATTTCTTGTTGAAGTTTTCTAATAAAACTCTTTGGTTCGTCTTTCTTTGTTGACACAGTTGGAAGTGCAATGTGCATGTCTGTTACTATGTGCATTAATATGTTAAGTGTTGGATAGCGTATAAGTTACTCAACCATGTCTATTTTAAAAAGTATTTTCGTAGCGGTTTCCTGTTCTAGCTACGAGACGCCCTAACATGGCAGTAGAGTTAGTTAGTTGTCGCTATATTGCAAACTGCAACTAACTCGAACTAAGAAACTCGATCGGGTCCTAACAACTACTAGTTGAACTCCCCAGTTCTCGTAAATTACTCTGCAGGGCCTAACTTATTCCTGCAACCTATAACTATTGAATAGAAACATAATAAATCATAACGTCGATAGCTACGTAGCTTCTGGCACGACGGGAAACGATCTATCTTTGTTCCTCAATCATTTTGTGTCGTTAACTCAAGAGCAAATTGTTTCTAAGATTTATTGTAGAGGAAATATTTGATGATACTAATAAATGCAAAATCATGTAAATGTTGTCTTTCCAAATACTATAGTAGCTCAATGTTAATGATTATTTATAGTTTATTTGAAGTTAAATTTTGATGTCGGGCGACGGTCGTTCACCTTGCTAGAAATAGCAGAGAATTCTAATAAATATCTGTTAATACCACCTAAAGGAAAGCAATCAAAAGTTTCAAAGTAAACAATACTTTCTGCAAATATTATCATAGCTTCTCTAAGTGAAATACTTTCTACTTATAGGTAAGCAAACTAGATAGCTACCGTTAAAAAACATCAACTCTACTAATTGACGATTAAAAATCAAAGATAACAAAATATCACGATGGCTAAGAATGCTAGAATATCAAAACAATGTCAATAAATTGTGGAAATCCTTGGCAGAATTTTCGATAATACTCATATTATCATAACTTTAATCATTTTTTCAATAGATAAAAGTTAGCACTGTCTAGAAAAATGATTAATAGAACCAGGGTCAGATATTTTTACTTGATAACCTAAGCTTTAAATAGGTAAAGCAATTAATCTGTTGCAATAGTTCGTAATAAACAAGTCAGGGAGACACAGTCAATCACGCTAATTCCTCCTGGACTAGGTTATCTTGGTACGCCGGTGACTTCGTGATCATTTCATAACTCAATACCTAATGACATCTTTATAAATAGACCAACACAAATGTGTATTTTATACTTAACTTATCATACTTACAGATGTTGGTAAATAACACTAATAATATGTAGTTGTATCTAATCTCGTCACGTAAATATATACTTTCGTTCTGTCTACAGATAAAAAAATATATGAATATAATGTGCTGTTATTTTGATAACACTCTTTTATATGCTTTTACTGTCAGATTAAGATAACATTTTCGACTGACATTGATTGGATTGCACTTTTTAATAAATGTTTATAATTATTGATGGTCCTATACAGGGTGAATTTTTTATGTGGGCCTTCAGGGCTATATCCTAAACTATAAGAGATACCGAAAAATGCTGAAAGGAGTTGCATGCCCGATTTTGACAAAAACTAAAACTGCATCATTAGATTTTTGAAAAAGTCATTACCTTAGCCAGGAATCGAACCTGTTGGTTTTGCAAAAAAAATAATCATCCTTTATTTTTATATCAATCGATAGTGTTGCTAATAGAGATAAATTCTTGGAAACAAACATAGTATGGCAAATTAAAGGAAATAGCTCCATTTTGTAGTTTTCTACAATTTTCATATCTTTCCGTCTTTGGCTAAATTATAGCGTTTGAGGCAAAGAAGGCAAGTAATTTTTTTCTAACTTTATTAAATATGTTCTAAATTCTCTACATCACTTAAAATTTGTAAAAAAACAGTTAGGTATGTTTTTTTATGCAGCAGTTTTCTACGTCATCAGCCGTAGGTACGTCACTGCATTTTTTCAGGGATAGTAGTATGAAAATTACAGAAGACTACAAAAAATAGCTATTTTCTTTAATTTGCCATGCTATGTTTGTTTCCAAGAATTGATCTCTATCAGTAAGACTATCTATTGGTTTAAAAATAAAGGATGATTATTTTTTTGCAAAATCAACAGGTTCGATTCCTGGCTAGGGTAATAAACTTTTCAAAAATCTAATGATGCAGTTTTAGTTCTTGTTAAAATCGGGCACGCAACTCCTTTCAGCATTTTCCGCTATCTCTTATAGTTTAGGATATAGCCCTGAAGGCCCATATAAAAAATTCACCCTGTATAGTAAAAGTTGTTATATATTTGCAGTTTTACACAAAATTAAATTATTTATAATTTTGTTCATAATAGCTAACAGACAATTTTACATTAAAATAAGGGTAGGGTATCTACATCTATTTACACTCCGAAACTACTGGCCCAATTTTGATGAAACTTGGTATGAGGATATTGAGGATACATTGATTTATTTGAAGTAACATAGATAGGCTATTTTATATCTCCTATAGTATTTTACAATACTTATAATATGCACAAATAGCCTAGAAAGGAACGTATTATAGTCACATGTGTGTCCACGTTTCCTTGGACCCATGTCGACCCGGTTCATTATCTTTTTTGGACGCTGGTCAACTATTAAACATGACCTATGTTTAGTTGATTCCTCAGTGTACAAAAATATTCCTATGTTATAAATGGAACTCATGTACTCGTATTTATATACTTAAATAGTCAATTATTATTTCCATATATTGTATACATTGTTTTTTATTTATTTAATTTTTTTGTTGATAATAAGTTTAAAAGAATATATTTCTTTAACAACACAACAATAAAATACTTACGGCCATCCATAAACATTTAATAAGCCTTCGTTAGTTAAAATGTGTTTTGTCACTTTCAAAGTGCTAATCATATTTTAACTAAAATTAAATGTTTATTATATAAGCGGTTAGATTATTATAATAAACAAATCTCTTTGAAAGTTTGTCTTGAATTATTCATGCTTCCTTGAACTGGCTTATTAGTTCTAGTTCTGATTATACCCGATCAGGGAAGGCAAAGACCGCTGAATGAACACATACAGCCTCTTCTTTAAAAACTTCTTTTATTTTTACTGGTCACAGACATCTTCCAGTTTTTTTACCTTCCTTGATGTTAAAAAGCTGCACCGGCATCAGGAACTATTTCTTTTTTTGAATAATTAAGCTTAATAAACCATTTATTTTCCATAACACAACACTTATACATAAATACATTGATTGGTTGATTGTTAGTCTCGCGTAAATAGGATAATCAGAACTTAACTGGGGAATGGATAAGCCGTGCAGTCATGCGTCTGGGTAAAAGACCAGCGTTGGAGTAAAGCATGCTTGTTTTGACGTGATAACGTTTTATAAATTGGTGAACACCTGCAAGCTCAAAAAAGTGTGACGTCACGCGTCGTTACTGGAACGCCTCATGTTATTGACAAGGTAACTATAGCAACGTTTTATCGTTGCCATGGTTACCATCAATGTTTTCTTATGACGTTATCACGTAAAATTATCGTCCGGAAACAGACTTTACAGACAACCATTTTTTTATTGCTTAGAGCTGTGGCTTTTAGCTGAGGTCGACCCTTTGGGCACATGGATCCTTTTCAATGTCGTTTCTGTTATCACATTCTTGTCTTATTTGTTTTCGCCTATTTAAAAAAGTTTTTTAAAAGGTTATCAATATAACTAAATACCTACCTATTTTTACGTGTTTTCCCTATGTTTGTCGTATGCTTGTTTCCAAATAAATATCTTTTTTTCTTACAAAGATAGATTAACAATTTCGAAAAACAAACATCACGTAACCTTTAAGAGAGATAAAAGGTTAAAGATTGCAATAACTAGCTGAATCTAAATACCTTAACACTAGTGCTTGTTTACTAACAGTTCGGACTAATGAGATCCCAATTAACTATGTTTCACGTGCATATAATTATCTGGACAAAATTACATGTCCTCTATCTAATATGGGCTAAGGTTAACGGATGCATATACAATGTGTTTCATTGAAGAAGTAAATACGATAGGGGGTTGTTCTAGCTAGACGTTTAGATGTACAAAATTCTATGACTTTTGAAAATTCTAACTTTTTTAATTTTGAGATTATCAGCTGATTTTTTTAAAGACCTTAGTACAAACATGATTTAGTTTACCATCAAAGTTGAACATATTTATAAACTGAATACAAATAGCAAAAAATAAAACTTGACAAGTCTAGTAAATTCCCACTATTTCCCACTGCTATTTATGCGCATGAGCATGAAAATAAAGCTAACATTGTCACTATAATTTCTAAAGCATTAAAATAAAACGGGGCGCACTATGCAAGTAGTTGTCAAGGGCGGTGCGCGGGCGCAGCAGGCTGCGTAGGGCTCTTTATTACGCAGTAGGTAGGTATCTATACGTAGCATAGGCAGGTAGGACAAGTTGTCCCGAGACACCGGGCGCCTATGATGGGATAAAATAATATATGCACAGGTATTTTACTGGTAATGTTAATGCAAAAAGGGGATAGTTAAATTTAATATCATACCTATATACTTGGCAGTGTTGAGTTCTTCTTTATCACCGCGATCAATTTAAACTAAATTTGGCACAAATGTATACGGTTGTCGGCGTAAATTAAATCCAAAATCAAAATTATAATTGTTGCCTATTTTATAAAATAATAATCATTGCATTTTATACGTGATTTCTTTTCCTACATTTTGGTATATTAATTTAAGACGAAAATTCCTTGTCGTTTTATTACTTAATACTTATACATACGGTACAATAAAGGTGCTTATGTTTGCGTTTAAAAACCATTATTTTAATGTCAAAAAGTAAAGCACAATACTTTGTTAGACTTGGATACGTTTCATTGAGTTTCATTTAGATCTAAAAAACCTATAATGGATGTTTAAAAATACCTAGTTGATTTTATGATTTTTTGAAAGGAAAATATTTGATAATATTTACGTGTTAATTGACGCAGTTTTCATAGGAAGTGAATCGTAAACTGAAGATTATTTTAATAAAGTTTCCGTAGCATCAAAATGGATTAATTATTTTATTGATCCGGCGTACAAGACCAAGAAACACATAATGTATAAGATATTATTTCTACATACAAGGGTTTTCTGACGACAACTTAAAACTTGTTAATGAATCAATCTCAGGTATGTTTGTACAAAGGTGAAAATTCAATTTCAATTCAAAGAATGTCACTTAGCCATTTTTAACACGTCGTCGCTGTGGACTCGTGTTTACAAATACATGTGAACACGGTAGGTAGGTGCCTACAAAAGTTTTGTCCGTTCTGTCTGTCCACCACTTGAGCCGTTCAAATATTTAAATATAGCCAGAAACCGCAAGTACTTTCTGTTAAATATGATTTATTGATCTCTTCTTTATTGACCAATGAATATCAAACATTGGTTATTGAATTTTCATTGTGGCGAGACTGACGGGATAGCTATATGATTAGGGCTTGGTGTTTTTACTCTAAAAGCTAATTTCTTTAATAGGCCTTCACTATCAATTGATACTAAAATAATATAATCATTTATTATCTATAGTTTTGCAAAATTAACAGGTCGTAATCGATACCTCTGTTACGTTTTAATTATTGTCAAAATTTGTCACGAATCGCCTTTCAGCATTTTTCGCTATTTCTTGTAGTTTAGGCCTTCAGGACCCTGTAGATTGTAGGTATACCTAAGCTATAATTACCTAGAATTTTTTTATAATAAATAAGCCCGCATTTGACTACTCACAATGGTAAGTGACGATGTGGTCTAAGACGTAGCACGCTTCCTAAAAGATCTACCTATACGCTCGTGACTCAAAGACCCCCAAATAAATGGTTTCTATTGTAGCGTACATTATATCTTAATTTAATAGTTAATGAGACACTAGTTAGATAGTAGTAAAACAATCAATCAATCGAATCACCTGCCGATATTGTAAAGGGAAAATGAGGTGATACCAAATGTCGCAATGTGAAAGCGCACCGAGTTTTCTTCAGAACCGGTCGGTGCTTGAAAATCGAATTCCATACCTAGTTGCAACGATACATTGTGTTCATAACACCGATATGACATACATACTATATTATAATCTGGGTTTAGTGGATAATATAATATATATATACTTCAATAACATGTTTTCATATACCTTAATAATATGTTTTGTTATTACATATTTACCTTCTTATCTCTAAAAAATGCTATCGATTTGGAAAATTCCGCTCACTTAAACTTTCATTATGATAAATATTTACCTAAACAGTATTCTAGGATTTCAGCTTACTAAGTTTCATCACAATCGGTCCAGCCGTTTTCGAGTTATAAACGGTGTAATTAACACGACTTTGTTTTGATGGATTTTAACTACCATAAATGAATCCATCTTACATAAAACGTCATAATAATATTTGTTTACAAATGATACATCATTAGGCGCTAAGGTCCGAAGGAAGCAGTAGGATATGAAGCCATCAGTTAGTGCCAAGCGCGTGATGTGATCGAGTTATTTATACCAAACTGCGTCTGGATGTGTCTGTGTACTATTTTAAAACACAAAGTGAAAGTAACGACTCAAATAGCTCATACAGGGATCCCTGATAGTCGACTCATTTAAAACAAGAGGTGCGTAGGTTAGTCATTCAATTGTTTTATTTTCTGACGTTCAGACATCATTATGTTTTATTGCCCACGTTCTAATTGTTATGAGAATTATGTGATTGTCACTAAAACTTACCCGCGTACGTGTTTGATTGAATAACCACCAAAATCTTTTCTTTAGATAATGCCTAAGTTATAACAGCTGTATGCCAAATTTTGGCCCTATATGTGCATTGGTTTGAGATTATACCTAGAATTAAACATATTAGTTGATTTCGACCATTATCAGTAATAAACAAATTCATCATTAACAAATATACGATTTTTGAAGTTGGAAATAATTCTTTCCCTATAGATGTTAGAGAGTAATTTCTTGTTTTTTTTTAGCAAAATGTTCTTAAGAACAGTGTGCAATATTTTTAATTTCAGAAAATTGCTTTTAAATTACTAAATTACGAATCCTACCGATTATGATTATTTATACTTTATTATTATTTACTAAAACCAAGAAATTATTCTCTCGTGTCTTTAGAGAGAGGATTATTTCTCACTTTAAGAAATTTTCTTCTTTCCCTTTTTTAATTATGTTTAGTTGAAATGTTTTTCTTCTCCTGAAAACACAAAGGGCAACGTTCCGTATACATTTTATAAACTTAGATTTGTTTATTATACCTACATTAGTTAATCACCTGGTTTTTCTGGCTATCGCCCAAAGTTGACACGTGTACCGACTCCGCATCAGTTTCTTATATTAATCCCTATTCAGTCCGCGTTTTCATTCTGCCGTGTTCATGAACAAAAATGGTTTAAAGTTCGTCTTGTTCATTGAAAGCTAAAAACGTGCGGTTCATAATGAAATGCACTCGGGTATTTGTGATGCAGGCACCTCAATAAGATGTTTGTTACGGCACGCAAACTGAATGACCGCTATTCGTCCTTTAACACTGTATTTCAATAATTTTGTGATTTCTATGTCAGTTATTTGTACTTCTAAGAGTGATTTGTGATTTTGTACAGTGCTTTAAGTGCCACATTCGTTTCCGGTAGGTAACTACCAACTTTTTTATTTTTACGATAAGTAGGTAGGTACTACTATCCTTTTGGATTTGTCTTTGTTTGGGCTCCTCTGGGTCAGTTTCTTTAATTGAAAGTAGTAACGTTAAATATGTTGAAAAAGCTTTTAAAAGCACTAAGTAATTTTAATGAAGTCGTAAGGCAAGGTCAAATGTCAATGTACTTTATTGTATGTATAGCCTAATGGCTGTTTATGTATATAGCACTAAATATGTAAATATGTATGTAGGTATTATAAATAGTACATTGTTATCCTAGGTGTGAAAGTCACTCATTACCCGAGACGGAGTTTGGCGCCCGAGCGTAGCGAGGGCGCTAATAGTTCGAGGGACTTAATGAGTCTTTGACCCGAGGTAAACACTGTGCTTTTCATTACGAATAATACATAAATTTCTTCCTAACAACGAGAGTGAATGAGACTATGAGACTCCATACCACATGAGTAGGTACTCATGTGTCCATACTACCTGATCCTCTTACAAGGTTGGGACCAAAGAGGTTATACATTATGTAGTGTTTTTTTTAGGTTTCTGCTATTTGTATTCAATACTTAAATACGGCGGTACTTACCGAAGAAATTTTTATTAATGAGGGAAATGACGCGAAGTCCGTAGATTTAACTTACAGTTTTTGTAACACGGTTTGTCTAGAAAATGTTATTTACACAAAATACACAATCATAAATGAAAAACCAGATTAAACTTAACACAAAAACATAATAAAATAACAAAAAATAGTACTAATTAAAACGTTTAAAATAATTTGGAAATGCTAGCATTTCCCACCAGTTTTTTTTTTTACTCAAGATGGTCATAGGTCGCTTTGACCATTTTCGTCTTTACATTTATTTTATTAAATAAGATATCTTGAACTAAATATACCTACTTGAATTTGATTACTGAGAAAAAAGTTACTAAGTACTAAACTCTGGCAGTATGCATGAGCCGTGCCAAGCCATAATTATTATTCTTTGGTGTAAAAAAAAGCAAGGAGGTTAGGTTTTTGAAGTTCCTAATGCGTAATGATACTGATACTGGCTACATGCAGATTGCACAAGTCGTGCGAAGCCATAATTTGACATGACAGCTGTCAGTGAAAGCGAAAAGCCCTAGGGCTGGAAGTTTTATTTTCTACACGCTCTTCAGGCATATTTAGACCTACTTTCGGGGTATGAGTAATGAAAAGGTATTTTTTATTTTTATTTTATTTTTTTATTTATGAACATAGAATCAACAGCACTTAAATTAAATTATAAACGAAAAACTATTGAGCTAAACTTACTGCCAATTACAGATTCTTAATTTTTAATAACCTCCAAAACGTTGACACCGGTTAAAGTTATCAAAATGATAACGATCCTGAAAATTCACCTGTGACGTGGCGACGTGTGACGTTTCTATACGTTAAATAGGGAGTTAAATTCTCGTCGCTGTGTAATTTTTGAAAACGTATTGTTCCATATAAATATTTCCAAAAATAAGACAATCTAGGGCCCTTAAAAATAAAACCATTGAAAAATATCAATACATTTCTTTTAGTTCCATTTTTAGTGCCTATCAAAACGAATCGAATCCATTAAAGAGTTTAAATTGATCACTCATTGGTCATTGACAATATCAATAAGTATTTATTAGTAATCGGCAAGCAATTTTACTTTTATCTTTAGGTTCAACGACCGCTCTTATCAAACTTCTTCAATGAGTTACTTGTGACGTATACTTTAGGTATATTTCAGACTTCAAGCCAAAGCAAAAGTTTCAGAGATATCTCTGATAAACCGAGTAGGTATAGGCAAGGAATAATTTAAAGAAAATATTTGATTAATTTCGTTATTCTTACTATAATGAGTATGTAAATAGTGGTATGGATTATTGTATAGTTGGTGTGTATGTGATTGAGTTTAGGAAAGCGATTAAGAAGGAAGGTTTTTCCTTTTTTATAGTATTTCGCGAAAATGAACCAGTTATAAATCGGAATGTGTGGAGCTTACAGCGCCTAAATATTCATTTTCAACTATACTTAAACCAAAACGAATGAGGCTTTAAAACCAAACTTACAAAAAATAGCAAAACAATAAAGGTAAATACCTACTCAAACTTCACGTTAGGTCAAAAAAAAGATCTTTTCTAAGGTACCGTATCCAAAGGGTGAAAACGTGACACTTTTATTTAATACTCCACTGTCTGTCTATCGGTTGTACTGCTGTATGTCACGGTAAGTATCTCATTAACCGTGATAGCTAAACAGTCGAAATTTTCTGTATTTCTGTTGCCGCTATAACAACAAATACTAAAAACACAATACTAAAACAGAGGTACGAAACTCTTCGATCCGAGTCGCTCTTGGCCGGTTCTTATTAAAAACTTTTATTGTTCACCTTGTAGAGGTCGAACTTGTAACCAATTTTTAATTGAATTATAAAATTGTCATGCTTAATGTTTTTATAATATTTTATGATTGATATAAAAGCAAAAATATAATTAGTTCACTTTTAATAAAAAACATAAATATTGTATTTTATTGTCACTTCGGATGACTTTGGTTTTGATATTAATTCTGATTTTGATACAAAATCTGCTTAAATTTAAATTGATTTAAAACGGGATATTTACCATGTTTTTAGGGTTCCGTACCTCAAAACGTTAAAAAATTAACCCTTATAAGATCACTCTCTTGTCCGGTTTATTTTTTTTAATTTGTGGAGTTCGATATTTCGTTGTCCGGTTTATTAACTTAATAGTTAAAAAAAACCGTGATGGTCCTAAAACCTACTTTTTATTATGTTTTTATTACAAAATAGCTTAGTCCTGCCTGACTCATAATACCAACGCATAGCTCAAGCCAAATGATAAATCGGGCTATCGACCAAAGGCATCACTAAAATTTTGGAAAATTCAACCCCTACGCGGACGAAGTCGCAGGTGAAAGCTAGTCCTCAATGAAACACGAGTATTAATCGATTAAGTACATCTAATCGATCATCATATTATTATGTACTTAAAATGAAAGTGATAATCTGTTTTATATCGGTGCTAAGTGTTACCTATTCGAGATATTATTTAATTGAAGAAGGCAAATAAATCTATCTAGGTATTTATCTACTTAAGAAGATAAAGTATTACTGTAAAAAGTTGTTATTAACTAACATAGTTGGTAAAAATTTAGGTAAATATCTTTTTTTTAATATCGACATTAAATAGGTGTTTACCTAAGTTTTTGTCAGCTTAAAATGATAAAGGTACCCAGTAGAAATTGTCATTAGGTAACTAACTCAGTCGATATTAAAAACAAGATACGTTGAGTACTCGATATGAAAAACACGATAAGTGTGTGGTTAGCTACTAGATATACCTAACTGGAAATTTAATCCTGTTTAGTATTTTACGGACGTTCAGAAAAAAAAGGGTAGTAAAGTAGTAGTTTATTAAATACTGGTATTTTAATATCTTTTGTTTTAGTAAGTGGTATTTTGCGAATTATTCGTTTTGCGTAAAGGTGATGTTTTGCGTAGTTGGTGTTATGCGTCTAAAGGTTCAAACTTATGTCAATGCAAACAAATTGACATCTTTTTAACACCCAGCATTCGTCACTTGCAGAGGAGGGGTCCATTGAGAAGCTATGGATGCGTTTCCAAGGATGCGCCCCTACCGCCCCCCCCTTAGTCCGCCACTGGATGTGACTTTAATTGCTCCATTGCTCCATCAAATAATACCTTCAAATATTTGTAATATTGACCTTTGCATGAAAAAAAAACCCATGACTTTTTGTGCCTCCTTCTCATTGGTGGGCGTGTTCCGAAGGCACACATCCTAACTTAATTTTTAAGACGTTTCTATGTGATTTAGATGTACAAAATATATGTTTATTTTAGCATCCAAATGAATAAAGAAATTTGACTTTGACTTTGAATAGTTTTTGTGAGGTTAACTATCATAACTTTGAAAATACGTTGGTGGTTCAAACAAAGCACTGGTCAACTGATTGCTATTTTCTTAAGTAACTTGATAAAATGTATTTGTTTTTAGTTTATCTGGGCTCCAAATATCGCAAAGGCGTACCCTACATTAATAATGATATTGTTTTTTCTGGGGGCATAAGTTATCGCCGCTAATGAATTTATTGCTACTTTCACTGTTTACATAAATTTCTCCTTGAACAGCAATCAACCGTGAAAGGCAAGCAACTGTTTACTAACAAGTCTTTGTACTGTCCCTCGCGTGTTGTAATTTTGATAAAATGCGTTATTGTTATGAATTTTTTTGGATTTAGTTACGTTGAAAAGAAAAACCGAAACCCAGTATCACTTAAATTCGAAATGGGTAAAGTTGCCCTCAAACATTGGTAAATTTGGATCCAAAATCGGTAGATCACAAAGAAATATAATTTTAATTAAATAGTACATTGTTATCCTAGGTGTGAAAGTCACTCATTACAAGTCTCGAGACGGAGTTTGGCGCCCGAGCGTAGCAAGGGCGCTAATAGTTCGAGGGACTTAATGAGTCTTTCACCCGAGGTAAACACTGTGCTTGTCATTACGAATAATACATACAATTCTTTCTAACAACGAGAGTGAATGAGACAATGAGACTCCATACCATATGAGTAGGTACTCATGTGTCCATACAACCTGATCCTCTTACAAGGTTGGGACCAAAGAGGTTATACATTTTGTAGTGTTTTTTTTAGGTTTCTGCTATTTGTATTCAATACTTAAATACGGCGGTACTTACCGAAGACATTTTTATTAATGAGTTAATCCAACACTGGGAAATGACACGAAGTCCGTAGATTTAACTTACAGTTTTTGTAACACGGTTTGTCTAGAAAATGTTATTTACACAAAATACACAATAATAAATAAAAAACCAGATTAAACTTTTATTTATTTATTATATCATGTTATATCATGTTTATATCTTGAACTAAATATACCTACTTGAATTTGATTACTGAGAAAAAAGTTACTACTAAACTACTATACTCTGGCAGTATGTATGAACCGTGCCAAGCCATAATTATTAGTCTTTGGTGTAAAAAAAGCAAGGAGGTTAGGTTTTTGAAGTTCCTAATGCGTAATGATACTGATACTGGCTACATGCAGATTGCACAAGTCGTGCGAAGTCATAATTTGACATGACAGCTGTCAGTGAAAGCTATTTTCCCTAGGGCTGAAAGTTTTATTTTCTACACGCCCTTCAGGCATATTTAGACCTACTTTCGGAGTATGAGTAATGAAAAAACCTTTACCCGAATGAGGGAAAGTGAAAAAAAAAATGAATTCATTTTTAATGGCAATAATTTTGCCGTAGTTACAACAAAACTTATTAAATTAAACTCATTAAAATCGGTAAGTTCGAAACCACTGGACCCGTCTATCTGTTTGTCTGTCAAAACCTCATGTCCGTGGTCAAGACCCTTTTTCTCGGAAAAGCAAGTTGAGTTAAAATTTGATAATAATAATTTGCATTTGTTAATAGGCGTAAAAACTTTCTAAATTAACGCGGTCAAAAGATATCATTATAACAATTAATAATCTATACTATTAATATTATAAAGCTGAAGAGTTTGTTTGTTTGAACGCGCTAATCTCAGGAACTGCTGGTTCGAATTGAAAAATTATTTTGTGTTGGATAGTCCATTTATCGAGGAAGGTTATAGGCTTTTTATCCCGATATTCCCACGGGATCGGGAGTTATTAATATAATTGTAACATATTTTTCTGAAAATTTGTAATTACATACTTACCAAAACCCACCATAACTTTTAATTTTCTTTTTAATTTTGCTTTTACTTGTGCTACAAGACCTTGCTTTTTACTTTTATGGTTTAAGATCAACGGAAAGTACCCTGTAGGTTTCTTGTCCATAACATATTAAAGGGTAAATCCCTAGTAATTTTTTTATCTCGCATGTTAACATGTTGATAAGATTGCATTTTCGAAATGGCGCTAGTGTAGCTGATAAAAGTGTTTTCGAAAAATACTTTCATATCATCACTTTTGGTTTGAATTATCTTTAAGAGAATCATGAGTTTTCGATACGCGGCGCGAGTAGGTATTTTCAAAAATGACCCGTATCGTGCGATAGAGAGAGTTTAAGTTCGGACGTAATAGCCTTCATTTTGCTTTCAAATAATGTTGCGGGCCGTAACGTTTTTACCCCCTTTATTCTTCACAAAATGAAATAAATTTGGTCTCATTGTATTCACTGCATCTTATTCTGGGTTTATATGTTTTTCTTTTTTGGTAATTAGTTTAGTCTATTAAATGAAGTCGGTTAAAAACAATTGAAACGCTCGATGAAGTTTTTAAGTAAAAAATATAGATATTCAGATACTAATAATTTTTATCTTAGGCAATATTTCTTTAAAATAAAAACGGTTAAACCTAGTTTTCCATTAGATCTAGAACATTTTCAAAAATTATCAAAATCGGACTTCGTTTATGGGGGGGAAAACGTTAACGCTTATTGTATGGAAATTTACAGCCTCAGAAAGGGTCTTACCATATTTTACAAGGTTACTGAAAATAACGCACCGAAAAAAGTTCACATCTCGCAAATGTAGAAGAAGAAACGCATTTATTTGGAAAAGCACACATCAAAAGCTAACTGACATTAGACAACCAGTAGGTGCATATTTTCAATAGATAAGAAATATCTGAGAACTGGTAGAAATTATGCTAGAGTCTCGTAGTTATTATATTAAAAGGAGGGGAAATCAATAAGTATAATTTACGAACAATATCTAGCAGCGTAGTCCCGGAGCGGTGACCGCTCTTGATTGGATAATGTTTCTGATGTACTATATTTATCTTAGACCTTCGGTTTACACGAGCTGAATAGATCCTTTGCTGTTATATAATTTAACCATTATGTGGGTTCGACGCACAAAAGTGCACTTGGCAAAATGAGAACCGTTCGCCATGCTTAAAACGCGCGGAAATTCGTTGTTTTAATGTCCCGAAACGCGCCAATTCGATACGGTCTATTTAAATTATGACATGTAACGGAGTCGAAACGAAAAGGTTATATATCTCATTTCCCTAAAATGTGAGATATTATAGCGGGATTTTATTGTTAGAAATTACGCTGCTCTTCTATGCGTGATGCAAGACTAATTGAATGGCGTTTCAGATTTCTCCTGAAACCTATTTTAAATAAGAGCAGGCGGATATAATTTGTCATGTTACATACGTAGCCATGACACAGAAATTACTAGTTAGACAAAGAAAGCACAGTTGTATCTCAAAGTAAATAAGGTGTCTAGTTAAGATATCACGTGCAAACAATTTAATTTACCAAGTGTATGTTGTCGTCGACACTAATTTAGATCAATTTTGATGGTCGTTAACACGGTTAAATTACCTAATACTAGTAATACAATGTTTGAAAATATGGAAGTTTTAAATAAATCTGACCTTTGTTGAAGATAGGACGTTTGTGAAATAATACTTATCTTTCTAAACGAGAGTAGGTATTTGCTTTCTGCGTTGTAGTGAAAGAGTCGAGTTGGTAGGTCGATCTCAAATGTACCTACCTACCTCTACTATAGGTTATTTTTTTTTTGGTTTGAATTTTGCACACCACTTTTTTTCACCGATTTTTTTTTCTGTGTCCAGTCAGCTCTGTGACCGAACTTCTTTTATCTATTTCCCTCAACCCACGTAGAGTTAACGATTTCAGCTTTCAGTTCCCTTTGAGCAAGTGCAGTTCAGGGTCGGGTCAGCAGCATCACCTGACCTATTTGTTGCAACTCCATTAAAATGGGTCACGGACTTATCGATCGACCTTCAGCCGTAGTAGTGTACTTCATAGTAGATCTTAAAACGTTTTCGTCGTCACTGTAACGCCTCCGCTTGACAACACGACACAAGGAATAATTACTGTAACGAAAAAAGATTTTAATTTATATTTAGTTTGCATTCATGGCTGAGACACGCGTAGGATTTTGCTATTTGTGCCAAGTGTCTGAAACGTCATATGACGTCGATATTTTATATTTTCTCCGTGATTCTAGGCAGCCCATCCTCGGTTGAATATTCAATGAGAGGTTTAATGACGCAATACTTGATTTTATTTAATTGGACAAATTAATTGGCTGCAAAATTTTCGTTATCTACGGTTTACCTATGAGTTAATAGTAGTATCGAAATAAGTAGGTATTAGGTGTAATTTATTATCTTGACGTCGCCGGTATGGCCTGATCATACAGAGTCATGCATAATTAAACTATCTTATCGCGGTCGTTCACTCTTATTGACATTCACACAGCTTTATGTCGACTTCCAATATTTAGATGAAAAGGCAAGGTTAACATTGTTTTAAGATTGATCTTTCTTTTTTCCAGACTCAGATGAACGGTGACCGCGCCACTGGCGCTGGGTCGCAGTGCGGTCTGACGTCACTGCTACCGATGTCGTGCCGCGGGCGCGCGGCGGCGTTCGCGCGGGACCTGCACTCTCGCCTGCGCAACCTCGGCGCTGCACAGGACGAGGACTGCGAGAGCAGCTGGCTGGCGCGAGACCAGCCCGCTCACAGGCCTACTACCTCCACTAACACGAGGGACCTCGATACTTTCTACGACTTTGAGCTCGAGTGCGAGAGCCCCTCCAGCCCTGTCGATGAGATCGACCATCCATTCCCCGAGCGATCGCCCGTCGAAGTTCGGGAGCCGCCATTTTGCGATGTTGTCTCGGAGCCTGGTGTCAAAGAGCAAGCCAAGCTTCTCTTCCAGCAAGCGGACAAAACAAAAAACGGCTTTAGGTTCTCCACCGCCTTTTTCACAGACTGTTCTCCAGTAAAATCTCAACCTGTTTCCCGAGAAAATGGCCACACAGACAAACCTTTGTTTTCCGCGATGACGTTTGAAGGTTGTGCGCGACAAAATAGTTACGATGAAATAGACTGTGCCCCGAAATTTGCGTCTTCATCATCCGACAATGGACGACTTAGGTTGCCTCTTGAACTCAATTCCACACTAGATAGCGATTCGGAGTTTGAATCGGCGAAAAGCGATCCCTCCGATAGTGTCGATGAAGTTTTCCAAAACGAAACTGGCTTACCCATTGAGGTCGATGTTACAGAGCTTTCAGAAAATGTGTCACTTACAGAAATCGAAATTCCAGACAAAGAAGAAAATATTGAACCAAATACGACGAATGGTTTAAGTAATGAAGAATTTACAGAAACTAACGAACAAACGAATCCTTTAGAAATAATCACCAGTGAAATTTCTATCGAAAAAGAAAGTTTGCCCGTGCCTGAAATAGAACCATTGCTTCTTAGCGCAGAAACAAATGAGGAGGAATGCAATGAAGAGGAACACAATGAGGCGGAAGATGACAAACCGCAGCGAGTCCGACGTTGTTCGTCGCTCAAAACTGGAAAAACACCGCCTGGAACTCCGGGTCGAAAAAAGATCGTCCGTTTTGCAGACGTGTTAGGTCTAGATTTAGCAGACGTAAAAACATTCATGGACGAGATTCCTGTGATACCCAAATCGGCTTATGATGACCTGAGTGGGTGTGACGTGGCGAGCTCGCCGCCGGTCCGCGCAGCTCCTCGGCTCGGGGCCCTCACGCTCGTGCCGCTCTTCCAGCTACCGCGTGACGTGACCGACAAGCTCGAGACGCAGAACGTGTGCCTCGAGAGTGCGCGCGTCTGCGACGGCGTCCACGTAACCGTGTGCGGCTCGGTACGCGTTCGTAACCTCGACTTTCACAAGACTGTGCACGTCCGGTATACCATGAACCGTTGGAAAACGTATACTGATCTCCAAGCAAACTACGTGCAGGGCTCCTGCGATGGGTTTTCCGACCGGTTCCAATTCGTGCTATACGCACCGGCTATATCGTCGGGTAAGAGGCTCGAGCTGGCGGTGCGGTTCCTGTGCAAAGGCCAGCAGTACTGGGATAACAACAGCGGTGCCAACTACTGCTTCGAATGTTTGGCGTTGGGTGCGGCGAGTCCCGCGTCGCTGGGTCCGCTGCACCCGACAGTCGAATGGCATCCCTCCTTCTACTGAGCGCGGAATGCGCATGCGACCCGAGGTCCCGGATTCAGGAGAGGTGACCGCATCGCACGCCGGCGGGCGGTGGACTGCCACGCCAGCGTCGCGTCGTCGGCGATGTCGAGCCAGCTGTTGTTGAGCGTTCTTGTGATATAACTAGACTAGCTGTAGGGTAATACGCGAGCGCGAGCTCGTTCTCAGAGTGCCATTTGCAATAACGACGTTTCGAAGTTGAATGTTTTTTATTATCGAATTATCATTTTGTACTGTTGTTGTTAGTAACTGTAGGTAGCTTAGAGTCCTGCCGGACAATAAAGTTGTGATTGTGCGAAGTGTGGCGCTAGATGCCGTCCGAGTCGAGCGAGGGTGGGTGGCCGTGTGTCGCCTCTCGCGTATGGGTTTCTGAATGATATTAATATTTTAATACAACTTTTACTGAAACTATTAGCCTATAGTTATTATATCGAATTAAGAACGAAAGGATCATTTATAGTTATAGCTATTTTATTCATATTTATTTACGAAATGAACTGTAGATATAATAATATTGTTATATTTTAGTCATAATATGAATGTATAGTATTCTCGATGACTTGATTCTTCCTTGTTAGATAGTTATGGAGACCTATTTATCGCTATCATAATATCGTAATAAGAGAAAGTAAGTTGATTCAATATCAAGCCTAAAAATATGTCAATGAATATTATAATAAAAATTTATGAATTGTTATCGTCTAAATAAAAAAATATATGTTTAATAATATGAATATTTGATAATAATATTGAAATATTATGATAGTTGATTATGAATTAATGTACATTTTATATTTTTGTAAGTCTAATCACAAAGTCATGACACATTCATACAGAACTGATATAATAGTGAATCGTTTTGGTTTTGAGATTTTATTAAAATGAGACTATTAGAAATTACGGAACTAAATTATTTTTTACTTTTAAGCAATAATTATTATAATGTAACTTATTAGGCCGTTTTTCTATTATTTATGTACCTGAATTCTTAATTTGTGGCCATATTAATTTTACTTTTCGATGAAATAATATTGTTATACTTTATTTGACTCATGTTTTAATTAAATAACTATTGTACCTACATAATTAATAAAATGTGAGAATGATACCTCTGTTGTGTTATTTCACCTTAAGATAATTGATGTCAGTGAGGTTTCATCTTCATACCTATAATAGTTATCGATGCCAAAATTACCATTTATCTTAAAATAAATTGTTCACCGAGACAGAATTAACAGAGGTCAGATATATAAGACGTTTATTAAACAAATTGAACGAATAGGTATAAGAATCGGTTGAAAACATAAATGATTATTTAATAAGTTTATATCATTGAATCAATTAATTAACTTTGTAATTGTCGTAATAAGATAAATTTTACATGTTTTTTTTTATTGACGTAGTCTTCTATAATCGATTAAGTATACAATTTATTTACCTCTATTCCAGTAAATCAGTATATTTCCTGTTTCAAAGTATAATCAAAGTAAATCTTCTTCTATACATATAAAATGCTTTGTCCTTACTGACTGACTGACGGATCAACGCACTGCCTAAACCACTGGTCGTAGAGACTTGGAGGGTGTGTTCTTTGTATGACGTAGGCATTCGATAAGGATTTTCCAAAATTAAAAACATTATTTTAGTTGCAACCGACCACGAATCTGACACCACTTTTCCTTCTGTATAAAGTAGCCATTGGTTTGTAAAAAGTACTAGGCATTCAGAACTTAGTAGAAGGTATAAAATATCATACTTATTCATTATCTCTCTCTTTCTTCAATTGATATGTTCATGAAAGAAGCTGGAATAAAGACAAGGATGGCAAGACGTCAAAAGTCGCGGGAGTGAAAGAGCAAGCAACATTTTTCTCGTTTCGGTTACCTTCCGACGGTTTGTGAATCATGGGGCGGATAGTTTTTTGTTGGATACCTTCTACTGAGTTCTGATAGCCTAGTACTTACGGACCAATTACTATCATACCACGAAACCACGAAAAGTGTTCCCTACGTTACACGATTTCATAGGATGTTTGTACCAGGCTGTAAGAACTCTGTAGGAGGTATACTGCTCCGTATAAGGGCAAGCCCGTACACACCACCACCACTTTTCGTGACTGTGTAAATTGTTTGATAGTAATTTGTCCGTAAGTACTAGGATATCAGAACTCAGTAGAAGGTATCCAACAAAAAAACAATCCCATATTTAACGTGAAATCAAGCTTCTATAGTACCTTCATTGCCATCACATATTTTATCTACCTACTTAATCAGGAGAAAAATTTAAGAAAGAGAGAGATAATGTAATAAGTGTGATTTAAACCTTCTACTACCTTCTGATTGCCTAGTACTTTATACAGAAGAAAAATTGGATTCGTGGTCGGTTGCCAATCAAATAATGTTTTCTTTAATAAAAATAGGGCAATTGACAGGCATGCAGCCTGGCAATCATCCGATTGACAGGCTGCATGCCGAATCCGCTGTAGGAGGAAGTTAACCATTTTACAAATAGGATGAATTTATAGTACCTATGATTACGAGAACATAATACCCTCGTAGCCTTACTGGTATGACAAACTAGTATGACCAGGATGAAGCAGCTGCGGCGTGGCAGGTTTCCTGGACCTAGCCTAGCATCAAAGAAGGGAGCTAAGGGACTGGTTGCGGGGAACGGGGATAATTTGCGTCACAACTATCACGACTTGTGGTAGGTACAAGACTTGTATAGGTAAAATAAATGAAGAGTCCGTGAGTTATTCATTTATTGCGTTCATCTTTCGATCAATTAACGATATTTTATCACAATATTAACAATATATTACCTAAAATAATTAAATTGACAACAATTTGATCGACAGTCCCTTAGAATCAGTATCTTATGACCGCGCTCAGAAATTTTCCTAAGTGAAACTTTAGTTTATCAATGCTTCGCCTCGCACAAGTGATAGTCAACGTCAGTAAAAATGTGACAGTATTGAATAACTAAAGCTTCACTTAGGAGCGTTTTGCAGTGCGGTCATTTATAAAATTTTCCTAAAGCTAAGGTATCTAACTAAAACTACTTAGTTATACATACTTACTTACCTCTACTGATAATAAAAATATACAAAGGTAAACAATGAAGTTAAAAATGATAAAATTCTTAACAGCTAAATATATCAGGCAACAATTAAATTTATCTAAAATAGGTACTTACCGACGGGTTAAGTTAAAGATTAACTCAGATATTTTTATAATATAATTACTTATTATTTTTAAGTTTATCTATGAATAATAATAAATTACAACAGATCACGACTAAAACAATTGATCACAACTACGCATAAATTAACTTATCATTTTGCTGGTAAAATTTAAGTAGGTAATGCTAAATAACATTTTTATTTATTTATTCGTAACTCGAAAAAATTATAATATTCAAAAATCAATTAGTTTTCCTACGTAGGATGCCCAAAAGTCTGGCTGCATTGCATCTTTAGCTGGCAATGCCGATCCGTTGGCTAAAGTAGCAGCCAGACTTTTGGTCACCAGAAGGCCAATTCTCGTAAATAAAATTGATTAAATTACATTTTGTAATGTTGTGTTTGTAATTTTGAATCGTAATTTCGATTACAAAAAATATTCTTCAGAATACCAAAAGCTGACTTCGAGTGTGGTTTTTTTGCAATTGAAATGCAATCGGAATACAATGTAATTTGATCAATTTTAATTACGAGAATTGGCTTTCTGATGCTAAGAATAATAATATTGAAATAGTTTTATAAAAAGCTAAGGTTTCGGCGATTAAAATTAAAATGTAGTAGGTACTTAATTGAGAATCTCTTGAGAAAAACTTTTAACAATAAAATATTACATATAAAACTACAAACTAACTATTTACAAGTCTAACTAACTGTCGTAAGTATTAGGGGTTATTCGGCACTAATGAAGGTTTACTATATAATAAAAGAAGAGAGGATAAAAAGTTGGTACTGGGAAGGAAATAAAAAAAAGAGGTCTTAAAAAAATAGTAGGGGTACAAAATGTATAGTTTTTAAAAACTCATGTCTGTCTGTCGGTTATTAATTACCCGGGTGACCGAGCTTTTATTTTACGTTATATATATTTTTTGCCTCGCCCCCGAATCCCCCCACATTATAATTTCATGAAAATCGTTGGAGCCGTTTCCGAGATCCTGATAAAAATGAATATTTAAAAGCCAGGTTTGTGATTTTGTGATGGAGTATAGAGCTCATATCTACCTATCGACAGTTGTCGATATTTGCGTTCGAAAAGTTTGGGTGTCCCGAATAGCCCCATGGAGTCTCAATTAGCCCCTAAATACGTTATACTAAACATACCAACCTACCTATATTCTACCAAACCTTCGTTGTGCCCTCCGTCTCCTTCCACTTCTAGTAGTCGGTATCACAATCGAAGGGTCTCTGAGTGCTTTCAGTTGCAAATGTAGTCGTTGCCTACAAAACTCGTAGAACTCGATTTCGCGCGTGAAATTCGCGCGCACGATTTGCTTGACGGCTTCGGAGACGGGCGGCTTGAACGCGTTGCGGTTTATACGGTTGAAAGTGTTTAATTCGTCTGAAAAGGATAATGGTAAATTTGTAAGTTGGTATACAAGCAACGCCCCGCGGTTTTATCTGCGAAGCGACAGTCACTTAAGCTAGTTAGGCTTACTATCTACGGACGCGTAGCTTCTTAAACGCTTCTAGATACGCAAAACAGTTTGAGCAGCTCAGCGTACTGAACTCTGACTACGAGGCTTAAGTATTTCACGCTTAAGTTTTCAATCATTTGCGACAAAGCCGTGGGCCGTTCCGATGTAAAAACGTGCTTGCACACGACGATGTACGCCCCGGCGCGGCGTATGACATGGTGTAAAGCAGGCGTCTTGAAGCCTGAATGCTACGACGCGAGCATGAAGTTACCGCTTCGTGAACAGAGTTTCATAGTTTAGAGTTGTGTTTAGTGTAGAGTTTCATTTTATATGTAAGCTGTGAGCAGGTACTGTAGGACGACTGTGTGTGACATACAGATAACGAATTCACGCTACGAGTATTTCTCGACGTGTGTGACAGCAGCCTCAGTCGCGATCTTGAGGTTGAGGGATTGTTGAGATAAAAAAAGCTGTGTTACTACTCAAATTTCAATGTACCCTCATACCAAGTTTCATCATAATCGGTCCAGTAGTTTCAATCCGTTAATCGCTTATATCAGTTGCCCTGTCCGTAAAGTCTAAGTAGGTAATCTTACCCCAATACAAACTGGTAGCTCCCTCGAAGAACCTCGGCACATACCGCTCCAGCGCCAGTAGAGTCGCATTCATCTCCTCTAACACACCAACTACTGCGTATTGTTCTTCCACTACCCTTTTAGCTTTCTGCAACGCTTCCACGCTGTTGAATGGCCTGGAAATATATAAGTTCTTCGGTCAATACACTAGCGTACGACTTTGCTACAAATATTTTGTAAGGGAAAACAAAACTAATTTTTATTGTAAAATATTTTGTCAATATAAGTCAAATGAGTACACATATTTTAACAAATATTTAAGATAATCCTTGACGCAATAATGTAAAAAAAAACAATTGAAATTATACTTACTAGTAGATATTTGGCCTAAAAGACATAAGTAGGTACCTACACAAAACTGTACTTAATTCTTTCACAGTGTAAGTTAAATTTTATGATTTTACGGTAAAAGAGCAATAGGTACCTATACGAAATTAATCCAAAAGCAAATAATTATCGTTTCATTATCTAGCTAGAGTATCTATACATTATCTTAAGAATAATTGCACTATTTTATATTTTCTGTGATAAAATCCTAATCAAAAAATCATCAAAAAAATTAATGTGATCATAAATTTAGGTATGGTACACTTAATTTTGATAATGCCATCACATAGAACTGCGTGCTAACATGAGTTGAATTATCTTTAGTGATGTTTTAAGCCAGTATTTGTACCAATAGTCTGAGCCATTGGCATTATTAATAAAAACCATTATCCTTACGTGCAGTTAGGTTCATGGCCACAGAAGAAGAGCGTCTGGCGTCGATGGTCGCCGATACCCTCGTGTGTCTCACCCTCGATATACCGACACTCACGGTCTCCGCTCAGCACACACGTCTCAAAGTCCTGGAACATTGAGTAACAACATTAATTAGGGAACAAATTGAACCGGAAAATATTAAGTTATTTGCTGCAACCCGCGGACACAAGACCTCGATTCCGTAGGAATATTGGAAATAATAAAATAAATAAATAAATATTGCAGGATATTCCCCACATGTGTTATGGGTGCTAGACAACGGATATACTACATATATATTTTTCTTTTGTAAATATATATGTAAGTATACCTATAATACACGGAAACATCAGACCACAGACAAATATCTAAGCATAAATACTTCTCTGAGGCGGGAATCAAACCCGCAACCCTGTGTTTGGCAGTCCGGTATGGTGACCATTGTGCCAACTGGGTCGTAATAAATATATGTGTTATTCTAGGACGCAAGTTATTTACAAAACAAGTTTAATCGCAATCGTTTCAGTTTTTAGAAAAAATGTAACAATCCTAACACACAACTTTTCGCATTTTTAATATCAATATGATTTCAAAATTAATAAACAGTGAAAGGGGTAAGGATTTGTGTGAGGCTTCCTTTGTGGTAGCCTCAACACTTAAGAATCACACAAATTCCTACCCCTATCTGGGGTAGAGGAGAGTCCCAAACCGATGATTTTGGTAAACAGGTGCTTAAGGCACATTTCTCCTTGTGAAAAAAAGCGTTGTAATGGAAAATAAGTAACTAAGTCCTAGCCGTACTTAGAGCCTACGACTTCTCGTAGGCTTACGATTTCCAAAGAAAGTACCATAACGATAATTTGTCAATCTGTTTCACTGCTAAGCTAAACCGTCATCTAGACTTAGACTTTTCTAGGTGTCCCAATCTCTAATATAATCACAATAATAATCATTGAAAATCATTGAAATAGGAATAATAATAATACATTATCAAAATTTACAATGCTCTATCAAATGCATTTCTAAGCAAAAGACATCAACGCGCGCTAAACAAAATATCTATTTAAATATTAACTGTATTCTACAGACAAAAGTATTTTAACATTGAAATAAAACGTTATAATTCTAAATATTAACACTATTAAACTGTACTTTTAACTTACTACGAGAATAATACGGGACTTATTATCATACCCATAACATTAAATTGAAAAATCTTCTAACACATTTAAATTTGTCTAAAAAAAGTGAGACAAAAACGTTTAAATTTCATTAACACACAGTTTAAATTGTTACCTAAATCAGTTCAGTCAACTCGACAACACGCAATTTTGATATTAGTAATATTAGCAGTAATCACCAGCGAAGTAGCAAATGTACTAAACGCCGCTAAACAGGGATACTTTTTATACAAAACTAATTACAACGTCAACTTTTTGTTGGCAAACTCATTTATTTTTTTGCATAAAATGAGTAGGTAAGCACATGTGTAAGTAGGTAGGTATTAATGAATATTGGCATGCGTATTTATTGAGTTGGAAGAGTTACAAATTATGTATTGGCATGTATTCGTAGGTAAGTATAGGTAGGCAGTGATTGAGGTTTTATTTGTAATGTTGGTAACATGTTTATTTTTTTCACACCTGCGCCTATACGTATCTACTGGGTTAATAATTACATCCTATTTAAATAATTGGTTAAAAAACGAATCTCGAGTTAGCTGTTGATTCCGATTATATCTCTGGCACAGTCTCTGAAGCCCTATTTTTAAATCGTTCGCCCCCGAGCGCTCGATTTCTACTGATATTCGTTCGACATCGGAAATTCACTATTTTTGAATCGTTCGATCGTAACGAGTGGTCTCCGCGACTCGTCGCCGAGAGGCGAGCGGTAGAATAAACGTCAAACATTCGGAAACGATCTTTGAAAAATATTTAAATCTCTTGGGATTATTTCGGATGTGCGTCGGTAATTACCGCTTTTGATTGAATGATTAAAAAATACAGAAAATTGGTGTCATGCGACTTAAATAAAATAAAATAAAATAAAATAAAATAAAATAAAATAAAATAAAATAAAATAAAATAAAATAAAATAAAATAAAATAAAATAAAATAAAATAAAATAAAATAAAATAAAATAAAATAAAATAAAATAAAATAAAATAAAATAAAATAAAATAAAATAAAATAAAATAAAATAAAATAAAATAAAATAAAATAAAATAAAATAAAATAAAATATAACATCTCAAACACACAACATCAAACCCATAGCAGAGCTTCACCAACTACAATCGCAGAAGACCTTGAGCCACCACCCAACACCAGTGAGACAATAGGCGATGATAGAAGGCGAAAGTGGAGTAATGCCGAAATGGAAGAGCTAATGTTCTGTTATTACAAAGCGCGTGTAGAGGGTTCGGGATACATGAACAGATTACAGCGTATATTTATAGAGAGAAACCCACGCAACCCAAAAGTAAATAGGTTTAACGGCCAATCTTTATCCACACAAGCACGAACAATAATAAAACACAAAATGTTATCCCAAGAAGTATTGAACCGAATTCAACAAGATGCAGAAGTTACAGAACATATTGAAGACACTGAACCGATTAATCACACCCCTACAGACACTCAATCAACCCAAAACTTGCCACAAGTAGATAATCAAACGTCAGACACCATTCAAACATACACACCTGAGCAAGCGCAAATAATAGACCAAGTAACACAGAACATCTTAGATAGTGAAAACCAGGATCCAATCATACTACAACTCTTAAATATTCTATCAGAAACAAAAGAAACACCGATTTCCGAAAGAAAACTATTACCTAAAGCCAAAATCAATAAACAGTTCATTGGAAATTGCCAGAAGCTCAATAAGTTCTTACCTAACCTGTTAGAAATCAACACCTCCCTCAGAGAAATTAATGATATCATTTATGCCACTGCTAAGACTTTAATAGTTAACAATAACCAAATGCCATATGAACCCAGAAACACTGTCAAACCTAAAACTAATCCCGCGTGGAAAAAGCGCATACAAAAGAAAATAGAAAACTTTAGGAAAGAGCTAGGAAAATTAATAGAAATAGGAAGAGGCGTAAGTTCACGTAGAATGATAAGAACCAGAGATTATTTGTACAGTAAATACAACATACACAATGAAAATGATCATAGTAATACGGTAGAATTTTTAAAACAAAAGGTTAAAGCATTAGCAGGCAGAATTAAAAGATATGAAGAGTTAAACGATAGAAAAGAACAGAACAAGCTTTTTAGGGAAAACGAGCACAGATTATATAGAAGTTTAGGAAGCAATAGTAATTCAAGCGACATTAAGATACCCAGTAAGGATAGTGTAGAGCAGTTTTGGGGTTCCATATTATCTAATCCAATTCAATACAACACAGATGCTAGATGGATAAAAGAAATAGAAGAGTCAGTTGATGAGGTAAATACAGTAGAGTCAGAGGAGATCACAGTTTTGGAAGTTAAGTTTGCAATTAGGAAGTTACATAATTGGAAATCACCGGGCATAGATAAGGTACAAAACTATTACTTGAAATATCTCACTAGTACACATAAATATTTAGCAAAGTTATACACTAAAATAGTCCAAGGGTCAGAACATCTAGAAGATTGGTTTACTACAGGTCAGGTCATATTAATACCCAAAAACTCTGATACCGAAAATCCTAAGAATTGGAGACCCATCGCATGTTTGCCGAGCATGTACAAACTCTTAACATCAGTGTTAGCCAATGTTTTATATAGTCATTGCAGTAATAACAACATCATGGCAGCAGAGCAACGAGGATGTCGTCGAGGTGCCCGTGGTTGTAAAGATCACCTAATGGTCAATAAGGCCATTTTAGAGGACGCACATACTTCACAAAAGAATCTGAGCATGGCGTGGATAGATTATCAGAAAGCCTTCGATAGTGTGTCCCACGCATGGCTTCTTAAAATACTAGATGTCTATCAGTGCCCACCCATGGTCAAAAAATTTCTAGAGATGTCTATGCCGAATTGGAAAGTCGTAATGACAGCCCGAGGCACCCACGAATCGATAACTACTGAACCGATTTACATCAGACGCGGTATCTTTCAGGGCGACTCATTATCACCATTGTTGTTCTGCCTAGCCATGAACCCACTCTCACTTATACTAAACAAATACGAACATAAAGGATACAAACTTAAAGATAGTTATTTCATAAACCACTTACTCTATATGGACGATTTGAAATTATACGCAAACAATAGAAGTAATTTAAAAGTATTATTAGATAGTGTAGAAGTCTTCACAGCAGATATAGGAATGAGATTCGGATTGGACAAGTGTAGTGTACTGCACTTAAGCTTGGGCCATCGGAGTAGCACGACAGGAGAGGGGCATGTACTGTTGAATGGAGAGGAATTTAACGAGTTAGAAGTAGGTAACACATACAAATATTTAGGAGTAAGTGAGTCAGGAAAAATAGAGCACAGTGCAGTTAGGGAACAGGTCACTAAAGAGTATTTTAAAAGGGTCAAAAAACTACTGAACTCGCATTTGAATTCACGAAATATTATAAAAGGTATTAATACTTATGCTATTCCGGTTTTAATGTATTCATTTGGCATCATTAACTACAAAAACAGCGATCTGAAAAAAATAGACACTAAAACTAGAAAACTACTAAACATTAAAAAAGCACACCAACAAAAAGCAGACGTAGAAAGGTTATACTTACCGGTTACACAAGGGGGAAGAGGGTTACTAAACGTAGAAAACATTTACAAAACTCAAATTATAAAATATAAACAGTATCTCAGAATAGAACAGGATCATTTAATAAAAACAATAGTACAGCATGATATTAATAAAGATAAATATTCCATTATTAAAGAAGCAGAAGTAATTGAAACAGAGCTACAATTAGAAATAGACAATAGACATACAGATAGGGAAATCAAAGAAGCTATAATTAAAAAACAGAATGAAAGATGGCGTAACAAACAGCTACATGGACAGTTTGCAAAAGTAGTTTTAGATCAGGCCAACGTAGATATAGAGCAATCATTTAGGTGGATAAAGAAGCAGCAGGTTTCCCCTTCAATAGAGTCATCGATTTTTGCAATACAGGATCAGGCGGTAATGACGCGACAACACCAACGCGACATACTCAAAGAAGCAGTAGATGGCAAATGCAGACTTTGCGCTGCCAAAGACGAAACGGCACAGCATATAATATCAGGATGCGAAAAACTGGCGGGTACTTATTACGTCAAACGGCATAATAATCTCGTTCAGTACGTCTACTGGTGTCTCGCCCGTAAGCACAATATGGACGTCAATAAGCTATGGTGGAAGGAGACCCTAACACAACCCAAAGTAGTAGAAAATGATACGGCAAAAATAATGTGGGAAATACCGATTCAGACAGACACAACAGTATCACACAATAGGCCAGATTTAGTATACACAGACAAAACTAGTAATAACACCTATCTTATAGATATTACAGTACCGTCAGACTACAACATAGGAGCTAAAGAAGTAGAGAAACTAAGTAAATACCACCTATTAAAAACAGAACTCAAAAGAATATGGAATACGACCACACATGTCATACCAATAGTAATAGGTTCCACCGGAATAATTGCTAAAAGTCTCACTAGATATATAGAAAAGCTAGATTCGAAAATAGATATAACCATTTTACAAAAACAAGCCGCCATTCACACAACAATAATTTTAAGTAAAGTTTTAGGAGATACCGTTTTCGTCAATAGTAATGCAAACACAGATCAAATAGAACCAAACCACTCTCATTCAATTACTCAAACATCATCAGACACACAAGCTCTAAACACACAATCAACACACAACAACACACAAACTCTAAACACACAATCAACACACAACAACACACAATCAACAATAGGCAGGAGAAGAATTAGATTACAACTTTAATAGGGGGCAATGGGCACCTTTTTTCCCGTGGGTTACGGGACGGGGTGTCCATTAACACCGGGTTCAACCCGAGTAGGAGAAAACTCCACAACACAAAAAAATAAAATAAAATAAAATAAAATAAAATAAAATAAAATAAAATAAAATAAAATAAAATAAAATAAAATAAAATAAAATAAAATAAAATAAAATAAAATAAAATAAAATAAAATAAAATAAAATAAAATAAAATAAAATAAAATAAAATAAAATAAAATAAAATAAAATAAAATAAAATAAAATAAAATAAAATAAAATAAAATAAAATAAAATAAAATAAAATAAAATAAAATAAAATAAAATAAAATAAAATAAAATAAAATAAAATAAAATAAAATAAAATAAAATAAAATAAAATAAAATAAAATAAAATAAAATAAAATAAAATAAAATAAAATAAAATAAAATAAAATAAAATAAAATAAAATAAAATAAAATAAAATAAAATAAAATAAAATAAAATAAAATAAAATAAAATAAAATAAAATAAAATAAAATAAAATAAAATAAAATAAAATAAAATAAAATAAAATAAAATAAAATAAAATAAAATAAAATAAAATAAAATAAAATAAAATAAAATAAAATAAAATAAAATAAAATAAAATAAAATAAAATAAAATAAAATAAAATAAAATAAAATAAAATAAAATAAAATAAAATAAAATAAAATAAAATAAAATAAAATAAAATAAAATAAAATAAAATAAAATAAAATAAAATAAAATAAAATAAAATAAAATAAAATAAAATAAAATAAAATAAAATAAAATAAAATAAAATAAAATAAAATAAAATAAAATAAAATAAAATAAAATAAGCCTCTCACAAGTCCAACCTTACGTCCAAACTGACCATCTAAGTTTACGTGAGAGGCGGACACACCGCAAACGAAATTACTTTGCGGGTGACCAACAAGGCTATGGCAACCCAAAACAATATGGAGCGACAAAATAGAAGTAAACGTATAACGCCGCTACCCGGGGGCTATCGCCGGGACACGTCTGTAGCTGGTGGCGGGCGTGTAGCAGGGTTAGCCAGCGACTCTCCGCTGAGCAGGCGGGCGGGAGTCGGGGTGACGGATGAGAGGGACGCCCTAGGGACTACAGCCGACAATTTTGAGGGTGATATTTTGCGGAGTAGGGACGTATCTCCCACTAGCTCCGCCGGTACACCCCATCCGACCACAATAAGATTAGAAAGTGATCAAGAAAGAAGAAAGTGGTCAACAGAAGAACTTAACGAATTAGTTTACTGTTTTTATAAAGCAAGAGCACTGGGACCAGGATACATCAAACGTTTAGAGTCAATATTTAGAGCCAGAAATCCAAACAACCCTAAATCTTTCGCATTTACAGGCAATACTTTATCCGGACAGGCACGGAGTGTAATAGCACGTAAAGTCATTCCCATAGACACATTGAATTCCATAAAAAGTAGAGCAGAAGAAGATATATCACGAGTCACAACACCTTCCATACCAAACTCAGACAACCAAACACCAGACGACACCCATACTACTGAAATAACACCAACAGAAGACTCCGACCCTAACATCTCAAACACACAACATCAAACGCATAGCAGAGCTTCACCAACTACGATCGCAGAAGACCTTGAGCCACCACCCAACACCAGTGAGACAATAGGCGATGATAGAAGGCGAAAGTGGAGTAATGCCGAAATGGAAGAGCTAATGCTCTGTTATTACAAAGCGCGTGTAGGGGGTTCGGGATACATGAATAGATTACAGCGTATATTTATAGAGAGAAACCCACGCAACCCAAAAGTAAATAGGTTTAACGGTCAATCTTTATCCACACAAGCACGAACAATAATAAAACACAAAATGTTATCCCAAGAAGTATTGAACCGAATTCAACAAGATGCAGAAGTTACAGAAAATATTGAAAACACTGAACCGATTAATCATACCCCTACAGACACACAATCAACCCAAAACTTACCACAAGTAGATAATCAAACGTCAGACACCATTCAAACATACACACCTGAGCAAGCGCAAATAATAGACCAAGTAACACAGAACATCTTAGATAGTGAAAACCAGGATCCAATCATACTACAACTCTTAAATATACTATCAGAAACAAAAGAAACACCGATTCCCGAAAGAAAACTGTTGCCTAAGGCCAAAATCAATAAACAGTTCATTGGAAATTGCCAGAAGCTCAATAAGTTCTTACCTAACCTTTTAGAAATCAACACCTCCCTCAGAGAAATTAATGATATAATTTATGCCACTGCTAAGACTTTAATAGTCAACAATAACCAAATGCCATATGAACCCAGAAACACTGTCAAACCTAAAACTAATCCCGCGTGGAAAAAGCGCATACAAAAGAAAATAGAAAACTTTAGGAAAGAGCTAGGAAAACTAATAGAAATAGGAAGAGGCGTAAGTTCACGTAGAATGATAAGAACCAGAGATTATTTGTACAGTAAATACAACATACACAATGAAAATGATCATAGTAACACGGTAGAATTTTTAAAACAAAAGGTTAAAGCATTAGCAGGCAGAATTAAAAGATATGAAGAGTTAAACGATAGAAAAGAACAGAACAAGCTTTTTAGGGAAAACGAGCACAGATTATATAGAAGTTTAGGAAGCAATAGTAATTCAAGCGACATTAAGATACCCAGTAAGGATAGTGTAGAGCAGTTTTGGGGTTCCATATTATCTAATCCAATTCAATACAACACAGATGCTAGATGGATAAAAGAAATAGAAGAGTCAGTTGATGAGGTAAATACAGTAGAGTCAGAGGAGATCACAGTTTTGGAAGTTAAGTTTGCAATTAGGAAGTTACATAATTGGAAATCACCGGGCATAGATAAGGTACAAAACTATTACTTGAAATATCTCACTAGTACACATAAATATTTAGCAAAGTTATACACTAAAATAGTCCAAGGGTCAGAACATCTAGAAGATTGGTTTACTACAGGTCAGGTCATATTAATACCCAAAAACTCTGATACCGAAAATCCTAAGAATTGGAGACCCATCGCATGTTTGCCGAGCATGTACAAACTCTTAACATCAGTGTTAGCCAATGTTTTATATAGTCATTGCAGTAATAACAACATCATGGCAGCAGAGCAACGAGGATGTCGTCGAGGTGCCCGTGGTTGTAAAGATCACCTAATGGTCAATAAGGCCATTTTAGAGGACGCACATACTTCACAAAAGAATCTGAGCATGGCGTGGGTAGATTATCAGAAAGCCTTCGATAGTGTGTCCCACGCATGGCTTCTTAAAATACTAGATGTCTATCAGTGCCCACCCATGGTCAAAAAATTTCTAGAGATGTCTATGCCGAATTGGAAAGTCGTAATGACAGCCCGAGGCACCCACGAATCGATAACTACTGAACCGATTTACATCAGACGCGGTATCTTTCAGGGCGACTCATTATCACCATTGTTGTTCTGCCTAGCCATGAACCCACTCTCACTTATACTAAACAAATACGAACATAAAGGATACAAACTTAAAGATAGTTATTTCATAAACCACTTACTCTATATGGACGATTTGAAGTTATACGCAAACAATAGAAGTAATTTAAAAGTATTATTAGATAGTGTAGAAGTCTTCACAGCAGATATAGGAATGAGATTCGGATTGGACAAGTGTAGTGTACTGCACTTGAGCTTGGGCCATCGGAGTAGCACGACAGGAGAGGGGCATGTACTATTGAATGGAGAGGAATTGAACGAGTTAGAAGTAGGTAACACATACAAATATTTAGGAGTAAGTGAGTCAGGAAAGATAGAGCACAGTGCAGTTAGGGAACAGGTCACTAAAGAGTATTTTAAAAGGGTCAAAAAACTACTGAACTCGCATTTGAATTCACGCAATATTATAAAAGGTATTAATACTTATGCTATTCCGGTTTTAATGTATTCATTTGGCATCATTAACTACAAAAACAGCGATCTGAAAAAAATAGACACTAAAACTAGAAAACTACTAAACATTAAAAAAGCACACCAACAAAAAGCAGACGTAGAAAGGTTATACTTACCGGTTACACAAGGGGGAAGAGGGTTACTAAACGTAGAAAACATTTACAAAACTCAAATAATAAAATATAAACAGTACCTCAGAATAGAACAGGATCATTTAATAAAAACAATAGTACAGCATGATATTAATAAAGATAAATATTCCATTATTAAAGAAGCAGAAGTGATTGAAACAGAGCTACAATTAGAAATAGACAATAGACATACAGATAGGGAGATCAAAGAAGCTATAATTAAAAAACAGAATGAAAGATGGCGTAACAAACAGCTGCATGGTCAGTTTGCAAAAGTAGTTTTAGATCAGGCCAACGTAGATATAGAGCAATCGTTTAGGTGGATAAAGAAGCAGCAGGTTTCCCCTTCAATAGAGTCATCGATTTTTGCAATACAGGATCAGGCGGTAATGACGCGACAACACCAACGCGACATACTCAAAGAATCAGTAGATGGCAAATGCAGACTTTGCGCTGTCAAAGACGAAACGGCACAGCACATAATATCCGGATGCGAAAAACTGGCGGGTACTTATTACGTCAAACGGCATAATAATCTCGTTCAGTACGTCTACTGGTGTCTCGCCCGTAAGCACAATATGGACGTCAATAAGCTATGGTGGAAGGAGACCCTAACACAACCCAAAGTAGTAGAAAATGATACGGCAAAAATAATGTGGGAAATACCGATTCAGACAGACACAACAGTATCACACAATAGGCCAGATTTAATATACATTGATAAAACTAGCAATAACACCTACCTTATAGATATCACAGTACCGTCAGACTACAACATAGGAGCTAAAGAAGTAGAGAAACTTAGTAAATACCATCTATTAAAGACAGAACTCAAAAGAATATGGAATACGACCACACATGTCATACCAGTAGTAATAGGTTCAACCGGAATAATTGCCAAAAGTCTCACTAGATACATAGAAAAGCTAGATTCGAAAATAGATATTACCATTTTACAGAAACAAGCCGCCATTCACACAACAATCATTCTAAGTAAAGTGTTAGGAGATACCGTTTTCGTCAATAGTAATGCAAACACAGATCAAATAGAACCAAGCGATTCTCATCCAACTCCCATATTCACTCAAACACCATCAGACACACAAGCTCTAAACACACAATCAACACACAACAACACACAATCAACAATAGGCAGGAGAAGAATTAGACTACAACTTTGATAGGGGGCAATGGGCACCTTTTTTCCCGTGGGTTACGGGACGGGGTGTCCATTTACACCGGGTTCAACCCGAGTAGGAGAAAACTCCACAACAAAATAAAATAAAATAAAATAAAATAAAATAAAATAAAATAAAATAAAATAAAATAAAATAAAATAAAATAAAATAAAATAAAATAAAATAAAATAAAATAAAATAAAATAAAATAAAATAAAATAAAATAAAATAAAATAAAATAAAATAAAATAAAATAAAATAAAATAAAATAAAATAAAATAAAATAAAATAAAATAAAATAGGACTTGAAAGTCGAACATGACTTGTAGGCGTATACGATGATTCAAAAATAGAGTCCCTTGTAACAGTTGTTAGGTTATGTTCACACTTGTGCCTACTACTTAACTATTCTTTACGTGGACCTATATACGCGTCAATAATGACGTCACATTTAATTAATTGCTTCAAAAGAACTCGAGTTAGCTATTGGGTTCGGTTGGGTCTCTGGTAGCAGTTGTTATTAAGCGGCGATCAGACGGCACGATTCATCGGGCCGATGAGCAGGCCTCGATAGATTGGGCGTTCTGATCACACTACACGATGTCGCCACCCTAACTCATTTGGCAGCCAAACGTCGAGCAGTGAAGATGGCGCCTACGCTTTCAAAGTATCAGAAACTTGGTATCGCTCTCGCAGCAACAGCGGGTATAGTAAAAAATAAGAAGAAAAGAAGATGTTGGGTGAAGGAATATTCTTGAGAAATAAATTGTGTAACATGAACATTTTGAATGTGTTAGAGCCGGAGGACTTCAGAAATTGAGTATTATTTCTCTTTCGCGTTGCGTAGCCATTTTGAATTCACTCACACGTCGTTTCACGTCGTCGAACGCCGCGCTGCTACTGACCGCCCTAACCGCGATCAGACGACACGATTTATCGGGACTTTAGGGACTGAGGGCGGTCGGGCACTCTCGATCGCCCGATTTAGGGACACTAACAGCCTAACAGCGATCATACCACCCAATCCATCGGAACTTAGGGACTTAGGGCACGATGAATCGTGCCGTCTGATCGCTGCTTTAGATTGATTGAGTTAGGTATAGGTTAGTTAGAGTGACCTGAAAACTCTCTAATAGGTGAGTGAGTCACATCAATATGCGAGATGAAGAATAGAAATAAGTACATATTTTTAATAAACAAAATATTTTATTTGTGTGGTTTGTTTTTTAAAAAAGGTAAAGAGGAGTGAACACGAATTTGAGTGGAATAATGTTCGGAGAAGAATAACATTTTGTTCAGACACATAATTTAGTCGGAAAAATGTAAGAAGAAGACTAGGAAACAACATTACAATTAAATTAATGTAGATAATTCACGAATAATTTGTACCCATTATTTATTGCACGTGGTCATTCAAAGAGTCCATTCAATAGTTTTTGCAAGATTTCTGTAATTATTTCATTATAAATTACAGGTATTATGTTACAGAAATCCCGTACAGTAAAAATCATATTATGAGTCATGAAAGCTCAACAATATCCATCAGTCATTAACTTGAAAGTATCATAAAAGTCAATGCTCAGATCACAATCGACCGTCAAATTAGCGGTCAATAAGAAGCACAAAAAACAAATTATCATGAATCGCATCAAAGAAGCTAAGTATAAACTTGTCTATTGGGCGATAGCTCGACGACTGTTTAATTTGAACCGTTTAAAAACATGTCTTTTGTGTCTTTTTTTTTCTTTGTCCGGTCAGCTCTGTGACCGAACATTTTTGGCCTTCCTTTTTTGTGTCTTTATAAATCAGTCAAAAGGGGTCACTAGCAAAACCCAAATGATACGTCATCATAAGAAACTGATGTTGCTGATTCAAACCTCTTTGGTTTATTGTTAAGAACTTCATAGCTCTACAGCGGCTGCGTCCCTGATACATAGCCTACCCGATTTATAACCGACTTGAAAAGAGGAAGAGGTTCTTAATTCGTCGCGTATATTTATTCGCGACTTCGTCACGTAGAAGTCGAAAGAAATGTTTATGCAAAATTCGAAGCAGATAAACCAAGGAATTTTGTCTAAAGACCCCTTTTTCAGCCCCAAAGGGGTAGAATTTCACAAAATCATATAAAGGACACACTCTCTAAGTTTCAGGTCTCTACGATCAGCGGTTTAGGCTGTGCGTAGATACGTCAGTCAGTCAGTCATTCCAGGACAAAGCATTTTATATGTAGAAAAGATGTTTATTCTGGTCGCTACCCACTGTTCTCATAATACTCATCCCCCGGGATAAAAGTTGTAGATTCGGGCCCTATATTAAGACGGGTCAACCGATTGAGTTGTTTTCTTGCTACTTCTCCATCGGTCGATCCTAAAATTTGTAATCTACGTTCGTTCTATATAAGGGTATCGTGATCAGCGATCGTGGGATGTCAGTTAGTAGATCAATCGTGATCGTGACTATATCCTAAAGTGCTGCTGGCTTTAATACTATTATTTTACACTGGGTGGAATTAGCAAAACAATTACCTACTCAGTCAAAGTAATCAGAGCTTTAAAAACTTTAGTGGACGCTTGAGATTTGTGAATTAAGCTTTGATAAAGCAATTTTAAAGTAAAGTACGTAGTTATCACGACCCACCGCATTTCTATGATACGAAAATTGTCTGTCATTTTTCATAATATACCGAGATTTCATTTCAAATTACTTCAGAATAGCGTCATCGTTAGCGCGCCCTTTAGCCGTCGTAAATTGAAGGTATAAACGGTGCATAATGGCACAAGGTTGCGACCCATCTCATCTACCGACTCCGTTGCGCATCCGGAAGGCAATCATCTTCATATTCGACCAGTAACGGTCCCGTCACACTCGAAATATTACCGAAATTGATCATTTACCGGAGTTATACCGGAATTTACCGGTCAACGTTTACGGGAATCGATCAATTCTGACCATTGCTAATTGACCGCGACGTTCGGAATTGTTCATGACAATGGCAAAGAGTTATCAGATTTGAAAATTGGGACGAATTTAGACTGTGACGAATGATGTGCTAGAAATAAAATTAAAAGATTTTAACGATAAAACAGAGAAAAAAAACAATAATAGGGTTCAACGACAAAAAGTAAACTGGAACTCTGGCTGCCTACAAAAGTGCAGACAGACTGTAGTGTGATAAATTGCCATTATGAGAATGTTTCCATTATATTATCTTTGTATAATACATTCATGGGATGATGGACTTTTAACTTAATCTCAAGCAGAACCTTAAGATTATTAAACATTACAATAAAAGCAATTTTAGTATTTAATTTTATCTCTCGGTGCGTCTGCACTTATAGATTACCTGATTATAGCCTTGCCTGATTATAGTAACTATGCTTACTATAATCAAACTCATCATAATAAAAATGTTTTAAAACTATTTAAGATTATTAATAATGGGAAATTTGGGACCAGGTTTTTATTTTTAAATTCACCTTTTTAATCGAGTTTTTAATAACTTTAGTAGTAAAATAACTATGTTAGTTTAAAACCCTAGTTTTTAAACTTTCTAAAGACCCATAATTATTCCTTTAGCTCTATTTAATTCATAGATAAATAACAATTCAATTCTAATTACTAACTATTCACTCTAATTGTAACTAAACACAGAGTTAAACCGTTCATATCCATTAAAACAATTAAGAATGCATTGTCGCTGTCTATCGAGGCATTTTTCAATCTATTCGATAATATCGTTAATGAGTGATTTCATAGAAAATAATGGTTTGATCACGCGATCATTTTTCCAAGCGGTTGTATGCACGTGACCTGATGCTTGACCTCAACTCGTGTACGTCATTTATTATTCTATAGCTGTTTAGCAAATGGTGAGTGTTTACTGATTTAATGCGCCCGGAATTCTACTCTAGAATCTTTCACTTCGCTCTATTAGTTTCAAAATATCGCCTTCGCCGTAAAACAATATTTTAACCCCTTCTGATATATTTTTAGGTGACTCTACGAAATTCAATTACGGAAAATATGCGTAAGTAATTCAATACCTCACTTATCAAATCTGTTCAGAAGTTATCTGTTAGAAACATTACCCTCCCATAGTTAAAAGATCAATGAATTTTAAATAGTTACCTACAAACAAAATTTTTCTTTTTGAAACTAACTTTCTTCAAGAAAATACTGGACACAAAATGGAAACGTTCAATATCCCAAGTCTACAAAGAAGGGGCAGACAAAGTTGAAGTGGACAGACATGCTCAAAAAAGACCTAAAAGTCTGCGAAGTTTCCCCAGACGATGCGTCAGATAGAGCGAAGGTATGGTTCTCCCTTCAGACCAGTATGCTGATTTACAAACCATCGGAAGACTACCGAAACGAAAGAAACTGAAAAGACACGACAAAAGTCGCGGGAGTGAAAGAGTAGCAAATTTTTTATCCGTTTCGGTTGCCTTCCGGCGGTTTGTGAATCAGTGGGCAGAAATACAAACCCTACCATCAGATGGGATTAATAACTGCACGGAGAAAGAGAGAGAGAGAGATAATTAGGCTGTAGGAATGATAACTAAAATTTCTGTACTTTTAGTATTTAAGACGGACTATGGACTTGATAAATAAACAAATAAAATTTACCTTTTTTAGCCAAGCTGGATCCGGTAATGGCAGGTCGGGGAAAGCTCGTTTCCTCTCGACATAGTACCACGGAGCCCGCACGTAGTAGTACCACGATATGACACGTTCCACCGGATCACGGACCACGTTCACGTAGATAGGAGACGGGTATCCGAATCTGGAATGTACATATTAAAATACCTATTAATAAAAAATAGACGTACGTACTGCGAAGCTTCAACTTTCTATACAATTTCTGCGTTAACATAATCGTGATAAAGCGTTTGCTATTGAAAAACTACGGCTACAGATTAATGATTCATGATACTTTCGCACTTCTATTATCTATAACCCACCCTATATTTTTATCTTAATATATATAAATCTCGTGTCACAATGTTTGTCCTCAATGGACTCCTAAACCACTTAACCGATTATAATAAAATTCGCACACCATGTGCAGTTCGATCCAACTTGAGAGATAGGATAGCTTACATCCCGATATTCCCACGGGATCGGGAGTTACGCGGGTGAAACCGCGGAGGGCAGCTAGTATATTATAATTAGGTATTCCTGCATGCGCTAAGTAGAATGATTATTTAAAGATTCACTGGTACACTAGACCAGAACTCATGTTTTTAGGTAAATATGCCAATGCTCATTCTACATACAATGCAGATAGCACCTTTGGTAAAAATACAGCCCTGAAAAGTCCATTAAAGTTACATTTTAATTACAAATGAGCTACAACCTTTTTTTTACATCACAGTGTTTGGTAATTTTGAAATTAAAACAATAGCCCGTAAAACTTATAAGTTACTACTTATTTCGAAGTTACCTATTAAGTATCCCATAATTATTATCAGTTCGAGTTCACAACACTGCTTAGCGCTGTTTTTACAATGCCACGTTATAATTATTGTCTGGTAACGAGATAGTATAATTGTATCAGTGATTAATCTCACGTTTGTTCGATTTAATATTACATTTGAACTTTGATTGATGTTGGATGCAGCATTTATTTTAAGGTACTTACATTCAAAAGTGAATTGTTTTAGTTTCAAATCTTCAATACGGACCGACACTTGCATTTTTAACGTCACTGGCTCCCAAAATACAAACTATGTATAAAATAGTAGATTATGCATCAAGGGCATAAAGCAATGTCTTATGTTGTGGGTGGCATATTAAACCCCGAGTGTAACGAGGGACTCTCAAGAGTTAAAAGTTAACTCCTGAGCGAAGCGAGGGAGTTAAGTATATTAGAGTCCTGAGTGAAGCGAGGGGTTCAAGCCGCCCAAGACAAAGACATGCTTTATCCCGAGGTGCATACTGCATACTCTACTTTTCATACCGTCAGTCCAATTTTTTTTTAATTCTTGTGGTGGCCAGTACCTACCTACCCTATTTAAAAAACAATCCACTTTAAAAAAAAATGGGGCAATTGCAATGAGATGGTAGCATGATGGTAAATATTTGGTAGGTATTATAGGCAAAACCTATTTGCTTAGACCTAACGTAACAATCAAAATAAAAAACATAAATCGTGGCCTGCTAGATTTTTGTAGCCCAATAAAATTACTTATTATGAATAAAACCTATTTGCTGAGACCTTCAAAATTAAAACCAAGAATTTTCACACGAATTTCAACGTTCCAAATTCAAATCACTTTATTCCCTTGGGAGTTTCATACAACATTATCTCCCTTGGGAATAAAGTCTTGCTTTAAGTTCAGGTTAATAGGGCTTTAATCCGTGAGCAAAGTGCTGCAGGTATGAAAAAGTCATAATATATTTTAATATTTCTACATTAATACTTCTTTTCATTTGAAAACTGATCAATACTAATTAACTAGTGATCGTAATGTTTATGTCAAAATAAAATAATCTTTAGTGACACTATCATGACTGAAAACATTAGACATCAAGAGAGAACCGTTATATTTAAATTATGGTCCTACAGTAAAATATGAATAGAAAATGAAGTGAAATGAAGTCCCATAAATAATAGCATACAGTAAATAATACAAGTCTTAAATCAAAAGTATTGAATATTCCGCCTAGCGCCTTAACTTCTTATCGAATGCCAATCAACAGTGAGTAATCATCTTAATACATTTATGTAGGCTTAAAAATTGGAACAAGGTAGTTCAGACAAATTGTGGAACACATTTTGATAGTCGGCTTCTTTTTTACACAAAATTAATGATGCACAATGATATACAATGATCATTCTAATGATAGTTCAAGGGATAAACTAAAGTTAAACTCCAATGAAAGCATGGTGAAATTATATTGATGAATGGTGTATGATGAAGGTGTGATAACCATTGGTAGTAGAATAGATAGGTAGAAAGATATGTCTATTTTAAAAAACTAAAAATATTCGACAATCGAACATAAACGAACTACGTATAGGTTTGTGTATTATACAATCTGTTTCAGCAAAGGGGTTTTAATACGAAAGGGGGTTGTTCTAGACGTCTAAGCGAACAACTTTTGTTCTAAGACTTTTGGAAATTCGAACATTTCCTTAGAAGATTTTGTATGAAGCAGCTGATTTTCAAGTGAAAAGAATTAGAATTATCAAAAAAAAGTTCGAATTTCCAAAAGTCGTAGAACAAAAGTTGTTCGCTTAGACGTCTAGAACAACCCCCTTTCGTATTAAAACCCCTTCGCTGAAACAAATGGTATATTTATAGGTATTAGTAGGTTTAGTATTAGGTTTTGTTTTTTATTTTTAGAAATGAAAATGCCTGCTTCTGGTCAATCCAGCGACCTAGTCTAACATGACCTGCAAGCCCTTCAGGCAACCGACTGGTAACGAATGGTACAGAATAGGGTGCAATGGCGTCTTTTGGTGTCGCTGAGGCCAAGATTTACTTCGGGTTGCTAAGCCAGCGTAAGTAAGTAAGTAAATTTGACGACCCAGTTGGCACAATGGTCACCATGCCGGACTGCCAATCACAGGGTTGCGTGTTCGATTCCCACCTCAAACAAATATTTATGCTTAGATACTTGTCTGTGGTCTGGTTGTTTCTATGTATTATATGTATATATTTACAAAAGAAAAGTATATAATTGGTATATCCGTTGTCTAGCACCCGTAACACAAGTCTAGTTACTTAGTTTGGGGCTAGATGGCGATGTCCTGCAATAATTATTTATTTATAAATGAAAATGTTTTGTGAGTACAATAGGTATTGAGGGCTATTACAAAGGGTTATGTTTCGATGTATTTACACCATAGTCGGTTTGTGTGTGTGAATCGTGTCATGTTTACCTGGTAAAGTTAGTATAGCAGACGTGTTTGATATAGGAAGATGGAGGCTCGTGCGCAGAGACCAGACTCACGAGGACTTGTTGGTCGGCGGGCGCTAGGCGGATCGTCTCCACTCGCTGCACTGCATCTCTATGAAAACCTGGAAATAACAATGTCCTATATGACTCCGTAGTAAGGTAGGTACCAAACCAACCGTATATTAAAGGACATCGTTTTTTCTTTCTAAACACGTGCGGTCGAAGTCGGAATGGCAGACACACTATAGAGTTATTAAGTATTAGACACTTAAAATTACTAAGTATTAGAATGTTTTTATTCTAATAATATTTTTCTAATAAATTAATAAGTTCAAAAACTTAAACTCGAGCAAGAATTAGAATAAAAGCAGTTTTGGGCAAGAATTAGAATAAAAGCTCTGTAGACCACAGTGGGTCTGCAATTGTGACTCCGACCGTATATCCAGTTTTCTAATGCCTTCGAACTTCGAACCTTGATAATTTGTCATGTTGGTTATATTGCGATGTCATCTTTTACCGAATTTGAGTGAGTGTTTTAAAGAAACGAGCTTGAGATTTCTTTCAGTTGATAGCGTATTGAAATTAGAGTTCTCAAGTTAACTTAGTCGCGTGTTACATTAGCACGCTTTCTGTTTGGCTCAGCAGACGCTTATATATGGGGATACCCTTGAGGTGTGCTTTATATTAAATTCTGACAACAAAGTAATGTAGTTTAAAAAATCGACGGACTATTAAAGGTTCGACAAAATTTGCTTGAGCGTTGAATGTTCGCATTCTCTTAGATAAGTAGTTGTTTACATCTTTTTAAAAGCTTTCTAAGTAACAAATTGCATAATAGGCAGTGTTTTTACCGGATTTTAGGCAAACATTACATGAAATGTATTTTAATGTTTGTTTAAACTCTTAAAACTTCTAAGTAAAAAAAATACTTGACCAAATTGTGGTTAGCTGTTAAGTGTTTTGTAAAATGTTAAAAATTATCTAACCGTTTATAATATTATTTCCTGTTTGTTTTATTATCCAATTTCATAGATGCTTACTTGTTAAATACACGTGTCCTACTATTTTTCAGGCCTCTTTAGTTGAGCTTTTTCCGTGATGATGCAGTAGGCTTGCCCAGCACCTACTACCCTCTCAGCTTAGACCGCGTCCAGAGGATAGAACTTGTCAATATTTTTGGAGCCAACTTTGTTGTTGATATTATGTTGAGCTTTCATTCACCGTAAGAGCAATTTCAATTAGCCCATATAACTTTTTTTTAAGAAAAATCTAATGGAGCACAGTCAGCCGTGATTCGAACCCACCGCCTTGGAAAAGAAAGTCGAGGTATCTACCACTAGGTAAACACCGTTCTTCTACACAAGCTTCTACACAAAGGACAAATCTTTAATTTTAAGTAAAAGTTGGACAAGGTAAAATTTCAATTCTAACTTAAGTAAGTACCTGTATTGTATGTGTTAATGTCTTAAAACATTAGGCACGTAATAAATGAGCACTATAATTTTATTACCCATAGAAAAAAAACACTTCCAAAATACTATGTATGTTGGTGATTTTCACATCAGATTTCTTTAAATTTATTTAATCAACAGGTATCTAAATTACTTAGCAAACAAATTGCAGCACATTTATAATTGAGATGTACCTATTGTTTAATTTTTATCAAGTGGAATCAGGAAACCAAAATGAATATTAAGATTAAGTAAATGTTGAGATTAATCCGTGGGCCTAATTTGTTTGAGAAATCTGTGGTTAGGTGACTTTTACATTCCCTGGTTCCTTTCCCTTGTTCTCCCATCAGAGATTACAGCGAAAGATAATTGTGTAAAAGAAAACATCAAAGTGCACATAATTATAACTACTTATTAGACTAGAGGCAACTTTCATTTATTACGTACCTACTAACTTTATTTTTTTTTTAGTGATAAAGAGAATGTCAGCACTTAATTACAATTGAATTAAAAACCAACCTTTGAGATAATTATTCCTTCTGTTACCACTTCAATTAAAGATTTGTCAAAATAATAAAAGATTTTCTCTCTAATGTTTACCTCTAGGGCACAGCATAAAAGCTAACTACCTTTTAAACAGATTTCAAAAAAGGAGGAAGTTCTCAATTCGTCGCGTATTTTTTTATGTACGGTCGGCTGCATAATTGCAGACCCACCGTAGAGCAAGAATGTTTTCATCACAAGCAAGATTCTAGGCACCTGCTTTAGTTGAAGTTTAAAGTCTCTCATGAATTTATCAAACAAAATGTTAGATTGAAAACATGCCAATAATAGTAATTTTTGAACTTTACGATTTATTCCGGTCGGATCCCCTGGATCTGATACCCTGGGGGATCAGTTTTATTTTAAAATATTTAATTTTTAAAACTATTCCGGTCTGATCCACCGTGCAGGGGATCACAAATAAATTTAAATATTTAAATTTAAATATTCGGCTAGTTCGAATGACAGGGCTATATTAAGTATTGTAAACCATTTTTCTGTTCAATAGATGATTTATTATTATTATTTGTTTGTTATATGTCCTATATCACGGGACTATGGAGTCCCGGACCTTTGGAAGGCATGCGTGGGGCCGAAGCCAACACGTAGAGGCCCTTTACAATAACAAGTTTAATGACAAAGTATGATATAGACATCAAACCGGCGATTATCCCTGTCTGCACTATAAAATGCAGCCAAGGACAACCTCCGGTTTGAATAGAACTATTGATAAACTACAGATTATTATTATTATTATTATTTTTCTCTATGAATTTTTTCATCTCGGTTTTGATACCGGTGTAATTAATCTAGCCACGGTCTAAGCCAAGTGGTTTCGACTATTTGATACTGCTATTGAATTTAAGGTATTAGGGAGCGATTCCCGTTTTAGTTCAGTCTGTAAAAAAATCCGTACAATCCTGCATGTATTTAGTATAACTGCCTTCTGTAAATTTATAAATGTATATTCAGGCAGATCTTATTATTATTATTATTCCCTGCACGGTGGATCAGACCGGAATAGTTTTAAAAAATTTATATTTTAAAATAAAACTGATCCCCCAGGGTATCAGATCCAGAGGATCCGACCGGAATAAATCAACTTTACCGGGGGCTGCAATTATGCAGCCGACTGTAGGTACCTACCTATGTTCACCAATTATTCTTTTATACTATGAAGTGTTTAGCAAAAGGAAAGAATTACCTACAGTTTATGTCGAAAGAATTTGTAACTAACTTTCCGAAACAACAACATTAAAAACTAAAGTAAAAGTGAATCAAAGTAAAAACAAGTCAGTAATTAACCGGTCTTTATGATGAAACTAACTAAATAGGAATGAAGTCTTTGAGTTCCTAGACATTTTAAAACTTGCACGATTTTTCCGCAAAATTGCGGGACTTGAAGACACCGACATGGTTGAAACCGTTATATGCTGGTATTTAATTAATTTGTTTCAAGATAAGTCTTTTACGCATATTTAGTCTGTGGGAAAATATGTGTGAATTGCAACTCTATATAGGATGCGTACCAGCTAAAAGATATTACCCAAATTACATTTAAATGGAGTTTGCAATCGTTGAAATAGCAGTTCTAGAATTCCGGTTGTCAATTACCGTAATTAATGGCATAAGTTTATACATTATTTGTAAGATGTGGGAATTAAAAATGATGATGTGCTTTACAGCTGAGAAAAGTCAAAACGTCTTTCGCCTATACCTACCTATCTAAAATTGTTAAGGTAAAAAGATACCGGCGCCCTCTGTTTCCTCCCTGGATAATGACACTAAAGCAAATATTTTTGTTGCTTAGAACATAGGTACTAAGCAACAAAACCAAACCACGATATAGGGGCCTCTATATCGTGTTTTTTTTTCATTTTCTAATTATCATAGCAATTAAGATCTAAAAAACAAAAAAAAAACATTGGGGCATGCATGGTCATGGCAGTTATAAATTTTATGCAACAAAAATATTTGCTCTAGTGTCATTATCCAGAGAGGAAACAGTCGACTACGTTTGTATGGAGAGAGCGCCCGGTACCCTTCTCTCTTTTTAATTCTCTAATTGTTGCTTGGAATTTGTATGTACCGTTTGTATAGGGTAAATTGATTTTCTCATTTGTATAATATAATTAACAGCAAAAAAATTAATTGCTGTTAATTAGCATAGCTAAAAATAAGTGGATAAAATACGGCAAACGGTAGAACAATTTTAGTTGTAACGACAAGTATCGTTGTGTTTGAATATCTCAGTAAGTAATAAGATTCTTGGTATAGTTGCACATAAAATATTATGTGCTCATTGGGTATTATTATAATAATTTTAACTTAGTACTTAAAGTTAATAAGGTTTTTTGAAAACTTGTTCTAAAACTTCTGTAGTTAAAGTTTTGACCACTGACCTTTGCTCTCGAAGGTGTTCCGAGGGTTCTGGTCGATGGAGACGTGTCCGTTAACGATCATTGTTCATCAAATCCATAGGGCGCTGGTATTCAATTTTCACCTCCGATAATGTGTCAAGGGTAAGGGGACCGAAGGCTAGCCACTTTTAGATCCGCACAAATGTCCACAAGAATATATCGAACTTGATACGCAGTCAAATATATGAAGAACGAGACAAAGGTCCACATGTAATGCGCGGCGCGGACCGGTACTACAACGGAGCTCGATGGATGTGCTCGCTCGAAGGTAGCGAGACGAAGACTGGTGGTCGTGGTACGTTCGTAATTCAAACGGGATAAATATATGAAATCTACCCACAAGTTGTATTCTCTTTCAAAGACCTACCCACAACTGTAGATAAAAAAGAATCCAACGAATACATACTCTGTTCCTCTACGGAACAAGTTCGGACAATCAAAACCGTTATGTCTAGAAGTATTACAAGCAGAAACTTCAGAAAATCAGGAACAGGATCTATAGGTACGGTGAATCAAAAGGTCCCAAAGGTCAAAAAGTCGGATTGGACTCCAAAAGAAAAATAAGCCGTATTTAACCTATTTATGTGTCAACTGACTTACCAAACTGATTTCTAATAGCGAGCCTTCGAAGCAGCTCCATGAATGTCTGGCTGCCGACCTTGGGCACGCGGTTGAAGAACAATAACTCCGTCCCAGCTCGCGCCGTGTTGTTCAACTCCCATGGTTCAGGAACAAGGAGCTCGTCCAAGTATGCCTGTTCAGACTCCTCGTGGGACTCTTCCGGTTCCGCTTCCAGGGTCCGTTGGGGTTTGTTACGACTCTATATGGTACAACGAAGTTTGAATTAGTCGAAAAGTTTTGTTAAATACTGAAAAGAATTTATACTCGCAGTGCGAGTTTTTCATCCAATTTTTAAGTTTACGCATATGTTAAAGTTAGCGTTTGCTACACAATAAAAGACACCGAGTTCTGCTAATCATGTACAAACCATTTTTTTCTTTTTTAGTAGATCTCAATTTCTATCGGCCTACCTTTTTTTTACCCCTCGCCACTAATGTGAACCTATCTTTTTTCTTAAGTAAAACTACCCACAAGTTTTCATATATATAAAACTAAATAAAACAGTCCCCTAACTGGCAAACCAACGTTGAAATAAATGTGTTTTAAATGTAAATGTATGGTCACGACCTGTAGTAATTTAGCTCAACTGACCACACGATGCAATAACGTTTGTATTTACTAAACAATGGGACACTAATGACGTATTATTTCTATTAAATAACGGGTTGCCACATTGAAAGCAGTTATTTCAAGCGATATATTTAACTACAACCTCAAACAATCGCCGTCATATCAGCTGCAGGACGTCTACTGCTGCATAGGCCTCAACCAAAGACTTCCATATCGACCCGTCGCGTCGCATATCTTTTGAGACTAATAGCTACCAGCGACTTTAATTAAGCTCGTCTTTCCACCTAACCGGAGGCCATCCAATATTTAACCATCCAAATAATACACCGACGGTTAGAGAACTTACTCTGTTCAATGCATTTTTGCAGGATTTTCAAGACGTCGACATATTTTACGATAAATTATACCTAGTTGTACGGAATCTTAGATTGTACCTAGCTGTACCTTAAATAGTGTGCGTTTTGTTTGAGACTGTTAGCCACTGTTTATTTTATTCTATATTTTTTAAATGGACTTATATTTATGTAAGTTAGTCTTACATCTATTATTACGTAAGTACCTACTTTAAATAAAACTTGTACTAAAGGATGGAATAGGAAAAGCTATAATAGATTGATCACTGGAACAGAGCGTCGACTACGAATAGTTTGAGTCACTGAACGTTTGAGACAAAGTTAAACTTCTTGGATTTTAAGTTAATCATAAAGCTTTTAAGTTTTTGTAAGCTCAGGCAGTCTTAAATAAGCCACCGTAGTGTACAAACGTTTTTCATTTATTGGCTGAACCGTAAAATTAAAAAGCCGATTGCAAGGTCAGAAACTAAAAATATAAAGTCAAACTTTTACATCCTTCAAAAAACTTATTGTGTAAAGACATAGTAAAGATAAACTATTTTCTTAATTAAATAAATGTTTAGTTACTTACGGCGCCAGTATGCCTCCGTATCGCGTTGAGGGCATCTTTGTACTCTTGTGCGGATGCAAACGTGTGATCAACTCGATCTGTTTGAGCTCCTGAAACAATATTAAAACATATTTAGGTATTTTATACAAATAAAACATAAGTACCTTATTCGTCATATCTTATTCATACTGCAAGGCAATGGAATCGGTTGCCTGCGTCTGTCTTTCCTGACGTGTACAATTTGGGGGTCTTCAAGTCGCGAGTGAATAGGTATCTTCTAGGAAGGCGTGTTACATCTTAGGCCGCATCGTCACCTACCTTCAGGCAGGTACATCGATGGGCAGGTATGATAGTGGTTAACGCCGACCTAACTTAAGTAAAAAAAACTAGCTACTAATAAATAACTAGATATAAATGCGCTAACTTGATTGTAATAAATTCGATGTTCATTTATTTTTTCAAACGGAACATTCTTTATTCGAAAGTAAATGAAAAAGTATGAATTGATCACAGACATAGAGTATTGATAGGCGTTTACAAAAAAGTTTGATTATGTTTTCTGTACCTATCTATTTTTTTTCATGTTTTAGTAGAAGATCGTAGAATTTGGAGCCATCTGCGATTTCTATGTAGAAGATTTATAAACAAAGCAATTATCTAGATAACTGTAGGCAACTAAAAAAGGTATATCTGTCGACGTGAATTATCTCAGTAATGTTTTCCTCTAAGTTTCTTGCAGTAATGTTCATTGAACAATAATAGCAACAGGAACTCCGATGAATTATTGAACCTAGACGATTCATAACATAAATTTTCTTCGCACGACCCTTACTTGATGGAAATTGTCTTTCACGAATCGATAATACGAAGCCATTGTGCTTTACATGACATAACTGTGCTTATATTGTGTTGCTTTCTAGTCGATCTCACGCGAATTTAGATTGAATAGACGAGTAAATCGACCTGATAATTGACCTTCACTGAATTTGTAGTTCAATATCAAATATTTATTTGGGGAATTTAGATAATGGAGCGGCACAGTTAAGCTATGTAGGTCTGTAGGCAAGTACGTGCCCGAAGAGATGAGAGACGATCACGCTTTTCGGGTCATAAGTTGGGTGGCTTACTGAGCGAATACTTATTATAATTAATGCAAAAAGTTGTAGGTTTTATTCGCGCTGTGGAAGTTAGTTAGAAACACGAAAATCACTGCAGGAATATTTAATTGTTGTAACATGTTTTTATTGTTACTTTACTGTCGATTTGGGTAAACGTCTGTAATGATGGTATATGTTTTGAAATAAATAAATAAATAAATAAAAAAATAAAAAATTTTAAGACTGTGCGGAGCATAATTTTTAAATTATTGTTGCAAAAAAATACGCAATTCACAATCGATATATTTTATCGCAGACCATTTCCAACCTTCTTACAACCTAATTATTTCTGAAACATCCTGTAATTTTACGTAACTTATGGGTCTTTAAATAGTTCGCGGGGAAATTTCTAATTCTAAATTCCAGTTTAAGTTTAGTTTATATATGTTTTAGTACAGTGTATAATCAAAATAAAGTATTGTCTATTATTATTATTTTTCTTTGAGTCTCTGTATATAAATTTTTATTATGTTCAAACAACGCTCTACACATGTCCTTAACAATTAGGTACCTACCTACTAATAACGCTCCGGGGTTTCACCCTCCGTAACTCCCGATCCCGTGGGAATATCGGGATAAAAACCTAACCTAGCCATACCTACCTAACCTAGCATTGGCTTCCTCGATAAATGGACTATCCAACACAAAATTATTTTTTTAAATTCGAACCAGTAAGTTCCTGAGATTAGTGCGTTCAAACAAACAGACTCTTAAGCTTTAAAATATTTGTATTTCCTGAGTTAAAAACGTTATTTACCTACAGTTTTTCTTTAAGGTTTACGGTAAGTATATGGAGCGGAACAAACGATCGAATAACATTATAGTTATTTAAGTGAAAGCTTTTATTGTTTTATTATGCACAAAGACCTTACAAACTCCTTAGGGAAAGGACTGGTTATAAAGAAACTGCAAGCAAACTTTCAAAAGTTGACGACCTCTGTGACGCGTTGAGCGAATTCCCGCCCGCGACATATATGGTTGCGAGTTCGACAACAAATAATTCCTGATATGAGTTTTTTCTATGATAGAATACTTATATACATTTTTTGCAAACACATATTATACTAATTATACATACAAAAACACCCAGACCACGCAAATTAATATCCGAACGTAAATATTTGTTTGAGCCTTGAATAGAACCCATTACATATAGTAGTTCATTCTGCGTCCTTCTGCTTTGCTTAGCTTGGGGCTAGATGGCGTTGTGTAAAGTGTCGTAAAGTACCTGCGGGTAATAGGGGCCAATTAAAGATGTTTTAAAAAATTTGATATTAGTGACAAAATTACAAGAAAATATACAAAATATGAATGGTTTTTTTTTGACAAATTAGCAAATATTTATCTAGTGACATGTTTTTAAGTAGTTTTCCCTATTTTTACGAAATATTTAGTTTTAAATTAAGGTGGCAGGAGGCCTTTATTATCAACAGGTACTTTACATTACAACCTTACCTTTTGACGACCCAGTTGGCACAATGGTCACCATGCCGGACTGCCAAACACAGGGTTGCGGGTTTGATTCCCGCCTTAGACAAGTATTTATGCTTAGATATTTGTCTGTGGTCTGGTTGTTGCTATGTATTATAAGTATAAATTTACAAAAGAAAAGTATTTAAGTAGTATATCCGTTGTCTAGCACCCATAACACAAGACTAGTTACTGAGCTTAGGGCTAGATGGCGATCTTAGCTAAGTTGGGATTTATAGTCAGTGTATTAGTTACATCTAAGACAATATAGTTCCATGAAACATAATACATACTATGGTCTTATAAGACAGTAGGTAAAGAATATCAGTATCGTGTGAATTCCGAAGACTTTCTCCGGGAAATACTGTTGATGATCCCGTTCGATATGACTCCGTTTAATAACTCTTTGTATTACAAAACAACTGACATAAGTAACTCAGAAGAAAAAAAACTATGACAAACGGCACTTGGAAATTATGAGCTATATTTATGAGTTACAAAAACCATACGTAGTAAGGTGCTGGGCAAGCCTACTCCATTCTCCCGCAAAAAGAAACCCAATTGGAATTGTTCATTTTTTTTTAAATTGAAATTACTGAACCATTTAGAGAAATAGACTTCTTCTACATTATAGTTAAACATAATAATCAAAAATAAAGTAGCATATTTTCAATTAAATATGTTTGATCTTCACTTGCACTCTGATGACGTCTCCACCGGCATTTTGACGAAATCGACATGTGCCATAATAAACAAAAAAATCAAATGACAGTATTTATCAGTACGAACGTCAAATTCTATGAATCACTGTCAATTGTTTTTTTTTATAAAAAGTGACACACTTTTTTTTACACAACTTAGGCAATGGAAGACATTAATATTACGCCACACGTTTAAAAGTTTAGGAATATTCAAAAATTTATTAAGAAAGAACTAGTGCGAAAATATCATAAATATTCAAATTAGGATCTTGAATTAGTCTATATTTACGGAAAATAATATAAAAACCATAAGTCAGGAAATTTGGATAATCTCAATGAAAAGGATCTAATTGCGGAAAACAGCCCGTAAACAAAGTAGGTACAAGTAATAGTTTTATATCAAAAATATAAAATAAACCGGCTAAGTTCGAGTCGGAATCGCGTACGAAGGGTTCCGTACCATGTTGTATGGGAGCCCTACACATTTTTTTTTCTGTTATTAGTATTTGCTGTTAAAATGTTAACAGAAAAACATAATTTGTGATAATTTCAACTCTCTAGCTATCACGATTCATGAGATACAGCCTGGTGACAGACAGACGGACGGACGGACGAACGGACAGCGAAGCCTTATTAGGGTCCCGTTTTTATCCTTTGGGTACGGCACCCTAAACCATGCTAACTACATGAATCTTACCTAAAATATTTGAAAACGGAAAAAAGCTAAAATATATATTTTTAAACTACGCATTCTAAATTCAAATATGCATCTTACAAAAATTCACATTATTATGAGCAACACTTGGACATTGATTTTTATATAGAAGTTCCTTGTAAATCGCACACAGCGCCATCTAGCCCCGAGCTAAGCAATATTTGTGTACTAAATTATGCAGTAGAATCGATATCTATGCAATAGAATTAGAATAAACATAGTTTTATTACTGCAATAACTTATATATTTAATTATGAGGAGATAATATTTATTTTTATCACAGTTGCTCATAAAGTGGATCTTATTAAACCGCTTTTAGGCTCATAATGCAACGTATTATACACGCGTGCGATAAAAAAAAATCCAACTAGTGCTAAAATAATACGTCATCCCGATATGTCAAATACGTATCTTACTGCTAATGACATATAGTAGATGAAACATTCTTAAGGACATCGTTCAAATCGTACCCAAAACTTAAGGTGCCGGCCAGAAAAAAAAAAATTTCTATCTTGTAGAAAATAACATTTTAAACAATGTTTACTAAGGCAACAAAGAGCTACGATTAACCATCTTTGAGTTATTTTACATTGAAAACCCAAAAAATGCATTTTGTAGAGATCCGTTTGACCACTTTTAAGATATTACTACAGAAAAAATATAAAAATAAGTAGTAAATGGATAAGCTTTGTCTGTTTTTATTATATTTATATAAATAGGTATATCCAATAACCCTTTCAGAAGTTTTAGTGGGATCTTAAAAGTGGTCAAACGGATCTCTATAAAATGCATTTTTTGGGTTTTCAATGTAAAATAACTCAACGATTTTTGATCGTAGCTCTTTGTTGCCTTAGTAAACATTGTTTAAAATGTTATTCTCTACAAGATAGAAACAATTTTTATTACTGGCCGGCGTTTTTTTTTGTTGGTATTTTTTGTTAGAAACATGAATGATCTCCTTTATCTGGGTTATACTGTTTTGATGTATAGAAAAAGGTACCATCCAAAGAGTTTTTAAGCCTTGCTGGATTAAAACTCTTTGTTGGTACCTTTTTTCTTCTTTTCAAAAGGTTGTCTCTAAAGTCTGATAACGAACGATAATATTACGTGATGACGTCTTTGAAAATAATTAAAAATTGAGTTTTGTTTTTATTTTGTTTTTTTCTTTAGGTACATAAATATATTTTTTCCTTACCATTATATTTTGTTTTTCCGACGCAAAAACAAATAAAAAAAACCCTAAAAAAATATTGTATGTCAGACGCTGTATAGGTTAAAAGTCTTTTGCCTAGCCTTTCGGGAGTGTAATTAACAAAAAATAGTAAACATAACCTAAAACTCTTAAAAACTTTTTATTATTAAAATTTTAACAAGTCTTTTTTTTATTCACAACTGTGATAAAAAACGTCGTACGATACACGTGTGAATTGATCATTCCATCTCGGCTTTTGCCACGCTCGCGTTCCGCTCGCGCGTCATAAACCGCCTCTATGGAATGATCAACTTTCCACACTTGTATCGCAATGTACTATTTTTAAAGGTTTTTATTAAAAAATACCAAAATAACGATAAAGATCTTACCTACAATGTAATTTAAAAAATGTTATTTACGAGAATTGACCTTAATCTGGTCTGTTTCTGTAGCTTTTATAAGAGCTATTTATCTCGACTCGCATAGACCGAATTCAGTCTATAAAATTGTAAAATACTGATGATCGAGTACAACATCTCGTAATATAGAATTTTTTAATCATACTAACTCAACTCATTAACTCACAACCTACCGTAAAAGCTAAATAAGTTCTTTTCCATCCAAAGGTTGCCTGGAAGAAATCGCTTTCAGCGATAAGGCCGCTCATTTGTGCAACTTGTCCTTTCTAGCTATTACTTTACTTTGCTTTGTGTATTTATTGTGTTGTACAAATAAAGTTATCTATCTATACTATAACGTATTTATATTTTAATGATAGTAGCTCCATAACCGTGCCCATCATTATTTACTTTGTTCGGCATTTACTTAAAGGAACACTATAATCTAACGGCAAATTGTAATAAGATGCCGAATAAAATCCATTTGATTACTATTAGACCGCGAACTATACCAATAAACCTCGAATAGACCACAAAAACTGTGTGCCTTGATGCCTTCGTCAATAATAACGGAAAATAACTAAGACGGCTCTCTTTTGATTTGTATAATAGTGATATTGACAAGGTAAAAAGAATATAAGTAAGTAGTAGGAACAGTGAATTAACTTGAGTGAATAGATAGACGCATCCGGTAATTGGAATACTGAGTGGTGTTAGTCATAATTTTTTGGAACTGATTGCTTGAAAATCCATGCCATACAATGCCAAAGACGATAACCTATATGTAGATAAATGTAGGTAGGTACGTATTACTAATTTAACATTCCTAATATTCAACGCCCATTAAAACTAATAATAAACAAAAATAAAACATTATCGCTTTGAATATGAAGAACGATGGTAATAAAAGGAGTCGAAACTCAATCCCTAATCGACGCAAAAATGCTCACTGTGCAGAATCGGCGTAATTTCAGAGAGTATGCGGGCATTGGTTTCTCTGTGCAATGTGTTCCCTATTTCCTTCTTGAGTAATTCCGCTAGCTAGAGCAATCTTTTATTTTTATAAATACTAAGTTTGCGAACACATGCCCATCTGTTTTCATTTTTTCTAACACAATTTATCACCAAAGGAAACATGAATTTAAAAAACGAAAAAAAAAAAACTAAATCACAGTGGCACGATTACAGCAAACTTTGCTGTTCTAGTGAAATTATTCGGGAAGTAAATAGGGAAATATTTGCATGGTGAAAGCACTGCTAGAATACCGTCTGAATTACGCCTAATGAAAGAAAGAGGTTTATTTATCTAAGGCTACAAATAACAATAAATAGTTAAGATGCATATAATTTCTAGAATCCGCCCGTACAAACATTGATTGAATTATTACACTAGTGCAAGGCAATTAGATGCATATATGTACACAAAACTGTTAAATAATTACTAGATATTATGTAAAATCGTAGATCCTACGATAAGTCTGCGACACAGTGTAGTATCGATACATATAAAATGCTTTGTCCTGAACGACTGACTGACGGATCAACGCACAGCCTAAACCACTGATCGTAGAGACCTGAAACTTGGAGGGTGTGTTCTTTGTATGATGTAGGCATCCTATAAGAAGGGATTTAAAAAAATTCAAACTCTAGGACGAAGTCTCAGGCTTAATAATTGTGTCAATAAAATAAAAATAAAACCCTCGCCCAAGCTACATGGTAGGCGGAGTGGGGTGTGTTAGGTTTTATTTTCGTTACGGAATTTCTTGATTCGGTCGCCGCGCTCAAAGCCCGCGATAAAAGCTATGCAATAGCTTAAAAGCTATGCAATAGCTTAATCAAAATATTTTCGTTACGGAATTTCTTGATTCGGCCGCCGCGCTCAAAGCCCGCGATAAAAGCTATACAATAGCTTAAAAGTTGTCCAATAAAATATCATAGCTTTTCATCTATTGATTGGTAAATAACACAACTCTAAAATTGCCTACAAGGTATGGTATACCCGTTAATTATCTACGCAAAAAGGTTTGATTTGCGAATCACTACAATCATCGTGGTTCTATCACGTCATTAAAATTAGAGTCACTTAATTATATAGTGCGTGATACAATATTACTTTAATCAATAGATCTAATTACTTAATAAACTTAATAATCAAAGTGAAAATGCCATCGTTGAATAAGAGTCAGCGAAAGCGGTGCCATCTAAGAGACAACAACACGGTTTGATTCAAACTTATTGAGTCAAACCATGACATGAACTATTTACATGGATATGGTCTATTAGTTTTAAAACCTATCGGTTCTGTGACAATTTGAAATCTAAAATTATTTCACGGTGCATCATCGCAATTTTTTTCCTCCTCCATTAACTGTTAAAGATATGTACGTAAATAAAACATTAAAATAACAAATATAAGGAAGTAGATTAATGTCAGAGCAATTTCTCCAAATAAATGTCTATTACGTTAATTTAGTATAATAAGTACTAAATAATGTTTTATGATTATAACTTTACGTTTTGATTGTTTGTAATTGTTTATGGACGTTAAGCAATTAGACCACACGCAGTCTGAGCATTCGACGCCTCTAATCCGTTAAAAGAAACAACAAAAACGGAAGAGCCTTTTTCCATTCAATTAACTTCAGTTTTTAACATCTGCTCTTTTTTTTCTCTTTATTTTTTCATGTTTTTTGCATGTCACGTTATCTTTCATCAAGTTTTTTTTACACAGAAAAAAAAAGGTTTCTTGAAGCAAAAAAAAAAAATCCCTACGCTAGAGAATAATGTCTTGCTTTTAGTAAATGTTCTTGAAAATAGTGAGTAGTATTCTTATAATAATTTAATAATATTGCTTTTAAATTAGGAATACTGTTTATCATTTTACGATTTTTGACTTAAACCAAGAAGTTATTCTTGCTTTAAGAAACCTTTTTTAGTGTTCCATACGTATTTATTCAATCTGTTCCTTTTTTTTTCGCTAAAAGCAGAGATTCTCTGTAAATGCTCTGTAATGAAACCTTGCCTAGAAGCTTTTCTGGCCGACGAGAAAATGTGAGATATCACTACATAGTATAAAACGAAGTTTTGATAGAGAGAGGGATTCAAGAGGTAGGTTTATATGTATAATACATGCATAATATAGCCGTGCGAAGCCGGGGCAGGTCGCTAGTTAGATATAAAATAAATTAACTAATTTATTGGTATTTTGGCTGTAAGGGGCTGCATAGTGCACACAGTGATATTGTTGCATGCATTTAATGTCATAAGGTTTAAAATCAATTAGAATATTGTAAAGTATTTTCAAAAACCCAGCATTATTTCCCGTAGTTTATATATATCTAGGTTCTTAGTTTATGTGTTTTTAATAGATATATTAATAATCGCTTAGCTGTGTTTTACGACACGTCACTGAGTTTCCTGCAATAATAAAGCAATAAGTCTAGAGATTAACGATCATTGCCATCGTTAATTAATAAATCTGTTTAACTTTATGTGCAAACCCATAAATGATTCTTTTGCATGTGAAAGGTATTTACAATAGCTGATTTTATGGACCTTCATATTAAAAACCTACCGCTTTTGTAATAAGTACAAAGCGGAATATCACCTAAATATCACATAGACTCTGTGATAATAGTCAAATTGACAAAGAGTCCAAATCAATAACACTATCTTGGTCCAGTGAGCAGTTGATAATAAAGGTCCGAAATGGACATAAAGCGACGCCGCGTCGCTTACGTTTCACCCGATTTAAATCGCACCTACACAGAAAAATAAAGATAGATAAACACTTTATTTGTACAACACACAAAACATTGAAAAATATCAAAAATAGGTAAAAGAAAGCTTATTAAATTGTACAAACAGGCGCCCTTATGGCTTAAAGCGATTTCTTCGCGATTTTGTTTTTTTTTTTTGAGCGAAAGACGTGAAAATTACAGAAAAGACGTCAGTGACTGACTGGAGCAAGTAAGATAGGGTTATTGTTTTTTTTGGCCCTTTTTCAATAAGTAGGAAACACTAACAATATTAAGTTTTTCTAACTGTAGGAAGGTACTCTAGGTACCTATTGCAAAAATAATAAAAAAAGGAGACGTAAATTTATCTGTAGGCAGGTGTCATATTCGTGGTATTTATTTTAAGAATAGACCAAATAGTTCATCACTTGTCTGGAGCGATATTTCTTATTCATTTTTCGTATATAGTAAACATTTGTTCCCATAAATACGAACTACGAAAAAGGATAGCTAGCTTTTGAATACTCAAAGTCAAAGATACCTTGCAGATTGGTCACTGCAAGTGCTAGAGAAACGAATATTTAATTTAAATTTTTGAGATCTATTTTCCGACTGCGGGCCGTATCATTATGATTCGCGGGCCGTATGTTTGACATGACTGTTGTAGTGATTGAAGTGATGTATTATGTGTTTGTAGGAAATCAATGATCACTTTTAAAGAGACACTAACATGGGCAAAACCTCAGGTCGTAGCTAGTTAAGGTGAAAGGGTACCTGCGCTCTCTCCATACAAACGTAGTCGACTGTTTCCTCCCTGAATAATGAAACTAGCACAAATATTTTTATGCCATAAAACCTATAACTGCCATGACTATGCCCCTATGTTTTGGTTTTTTTCATTTTCTAATAATTATAGAAATTAAAATTAAAAAAATTAGAAAATTAAAAAAAACAAAAAATAGGGGCGTGGTCATGGCAGTTATAAGTTCTATGCACCAAAAATATTTGCTCTAGTGTCATTATCCAGGGAGAAAACAGTCGACTACGTTTGTAATAGTTTGTATATGGAGAAAGCCCCCGGTACCCTTTCCTCTTAGTATAATTAACTTTGTCATTCATAACCTTTTCATCCGTGTTGAAAACGTTCTCAATAATGAAACAATACAATGGGCGTAGAACTTTATAATATCAAAGGATATGAAAGCGTGTAATCATAGGTATCGTATAATCAAACCGTAATATGAATCTTTCTGTAAGTCTAATGCCTCTGGCGCTCATCGCGGGATGACTGTGGAAATAAGCTAGCATTAAAATTAACTTTTTGCTTCTTGTCCATATATACAGCAATAGTGAGCTTTACCTACTATATTAGGTGAGGTGACTTGCTTTGCATTCTAAATTGGTATTTCACGCTACTGAATTGTGTATATATTTCTTGGTATTGGATGTGAAATTAAATGCGGGGAAAATGCGGCATGTTCTCAGTACTTACATCATGAAACTGTGATATTTTTTTCTTTCTATAGATTTCTTGAACTAGTAACAATTTTTCCCATTGGTTTCTTTTTAATTAGTTTTATTCAAAAGACGATCGAAACAGAAAAAAAAGATTATCGAAATCAAAACAAAAAGACAATCGAAACAGAAACAAAAGGCTATCGAAATCAAAACAAGAGACGATCGAAACAAACAAAATGCTATCGAAATCAAAACAAAAGACGATCGAAACAGAAACAAAAGGCTATCGAAATAAAACAAAAAACGATCGAAACAGAAACAAAAGGCTATCGAAATCAAAACAAAAGACGATCGAAACAGAAACAAAAGGCTATCGAAATCAAAACAAAAGACGATTGAAACAGAAACAAAAGGCTATCGAAATCAAAACAAAAGACGATCGAAACAGAAACAAAAGGCTATCGAAATCAAAACAAAAGACGATCGAAATCAAAACAAAAGACGATCGAGACTAAAACGATAGACGATTGAAATGGAAACAAAAGACGATCGACAGATATAAAGTTAAAACCCGGCGCACTTAGGTGATAATGGAAAATTTATCTAAAATTTTGAATTTGTCAACAAACAGCGATCCGTTTTCATGGTAAATTAACTTAATTTAGGTACCCATCTATTATAGGTAGGTAAATACATTGTACAATTGTAAATTACGGCCTCGGCCATGGTGGTTTTGTTTTGATTGACATATTTTTTTCGTAATCTGCTTAGGTCTATTAACTCATTTATGAATAGGCAAATTTGTATATTTCGTGTAATATTAAGTCATGTCTGTTTTTTGACATACCTACTTACTTAGTTATCGTCTGAAAATAGAAATAACAACTTCCTTACATAATAATTCTAAGCATAAAGCTAGGCATAATTAGTTTGACAATTTCTTACACTCGACTATAGAATTCTACTAAATTCTTTACTCCACACGTTTTAAATAATTCCATGAACCCAGAACTAGTCCTACAAGCATTAAGCTTTGTACAAACCGGCACGACAAGTCACACAGTCCTGCGACGCGCATATAATAGTGTGAATTAGGTACTTCTTAAACTAGAGACTTCTTAAATGGGGGATTCCGAACAACTTGCATTATGCCTCGGTGGTAAATGGTGCTGGCTCAGAAACTGGATGAAAAAAAAATTGAAAACCAATTGTCTATGACCAGAGGATTTTTAGGCTTCCGTAGCCAAATGGCAAAAAACGGAACCCTTATGGATTCGTCATGTCTGTCTGTCTGCCGTATGTCACAGCCACTTTTTATTTATTACCGATTTTAAGACAAATCTCTAAATATTGGAAGAAAACTTTAAAATCTGACTTCAGATTTAAAACCTACCTTAGTTTTTGTTTTGTTTAACAATGAGTTTATCTAACTTGACAATAGACAACTTACGACCGGTTTTTTTTTAGTTTTTACCAAAGTTAGTTCCTTATATAATTTAGATAATGCCATCTGTCAAGTGATTTCGAAGAAAAAACTGATTTCAAAATAGGCTAAATAGAATTGTACCTACTTCTCGACGTTGGCGTTACCAGCCGTGGGACAGCTCATTATGGTATGACAAGCGCTTTAGGTACAAAAAATAAGAAATAACTAACCCATCTTGCAGAGAAAACCCTGCTTTCCTTTTCCGCATTTTAACCTGTTCGTAATATGGCGTAATGTCACTCATTATCTTCAGAAATATATGTGATTATGTAACTTGCAATAACAGAAAACATACTCTACTACAGTACTAAGAATTTAGTTTGTAAAAATATGTTTATAAATAAAATCAACAAAACTTTGAAAATCTATATTAATATTATAAAGCTGAAGAGTTTGTTTGTTTGAACGCGCCAATCTCAGGAACTACAGGTTCGAATTGAAATAGTCCATTTTTCAAGGAAGGCTACTTTTTATTTTTTAATATTTCCACAGGATCGAGATTTACGCGGGTGAAACTGCGGGGTGCAACTAGTGTTATCTTAAGTTAATAATTATTGTAATCGGCTTTGCAAACTTTTAATTACTAAAAAAAAAACAGCGCACTCCGGGAGTGCAGGCAGAAGTGAAAACAATAAACTTGTTATTTCTCATAGAATATTTCTTGAAACGATCTGCTACTGCCATCTATTAGCACTCACTTAAACAAATATAGTTTATTTTTTATTCGCTAGATGGCAGTAAAAAATTTAAATCAGCGCCATCTACATTCGAATAGCGGTCTTTCTAGAAACTAAGTTTCTCAATTTGTGTAATAGATGGCAGTATAAGTTAAACAAAAAGACTAACACAAATAAAATCTCATCTGTCGCGTCAAAATCTGTCGCGTCAAAATCTGTCGCGAGATATCGGTTGAAAATGCTCACCCACAAAAGTGCCCAACGCGCCATAAGAAGTTTTCACTTCAAAAAAACAATGTAATAGATATTCCATGAAACTGCCCTAGAGACTAGTCCTGTCACGTCGGATATAATTTTAGATTACGGTTGGACGGCTCCCCTAGGATAGGGGAGTCGATGAAACTGAAAAAAAAAACCAGAGGAGCAGTCCGATCGTAATCGAAAAAACTTTGAACCAGTTTGTTTCCCATGGAAAACTATTCTGTAACACTTTTAAAACTGTGGGGTGTCCGTTTTTAATGACCTTCTATTATCATAACTTCTTCTAATCCAACAACATCAACACAATTAAGGAAATCGTTGAGTAGCTCGGGAAGTTAATAAAATTATAATACTGGCACTACGTTAGTTTGATACACTGAAATCTTGACAAAACTTATAATAATTATTACTGTATTTTCAAAGGATTGGCAAATTCTTTATGTAAGTAGTAATCAAAATATCGAGAACCGCGACAAAAAAATATTTTTTTAGAAAATAAAAAATAATCTGGTTTATGTACTGATATTATGTGTTGTGTGTTTTCGTCTAAGAAAGTACCAAAACGAAACAATAATTTAAAATTACAGTTAAAAAAATATTAGCCGGGGGTATGGACTAACTAATAGGGAAAATTGGTTAAATATAAGAAAAAAAGTTTAACTTGGGATACCTTTAAAATATGTACTCGTATCGTACATATTTACGCTTGTTTCGTTACCTAATGCTATAACTTACACTGACTATGCTATAACTTGTATTATTGCCCCCTGGCATTATCCGATAAATTTACTGTGCCGCTAGCTAGACCCTGGTTTTAGTCATGACATTGAAAGTGTGTTCTTCGGGTTCGAACCAAATGCCGCGTGCTGTCGTGAAATGGTCCTTGTAAATCTAAGGTTAGATAGGTCAAACGATACGGGCTGTAGCTAACGAGCTCTAACAATCCGAGAATAAATCGACCACTATTTCTTTGTGAAGCGTTTAATGTGAACCATACTAACATATTCATGGAGGCTGCATTTAATTATTTCCTCAGTAAGGTGGTAGAGTGATGTTGACTTAGAAATGTTGAAGATCTAGTTGGCACAATGGTCGCCATGCCGGACTGCCAAACACAGGGTTGCGGGTTCGATGCTTAGGTATTTGTTTGGGGTCTGGTAGTTTCTATGTATTATAAGTATTTTACAAAAGAAAGTATATATAGGTACCTAGTATAGCCGTCGTCTAGCACCCATCATCACACAAGTCCAGTTAATAAGCTTGGGGCTAGATGGCGATGTGTGGAATGTCCTGAAAAAAATATTTTTATTTTATTCCGAAGTTCGTGCGTGAATCCTAGCCGGCTAAGGAATTTTTTTACGAAAAATTTACGTGCGCATGAAAAATTTACGTGCGCATGAAGGAAAAATGTCAATTCGTATTTTTCCAGTTCCTACTCAGATACGCGTAAAGTTGAACGACTTATGTTTCACGATTATCAATAGCAAAAAATGTTTATCACTTCGCAAATCGTGAGTGAAACGAAGAATTTAACGCTTCGAGGCTACGTGATGTCTGCTAAGTATGTCGGATAAGAAATTTTTCGCTGTTTTTGCAAGTTGCGCTACAAATGCTACTGGACAAAAAACGGTGTGAAAAGAATTGTAAATTAAATTCCTACTTTATAATATAAAAGATAATAACAAACTACTGATATAAACGACGACCCAGTTGGCACAATGGTCAGCATGCCGGACTGCCAAACACAGGGTTGCGGGTTTGATTCCCGCCTCCGACAAGTATTTATGCTTAGATATTTGTCTGTGGCCTGGTTGTTTCTATGTATTTTAAATACATATTTACTAAAGAAAATTATAAAACTAGTATATCTGTTGTCTCCCATAACACAAGTCTAGTTACTTAGCTTGGGGCTAGAGGCGATGTGTGGAATGTCCTGCAATATTTATTTATTTACTAGCTGCCCTTCGCGGTTTCACCCGCGTAACTCCCGATCCCGTGGGAATATCGGGATGTAAGCTATCCTATCTCTCAAGTTGGATCGAACTGCACATATGGTGTGCGAATTTTATTATAATCGGTTAAGTGGTTTAGGAGTCCATTGAGGACAAACATTGTGACACGAGATTTATATATATTAAGAAAGAAAAGATTATTATAATGTCAAATTAAATCAAAGAGGTTCGAGACGAGTGTAGTCTTGAAGTAGGACCTGAAAACCCTTGTCTCTTTCCCCCGCGTGCCGCGAAATGGCCTTTTTGACTGTTTTATACAGGGTTATTGGAAATTAATTGACACGGCGTTAAGGGCTTCTTCTGTGCACCTTAACGATCAACTTTTGTTCTACGACTTTTGGAAATTCATTATAAAAATATTCCATACAAAAATAAAAAATTAAATCCAACAGTTCGCACTTGCCGCATAGACATAGAAAATTACCAGACAGTACGAGAAACACTTAAATATTTTTTTTGGGATATGTATTAAGTTTCGACAAAAGTCGTAGAACAAAAGTTGTTTGTTAAGGTGCACAGAAGAAGCCCTTAACGCCGTGTCAATTAATTTCCAATAACCCTGTATAATTAAAGGACTAACATCTATTTGAGTGAAAAACCATCTGTACTACCTCATGGAATTTGATGTAAGATTTATGAAAATATAATTTTTGTACTTGTTTTTTCTTTACAATCGCCGTAAAGTTGATAAATAAAAAAAAATATGTTTTTTTTTTATTTTCACGATTTTTTCTATCGAGGCATATCACTCTAATCGTATTTCGAAATGTATGACAAAACAAAGATTTTCTTCACCTTTACGACAGTAGGAATATCATTCTATGGATTTTAGTGGTTGATACCCAAAAACTGTTTCTAAGACACCTCTATCGCGCTTCTGGTCTTACCACCTCGTCTTAAGAGAAAAGGGTACCGGGGGCTTTCTCCATACAAACTATTACAAACGTAGTCGACTGTTTTCTCCCTGGATAGAGAAAATATTTTTGGTGCATAAAACTTAGAACTGCCATGACGATGTCCCTATTTTTGTTTTTTTTTATTTTAATTTCAATGATAATTAGAAAATGAAAAAACCAAAACATAGGGACATAGTCATGGCAGCTATAGGTTTAATGGCACAAAAATATTTGTGCTAGTGTCATTATCCAGGGAGGCAACAGTCGACTACGTTTGTATAGAGCGAGCGCAGGTACCCTTTCACCTTAAGAAGTAAAATATGAGAAGCAATTCACAGTAGTTCTCGCACCATAGATCACATAACAAACCTCTATGCCACTTACTTACCATGAACCATGTTAAGTACAATGATGAAAAATCTTCAACAATCAGAGCATGACATGCACATTTGCTTGCATCTCGAAATTCTCGAACCGAAAACTTGGTAAGTACATACGTTTATTATTTATATGAATACCAGTAGTTAAAGGGCCAGTTTCACTGATAGAAATATAAAAGTGAATAATTGCCTGCGTTTTGAGGAGCTATTCTGCTCATTCGTACCTAACAAAAAATAAATTATGAGACCAGATTGAAGTTACTACTTCTCAAATAAAAAAAAAATAATAATAATAAAAAAAAGAATTATCGAAATCGGATCATGATAATAATAATGTCAGAGATATCCAGTAGCCCCTTTTTAATGGAAAGTACCCCTCCAATCAAAATGACTTTTTTTAATTAATAATTGCAGACCCACCGTGGAGCTCCAAAACAGCTGTTATAATGTTTTTATCACAGTTGCTCATAAAGTGGATCTTATTAAACCGCTTTTAGGCTCATAATGCAACGTATTATACACGCGTGCAATAAAAAAAAATCCAACTAGTGCTAAAATAATACGTCATCCCGATATGTCAAACTGCTAATGACATATAGTAGATGAAACATTCCTAAGGACATCGTTCAAATCGTACCCAAAATTTAAGGTGCCGGCCAGAAAAAAAAATGTTTCTATCTTGTAGAGAATAACATTTTAAACAATGTTTACTAAGGCAACAAAGAGCTACGATCAACCATCGTTGAGTTATTTTACATTGAAAACCCAAAAAAATGGATTTTGTAGAGATCCGTTTGACCCTTTTTAAGATATTACTACAGAAAAAATATAAAAATAAGTAGTAAATGGGTAAGCTTTGTCTGTTTTTATTATATTTATATAAATAGGTATATCCAATAACCCTTTCAGAAGTTTTAGTAGGATCTTAAAAGTGGTCAAACGGATCTCTATAAAATGCATTTTTTGGGTTTTCAATGTAAAATAACTCAACGATTTTTGATCGTAGCTCTTTGTTGTCTTAGTAAACATTGTTTAAAATGTTATTCTCTACAAGATAGAAACATTTTTTATTACTGGCCGGCATTTTTTTTTGTTGGTATTTTTTGTTAGAAACATGAATGATCTCCTTTATCTGGGTTATACTGTTTTGATGTATAGAAAAAGGTACCATCCAAAGAGTTTTTAGGCCTTGCTGGCTTAAAACTCTTTGTTGGTACCTTTTTTCTTCTTTTCAAAAGGTTGTCTCTAAAGTCTGATAACGAACGATAATATTACGTGATGACGTCTTTGAAAATAATTAAAAATTGAGTTTTGTTTTTATTTTGTTTTTTCTTTAGGTACATAAATATATTTTTTCTATACCATTATATTCTGTTTTTAATCTCCTCTTCTTCTTCTTTCCCTTATCCCGGTTTATCCAGGGTCGGGCCTCCTCGTATTTTTGCGCCAGGTCGTACGATCCTGGGTTGTCAAGTGGTTAAGGTTCTGCGACTTCATCAGCTTGTCCATGCCATATTCATTGCCATATTTATGCTCGGCTTGTCCATATTCTGTTTTTAATCGCCGACGCAAAAACAAATGAAAAAAACCCTAAAAAAATATTGTATGTCAGACGCTGTATAGGTTAAAAGTCTTTTGCCTAGCCTTTCGGGAGTGTAATTAACAAAAAATAGCAAACATAACCTAAAACTCTTAAAAACTTTTTATTATTAAAATTTTAACAAGTCTTTTTTTTATTCGCAACTGTGATAAAAAACGTCGTACGATACAGGTGTGGATTGCTCATTCCATCTCGGCTTTTGCCACGCTCGCGTTCCGCTCGCGCGTCATAAACCGCCTCTATGGAATGATCAACTTTCCACACTTGTATCGCAATGTACTATTTCATAACAAGCAAGATTCTAGGCACCTGGTTTAGTTGAAGTTAGTCTTTTAACTTATGAATTTATCAAACAAAAAATATCAGAATGAAAACATTCCAATAATAGTAATTTTAGAACTCTACGGTGGGTCTGCAAGTATGCAGTCGACCGTACCCGTACCTACGTATACCAAGTTTCGTCCAAATCTAAATCTGAACCGTAGAGAAGTACCAACAAACATACTGACCGAGAAAAGCAAATTTTGCCAGACTTAAAACAAAGCCGCTTTGCTCGCTCGGTCAATAACGTAAATTCTAGTCAGCGCGTCTCGTTGATACGATTTCACGGGAGTGCCACGGTAATGACAATGAAGCGTGACTAGACATAGTAATGCTTGGATACTGCCACGGCAAACTCAAATGAACCAACCGATAAGCGTTTACATAGAATATTTAACATCAGAAAAGTGGATCATAAAACAAAGAAACTTTTAAATTAAAGTCATTTGAGAAAGCATTGAAATGCTAAGCAACGGTTAGTTTATTCATTAAGTTCTACTGTACAAACTTACTTAAACTGTTTATTATACTTACTTAGAACTAAGTATAAATAATCTGTTCAAGAAAGTCACATTAATGGTAAAGTGAGCTCCAAATCGAACGTTTTTGTAAAATTCGACCCGAGTTTTATTAAAAAACTTTGTTTTATATACATCTTTTAAACCGCTTTAGATTATTCAGAAAAAATATCTAGTAAATATTTACAAACCGAGACTCAATTAGAAAATTGCCTAGATAGAAATCAATTTTTTTGAGCATTTCGTATTTTTATACAAAAAATACACATTTTGAGGTTATCGTCGACAAAAAGAATTAACTTGATTTAGTGTGTTCGAATATATTGTCATAATACAAGCTGTAATGTTATGCTAATAATATATTCTATGCTTTCTTGGAACTATTTTGTTCTAAATACTAGGAATAATTGTATTATAATAAAAAACCATTTTTTTTTCGCAAAATTCGGTTATTTACGGACCTTGTCGCATCTCATTTATTTCTATTTATTCCGACAGGTCCCGACGATTATGATCGAGCGGCACTTTATTTAGGTATTACAATAGGTTATGAAATATTCACTACATCAAAATACCGATAATTTTTAACGAGAAAACGGTTTAATTATAACCTAAAGATATTTAAAATATGTACGGTCACGAAATTACAATTGACAAACTTCAATAAAACAATAATTTACGACAATTTATAGTCAGATGAACCATCGACTCCTATTAATGCAACATTTATTACGAAATACACTAAACAGTTTATTCAGTGAATTGTTTTTTATTCCAACCGGACCATTCACACTGAAAAATTTCATTAGTTTGCCCAACCTATCTACTGGGTCAAAAATTCAAAGTGTCGCGAAAGACGCGTTTGGGACAAAGTCCCTATTTTTTTAATATTCAGGGCGTTGCTTGTAGTGCCTGAAACATGTGATGGTAGACTTGCCCAGAACAAGCTAAGTCGATTGTGTGTAGAGGAAGGAACTAGTTAATACAATCTAGTGCCAACTAAACTGTGGATTTCATAAAGATGTTTTCTTTCACCGTAAGAGCTATGTTAATTCGCGCAAATTTCCATCGTTGCACGGCCGGCAGAGATTAGAACCCACGACCTACAGAATGAAAGTCAAGGTCTTCCACTACCATTAGGCCAACACCTCTCAAAAGAAAAGATACATAAATCATTTCCATTCAGACAATAACGACTTGCTTTTGGCATTCTCTAAATGATTTGTTCCAAACGTTCTGTAAAGTTGGAACATTAAGGTAAGCTCTACTTACTGCATGCCACTCAAGTTTAAAGCAATTAACCTCGTCTGTCTGCATTCAACACACAAATATTCAGTTTCTTTTGTGACACTTGAAAAAAATAAACTTTTGTAAAGTTTGGTGGCCTAATTTTCTTTTATTAAAATTTCTGTGACTATAATATAAACACTTTTGAACTATATTTAAACTTGCAGTGGGAATATCGTGATAAAAATAAGCTTAAACTAGCGACCCGCTCCGGTTTCGCACGGCTATATTATGCATGTATTATACATTTAAACCTTCCTCTTGAATCACTCTATCTATTTAAAAAAACCGCATCTAAATGCGTTGCGTAGTTTTGAAAACTTAAGAATACATAGGGACCGACAGCGAAAGCGACTTTGTTTATACTATGTAATGATTACTTTCAATAAATCAATATACCCTCATACTAAGTTTCATCAAAATCGCTCTAGTAGTTTCGAAACCTATTCCTTATAAACAAAAAATATATAATCCTCTTTATAATTTTAGTGTAGAAAGGTGTATTTCCCGTGTCTGCATTTCACCACGTCTTATACCCTATGTTTTGAACACTGACTGAATTTACGGACGTTAATCGAACATGGCCGACGTTATCTATTACATACACTATTCGTTTATAAATCTTGTGGAAACATGCGGCATGCGATATAACTTTAACATGGAATGTAACACCGAAGCTGATCGAACACAAATTGTACACGAAGATATTAAATACACATCTACAAACGAGATGTCACTTGAATCTTGACTACAGAAGGCTTTGGACACACTAGCACGATTATGTCATACGAAGCGACCTAAGTGAAAAGTCGTGCCATTGAATATTTTACTGGAGACAAATCTTTTGATGGGTTAAAAGTTAAACAAGGTTTTACGACGAAGGAAAACATCGTGAGGAAACCCGCGGCTCCTTCCGGAGGAGTTCTTCCCTCTGGACATGGTCGACTAAGCTAAGAGGGTAATATAGCTGGGCCAGGCTATTACATCTTCAAGGAAAAACACCTAACTAAAGAAGTCTAGTTACGGTAAGTATACAAGTAGGTACAAGTTTAACAAGGCGTTTTGCAAACCAATCTTGTTCTAACTTTTATAAGTCCGTAAGCCTGCACTCGACATTTGATTCCTTGATTTTACTAAGAATAAAAAATAAATTAAAATTTTAAAAACCGACTTCAAAAAAACCTGAAACTAAAATTAAAAAACCTGAAAAGAAAAACAAAAAAGTGAAAAATAATCCATTTCGGGTCACTAAGACAGCTGATAACTTAAACATAAGTACTTACTTGGAAGTCGGACTGGGTTAGATTGAATGTTGAGAGGTATAAAGAAAACATGGTGTCACCCAGTCCGACTTCCAAGTAAGTACTTATGTTTAAGTTATCAGCTGTCTTAGTGACCCGAAATGGATTATTTTTCACTTTTTTGTTTTTCTTTTCAGGTTTTTTAATTTTAGTTTCAGGTTTTTTTGAAGTCGGTTTTTAAAATTTTAATTTATTTTTTATTTAACCATTTTTAGTGCCACTGTCACTGAAAATTCTACTCCATGAGGCGAAAGCGACTGTTTCTTCAAATTGCAACCTGTACCTAATCATAACCCATTGAAGAGTTTGGTGATAAGAAGGTGTTTTCAGATGCTCCATTCATCGGTACCTATTTGTGTATGGGCCACTTCTATTAGTGGAAATGGAAAACAGCAATTTGTTGAATCTCGCTGTGCAGATCTGTTCATCACTCCGTAGATCATCATCAGATCTTCATTTAGGATAGGGTTCTCTATCAAAATTCATTCAAACCCAGTCCGGCGAGGCAAAAGCGAATATTTTATTCAAATTGTAACCTGTAATTGTAACCGATTGAAGAGTTTTCTGATGAGAAGGTGGTTTCAGATATTCCATTTATTGGGAACTATTCGTTTATGGGCCAATTGTACTGGTGTAAATTGAAAACTGAGCAATTTGCTGCACTCTCGAGGTGCAATTCTGTTCATCACTTCGAAGATCCTCATCAGAACTTCATTTAGGATAGGGTTCTCTATCAACATTCATTCAAACCCAGTCCGGTGACTAAATTCGACTAAATTCTTTAAATTGTAACCTGTAATCGTAACTGATTAAAGAGTTTTCTGATGAGAAGGTGGTTTCAGATATTCCATTTATCGGTAACTATTCGTTTATGGGCCAATTGTACTGGTGGAAATCGAAAACTGAGCAATTTGCTGCACTCTCGAGGTGCAATTCTGTTCATCACTCCGAAGATTCTCATCAGATCCTCACCAAAATTTTATGGGACCACTCCTGAGGTGTCACCTTTCGAACACAAAAAGAATTATCTCAATCGGTTAAGCCGTTTTCGAATGATCGCGTAACATACACACAAAAAAAAAAAAACATACAGACGAATTGAGAACCTCCTCCTTTTTTGAAGTCGGTTAAAAATGCCTTTAGATGCATAACACCATATACGCGAAAAACCACCTTTATGCAAAACGCATAATTCGCAAAATACCAACTACGCATAACAACAACTTTGATATACGCAATCCGAAAATTGCACCGCGATGAGTATTCAAATCTTAAATTCAATCTCGTTGCGGTGCTTGGACATATCCAAGCACCAGTTCCATAGAAAAATATTTCCAGCAATCATGTTCTGTCCGTCTAACTAAGCCAAGCCTAAAGGTTAGGTACCGACGACGTTTAAACCCCGGAACTTAGCAAGTTTACCTTTAAAATATTATCTTAGATCTACTTTGTATTGTAAACAGTTCGTTGCCCGAGGGTTTCGGTAAACCCGTCGGGACAGGAAGGGATCGTGACTGTGGCCCTCCTAGCCAAGAGTTCAGTGAGTCTAGCTCGCCCATCGGCATCATGCCGTATAAGACAATCGTCAGATAACAAAGCCGCTTTGGAAACTGTAAACTCAGGGGTCTAAGACATCATTTGTAAGTAACCTAGCGCAGATATTATTGAGTTAGTAAATTGGTGGAAATATTCTTGAGATGCCTTCGAACTACAGATTCTTAAAATAATATTGTTATAAACTTGGAAAAAAATGTAGCTACTTCTTAAAGAGATAGGTAGGTAAAGTAGGCAAAAAGTAAGTTTGTACTCTGTGAAGAACCTTGTGAAGAGTTTTCTACGTCTTCGGCTGAAAACGTATATAGAAAAAGTATTATTTTTGTGTGAAATAAATGAAATGAAATCTTACTGTACGCAAAGTAAATATTATACGATCATTTCGATATGATCATATACTAAAACGTCATTTCGCCCAGTAATTGATTTAATTTTCTATTTACCATTATCTAGTTCAACTATAACCATAACCATTTATAGATAAAAGCTTCCTATTCTATACTCGGCACAACTTGACTTTAATCACGTCACACTCGGGTATCACTCGTCGAGTATCAACTTAGGGATGCAAACAATACATCGATATTTTAAAACATCGATTAATCTTTATATTCATCGATGTTCAGGGACATTTTAAAATGTATAATTTTCAATCGTCTCCTCAACAATGTCGCTAGTGGGGACGTCCTAATGAATGAGTCGGCAACAGTGAAAACTGGGACATAAACAACGAATTTTAAATATCCCTGAACATCGATGTTTATGAAGGATATATCAATGTTTTCAAAGATAGTTGTATTGTGTGCATCTCTATGTTATTGATACCTGAGTGAATTATTGTTAATCCTATCGATGTTCATAAACATCGACGATACACCGTTCGCACAAATGATTCTGGGACTTTTTTTTAAATAATAACGCTATCTGTGAATGCTCATTTATTTCCCCTATTTTAGAATAAAAACACCTAAATATTACTCCTTTTCTAGTTTCATTTCTTACTGGGTTTATTTAATTATTTTCGAACATTGGAAAAACTTCAATAATCTATCAAAAAGAATGATATTTTCAACATCATGTTTCATTTTTGGAAACATCAATATTCAAACTTTCCAGCATCGATGTTTTTATGAACGCATCCCTAGTATCAAGTGATTCTGGTCTAGAAAGTTCTAAGTATTTCTTAGCTTTCTATGATAATAGGACGGCGATTGAACAGTGGCTATTTACATCAATTCTAAAGACTGCAGTGAAATAACTTTATAATTTATAACTTTTAAACATCCTTAATAAAACGGGATATTGTTAGTACAAATTGGAACACAGTACTTGCCTCATAAATTTCAGTTTGATAAACTACTATTCCGAAGGTGAGTTACTCTAATAAATAAATTAATCATTTTTAATTTTATTTTCTCAAATCAGTTCGTCAACAATTCAGTTTCGTTTCTTGTCAGTTTCTTTAACACGTCACTTTACTTAACTTATTACATTTATGCCATTCATCAATCCAGAATACAGTCATGTTAATATAGTCATTTTTCATAATACAAACACAAGATTCAGATTGTTTTGTTAGAAACAAGTTAAAACTTAAGGTAAACCCTTAGACCCCGCAATTGGCGAAGGGGCGGACCGGCCCGGGCGCCACCAATAGGAGGGTGGCAAAATTTGGAAAAAAATCATTTGTACGGTCACTGGCGGTCAAATCACACAATTATTTTTCCAAGAAATTAGCTCTTACCTATTTTTACACATTGATTGTCCTTACCGCCCAAAACAGGGCGGCAAATTATGACTTCGCCCCGGGCGACAGTAACCCACGCTACGCCACTGAGAGTAGTAAGTCTTCTGTGCTTAGACCTATACAACCATCTGCTCAGCTATTCATGTGTCAGTCAATTTTATACACAAAATATAGGGCACCGCTTGACCGCAATCCAGATTTATGGAAACTCAGTACGTGAGCTACGCCATTCAATCACAAGATAAAAGGTTTTCCGAAGAAAATTAAAAGTTTGTTTATGTTTTCCTTTGGATAGTTTTGATCCAAATCTTTACGTAAAACTCTTGTAAAACCAATACGACTCTCCGTACAAATTATACAATCATAATATTATTGTCAAGTGTTTTCAATGTCAATGCGCCCGCGCCGATTGTGCAACACATTCAATCGTCTTTGTAAAAAAAAAATTGGCTGCGTCCATTGTTTACTTCTTAGTTTGCAATCTCCATTGTCGGCTGCGTTTTATGTTGTATGCATAATTATTTAATGACTATTATGAAGAGAATAATGTTTTTTATTTAATTTTAAGCTTTGATAAAAATATCAGCAGTGTAAGCTTAGTGGTGACATCTCGACTTTCAATTCGAAGGTCGCACTATTAATAGGTTTTGACGTGATAACGTCTAATAAATTAATGGAACACCTGCATTCACACAAAAGTGTCATGGTCCGGTACGCATCATGTTACCGGAACATGACGCGTCCGCTCCCGTTAGGAAACAAAAGTACCTACTTATTTAATAATAATATCGCTCATCTGGGCTTGTGGTGACCAGTGACGAATATACAGGAAAAAATATATACAGGGTGATTTTTTTATGTGGGCCTTCAGGGCTATATCCTAAACCATAAGAGATAGCGAAAAATGCTGAAAGGAGTTGCGTGCCCGATTTTGACAAAAACTAAAACTGCATCATTAGATTTTTGAAAAAGTCATTACCCTAGCCGGGAATCGAACCTGTTCATTTTCCAAAATAATAATCTTCCTATATTTTTATACCAATAGACAGTGTTGCTAATAGAGAACAATTCCGATGACGCGGATACTTGCATGTCGCAGCCAATACACCCAATTTGACATATTTTCGTTTATGTAAAGTAGAGATCATTATATTATGCGCTAGATTAATAAAATTAATGAAAAGTTTGTTTCTATTTAATATTTTTACAGTTTATAGCATTTAATATTTATACACACTTTTACCTAATGATTGTTTTTAGTTAGTATTTTGCAAGTAAATTGTTTTAATTTATTTTATAAGATTATATAAGTCCTTTTTCGCCTGAGATACAGGAATACCTAGTTCAGGCATATGTGTTATTTTTGTTCTCTTTAATATTTAGTGCTTAGTTTATTATGTAAAATGAATTTTAATAAATATATTTGTATTTGTATTTTTGTTTGTTTAATTCCTGGAAACAAACATAGTCTGGCAAATTAAAGGAAATAGCTCATTTTAGTAATCTTTTGTAATTTTCATACAACCATCCCTGAAAAAAATGCAGTGAGGAGGTATGGCTAATGACGTAACAAACTGCCGCACTAAATATATGAACTGTTTTTACAAATCTTATGAAAAGAACTTCATTTACAACTTATTTTATAATATTTAGAATAATATCACTTGTCCTCCTTGTAGTATCACATGTCGCACACTATTGTTTTGCCAGAGACAGAAAGATGAAAATTACAGAAAACTACAAAATTCAGCCATTTCCTTTGTTTTGCCATACTATGTTTGTTTCCAGGAATTGATTTCTATCAGCAACACTATCGATTGGTATAAAAATATAGGATAATTATTTTTTTGCAAAATCAACAGGTTCGATTCCCGGCTAGGGTAATGACTTTTTCAAAAATCTAATGATGCAGTTTTAGTTTTTGTCAAAATCGGGCACGCAACTCTTTTTAGCATTTTTCGCTATCTCTCATAGTTTAGGATATAGCCCTGAAGGCCCTGAAGGCCATGAATAATAATTTTACGTTATCACATAAAATTATTATCCGTAAACCGACTTTACAGACAACCATTTGGTTTTTTTTATACGAAAACTAAATGAAACGATTTATAGCGAAGACATAGTGTTATGCCGAAACTAAATGGTCCACAACATTTCTAAAAAAATTGTTCGAGTTTCCAATAGTCTTTTTTAGCTAATTATCAATAACCCTCGCATACTTTATCCCCGGTTAATACCCCCAAATAACTATACTTACCTTTGTAACAGAACAAAAACATGACTAATTACCTCTGTCAAAAAACTTAGCCAATTTATTACAGGTGTCATAATAAATGTCAGCACAGTTATTAGTTTAATTTAGGTAAATGCACCAATTATGGACGGTCTAAGGATTCATTTTTCTTTTTTGCTTTATAATTCGTATATTTAATTATATATCTTCAATTATATATTTGAAAGTAACTGAAGGGTCGTTCAAGTAATAAGTTTTAAATGCTTTAAATACGCCTACAACTAGCAGTAATAAAATATAAGTAACAAAAGATACTTTCATCTGAACTCCATTTATGGTCAAAGAAAATCTAATTATGAACCCCTAACTATGGACATCATCCAAATATGGTCAGCCAGATATGGACATTTTTTCAGCTGTAAGCTTATGTTTTAAAGGTTTTTAACGGTATTGAGATCCACGGTTGATTAATAAAACAACTGGTATACAATTTATAGAATAGTATAATATTATTAGTCATAAAAATCCAACGAATTTTTTTTCACATAATAATAACAGTGTTATTGACAATCACATTATCTTCCATTATAAATAATCTGAAGATAGTCCATTGAAATGTTACATTTTTTTGGGCTTAGCGTGCATTTGTCAGAGGACGCAATTTTATTGTTTAGATATCAAGAGGGGGTTAGTCTAAGCTTAAATCCCAGTTTGAGGGATTGTAGCTCTTGTCCCACGGCCGCCATCTTGGAAAAAGGGATTTAAACGGTTTTTATGGTTTATCTGACAAACTATAGGTCTCACAAAAAATATTACTTAACATTTTTTGTTGCAAATTTGATTATCTACAACTTTTGTTAGGTAACTTTTAGTCGTAGATCAAAAAACAAAAAGTTATAAGCGAAGATACATTTAAATTTGAGTTACTACTTGAGTTAAAATTGAGTTAAGTATACTGATTTCGTAGCACCATGGGAGTAGCCCAGGGTTTTCAAGGATGTAAACTCAGGTAAAGACTACTCTTGGAGGGTCTAAAAACTTCTAAAAATGATTACATGCGCTTTTTCGATGTTTACCTTTTTGTGTTTATTTTCAGAAGACGAAAAGTAAGCATATTTTGAAAATTATAAGTCCTATCAACATACTTTTAAGACAATTATTGTAGACAATTTAATGAAGAACATATCGGTCATTAACAGTTTTGTTATAGCTTTAACTGTTTTTATAATAAAATAAAAAAACAGGGTCGATGGGGCGTAAAAATCACTTTACAGCTTTTAAACTATAAGTCCGATCTACATACTTCTGAGGTATAATATGTTGTAGTGAATTTGATGAAGATCATATTGCTCATTGACTATTTGGTTATAGCTTTAACCGTTTTCATAAAAAATGCAAAAAAACTCTAAATTGGCACACAAAAAGGGGGGAAAGGTAGGGAACCAATTGCCATACGACTTGTTTCTACTTCTATGTCTTATTATCAATGTAAAAGCTACCTGCATGCCAAGTTTCATGCTTTCAGTCAGATGGGACCGTAAAAAGAGCTAAGGAAACTGAGTAATGAATTATTGTTATAACTTTTTTATTTTTGGTTTACGACTAAAAGTTACTTAACAAAAGTTGTAGATAATCTTATTTGCAACAAAAAATGTTAAGTAATATTTTTTGTGAGACGTATGGTTTGTCAGATAAACCATAAAAACCATTTAAATCCCTTTTTCCAAGATGGCGGCCGTGGGACCTTCCTTTCTTCTTGCAGTGTGAGAACAGTATCAGGGCCTGGGTTTCGGTCAATAGGACTTCTACCTGTAATTTTATTCCTTAATGTGATTTTGTAGCGGCGGTGGCAACTTTTTCACCTTTCCTCACTTCCTCAATTGCTTTGGCCATCTGTTCCTTTGTATAATTTTTTCTAGACGCCATAGCTATAGTGAAAAAATAATAATACTGATATCAGAAAAAGCATGGCACCAGTTTTGGACACCCAATTATGAACTGAATGTTCATAATTGGGCAGAGTCATGATAAATTGCGGATTTTAAAACTAATATAAAGGTAAATAAGTATATATAAGTATTATATGCAAAAATAAAAATGTTGAACAAATGCGCATTATGGACATTTTGTCCATATTTGGGTACAACCCTAAAAAAAAATCCAATTATGAACATCGACAAATTTAAAGGCTTAAAATTTGAAGAGGTTCTAGGTTATGACGTGTAAATATCCTGTTTATATTAATAATTCAATAAACAATAGGATTTCTAACAACAACGTTACAACTATCCTATAAAAAGACAATAAATATACTTACTTGCATCGCAATCCTAATAAGAAAATCTGATTATCGTTGCACAAAAACACCGCGTAAATAACAATTGGATACGGTCGACAACAAACTGACTGATGGCTGTCAAAAATGATTGACATTCAATCTAGAATGTTGGCACAACCGATAAGTGTTGCTATTTGAAAAAAATAATTTACTAGCTTCTTATTTTTGGCAGAAATTTCAAAAACTGTTCATAATGGGTCCGCGTTCATAATAGGTGCATTTACCTTAAGTCCTTTTTCGCCTGAGATACAGGAATACCTAGTTCAGGCATATGTGTTATTTTTGTTCTCTTTAATATTTAGTGCTTAGTTTATTATGTAAAATGAATTTTAATAAATATATTTGTATTTGTATTTTTGTTTGTTTAATTCCTGGAAACAAACATAGTCTGGCAAATTAAAGGAAATAGCTCATTTTAGTAATCTTTTGTAATTTTCATACAACCATCCCTGAAAAAAATGCAGTGAGGAGGTATGGCTAATGACGTAACAAACTGCCGCACTAAATATATGAACTGTTTTTACAAATCTTATGAAAAGAACTTCATTTACAACTTATTTTATAATATTTAGAATAATATCACTTGTCCTCCTTGTAGTATCACATGTCGCACACTATTGTTTTGCCAGAGACAGAAAGATGAAAATTACAGAAAACTACAAAATTCAGCCATTTCCTTTGTTTTGCCATACTATGTTTGTTTCCAGGAATTGATTTCTATCAGCAACACTATCGATTGGTATAAAAATATAGGATAATTATTTTTTTGCAAAATCAACAGGTTCGATTCCCGGCTAGGGTAATGACTTTTTCAAAAATCTAATGATGCAGTTTTAGTTTTTGTCAAAATCGGGCACGCAACTCTTTTTAGCATTTTTCGCTATCTCTCATAGTTTAGGATATAGCCCTGAAGGCCCTGAAGGCCATGAATAATAATTTTACGTTATCACATAAAATTATTATCCGTAAACCGACTTTACAGACAACCATTTGGTTTTTTTTATACGAAAACTAAATGAAACGATTTATAGCGAAGACATAGTGTTATGCCGAAACTAAATGGTCCACAACATTTCTAAAAAAATTGTTCGAGTTTCCAATAGTCTTTTTTAGCTAATTATCAATAACCCTCGCATACTTTATCCCCGGTTAATACCCCCAAATAACTATACTTACCTTTGTAACAGAACAAAAACATGACTAATTACCTCTGTCAAAAAACTTAGCCAATTTATTACAGGTGTCATAATAAATGTCAGCACAGTTATTAGTTTAATTTAGATCTAAAGCCTAGATTGCAATAAGCTATAACTATAATTATATTTTTAAACCAATAGTAGGCATTCGCAAAAAAATCTTAATTATCACGTCATCTTAACAAAATAATTTAGTATTAACACTTACCACATCACTCATGTGTCAAGTTTAATAAATGAAGCCAATTATCAAAATTTATGGACTCTTAATTATTAGGAATTAAACTTATATTTTACTTAATTAAAAAAAACCTGTCACCTAAATTGCTTTGCGTTTTATTTTAAAATTATTATAACCTATAATAAATTAAAAAAAGAGGATTCCAAGATAAAGACATTGACTGTTTTATCAAAATCGATTTAGGTCCTTAATTAAGAGCGGTGTTGGCTTAGTGGTAGATACCTCGACTTTCATTCTGAAGGTCGTGGGTTCGAATCCAGGCCGGCCGTGCACCAATGTATTTTTCTTAAGAAAAATGTATGTGCGCTAATTGACATTGCTCTTACGGTGAAGGAAAACATCGTGATGAAACCCGCGGCTTAGTTGGCTCCAGAAGTATTGACAAGTTCTCTCCTCTGGACATGGTCGACTAAGCTGAGAGGGTAGTAGGTGCTGGGCAAGCCTACTCCATCTTCACGCAAAAAGGACCCAATTAAAAAGGGTCTAATCGCGGAAAACAGCCAGTATACAAGTACAAGTAGGTCCTTAATTCAATGCTTAAACCCGCATAACGTGTCTTACGTGTGACACGGTAAAATGTTTTTATTTTATTTTTGGTTTACGACTAAAAGTTACTTAACAAAAGTTGTTTTTTATTTATTTATTTATTAACAAAGATTCTACAGTCATTATTATACCTTCCTAGCGACTCGTCCCGGCTTCGCACGGCTATATTATGCATATATTATACATATAAACCTTCCTCTTGAATCACTCTATCTATTAAAAAAAACCGCATCAAAATCCGTTGCGTAGTTTTAAATATTCAAGCGTACAAAGGGAAATAGGGACAGAGGAAGCGACTTTATTTTATACTATGTAGTGATATTCTAACCTATTGTACACAGAACTTAGACCAAATTGAATCTACATTTATAATGAATCTATAAAATTCAAGTCCTGACTGACTGACTGAAAATTTTGGAGGATAAAATATGGAGGATGTGTGCTATATTAAGTGTAGGTAGGTACCTACACTTAATATAGCACACATCCTCCATATTTTATTATACTAGTTTTAAAGTTTGATCAGCAGGAAGGTTCCTGCTGATCAAACTTTCAAACTAGTATCTACTAAGAAACAGTTTTTAAATAAATTCAACCCCCAATAGGGTAAAATGGCGCGAAAAAGCTGTTTTTTTTTTCTTATAAGTATTACTAAACTAAGTAGGGCAAAATCGAGTTCAAAAGAGTCGGTTACATACATACAAGCAAGCAAGCAAACATACAGGTGAAACTAATAAAAGCGTGTTAAAAATGAGACAAACATAATCCGTCAGTCAGTAGCTTTTGTATTTTTAAATATGTGTTTTGTGTGGTTTCCCATTTTATCGCGACTAGCTGCGCCCCGCCATTTCACCCCCGTAAGTCCCGATCCCGTAGAAATTTCAAAATAAAAAGTAGCCTATAGCCTTCCTCGATAAATGGACTATTCAAAATAAAAATAATTTTTCAATTCGAACCAGTAGTTTGACATTAGCGCGTTCAAACAAACAAACAAACTCTTCAGCTTTATAACATATAGACCTTCCTCTTTAATCACTCTATCTATTAAAAAAAACCGCATCAAAATCCGTTGCGTAGTTTTAAAGATCTAAGCATACAAAGGGACATAGGGACGACGGAAAGTGACTTTATTTTATACTATGTAGTGAAGTGAAGTATAGATATTTAAATTATAGATTGCTGGAGCTGTAATACCTACTAAAGTCGATTTCTATACCAACACTTACAAACTTGTTGGATATAAAAACGTTAAACTACGAAGCACGACAACGAGACAAAATTGTAATGTAACAATGATTGACATTAAATAGATCTTCCCAATTTAAAATGTACAATGATCTAAAAGTAGAGTACGCGTGCATCTACTTACAGTAGGTACCTACTCGTCGTTAGTAAGTGGTTACAATTACAAGTGAAGTGAATTGGAAAGTCATCATTGAAAGTTAACAAGGCAGGTAAAAAGGGCGACGCTTTTTTATCCAAAAATAATTGGAGCGCATTTCGTTTTAAGCAAGTAACGGTACTAAAATGAGCTTAAAATATACATTTACACTGTCAAGTTGCATTTTTCATGTATGCTTACAGTAAGTATTATTTTAAAAAATGTTATGTGATCGTTAAAAATAAACTAAGCTGTACGCGATGTCTTCATTATCATTACATAGTATAAAACAAAGTCACTTTCCGCTGTCTGTCCCTATGTATGCTTAGATCTTTAAAACTACGTAACGGATTTTGATGAGGTTTATTTATAGATAGAGTGATTCAAGAGGAAGGTTTATATGTATAATACATGCATAATACATTAATCGTGAGAAGCCGGGTCGCTAGTAGATAATAATCCTTTAAAACCTAATATAAAATTGGCCTTGACATCTAATATACAGTAATATAAATGTTTTTTTTTTGTTACTTGCATCGCACTTAATTTCATAAGTTTGGACACCCTACCTTTTACCTTCCTCAACTTCTTGTCCATCCAAAGGTTGCCTGGAAGAGATCGCTTTGAGCGATAAGGCCGCTCTTTATAACACTTAGACTTAAGCTTTGTTTCATTTATTTATTGTAATTTACAAATGGTGCTTTTGCAATAAATAATAATTTATCTATCTATACAGCGCCAGTAACTGTAATCCATGCTGTACAGGACGCTGTAGCGCCTGGGGCATAAATTAGATGGAGTACACTTGCCCAGAACCTATATACCACCCATCTCAGCTTGTTCGACCGTGATCAGAGGAAAGACGCTCGTCAATACGTCTATAGTAGTGTTGCCGAACTATCGATAGTTTTATTATAGTTTTAATATCGATAGTTTTCATCTGAAAAAAACCTATACTATCGATTGGCCCATGAATAGTATCGATACTATCGATAGCTCAAAACGTGGCAATACTATCGATACTATCGATAGTACTGTCGCTCGAAAGAAAAAAAACTATCGATATTATCAATAGTATTGCCACATTTTGAGCTATCAATGGTTTTATATTTACGAGCAACAATACCATCGACAGTATTGCCTTGTTTTGAGCTATCGATACTATCGATAGGCTATCGATACTATCGGTTTTAATAAACTATTGATATACTATCGATTTTTCAGCAATAATCGACTATCGATCGGCAACACTAGTTTATAGAGCCAACTAAGCCGCGGGTTTCTTAACAATGTTTTGCTTTCACCGTAAGAACTATGGTTGTGCTATGGTTATCCTATATGTAATTAAATTAACAAACACATTTTTAAATGTTCATTTTGCAGTCCTATTGATAAATTCACTCCTTTTTGAGAAGAGAGATAACCGGAGGCGATTTACGTTGCAATGCTGCGCATTTTTCACATGCCACCATTACACACCCACATTGCAAATTTACGTAAGTAATCTTCGCAATCTGGAGCATCCAATAAGGAAATGGTAACCAGCGCAGCGCCAGCACCGGCATCAAGCCACCACAATCTGCGGTCTCCGAACCACGAAACTAAAGTGTACAGATTAACGGGACCTCTCGAAATTTAATATAAAAATTGATCCTGAAACGTGATTCCATTCAGTTATGCCGATTCCGAATTCGATTAGCGTTTCTTTATTAGTTTTAAAACGAATCAATACCATTTAATCGATTTATACTGTGCAAGATAAGTCAGTGAACGGTGTCCGAATGGATCGGAAGAATAGATTGCTTTTAAGACGAGTGAAAGTTGAGATGTTCCTATCTGCGATGTAACTTAGCTGGCAAGTGTACCGCAGAGACAATGGACCCAACGTCACGCTTAATTAAGTCTGTCACGCGATTTGGCAAACACAACGTCGTCGAGTTTACTCCAATTACCATTGTTCAGCGAGCAATTTTGATAGTTTCAGGGGGATTTCAAAACGTCGCCCATTTGAATTCTAAGTCAGTGTTACGAAGGTGGAAATTGACAAAAAAATCTTAAAAAACCGGCTAAGTCCGAGTCGGACTTGCGCACGTAGGGTTCCGTACTATTATATTATTTTTTTAGTATTTTTTGTAATCACTACATAGTATAAAGCAAAGTCGCTTTCTCTGTCTCTATATCCCTTTGTTTGTGTGGGATATTCTGTGTATGCTTAAATCTTTAAAACTACGCAACGGATTTTGATGCGGTGTTTTTTAATAGATAGAGTGATTCAAGAGGAAGGTTTATATGTATAACACATGCATAATATAGCCGTGCGAAGCCGGGGCGGGTCGCTAGTAGCAACATAAATACATCATCTGTGAAAATTTCAACCGTCTAGCTATCACGGTTCTTGAGATACAATTTTAAGCCTGGTGACTGACAGACGGACAGTGGAGTCTTAGTAAAAAGGTCCCGTTTTGACCGTTTGGGTACGGAACCCTAAAAATGAAGTGGCCACCGTTTTAAAATGGTCTTTTGTATTCTGAAGCGCTATAATCAAAACAGACAATGTAGGTACCTAGCTATGTAAATCCGAACGCCATTATCAAGTCATTATTGTGGCAGTTAAGTGGATTCTATTCAAATGTAAGGTGAATCACAAAAAATATTGTTTTAACTTCAAGAGCATAGAGTTTGTTTATAATAGAGTAATCTTTTCGTAATAAATAATTGTTCAACTTAATAGAAAATAATTTGGAGTGTATCTCTGAACTGCGACAAGTCTTTACTTCGACAAGACAACAAAACAAAATTAAAAATATTGTTGATTGTTATTGTATTTTAACCTAAAATCATAACAGGCAAATCAATTACATACTTATATTACATTTTAGACATTTCCAATGTCGAAGAGATGTTCCGATAAACTGAGAGCCGGCTCTCGAAGGACCAAAAGCAAGTTTTGGTCCTTCGAGCCGGATAATAAGGCCCAAAACCTGTCGAACAAGTGTATGTAGCAGCAGAGTCTGTCGAAGTAGAATCTGTCGAAGTAATGATCTTCGAAGGTTTTTTGTCGAAGAATTTTCAGTCGAACTAATACGTCTTGTCAAATCATGTTCAGTCAAAACAATGACTTGTCGAACTATATTATTTCGAAGTTAATCTCGTGTTGAAGTAAAGACTTGTCGAAGATCAGAAGTACACTCATAAGTAGCCCCTTGAAAGACTTTGAAGATATCTATCAAACCACCAAAGCTATTACACGCTCCTAATACCTTGTTAACATCATAGATACCTAATTTTCGCTAATAGACGTGTGCGCCGTATAATTTGGTGTTATTACTCTTATTACTGGCGGTATAGTTTATATGGTTAGTGGTCTGAGACGAAGGGTTCTCATGGAATTAAGTAAGACGTCATTATGATTCCACAACATTAATATTTTTAATTTTGTAACCTTACATAATAATGTTAATTTAGTAGATAGATTGCGCTACACAATTTAATTAGGTACTTTAGTTTTAACTAGCTGCGCATCTTGGTTTCATCCGCGTAAGTTATGTATTTTTGTTGTCGCTTTAACAACAATTACTTACTAAAACAGAAAATAAAATTTTAAGTGGTGCTCCTATACAAAATAGTACGGAATCCTTCGTGCTCGAGGCCAACTCGCACTTGGCCGGTTTTTATTTACAAATCATCTTTTTCACAAAATGAGTAGAGAATTTATCACGATGTTATCACGATTGTTGTTTTTTAAACGAGGGAACAACAGATAATAAACACAGTTGCGAGCCTAACTAAACAATTGCAAAATTAAAAAAAATAGAAACTTTCCTCTTTAATTTAAGACCTACATATAGCGAGGTTGAAATATAGAATAAATGTAAAACAATCACGTCCCCGAATTAGGTCGTCTAATGCGAAGGATAAAGAGCTAAAATATTGCTTCAACTGGATACAAAGTTACTTTCACCTCTAACATCATAAAATTACGCTAAGTTTAGAATACAAATAAGCATGGATAGAAGATAATTTTATCCTGAACAATGCCTATTTTATCGACATTCAGTCGATAAATAGACGCAGTAAGGCATAATCAGTCGAATCGTAAAATACAGGCACTCACCTAGAGATTTCCAACGCGCATCAGCGCAACTAAGACGCCCACATCACAGCACAAGTGTACTTTATCCGTCGGATAAGATGTGGTTATTTCTAAGTCAGATGATAGAGCAATTTGAAACTGCATTAAAAAGTAACCAATTTTCCTACTTGTTTCTGACTACCTATAAAACTTCGTCACACACAATCGAGTAGACCTAGGAATACCTACCTCAATGGACAAAAAACTTCTCCGTGTTTAGACGAAGAGAGGCTTCTTTATTCTAATCATCTAATATTATAAATCCGTATGTTTTATGTTTGTTTGTTTGTGGACTGATTTGGTTTGGACTGATTTGGATGAAAATCGGCACAGTAGTAGTTAAGGTGAAAGGGTACCTGCGCCCTCTCCATACAAACGTAGTCGGTTGTTTCCTCCCTGGATAATGACACTAGCACAAATATTTTTGTGCCATAAAACCTATAACTGCCATGACTATGCCCCTAGTTTTTGTTTATCGTTGTTCTAATTATCATAAAAATTAACATTAAAAATAAAGCTATTGCATAGCGAACGCTCGGCCAAGCTACATGGTAGGCAGAGTGGGGGGTGTTAGGTTTTATTTTCGTTACGGAATTTCTTGATTCAGTCGCCGCGCTCAAAGCCCGCGATAAAAGCTATGCAATAGCTTAAAAAAATAGGGGCATGGTCAATATGGTCATGGCAGTTATAAGTTATAGCCACCAAAAATATTTGCTCTGTGTCATTATCCAGGGAGAAAACAGTCTACTACGTTTGTACGGAGACAGCCCCCGGTACCCTTTCCTCTTAAGGGGATGAAGAAGGGCATTGGATACTTTTGATCCCGGAATTCACGCGTAATTCTCCAACAAAATGTTGTGAAGAATCACGCCCCCTGACCACAACAAATTGTAGATATGTGTAGCGCTTCAAGCGCTATTGACTATTACTTATTCAGTGGCTATTGTGCGAATATTTTACAACCGCTCGTCTTGAATTATTACAACTGCAAGGTAAAGTGGTACCTAGTACTTCTTGGGTGGTCATCTAATCTAAACCTTTCCGTATTAGTTGTGTAGTTTTATGTTGCTAGGAAATAAACAATACAAGGAATTAATTTAATATGTAATTAAGTAAATAATAACTGCTGCGAAATTACACATACAAAATATTGCATAAACATGCATAATTATGAAGTCTATAATTATCTTCCGAGCGAACACTGGTTGAAGTCGTAGAGTTAAGCTCCAAGTACCTACGCATATAGTCTTACAAATGCCTTTAAAACTCTCGTAATTTCAAAGTTTCCGACATAAGCTGCAAGATGGGGATATCTCATCTAGGAATACTTAGACTAACTCTAACATGTCCGATGATCATAAATATCATATTTGCATTGAGTAAAAAATATATATTATCACTATCACTACATAGTATAAAACAAAGTCGCTTTCTCTGTCCCTATATCCCTTTGTATGCTTAAATCTTTAAAACTACGCAACGGATTTTGATGCGGTTTTTTTAATAGATAGAATGATTCAAGAGGAAGGTTTATATGTATAATACATGCATAATATAGCCGTGCGAAGCCGGGGCGGGTCGCTAGTTATTATATATTCTGTGATGCTACACTCCGACGTAAAACACAGCTTCGTTCATATTGTCGTCATTGCGCTTAGAAACGTTTCGTAGCGGATTTTAAGCTTTGTCATATATAGCTCTGGCGTAAAAGACACTAACAAAAGCAAGTAGGTATTGATGAGTTTAAAAAGAATGATAGATACGAGTATATGCTTACTGTCTGTAAGATGATTAAATGCTGTGACGTCATCGTTCAGCCGCTGCATCCGCCGGAGCTTCGTGCTTAGTTCTCGTGTATGGAGGAACAGGAACAAAGTGCAGGAAACGGCCACGAGGGCTACCAACTCGCTTGTTCTGTAACAAAAATACATGTATCTAGATTAGTTTCATAATATAACATAATTGTGTAGACGGTGGTAACATTTTAGATTTGGTACAAGTCAGGAAAAGTCATAAAAACTCTGAATAATATTTTAGCTAAAAGCTCTCACAAATTACAGCGATAAATGATAAATCGTCACTAGGTATATGCGAGGAACATATTATATAGGCATACAACTTAAACTATTAATTGGGGTTTGCGCGCGTTGCATTGTCACTTGTCATGTCCATTCCTTCCTGCTAGTTATAATATTAAAAAACAATAAACCCTAGTTTATTTGTTAACTTGCCGTGCTGTGATACCGCGCGTGTATTTATACTTACTTATTTGTACATATTATATTTTCAATTAAAATAATAAATGTGGTGCAGTTTCTTTACACGCAGAAACAGTCCACTGTATACCTGACAACTGACAAGAACATAAATTGTGAAGATAGGTTGTCAAACTTTATAAAGCTAAATGTCAATAAAGTTTCGTTTCCACTACGTTTCCACTCATTACCTTTTCCAATACAGAATGATAAACTAATTATATAAAGTATTATTAACATTGTGGTCTACACACAAAAACAAGATCCTACCTACTTAAATAAAACGCTGAACGTAATAAACATGTCAAATTTAAATAAAAATGCAATAACAAAATTTTTAGTTCCGTGCTTCCACATTACCGAGTGCTTAAAATAGAAGCTTCTTAAGAAAACTACTAAATAACGTTCTAAAAAAGCTTGCCATAAAGCTCTGTGACAGCTTACATACGTCGTATTCCAAGTTTTTACTCGCAGAATAAAAATAGTCGGTACCTAAAGAGTAAGGAGTTAAAACATGACATGACATTGCTGAATCTAGCTACCTACCTGTTTCTTTAGATATAGGTAGGTAATTTAAAAGCTTTTTGCTTTTTTTTTAGAGTTAATGGTCAATGCCTCCTGTTTACTCCGAAGTAGACTGTCCATCGTGACATTAATCTTGAAATACTTTAGGTTCTGAATATGGCCCGGCCACAGCCTTCCTATCGGCGTATTCATGACAGTTTTTTGCTCCCCGTCCTGTCAGAAGCAACTCTATATTGGTTGGCTAGGAGTATTAAGTACCTACATAAATGTGGCTTGCATACTGTTTGTATGATATTCCATCCAGACGTATGCGCCCCAGGCCACACAGGTGCACTATAGGCGTATATTATTTTGGGGTTGTAAAGCTTTTTATGTCCCGTCACCGGGCTTAATATAGTTAAACCTGCCGGGCCTGTCGTCAAAATGACCATTGGAAATACAATAAAAAGCTCATTCTTAATTTTAAATGGATATGCATAAAGTTAAGCAGGACCACCAAGATACCATACTAACACTTTATTTAACAATAACTAGACGTCGACAAAATAGATTGATTCAGAAATCGTCTTTTGAACCACTTCTGTGTTTATATAGAGGTACAACTATGCCGTTATTTATTGGGAAATTGAGATAAAATAATATTTTTTATTGGAAGAATATTTTAAAATTTATTGGAAACAGTGCCTTGAACAGTAGTTTATACATAGTAGTACTAGCTGTCTCAGCAAACGTTGTTTTGCCATTTAAAAATTCTCAGACTTATCGAATATACACAAAAAAACATTTTTTTAAATCGGTTCGGCCGTTTAGGTGGATATATTAGGTAACTAGGTAATAATCTCGTGTCGCCACGAGAATTTTATTTAAATAGGGATTGCTTACTTAGGTACTTACTACAAAAATAATTAGGTACTTAATTAGTTATTGTGTTTGAGATTGTCACAATCTAGTTATTTACCTAATTAACTTAACCTAGCTAAAGAAATATTAGACATGTTCCGAATTCCCCGTTATACGGATTGCATCAATTATTTTCTCGGTACTTCTAATAAATTCACTAGCTGCATTTCCCCTAGATCTCTTCCGAACTCTGTGAGCGGAATATTAACACGTCAACTAAATAAAATAAATGTTCGAATGTTGATAACTTACAAGGGAAATTGATAGCACCATAAATAATGGTGTTAATTAACTCTGAATGTTCTTACTTCGTGTGTAGAATATTTTTAAGGTCTTACTTAATTAAACTAAGTATAGCTGTTAACGTTTTCATTTAACATAATATAGTGCTGCCAGACCCGAACAGGGCAATTTTGGGCTAAAATCGTTGTCAATTTTACCCGAACTGCGCGACACGCATAAGGTAATTTGTGTTTATTTCAGCCAATGTTTGTGTTTTGTTATGTTACTTGGTGGCGCTCTAGAGACCGATGCGTGAACCAATTTTAATGATTTTTATAAATTATTTAAAAAAATAAATACTTACCTATCTATAATATCTACTACAATCTTATTGGTACGATGCTAACCCCACACTGACTGCCAAATAAATCGACCCAACCAGCATCGTTTTATTTTCAAATTCGATATTAGATAACATAATTTGTTTTATATTTGCTTGATCACATAGACGTAGAATCAAAAAGCTTTGTTACAATATCGATGCTTACCTATGAATTATTATAAACAAAATTTTAAAAGTTCCTTGAAGTTGTCTAGAAGACGGGAGAGTAATGTATCATCGTAATAAAATATGAATTTGACATGCACTTTGCAGTACATTGCTGCTATGACGTACCGTGGTAATCACCATCATTTTAGGAAAACAGCAATGTACTGCAAAGTGAATATCAAATTGATGTCTACCGCATTAGCCACTGGATAGAGAATAGGCCTACTGGAAGATGATGGTTAGTTTCGGAGTGCTGTTTATTTTCACCAAACCGTGGTTGAATCGATTTTTTTATTAGTGCGGTGCTTTGACTTACATACTAGTAAGTCAAAGCACCGAATACTTTCCACCACACGTCTGCCTGTTGACTAGATATTCCCTTTAAGTAAAGACGAGTGAATAAAATAGAAAGTGGTCATGTCGGCACGCAGGGTGCGTGATCTAGCGGATAAATAGCTATTTGTGATGTTGTCGACATACCTACAAACTACTCATCACACGCAATTCAAATAAAAACTGACCTATTTGAACTCTTGTAATAAAATTATAGTATCTAATGTAGTTTTCACTTGTTACTATTAAAATACCAAGTCTGAAGAATTTTGGGGGATTAAATATTTCTGTCCTTGAACTTGTCACGTTTTGACGTGATAACTTCTTATAAATTGATGGAACATCTGCATTCACAAAAAAGTGTCACGGTAATATTTTGTGCCGTCATGCGTCATGGTAATATGACCAGACGCGTCATGGTAACTTAGGAAACAGAGTATGTAATAATAATACCGCTCATGTGGGCTTGTGTTTGGTGTGACCAGTGACGAATAGAAAACTTATTTAAAGGAAAAGAAAGAAAAAAAAAATAGAATAAATAAAAAATAAATAAATAAATATTGCAGGACACTCCACACATCGCCATCTAGCCCCAAGCTAAGTAACTAGACTTGTGTTATGGGTTAGAATAAAAGAATAACAAAAAAATCTCAATTTTTAATAGTTTTCTTATGACGTTATCACGTCAAATTATCGTCCGTAAACCGACTTTACAGACAACCATTAGTTTTTTTTTAAAATAGTTTAGCGTTTGACCACTATCACACCTGCCTGATGGTAGGTAGATGACGATGCGGCCTAAGACGTAGCACGCTTTTCTAGAAGATACCTATTCACTCGCGACTTGAAACCTCCAAATTGTACACGTCAGGATAGACAGACGCAGGCAACTAATTTCTTATTAATCAAAATGATAAGAAGCAATAACTCGTTCACCATTCGTAAAGGCTCTATGGCTTAAAGGCTTACTTCAAACAATAACAAAGCTATGTGATTTAATTTATTGTCATATTGTAAAAGACTAATTAATTCCTACGCAAGACCTCAATTCGATTAAATAATTTCATAAATAACTGAAACGTCCGCCCACAGGACCATAATAGGTGACCTAAAGCTACCTAGGCTACCTATTACGCGTAAGTGTTTTGTAAATTGCGTGAGCAATCCAAACAAACAATAAAATAGGTACAATCAACGTTCAAAAGTCCACCGGCACAGAAACGTTTACAATCCTGTGCAGCACTATTTGGACATTATAACAACGTAACAACATGTGGATCTAACCCACGTCGCCTCGGTTGGTGTAGCGGGTGGCGGCTTATAGGTACCAGGTTATGCGCCCAACTAAAGACATATATAACATGTTGATAATAATAATCACACTGAGTACTTTTAATTCAAGTATTTATGTTTGTGTATAACGTCTATTAGAAGAAGATCGTAAGTCCAATGTTTATAGTATTTTTGTAGCAAACTGATAGTAGACTTATGACGCATACTGTACCTACCCACAACCTCAATATTTATAAACTGACATGAAATTATAATCTACACACAAATGGTCAGTAGGCTGATAGAATAATACCCAGCTACGTAATGAACAAAGCCCGTATTAAACTGTTCACTAGTCTCAATAATTGTCTAGAAGTTAGGCTATTTCCGAGTTAATAATTGGTAGTAAAGTATCCAATAACAATAGCTCACTTTATAAGTTATTTCCGTAGTTTATTCAATTTATTATTTCAGTAGAGCGCTCGTAATAATACATAATCGTATTCTTTAGGCACTTGTGTATGTTTAGGTGTCAGATTATTAAATTATTATTTTTTTTTCCGTTTTCGTAAAGAAATTGAAGTCCAATGTTGTTTGTGAAAAGCACTTTTAGAACAAAATTTAATTCTTATCTATAAAAACGTTTGCTGGGGTTTTTTACTAAAACATTTTTTTTAATATGGACCTGCTGCTTGCCCGAATTTGGCGAGCAAGTAAAGGTCAAAATACCTTTAAAATATAAACAATTTGCGATATTGGTTGTTTAAAAACCTATTCATTGTCGGTATCTACTGACTTTTCTTTATCAATTGGAGTATCTCGTGTTTTTGTAAAAAATGTCGACCTACTTGGCTGAATTTGGCGGGCAAGTAAGTTAAAATACTCTTAAAAATAAGTAGAGATAGGTATGTTTGTCTAAAAACCTATTGATTGTTGGCATGTGTCCAAACCTACCTACCTAGGTAAAGTTATATGGAACAAACCTTGAAAGCAAGCTTTCTTCTGACTTTTCCTTATCAATTGGAGTATCTCGTGTTTTTGTAAAAAATGTCGGCCTACTTGGCCGAATTTGGCGGGCAAGTAAAATATAATACTCTTAAAAAATAAGTAAAGATAGGTATGGTAGTCTAAAAACCTATTCATTGTCGGTATCTGTCGAAAAAGGTATACCTACCTACCTAGGTAGTTATGGAACAAACCTTGAAAGTAAACTTTCTACTGACTTTTCTTTATCAATTGGAGTAAGTATCTCGTGTTTTTGTAAAAAATGTCGACCTACTTGGCCGAATTTGGCGGGCAAGTAAGTTAAAATACTCTTAAAAATAGGTAGAGATAGGTATGGTTGTCTAAAAACCTATTCATTGTCGGCATTTGTCCAAAAAGGTTTACCTCCTTGTAATATGGAACAAACCTTGGAAGTAAGCTTTCTACTGACTGTTTTCTTTATCAATTGAAGTATCTCGTGTTTTTGTAAAATTTGTAAAATACTTGGCCGAATTTGGCGGGCAAGTAATATAAAATACTCTTAAAAATAAGTAGAGATAGGTATGGTTATCTAAAAACCTATTAATTGTTGGCATGTGTCCAAACCTACCTACCTAGGTAAAGTTATATGTAACAAACCTTGAAAGCAAGCTTTCTTCTGACTTTTCCTTATCAATTGGAGTATCTCGTGTTTTTGTAAAAAATGTCGACCTACTTGGCCGAATTTGGCGGGCAAGTAAAATAAAATACTCTTTAAAAAATAAGTAAAGATAGGTATGGTAGTCTAAAAACTTATTCATTGTCGGTATCTGTCGAAAAAGGTATACCTACCTACCTAGGTAGTTATGGAACAAACCTTGAAAGTAAGCTTTCTACTGACTTTTCTTATCAATTGGAGTATCTCGTGTTTTTGTAAAAAATGTCGACCTACTTGGCCGAATTTGGCGGGCAAGTAAGTTAAAATACTCTTAAAAATAGGTAGAGATAGGTATGATTGTCTAAAAACCTATTCATTGTCGGCATTTGTCCAAAAAGGTATACCTGCCTAGGCAATAGTAATATGGAACAAACCTTGGAAGTAAGCTTTCTACTGACTGTTTTCTTTATCAATTGGAGTAGGTATCTCGTGTTTTTGTAAAAAAATGTCGACCTACTTGGCCTAATTTAGCGAGCAAGTAGGTAAGTTAAAATACTCTTAAAAATAAGTAGAGATAGGTATGGTTATCTAAAAACCTATTGATTGTTGGCATGTGTCCAAAAAAGTATAGGACGTACATCCCGACAAACCTTGGAATTAAGCTTTCTCCTGACAATTCTTTATCAATTGGAGTATCTCGTAGTTAGTTGTTTAACCTCGAACAATATATCTGCGAAGTAGGTAAAAATGTCAACAGACTGGTTGTCAATCGTCACGTGAAATGTATTCACGTTTCTATTGTTCTTTGTGTTCCGGATGCTAAAGGTGCACGCTTTAGAACTGATTTATGTAGTATTGTAAAGTTTATATATAGGTATATATCGATACTTCAGACCACCATCGGTGCTGACGTGCCCGATATGCGGCAAAGCATTTTTTTTGACGAATCACTAGTTTGACTAAACGTTTGTTTACACTAGTTTGACTAAATACACCAATGACAGAACGAGGTTTTAACTAAACGTATTTATTTATTTATAGTCGAACATTCTTACATAGGTACAGTCACATTACCAATTAGCTAAACCCCACGTGACCTAGAGCTCACACGCAAATCTGTAAGGTTGTTAAATAATGTTATACCTGATTCTGTTTTTTTTAAACAATATAGATAATGTTCAACACAATATAAAAAAATAATAAAATAAGTAAATACTATATTTTTTACAGATATGCGAATCAGTTCTGGGTCACGTAGGGTTCAGCTAATTGGTAATGTGACTGTACCTTACCTACTAATTAAAACGAAGCTGCAGCCGAAATCGGCTAATGAAACATCATCGTTATCATCATACTAAGACTGAATATTATTTTTGTAACTGGTTATCAAACAAGGAAACAACTTATTTTCACAGGTGGTTATGAAAGTTAAGTTACGAACGTGGACAAAACTGCTTAATGTTGTTGTCAGCTCTAACAGTACAGATAACGTCTTGAAATGAGAAACCTGTGTACAATCGGAATACCAATTAGCTGAACCCCACGTGACCCAGAACTCATTCGCACATCTGTAAAAATGTAGTATTTTTTTACCTTTTTGCTATATTTAAATATTGTATAGTATATATCGGCGCAATTATGATTATTGAGACTTTCATCTAGAATTCATGATATTATTGATTATTCAAAACAATATTGTTGTTTTGCAATAACATGTTTTCATTTCGTTGTAATAATTCTTGAAACTAACGGTTAATTTAAACTACAATATTAAACAGTTAAGAATTTAATTGATAAATCGATTTACATTGAATTTAACTATTAAAAACAAGATTCTAGTGTTTGAAAAACATTCAATTGACTTAAACACAAAATCACTATAAATACAGCCGCAAAACAGTAGGAAAGCCATTCCAGCGCCAGACTTCAGACTGAGCGGACCTCCCTACAACCTGCGGTTTCTACTCAGCACCATCGAAGCTACTATTTGAAGACGAAGCTCCTAATCGAAGATTGGTCTACCTGATGACGTCGGCTTCACTGACGTCATTAATATTTCTAACCAAAAACCACTTACAAAAACTACTAACCGAAGAGTCGTCAAGTGGACGATGAGATTGGTGACGTCAGCTTTGCTGATGTCACCGATATTCTTTAAGTCCATGGAACACCTCCTCCGTCATCAGAAGCGGGATCGGAACGGAATCCGATCCTAAACCACTTCCTCATCAGCTCGTATACCACCTGATATCAACCAACAAACTCTGTAACCACTGGGGCATCTGTTGCATCCAAGGTAACCATGCTGCTGCTCCCGCCTGGGTTCTGCTTCATAACCTACGGCACCAATAACTTCCAGCATCACCATCGGCATCGGTAGTTGATCTATTTATGGATGGGCTTTCACCACAATCATCAGTAATAATGAAAGTGGTACAGGAAATGTTAAACCATTGTTGTTTCACCAGCTGAATTTAATAATAAGAACGTCAAGCTACAATCATCCAATCCTGATCCACATTGACCATTTCATCTGTTACAGGTAGAAAGCTCCGATTCTTCTTACTTAGAGGGTCTTATATTAACACTTTCATCATAATCGATTGTGTCACTTCAGTCAACCAGCTCCTACCGGAAGTAAGCTCGCAGAAGGAGGTCGACCCGGTATGCGCCACGTTCTCGCAGTGACGATTAATTAGTTTTGCCCAACAATTCGCCGAGAATTATGAGTTTCAGCCGAGTTACATCAGCAGTAATCACAACTTGAGAAGCGAAGGTTGTTCTTCGTTGATTAGGTGTAGGATAACGCACTTCAATGTGAATGCTTCACTAACCTCGAATCCAGACTTTACTCGTTTTAGAGAGGCCTCCACCGTCGTGTGTGTGAGACTTCCACAGCAAACCGTGGGACAAGGTGATGAAAATGTTCCAAGATTCACGATATCTATGTTGATATTGAAAACTACCCGCAAATGTTAATATGCCTGTCGCAGAGTTAGAAGCGCCATCTGTTATCGTGCATGGAAACTTCGTAAATTCAGTGTTGCTGATGTACGAAATAATATTGTCGTTTCGATACTTGGGTTTGATTTAAACAAAGGGCAATCTTGTGTTAAAAAACAAGTTAGCAACAGCTTCACTTTTTGTTCGACCACAGACAGAACTGTTCACATTCCGCTTCCACTGTATTTTTGAGATTTAAATCTAATTAAATCACGCGGATCCTTTGAGATTTTGTGAATCAGATTATTGATTAGACAAAATTAAATATCGAGAAGACTAACTGCGTCCTTATTTTGCTTCTAAATAATGAGTGACGTGGAGTCAGGTTCTGAGTCATATGCCAACACTCACCCCACTGCGTCATGCCAATGAAGTTGACAGAAATAACTAAGCAATGTCCACTCTACGGAACAATGGGTAAAAAGTTGTTAAGGCACGTCACAAACAACTTTGGAATGAAGGTAAAATGAAAGTTTAAACCTCTTTTTCGTTAAAATTGTTGTTTATTCATTTCACCCGCTTCACATACGATTCGTGAGTAAAACTTCCTGTCATCTACTAAATGATTCTTATGCAAACAACTTTCTTCGGTCGTTTTGTCCCAGTATAGTTAAATGACTAGTTATCACGGGTTTTAAATCTGCGATTCTTGACAGCTGCTAGGGTGCTTAATAGCGATCGCTCGTTTCATCTGTTCACAGAGCTACCGTAGATAAATTTCATTTTATAGACGCCACGCCGGTACACTGATAGTGAACGGTGTACTCCAACGTTCCTATCTATTATTCTACTTTTGTTTTCTAGAATTGTTGTTTTCTTAACATGGACCCAATCTTACTTTGATACTTAGGGGTCATAAAACTTGAGTTCTGTTTACCAGCGATGTCTTCATAGAACGAATATTATGGTGAAATGAGATGTTGAGGTATCGATTATGTCGACTGTCTATAGTCACTGTATTTTGCCATGACCTTAACATTCAAAAGAAAACAAGGTTCTGTTCAAATCCAATTAGTACATAGACTTGATTTAGAAGAATTTAGTTATTTGTGGTGATACCTAAGACATTAAGATGAAGTGATGTGGTCATGTCAATGTACCTGTCGCTGTATGTAGGTCACGCCTTTTTAGACAGTGTAGCATTCGGCTTGGTTTGCAAGTAAGGCTTTGCTTAATTGTCTACAACTTTCATCGTTTGTTTATCAAGTTGCGCGACCATAGCTGCCGCAGAAGGGAATAATGTCATCATCACCCCATCACCATCATCCTCCTAGTGGATTTCGACTTCGGTGACTGGTATTTGTTAGAAAATAAAAATAAAAACCCTTGTGGTTCGAATGTTCCATCCTTAGGTAACTTTTGTAACTTATTTTGTTTACAAAGGTTCATCCGCAGCAAGCACACGTCAGAACTCCGTTTACATAGTTGTAATCAATGGCAGAAGGTGGCTTACTCTTCAGCTGATCACGCTTGTCGTCTAAAGCACACCTTTGCGCGTCCTCAAACTTAGACATCTGAGTCTGCACTCACCGTCTCCATTCCGGACGCCTTGAAGCAAATGACTCCCAAGCACAAGGGTCTATGTCGTAATTCTTCATAAGTCTTTTCTGAACATCTTTATAGCCATGTAGGCATGGTGCTCGATTTCCTTCTAGTGAATTCATCTGTGACGTCATCGATTGGATCCGCTATGCCCTTTATCTACGGTAATCTCACCTTATTGGGTTGAGAAAGTTTTGGGTACCTACTTAGTTAAAAAAAAACCGTAAATTATAGAAGCAGTCCAAGGTCGTAGAATTTGCTCGTGCCTTCAGACAGCTGCGCTGACCGAGAGTATTCTAAATTTCATCGAACAATCTCATCGCCACATTCAAATCTGAGAATAGATATCTTCGTGAGTCATGATAATGTAAAGATATTTAGAAAAGACGTCTGTTACTCATCTACGAATATTGCTGAGTATTTTCCACACGACTAGGTTTTATAAAAAATAAAAATATGCACCAAGAACAGCTTGGATAATAAGGATGAACTCGAGACCATGAGAAACATGCGTCATCAGTTCGAATAAAGCATACCCACTTAAATACGAATTCTACAATATCTAAACGCTAACGGTATTTATTTCAGAGCAAGTCATCTACACCTAGGTATCATATTACCACAGAAGAACCCCCTTATGGTTTAAACCTACAGAAACTAAAAAGACTCTAAAAGTCACTATTACTTGCAGAAAATTTGAAACCAGCACACATTCAATGTACTTTTTAGAAGGCAACGTTCACTAATTTCAAATTGAATTACAGAAACCTCAAAATTGCATAATATCAGGAATAAGCCGAGCGAATGCGCAGACTGAAAAACTTCATCCATCTCACTGTATCAGCCTTTCCTTGTTTAATCTGGGACGTAGGTCTCCATCATTTTTTTCCACTACCAACCGTCTTGAACCATTGACGTTCAATCATAGCCTGCAGTCTTTTAGTATCTTCTTTTTATCTAGAAATAAAATAAAAAATAAAAAAAAGGCATCGCCAAAATTTATGACCGCGGCGAGATTTGAACTCATTACCTCCTGCTTACAGTGTGGGTGTAATAACCACTGCGCTACGCGGCCAAGTAACGCTATAAACCGAAATTCAGGATATCCAATTATCTTGCTTGTTATACAAATCAAGGTTTGTTAGAGTCTTTTAAAGTCATTGGTGGTCTATCCCAATAATGTGCAACTTAAGCAGTCTTAGCGTCCACCTTTCGTAGCTCATTGTGCAATATCTACTTACGCTTAACAATCACGTTAACTATGTCCCTAACTATGATCTTTGATCTGAAGTATTCTTCTTACTTGAAAATCTCGAGCATAGCTTTTTCCATACGAAATCAAGATGTGGCATATCACACTTGATGTAATGAACTACAACTTGCAATACGTATAGTTGCACAGTTCATCGAATCACTGGCATTTTCCCCACCACTAACATTGTTTTGCTCCACAATTTGGTAATTAGGAAACCGTATCGGCGGATGCTAGACAAACTCCACAACTCCAAGAATCTACGAGGAACTACTTAAATTTTTCAGACTCTTCAAGCATCTGCGACAACCCAATAGAATTGTTCAGACTCAGTGAGTATGAACAACAACTTTTCAAACTCAGTACTAAAACTTTAGACTCGCCGAGAACCTGCATAAATCTTCGAGAACCTGCATAAATCTTCGAGAACCTGCATAAATCTTCGAGAACCTAAAAAAATCTTCGAGAATCTAATAAACATTTCTTTCAGAATCTATGAAACCCTTCGAAGACCCAATAACATTTTTTGCTAAAATAACCTTCGGAAACAACAACTTTTCTTACCAGGCTGGTGCAGAGCGCGCACCGCCTGTCAGAATGGCCGTATCGGCGCAATTATGATTATTGAGACTTTCATCTAGAATTCATGAAATTATTGATTATTCAAAACAATATTGTTGTTTTGCAATAACATGTTTTCATTTCGTTGTAATAATTCTTGAAACTGACGGTTAATTTAAACTACAATAATAAACAGTTAAGAATTTAATTGATAAATCGATTTACATTGAATTTAACTATTAAAAACAAGATTCTAGTGTTTGAAAAACATTCAATTGACTTAAACACAAAATCACTATAAATACAGCCGCAAAACAGTAGGAAAGCCATTCCAGCGCCAGACTTCAGACTGAGCGGACCTCCCTACAACCTGCGGTTTCTACTCAGCACCATCGAAGCTACTATTTGAAGACGAAGCTCCTAATCGAAGATTGGTCTACCTGATGACGTCGGCTTCACTGACGTCATTAATATTTCTAACCAAAAACTACTAACCGAAGAGTCGTCAAGTGGACGATGAGATGGGTGACGTCAGCTTTGCTGATGTCACCGATATTCTTTAAGTCCATGGAACACCTCCTCCGTCATATATTATTGTAAAAAAAAAACAGAATCAGGTGACATTACTTTACAACCTTACAGATCTGCGAGTGAGCTCTGGGTCACGTGCTAATTGGTTCAGCTAATTGGTATTCGGACTTTACACTATCAGGGGACAAAATTTCATAACCACTGTTACTCCTTATTTACCTACTTATAATCGTAGCTTAGTGGATTATCTGTGAATGTTTACGTAAATTACGCTTAACTATTAATCCACTAAGCAACTATTATAAATACCTGCCTAATGAAGATAAATTTCCTGTTAAAATGACTTATTACATTGCCGTTATGTTAATGCCATTTTTATATTATTTATTATTCTAATCTAAAACAAATAATAAGTTATAATCAAATATTCATAAATAATTTAACCAATTTTAAACAAATTGAACGGACAATAAGCATTTCTCACGGAGGTGAGCGAACATTTGTCTTAAACCTGCTTTGTACTGATAAATGAATAAATCATGTTAATAGATCGTAGAAAATACTGTTTATATCTAGAATTGATCTGTGGTTTATCTATTCAATAGCTGAGTTCGTCGGCGTAGGGTTTCAAGTTACCAAAATCATTTCTTAGCACATGCCTGCCTATACGTCATAATGGCTGTCTGTATGTCTTTTAGTACGATCCGTCTCATGTTGGTCTGAGCTGTGCGATGGTATATCACAGGATTTGAAATTTTATTTATATTGACTAGCTGTCCCGGCAAACATTCTTTTGCCACTTACAAAAAAAAAGAAAAAAAATAGATGTTGTTCGATTCTCAGACCTAACGAATATAAGTAGGTACACAAACATTCGGCTTAGCCGTTTAGGTGGAGATTGGTAACTAACACTGAAACACGAAAGTTTTATTTTATACTAGCTGCGCCCCGCGGTTTCACCCGCGTAAGTCCGATATTTCTCACCGTTGAAACCTTCCCTAGACTACGACAAACATTTCAAAACCGAAATCATCTAAATCGGTTCAGCCATTCTCGAGTTATAGCGCGACTAACGAACAGCAATTGATTTTATATTTTATAGAAAAACACCATAAGTCATTTAAAAGCCACTCTTTGCTAGTGTAAACATTATTACATTAATTCTATTTAATATATTCTGATACGTTTTTAATTGATCCTAGAATATTAATTATCATTATATTGATCAATAACTTTATATTATTATTTATTTTGTTTTCTTTTACATCAATTTTCCTACAAGTTATTTACGCACTCTATCAAACGCTCCATATTTAGAATTTCCCTTGAAACTTATTATAGAAGTCAGGAAATACGCGAGCCATAAGCTATCTCAATATTATTTTGTGTAGACAGCTTAAATAGGCTGCGGCTTAAGTTTAAAAAGAATAGCATAGTTTATTTAAGATGGAACACACGTCAACATAGTTACACAAGAGAATGACACAAAAATTAAGAAAGATTTAAAAGAAAAACATTTATTTTGAGTTTCATGGGAAATACTCAAATTGGACGTTGACGCCAAGAAAGTATCAGCAATTACCTACTTAGGTAATTAGAGAAGCTAAAGAAAGTAATCATGTACAAGGGAATTCGTTGAAAAACCTTATTTAACAAAATTATAAAGTAAAATTTGTCTTTCAAGTAGGTAATTGAAGAGTAAGCAAATAGCCATCAATTTCTTCGAAAATGAAGTTTTTATTGAAACCAGTTATCGATGTAAAAACTCTTCAATCTAAAAACTTGTTTAAAATGTAACGAGATATCTTACTTAAACTTTTTTTTCTTTTTATATATTTGATATTGCTTTTTACCCTGAACACGACGATTGAAGCTTTAGATAAAGCAATTACAGTGCCGTACTCCCTTATTCATCAAACATTTAATAAGCCTTCTTTAATTAAAATGTGGTTTGTCAATCTCGCATATTTTAACTATATAAAGAAGGCTTTTTCCTTAGGTCTGAGACCGAATATTCTGACAAAAAAAAGACTAATGTCTATGAATAAGGATTAAAAAGTTTATGAATTAGTGTTCGATATTCAAATAGCAAACAGCTATGTAAAAATAGACTAACCGCCGCGGCCTTAGTCATAATTTCTTTAGTAAAAGAAAATTATTCGCAAAAACTTAATTGCGCTGGTGTTTGCTATATGATACAAGGCATATAGACGTAGAAAGCTTTGATACATGGGATACAGCTTCAAGTCAAGCTAGATAGTAGAAAGTTGGGCGCAGCATTAACTAGTTACTGGACGCTTTCCATGCACTTCAGATGCGCTTTCTGTTATCCAACGTAGTGTCCTTAATAGAATTATAATGTCGGATAATGATTAAAGTGTATCAATCTATTTAAAAAGTTTAATCATTATAAAGCATTGGAAGATCTTACCTCCCGGCTTTTCTATACCTAATATTAGATGGAAAGGTATATCCATGGCCAGGAATCAAATCTGTTAATTTGGGAAAAAATTTACCTACCGTATTTTTTTGTATCATTCGATTATGATGCTAATGAAGATCAATTCCTGGAAACAAACATGGTATGACAAATCAAAGGAAATATCTAATTTTTGTAGTTTTCTGTACTGCTAAAAATGCTGAAAAGCACGCAATTCCTTTCAGCAATTTCAGCTAACTCTTATAGTTTAGGAAATGACTAATTTTATAAATTACTAAAAACTTATTTTATAAACTAAGCCTGTATGTACAGTCAGCTGCATAATTGCAGCCCCCGGTATTAGAGTTCAAAAATAACTATTATTCGAATTTTTTAATTCTAATAATTTTTGTTTGATAGTTTGATGAGTTAGAAGACTTTAAACTTCAACTAGAATCTTGCTTGTGTTGAAAACATTCTTATAACAGCCGTTTTGGAGCTTTACGGTGGGTCTGCAATTATGCAGCCGAGCGTACAACAAGACTATGCATGAACGACAAGCCTCACAAACCGCTGAGTGATGTGATCTACACTAATTAACTACTGTCAATAAGTAGGTATACGCAATTTTAATTGACGTACGTCGTGTTGCTCTCGCGTGATTTGTCGTGACGTGTCAGTTTGCCCAAAGCCTAACTGAACTGCATCCAAAATTACAGTAAGCAAAGGTCAAATATACATATAACGGAGTCTTATAATGTTTTTATTACACGTAGATGGTCAACTTACTACGGCCATGTGAGAGTAGATAGAGCTTTCTGATTTCTGAATGTCACGAGAAATCGTGGTTTTGCTCACGCTTTCATTCGCACCCGGCTACTTCTAACATTCAACTCATTTCGAAGTTCTTGACCTGAATCTTTCAGTGCTTCAAAACCAAAAATAAAACCTACTCCGATTAGGAAAGTAGGTGGATATTTTAAGATTAGATCGATATTTCCTATTGCGGCACGTTCCGTGAGCGCCGGAAACTCTTTTTATTTACGTAAAAGAGATAGTGCGGTGATTTAGATCATCAAAGACGTTATGTTTTATTAAATTTCATTTTATAACGGTTTGACTCATATTTAATGCAAGTAAAGGTAGGTACCTTAAGTACCTACTTACATTATTAAGTTATTTGAAAGTAAGCCGACTTTAAATTTACATTAACTCCTAAGTATATTTCAGATTAATTTATACCTATACTGTTTTCAATTCGGATATTTTACTACGATCTCCCTTGAAATTGCTCTGAGCAATAAATACTCTTGAGTATAATCAATTTAATGAGTGTCTTTCATCATTTCTTTTGTAAGTTATTAATGTTAAATAGATTTTCTCTTTGATTGTAAACGTCTTTATAATATTAATAGATTGCTTTGCTTTTGTAAAGAATGCATGTAGTTCTGTTTTATATGGTTATGTGTGTGTAATTGATAGTAGCCAACGTAATTAGCCGCAATTCTTGTGATCTAGCATCCGCTTTAGACACTAATTCCATAAATAAGTAGATGCCGGGAGTATCCAGGTCAGTAACCTTTGGTTTAAACGTTTCACAAACAAACGGTTTAGAAAATTATAGCTATCATAGATAAGATGATCTAAAGTTTATTGAATTGTTTAAATAAAATTGTAAACAATTTTCTTAGGTTTTGAACTATCGTAAAATAAGAACAATAGAAGTAAACAATGACTTACCAATCGAATTTAAAATTTTTGTATTTAATAAATCTTTAAGTTTTAAATGGCTTGTATAAAATGTTTTTTTTTGAAAAGACAAATATAATTAAGTATTTGTTAACTACCTAACTACGCTGCACCTGTCGTGTTCCTCCAGACCTAATAACTGGATATTGACTGACCTAATGTAAGCTAATAACAACGCCAAAGACCTGATGGCAAACTGGAGTGGGCGTATCTGATGCTACCTAATCAACTCCCCTTTAATTGGTGCTATCGTTACGAAGAAGAAGAAGAGTACCTACTTAACTATCGCTGTAAGTCAATTAACTTAAATCTATATATTGTATGCCTGTAATGGGTAAGTGGTTGTATCAAAAACATTATCACTACATAGTCACTATCACTACATAGTATAAAACAAAGTCGGTTTTTCTGTCCCTATATCCCTTTGTATGCTTAAATCTTTAAAACTACGCAACGGATTTTGATGCGGTTTTTTTTAATAGATAAAGTGATTCAAGAGGAAGGTTTATATGTATAATACATGCATAATATAGCCGTGCGAAGCCGGAGCGGGTCGCTAGTATAAAATAAAGTCACTTTTCGCCGTCCCTATTTCCCTTTGTATGCTTAGATCTTTAAAACTACGCAACGGATTTTGATGCGGTTTTTTTTAATAGATAGAGTGATTCAAGAGGAAGGTTTATATGTATAATACATGCATAATATAGCCGTCCGAAGCCGGAGCGGGTCGCTAGTATACTTATAAAAGACCTCAATGTAATCACTTCAACGATAATAAAACCAGCTAAATGCGAGTCGGACCCGTGCACGAAGGGTTCGGTACCACATATTTTTTTCTGTTTTTAATAAGTGTTGTTATAGCGGCAACAAAAAAACATAGGTAATCTGTATAGATTTCAGGGAGACAGCGCAAGTTATTCTTGATTTCAGAAAATTATGATAGATTCGTTCTTAGCAGTTGAAAACAATTCGCTATAACTCCACCTGTAATGCCCATCTTAATATGTAAACAACATTAGATTACATAAGAATTTACGGAACTATGCCCACGCATTGTAACATTTCAATGTAAATTAGATAACCTAGGTTTGAGATTATTGGAATATTTAGATCTTTTACGTAAGTACAGCTTTCTAAAGTAACGTTCAAATATTATCTTATTAACTCCAATAACTCTGAGACAATCTTAGCACTATTTTTTTTAATTAATTAAGTAATTTAATTGAAAAATTAGTTTTTATAAATATATTTTAATCAAATAATCTAATTAGGGGGTTATTTGACTAAATGTTGTCTTCACTTATTTGTTTTTACCAATAAAATTATATTACTTTATTTAATAATTATCGAATCATGTTTTACTATGATTAATAATCTTAACCGTTTAAAATTTGGTAATAATTAAACTTAATCATTGTTATTGATTACGATTTTTATTATTATTTTTTAATCGTTAATTAGAATAAGTTTGGGCCAGCATTACCTACTGCTCCGAGAGAATCTACACAGTAAATCGTTGCCGTCAAGCAGGCGTCATAAGATTTTAGTCCTCTCACTTTCTTGCCAGCCGTGGGAGACAGCTTTTATGATTTCTATTGAGAACGGTGGCCCAATCTAACCACTTTTACTTTCATCTCGACTCATAAACGCATGACATCATATGACCAACGAAATGATGTCACTTATAAAGTTATATTATATTTAGCAGCGAACATTTTGAGTAACTGAACTTTTAGAAAGCTCTTCAATATTATGTAATGTTGATTTTGGTTACGATGACATTTGATTTGCGATTTATAAGCGTACCTATCCGATTTGATGGATCACGGTTTGTAAGCACTAGATTACAGTGCAAAATATTGCTGAAATTACAGGTTGTATTGCAGCTGTAGGTATTTACTTTCTACCTATAGGTGAAGGAAGTAGGTTAAGATTTTGAAAACGTTTAGGCGAACATAGACTTCAAACTTTTCGATCGAGCGATAGTTAGTCTAACGTTCAATCCTAAAGGAATCTGTCGCTCTGTAAATTTGAAGTCTGCGTTGGAATTTTTAAAACTTACTAGGTACAGTAGATCCTCTATACTTATGCTATTACATTGTGAAATCCAAAAGAAGAACACACTTTGTTCTAGTTTACAACATGACAAACCCTCAAATTAAAGTTATGTAAACTGCAATTTTTTTCATGAGAACAAAACCTCATAGAATTATAGTGAGTAGGAACGTGTGACAATGTGTTACTGGCTCAGCTTGGACCATAGAGCACATCGTGATATGAAGGTTGAATATACAATGTCAAAGGTGATGTAATATTCGGAAGCTGATCGTTAAAGTTGTCATTATCCATGAAATTACCAGGTTTATTTAATAATAGATGGAAAACGCGGAGATTACTGGCATGCAACATTTGAATAATATTGACAATTATTAGTGGAGTATGAAATCTCAGTAGAGTAGATGAATTTTGTAAATATGTAAAGTTGGCTCATTAATCTGTTCAATTACAGGGCAAATACCCATCAAAGCCAGAGTGAGGCAGTAGAAGCACATGAGGTAGAAGTAGCCAAAAGAATTAAGCTACTGCACCAAACAGTTTCTAACCACAGAGTTTTTCTAGGTATTTGTACTAAGTAAATCTTTTATTTCGAAGTTTTTTCTATGTAACCATGCTACATAATTCATCTGAAACCATATTCATATTAAATACCTATTATTACGGCAGCCCTAACTTTGTGGAATAAACCACTATCCACACTGTGGCACGCTTGCTGTTTCAGTGACAACCTGACATCTAGCAACTGACGTCTACATCTCGCCTGCGATGACGTGAACTGTAGCCCCTACCTGACCAGCTTACATGCTCGGTAATAAACCGTATACCTATACGAAAAATAAGTACCTACATAAGTAACGCGAACGTTTCAACAAACTCAGATAAATTAAAGGTAATTGTTTTCAGAACCGAAATCAATACTAATACTAGCTGTCCCGGCAAACTTTGTAATGCCATTTAAAAAAAATATATATAAAGGAAAAAAGTAGAAAGTAAAGATATTGTTCGATTCTCAGACCGAACGGATATGGGTACACAAAAATAATTATACAAATCGGTTCAGCCGTTTAGGTGGAGTTTGGTAACTAACACCGCGATACAAGAATTTTATTTAAATAGAGATTATAAAGAGGTAAAGTTGGTGAAGGTTGTAGGGGGTAATCAGTGATTTGGATGAAATTAAGTAATTTTGAGATAGTTTAGGGGTTACATAACGGAAAGACCTAAAAGCAAAATATCCTACCAAAAGGACACAAGATCAAAATGACTTAGTAGCAAAACGACCTATAATTCGAATTACACAAAATCAAAATGATCTAGTAACAAAACGTCCTATTTTCGAAATGTCCTCCATTGTATGAAAAACTTAATAGAATATTTAATCCTACATTTAATGTTCTTGGTCATTACTTACGTATAAATCTTCATTTAGAAAGGTAAAATCAATAATGTATAACTCAATTATATGCACCATAATAACCAGTTAGATGTACGTCCAATTATATTATGATATTTACGAGTCTATAGACCTACATACAGACACGCTATGTTCCACATATATAACAATCAAAATAAAATAACAGGGGTTCCGCCACGGTGGATTAATTGGTATTTAATATGCTTAGTTATAAAAGTTTTATAAACTTAGATTATGCGTTCCTACCTCAAGTAGGTATACATAATATTACGAAAAAAGATTATATATTTTATTGGAGTTTACTTCTTATTAAAAATCGATATCATTTAAAGCCCCTGGTAATTTTACTACCCCTCACATCATTGAGGGGTAGTAAAATTGTGCGCTGATAAAAAGTTCCAAAACTTTTTGACGTGTTAACGTCAAAAAGTTGATGAACACCGGCAGCACTCACAATCAAGTATGACGTCATCGCTCATGTTCTGTTATTAACAAGGTAACCATAGCAACGTTGCTATGATTACCATCAATGTTTTCTTAGGACATTATCAAGTAAAATTATCGTCCGTTAACCGATTTTACAGAGAAACTTTTTTTCATTTCAGCTACCTTCAGTCATTTTATAAGTTTTCGAAAATAAAGTGGTGTAGGCTCGATTTGAGATATTATGTCACGCGAACTTCAAAGTTTCATCATTAATCCATTATGGAGGTGATGTATAAAAAATCTCTCAATATCAGACGATGGGCCTATAATCAACCGAGTTAGGTACTCGAAGTAATTAGGTACCTATACTTAACTACCTACCAATAACAACTGTAGATATTAGATTCTTAGGCTTAATTATTATCAAAGGAGATATAACGGTAAAAGCTCCACATGTTTATGCTTTAAATTAGATTGGATAGGTACTTACCTACTACATACCAACTTATTTACTTTGTAGCCTTGGCACCACGCCGTACCGTGACGAATTGACATTTTAATTTTAACACCCATTTTTTACTCCTAGTATGAAATAAACAAATTATTAGTCGATCGAAATCCAATCAGAGGTGATGTTATCTTTAATATCTCTATAGATACAATGCGTATCAAATTCATCTCGCTACAATTACACAGTACAAGCGTTCAAATTAATCAACTTCATTCTTTTTTGGACGTCCCCCTATCCACACTTGTATTGAGGTTTTAATTCTCGGGTGTCGTAAGAATTGGGTTTATTATTAAGCGATGGAATCTCGAGGCGGGAAGGATACAAAACATCAAATGTTCTAAAATATGCTTGGATATTAAAAGCATTCAGTTTTGTATTAATTTTAGATAGGTCTACTTAGGTTCAGATAGTAAACCTAAATATTAAATGTAGGTATGTGCATACAAATTAAATGAGTAAACCTTTTTACTATATTTTTTCCATGGATTTCGTTGAAAGGAAAATGATGATCAATTATTTCCATAACACTAGATTTTCATTGTACTTAAAATAGTAGAAAGCTATAAAATATTTACGACATCCGCCTTAGCAATCTTAGTAGGTACATAAGTACTTAATAATATTTAATTCGTTGAAACTCTACAATAGACAAAGTTTCAGGAGAATAAGAAGAAATTTTAAAATAAGTAGGAAAGCTTGGAACTTATAGAAGTGCACTTATAAAATAAGTAGGAAAGCTTGGAACTTATAGAAGTGCACTTATAAAATAAATTACAATAATCATAGTCAATTCAATCAATGTTAATGACTCTATTACGTGTTCATAATTCATAATTACTTGTTCAAGTTCAATCAATCAATCACTTTTTAATAGTTGGGTTAATAAGCAATTTGACCCCACCATCATTTGCCGCCTACTTTAGATCAAGTAATTAAAAGTACTTACTGAGTAATTGAAAATTTATTGGCACTCTCTTATTCGGTTTACTAGTGAAAATCCTACTAATATTAAAAATGTGAAAATTTTGTGTTAGTATGTGGGTGTTTGTTACACCTCACAAAAACTAATCCTGGACTGATTGCCATGAAATTCGGTATGTAGCTGAAGACCTGGATTAAAACATTTATTGAAATAGTCATCCCCTAGCCAAGAATCGAACCTGAAATTCTGAAAGGTAATTAATTAAATTATTATTAATTAATGGATTTCTCGGGATTTTTGGTACCGGGAATTCCCGGTTCTATACCCTAGTCAGCGGTTTCTTGGTATGTAAATTAATACAAAAATCGTACAATTACTCAAAACTTAGGTGATCATTGACTGAAACTTTTCTCTCTAACACAAGAGGTTAATGAAACTTAATGAATGAAACCTTTTTCCGGAACAAATCTTTCAGAAAAAACCTACATCCATCTCTATCCATGACGTATATAATCATTTGTTTAACAATCGCAAAAACGTCCATTAATCTGAGCGTAAGCTTTATCCATTTTTTGTTAACTGACAACTTGTCCATGTTGTATTAATGTGCGAATTAGGGCTTTCGTAGACTAAAAACTTTACTGATAGTCAATCAACAATTACACAACAACAATTAAACAAGTATTGAAGACATGCGGTTTCGTAAGCTAAGTAGCTTACGAACGAAGTACTTACTCCGCTGAGTCAGCGACCCAATATGGAACATGGCCTCTGAAAAGAGAGTCTTCCATCGCACCCTGTCCTGCTCTATTTCTTGCCAATTGTTGTAATTCAAAACGCATAGGTCAGCTTCCATTGTGTGCCTTCCAGCGATACCTGGGTCGTCCCACCAGCATTCGACCGGTATGCTTTCTTAGCACGAGAAGACGGGTCCTTGAGGGTTAGGAACATGCCGGAATCGAGAAACTTGTGGCGCAGCTGGATATCATCGCCGAGATAAAAGCGCAGCGTCTTCGCTGGCTAGCCATCTTGAGCGAATGGGAGAAGATCGAAGCGCTTTAAAATTATCGGTTGATGGAAAATCTGTAGTATGAATAAAACACCGATCAGATTGAAGCCTTCAAAATATTGCCTGATATATAACCGTGCAATAGTCTGACACGTAATAGACATGTTATGTGGGTACCTGTGAAGTACCTACGACTTTTTGCCTCACACCCGTTAACTAAGCAGGTGCCTAAGTCTAATAGAGAAGTGTAAAATAGGTTGTGTGCTGTTTGATTTAGAACACATTAGTAACGTTTTAATTTGGAAGTATTCTCTTAACAAATACATATTAGATTTTTATAAAACTACAAACTTTGGCCTGTGTTAGTAGTGTTAGTAGTAAAGTAGTAACTAGTCCTTTGGTCACCTGAATTTAACTTCAGGTGACCAAGGGACTAGTTAGGTACTAGGTAGGTACTTTAGGCAATGGATCGGCATTGCCATTCAAAGAGGCAATGGGTACCGTTGTGAGGGTTCCGTACTTCAAAAAGTAAAAAAGAAACCCTTAAAAGATCACGTTCTTGTCATCACTCCATTTGTCTGTCTGTTTTATAGGGTACAGATTTTAAATATTTTTTGTTTCATAATTATTTAAGTTGTTAAGTAAGTAATTTTTTTAAATAATTTTACGAATAATAAACCTACACTTTAATTTTAAAGAATAATAAACATAGGTACACTATACCCACTAACATACGTTTACAATTAAAATAAAGCGTCTTCGATGCAATCGTAAAAGGAAAACAGCGTGTGAATGAGGCTCAAAGCATTTCCTTCGAATATGAAATCAACATAAACAGTAAACTAAAGGAAACAAATGTCTATGTATTGTATAACGATACTGCCAATACAGTTACCGACGGTATTGTTATCGTGATATCGGACCTTCAGCACAACCTCTGTATTTGAATTGAATGCAATCTGATTTAGATGGATCTCAGCGAATTAAACAACTCTGTAACTAGGTACTTACAGTCGCCTGCATAATTGCAGACTCACGCTAGAGTTCTAAAATTACTATTATGGGAACGTTTTCATTATAATAATTTTTGTTTAATTTATTGATGAGTTAGAAGACTCAATTTCAACTAAAGCAGGTGTCTAGAATCTTTGAAAACATTCTTATAACAGCCATTTTAGAGCTCTACGGCGGGTCTCTAATTATGCAGACGACCGTACGTACAATCAACGTTCAAAAGACCACCGGCACCGTAAAATTTACAATCCTGTGCATTTGAACATTTTAACAACGTAACCCGTAAATCGATCCCACGTCGGTTGTTGTAGCGGGCGGCGGCTGATACAACTCAGAAACTAAATACATATAGCTAATATGTTGAAAATAATAATCACACTGAGTAATTTTAATTCAAGTAATGATGTTTGTGTGTAACGTCTATTAGAAGAAGGCCGTAAGTCCAATACACTGCACACTGATAGTGTACTTATGACGCATACTGTACATGGTTATTGGCAACTATATTAAGCAAGCCGGTGAGGGCTACTTCTGTGCACCTAACAAACATCTTTTGCTCCAAGAATTTTAGAAATTAGACATATTTTTTGAAATATTGAGCTTGTGTTAATATGAAAATCAACTGATTTTTTAAAATAAAAGGTCATTCAGACTTAGAACAGTAGATAAAATTAAAAAATATAAGTATAATCTTAAGGTTAATGACCCACTCCGTGTAAGGAACAGCTGATTTTCAGATTAACATAACCTCAAAATGTTCCAAAAAATGTTTGCATTTCCAAAAGATGTTTGTTTATGTGCCCAGAAGTGGCCCTCAACGGCTTGCTAATATAGTTACCAATAACTCTAATAGAGTAGATAGTTGTTTCACTCTAAGTATTATTTATTCTGCAACTCGACATAGAAAGAATGCGACGACACGATCGCGATGGACATACTGCGACTCCGAATAAAAGACTTCAACGCGCTTCTTATATTTCTGCCATTGCACATTAACTCACTACTTAGGGGCCGTCCATAAGTCAACTAATTTTTTTTTTAATCTTTGCCTATTTTTTTTTAATAAACGTTTTTTTTTTGGCATTTTTTAACCCCCCCTCCCCCTTGGTGATACATGGTGAGGTTTAAGACTACCCCTCCCCCCTCCCCCCTATACCACGTGTATGTTTAGTACCTGCCAGGAATCTTAATTTTTTTAAAACTGTTATAAAATATAGGTATAAATATCATCTCATTTTATTACAGAAAATTTTTCGCCGGTTTAGATGAGCCGCGCCGCGCGTTTGAAAAAATAAATACACGTGATATATTACTACACAACCCCCGCCCCCTTTGTAATTTTTATGGACCCCTCCCCCCCTTTCGAGCCTCACGTGATAAAATGGACAGCCCCTTACCCCTAATATTAATTATTTTTACCTTTTTTTTATATTTTAAGGTAAAACCAAAAGTGAGTAGTTTCTAGTTTATCATATGTTTAATTTTTTTGTACAATAAAGCGTATGTTTACGTATTTATCTACTCACTATAAATAATCAAATTTGTAATTATCACTTTTGTCGTCCAACTAATTTGACTTCTAATAATCGTCGGGTCTATCCACTTTTCTGAACTTTATGCTACTTCCTTATTCTGCTTTAATGCCGAGTTAAGTTAACTCTCTGATTGGTTATTCTGCTTTTGTGTCATATCTTGGTACCCTGCATTTTGATGTCATCACACTGTGTCATCCATCTGAATAAGGCCTACTCAGAAGAAGGACTAGTTCCTGATGTTTCGATAGTTAGCAGCACAACTTAAACATCACTACTACTGGATAAAAAAATGATAGATGTTTAAAACCTATCTAACCTAAATTGACTTGCCAATATTGCGAAATGTGATGACATGGTGAATAAATGATTTATGATTTATGATTTATAACCCATAAAACAAATAAGCTGACGTAATCCATGACCAACAAATAAGAAACTATGACATAAATATCAAGACGTAAGGACGATATCGTCATTTTACATTATGGATATTCTGATAGTGACGCAACGATATAAAATTTTAATTAAGTTCTATTTTTATCATTTATCTGGGCCGCGTTCTCTTGACCAGAAATTATGTAATAATCAGGCAATTAGTATTAAAAAATGAGCAAATCTAGTATTCCCCATTGTCTTTCAACGAAAAGTTAATTCCGATAAATGCCTCTTTCAAATAATAATAAATTACAACAATGAACAAATAGGAACCTAAGTACTTACTTATTAACACACCTTTTTAATTAACTTATCCCCAACTATATAGTATTTCTTATTAGTTTAATAAAGTCTAGGTATTTAGACTATACCCGCTTAAACTTATTGTGTTTAGTAAGATTTTTGTAATACATGTGAAGTTTATTCGCTTGTTAGTTAGGCTTACCTACATTTTCTTAACATATCTTTCAATCGCTATAAATCTTTTCGCCACAAATACCTACTTAAGACTCTATCAAGATCTAATAACTAGCGACAAAAATGTCTATAAAATTCTCAAATTCGGAGAGAATTTTATAACAGCATTTGCCACCACTATTTTCTTAATTAAAATATCACAGCAACCTTTCGATGCACCGTAAACACGCATGGCACGCTCTGATTGCTTGATGATCAACATTAGTCTTTATAACGCAGGGAATAGAGTTCAATCGCGGTACAGGGGATAATCCTTATGATTGCCGTAATTGGATACTAAACAATGCTACAGTGTTTAAAAACTAGGGCTTGAAAACTTTGTCACGAGAAATCAGGTCTGTTTGCGGTTACGCTAAACACTTATTAGGTATATGGAAAAATGAGCTTTATGGGTAAGAGATATAAAATAAACTTACATCAAACCTGTGCGTCGTTCATTTACTGTTTCTTAAAAAATATTTGTCACTGTTAAATATTTATAAGTATAACAGTTCAAAATATAACTAAAATTACTATAACTTATAATTTAACAAAGCGTAGTTTGTTTAGTACCTACTCGTAAGTAGAGTACATATAAAGGTATAGAATATTGTTCAAAATTAGACGTGAAAAATTCAGTTTTTAGCAAAAAAGTACCTATAGGTCATTACTATAGTTGAACGCGAAATCAAATAAAAATTGTATACTAAAACTTAATTTTTTGTGTAATCGATATTCAGAATCACGAGCTGAACCATTAACAGCGTGGTTTGCACGAATAATAATCCTAATACAGTAATATTTTTAATTTTTCAGTATTTAATCAGAGTCTTCAGGTGACCAAATGGCTGGCCGCTACTTGGGCCAACGGATCGCCATTGCCATTCAAAAAGGCAATTCTGTCAGCTTTTTGGGCACCCTTTTTTTTTGGAGTTTTTAATACCTATATATGTTTTTGTTTATATTTTTTTAAGCAGGAAAACTGTTCCTGTGTAAAATTTTATTATATTTTACCGAGTGTAAAAATGTACCTTCCTAATGATAAGTAAAATGTAATTTCAGCTACATTGATCATTTCTTTCTGATTTTTGGTATTCCGATGACGAGCTTTGATAATAAAATACTTACATTTTAAACAGACATGGTACAGATCATAGTGTACCTTATGGTACAGGTGTTCTTCCCAAGCCTTTACTCGTAGCTTTTTACTCGCTTTTCTAAGTTACAGATAAATGATCGATTTAGTTTTTGCAATGAAGGTATCATTAAAGACAGATTCCTTAGCCGTCGTTAACGACTACTATCCGGTTCATCATACAATGTGTTTCAAATGACAGGATTTCATGCGAAGATAGCTGTAACTCTTGGTTAATAAGTACTTACAAAAACTATCTACCTAGGTACGAGTATATTGCAACATTATATATTATTTAGGTTATCTAGGTATTTGTAAACTCTTTAGTTGGGCCTTTTTACGTGAGGATGGAGTTGGCTTGCCCAGCAGCACCTAAAGTACCTTCTTTTACACTTAGTTGGCTACGTCCAGAGAAAGAACTGGTCTATACGTCTGGAACTAACTAAGCCGCGGGTTTCATCACGATGTTATCCTCCACCGTACGAGCAATGTCAATGTTAATTTACGAAATCCTTGAACGGTTTCGTGAACAACTGCTCTAACATAGTTTAAGGAGCAGTTATGGTTTGATTTAAAAATACTTTGTCGTCTTTGTTCTCTTTTTTATCCCACGACATAGGTTTTCATATAATCCTCTGAACATTTCTTTAAAACCTTACCTATGCTTACGCCCATCCAATTAATTATAAGTCATTCTGAATTGTCAATCTAAAAAAAACCATTTATTTATTGTCTTGTTATTTTATCACTAACTAGCGACCCACCCCGGCTTCGCACGGCTGTATTATACATGTATTAATCTAAAAACCTTCCTCTTTAATCACTCTATCTATAAAAAAAACCGCATCAAAATCCGTTGCGTAGTTTTAAAGATCTAAGCATACCTAGGGACAAAGGGACATAGGGACGGCGAAAAGTGACTTTATTTTATACTATGTAGTGAAGGTTTCATAAGACCTTTAGTGGCCCTTATTACCGCAGGTACGGTATCCCTTATTTGTTATTCAAAATATGTGCCGGTAACCACAGATACCTAATTATAACTACGAAATGGTAGCACGCGTCCAACAATACAAATGTAATAAGTTCCCGTTATGAAATAAAGTAATTGATTCTACTATAGAGGTACTTGATTAGGTAATTTAAGGTGATTGCGAAGTAATAGCCCGCCAAATTATTAATTTTTCAGTTTTTGTTTAAATTTACCAAGTAATACCAAGTTATAAATCGATATTGATATTATTTTGAAAACCGCGCATGTAGGATATATAATTATTCAACTACTAAATTCTTTTTTAGGCACTGAAACTACCCAATTTTTTTAAATGAAAATTTCGTTAATGAATTAACCGTCAAATATTTTCATTACATTGTTTTTAAAGGAATAACAAAAAAAAACAAAAACCTTATAAAAAAATTGTAATTCAAAAATTATTTCTAGAAGCTAGTTTAACAAAACTTTATACTTACTTACATATTTCGTTTTCTAATAAAGTTATTTTTACGAAAAACCCCCTAAATTAGAAAAATCTTAGGTATAGTGGGTAGGGTATAGTCGCGTAAAATACCTATCACGTATTTACCTACTTAGTTACATAAAAGTCTATGATTTTCCTAAAGTCTCAAGTTCTTAGAGAATAAAAACACCTGTAACGGCAATGGATAATATATTGGTACACAATCGTAAATTGAATTTACGTCCAAACGAAGTAGGTATCGTTTCGAATTTTTTCGTATATACTCGACTCGTAAGATTTAATGAAAAAACAGTAGTAAAAACTGTAATAAAATAAAAAATGAACTTTTATTAGGCAATAGAAGTGACTTTTTATTGAAAAATTATCGATCTCGATAAACGATAGGTAGTTAAAATAACTACGGGTACTTAAAATAACTACGGGTACTTAAAAGCTAGTTTGTCAACGGCCCGTTAATGAATACCGATCCAGCAGCAAGATGTTCTTGTAAATATTTATGCAGATGACAATGCAATGACACTGTTAATCCGGACGTGTAGAGATTGAGCAAGCTGACTGGGCCACGGATTAATATGGAAATATACATAGAATCTATATAAATAAAAATGAATCGCCGAAATATATGTAGGTACCTACCCAAGTAGATGCGCATAACTTCCGAAGAACTGAACCGAATTGGACAATTCTTTTTTTTTGTGATCGTTATGGTCAGAACAAAGTTTGTCTTATAAAAGAAAATTTAAAAAAAAAATTGTACTCGATTGAAACCGCGGGGTGCAGAGCTAGTTATGAATTATTTTTGGTTGCTAAAATGAGAAATGACACAATTTAAAGAGAGTGGGGACAGGCGGAGGTCAGGCAGCTTAGAGTTGGTATAATTTTAGGTTTCTCCCTCAGGTCGAATCTTCATGTCTTAAGATCACGACCATCATCACCAGTTCTTCTTTATTTTTTCTCCATCCAGCGGTTTGTAAGGGTCTCCCACTTGTTTCGGACTGTAGCCATTCGAACCACTTCCTAAGACCTGAACAAGCTGTTCTGTTTCAGCTGGTCTGACCATCTTAAAGACGATCTACTACAAGACCTCTTGACCTCTGCCCTCTAGGTTGGTAGGTCGAAATAACTTAGGTAATTTAGGTAAAATATTCATCTACGTAGTAGGTAATATCATTAACCTGTTTATTAATTGTATGTTATAGGAATAAGAGAAAAGTCATTAGCTTACTTTCTTATAATCGTTATGTAGGATCTCATCTATAAAATTCACTTTCCGATCACACTGTTGTTTATATTTTATCTTTTGCTGTAACTTTCGATTTTAATAATATTTACCTACTTCGCGATATCTGGAAAGTTTCGCGAAGAAACTTGCAGTTTACTGTTATTGACGGACGGAATAAATGTCAAAACGTACGCCGTAATTGTCCTGGTATACTTTACTTACACCTACATGATCGTGAACTGAATTTAATTTGGCATGAGTAATACCTAAAGATAAGGGTCTCCACTAACAGTATCGTTCCGAACCTGGCTGCGTTAGCACGTGCAAAATACGATGTGTTTCAGCGAAGGGGTTCTAATACAAAAGGGGGTTGTTCTGGACAACTTTTGTTCGACTTTTGGAAATACGAACATTTCGATCGAAGTTTTTGTATGAAACAGCTGATTTTCAAGTAAAAATTCCCTCAGAATTATCGGAAAAAAAATTCGAACTTCCAAAAGTTGTAGAGCAAAAGTTGTTAGCCTAAACGTCTAGAAAACCCCCTTTTGTATTAAAACCCCTTCGCTGAAACACATTGTATAGTTTTCTTCAAATTCACAAAGTTGATAAATGAATAGGTATCGAAAAAGTACGTCGATGTAAATGTGGAAAAATGGGGCCAAATACCTACCTACCTACAGCGAAATTATAAGATCTAAATTTTACTAAAAATAGATTTAATCTAAGTATACATTTTTCAAAAAAACTAAAAGCTAGTTCAAGGCGTGTCTAGATTTAATATAATTAAGAGTTTGCCATTTTCCTACAGTACAAGTGGCCCTAAGTAAACGAAGACGTATAAGTACACTAGCTGCCCTACGCGGTTTCACCCGCGTAACTCCCGATCCCGTGGGAATATCGGGATGTAAGCTATCCTATCTCTCAAGTTGGATCGAACTGCACATGGTGTGCGAATTTTATTATAATCGGTTAAGTGGTTTAGGAGTCCATTGAGGACAAACATTGTGACACGAGATTTATATATATTAAGATAGGTAGGTAAATGTTAACTTTTTACCACAATTTTAGTTATATTTCATTTATTTTATACTACAGCTCTACGTAATTAAAAGCTCAACTAACCTACCTACAGCACATGAGTAAATATAGGTACTTACTTAATTTAAATCCCAAACAAAAATCAGAAACGCATGACATTTCAATCTTAATTCAGATAAATACTAAAACAAATCGAAAAACAGTGTAATCAAAGAGAAAGCCGTAAATCCATCATAACACAAACTGTCACGGTGGTATTACACAGTGTCTATGTTTATTGAGTCATTTACTTTAACACCTTCATTCAGACACAGGAAGTAGCTACATCTCGCGACCCAATAACCCACTTTTACATAAATATACTTAAGACAATTACATATAAACAGACACCATTAGAAAAATATTGAACGGTAACTCTCGTGGTAACAAAAACTTAAATCATTCTGACCCCGAGAGAATCCAAGAATGAAATTATCTAACTGTTCCTTCTTTACTGACCCACGTATAAATCTTTAACTAAATAAGTTCCAAGTTTGGGTGTTCAGGTTCACGTCCGGTCCGTAGAATTTAGCTTTCGATGTCCTACACGTAAATCCCGCCGCGGGTTGTGTTAAGGCTGCCTGTCCATAGAAGCGGAATGGAGAGGAGCGGAACGGTTTCCACCAATACAATTGCATAAAACTCTGCACGGAGATTTTAAGGATTTTGATTGGTGAAAACGCCGCTCCGCTTATATAAATAAAATGCTTTGTCCTGACTGACTGACTGACGGATCAACGCACAGCCTAACCTAACCCGCTGATCGTAGAGACCTGAAACTTGGGAGGGTGTGTTGTAGGCAATCGATAATAAAGGATTTCGGAAGACTCAAACCCTGATTGGTGGAAACGCCGCTCCGCTCATGTGGTCAGACAGCCTTAATGAACAGACAATCAAGCGGTGGTAAGCCTAAGCCGGCGGCTTTTAACACACCCCACCCCCCCCTAGACTTGAAGTCACGGTATCAAGCGACTCGTCGCGTTCCATCATGTTGTCCAGGCATGCCGTTCTCCTTCTAAGCAAGCATACTACAACCTCGACCTCATCGTCGCTTCCCAACAGATGAAATGAGATCAAATGCAAGCCAGTTTCGCGTAAAATAAAAAAATACAGTTTGAATTTAAATTTACATTACTATAAAACATGCAAACAGATCATATTCTCTACTTTCTACGTTGCATTTGTATATGATTTGAATCCGAAAGAGCAATTCCATTGTAGTAGCCGCGTGTGTTATCTAACTGTATTAATCATGAATATACTAATTCGACGGCGACTACGTGTGCCAGATTTTGGGTGTGCCGTAAGGAAGGAATACGCAGACTTTAGAGCAGTTATAGCCCCCTTATGTAGCATACGAATGAAAAAAAAAACTTCTTAGTGCAGCGCTGTGCACAGCTGCGTCTCACAGCTTATGCTGAGCCTGCTCCTTTTGCCATGCTTATTATTGTTTGTTTACTGTATAAAAATCGTAATTTTATGGCAATAAACGATTATTTTTCTTTTTTATTTATTTATTTAAAAAACTAAGTATTAAAATCAAAGTAAAGATATTGACGTCATTCGATTTTCGCGTAAGTTTGTAAGGATCAAGATTTCGCGTGAACTCATAAACTTACTGAATCGACCGTTCTCTGCCCGTTTCTTATAATAGTTTAAAAAATTGCAATATATGGAATATGGACTATGTGATCCCGTGGCAACATCGCCAACGACGAATAACGAATAGAATGCCGAAGCCTGGAATTACTACAACACTACAACACCATGTATCCAAAGTCAGAGCCACAATACTTATTCCTTAAATTTTTTTGAAAAAAAAAAATGTAAAACCTTTATGTGTACCTATATCTAAATGCCAGCGAGCTACTATCAGCCGATAAAAAGTATGTAGTCCGTTTTCAGCTCTGAAGTCTCGCATTAGTGAACCTTTATATACAAAGGAATTATCCTTGCCACATGCATCATACACAATGACTGTTTATTACAATTTTATATGAAAATCACATAAAGAGATACAATGTAAACAGCACACAAAGAAAAACAATAACCGTCTGTTGCTAGAGTTCATGTGAATCAGAAGATAGGGACTTGTAAGGATGTAATCAAGTTAATGCCTATTGCGGACTTATATATAGTACCCAATAAAGGAAATACCGATAAAATTAATGTATAATTATTACCGCAATACAACAATATTAGGTAGATACATAGACCTATATTGAGTTATTGATATTCTACTACATACATCCTGTCATTCAGCTAACCAAACCCATTTAATTTACTTCATCCCGCAACCTGTCTATTAAATAATTCAAATTGTTTTTCCCGCAGCTGGGTGAGCTTACCTCAGTTGCTGTTATCATGAATATAACAATTTTTATTATATATATAAAACTAGATTCCTGATTGAGTATGGCTGCTCAGAACCTATACCACCCTCCCAGCTAACTTGGAACTTTGGAGACAACTCCAAGCCGCGGGTTTCATAACAATGTTTTCCTTCACTGTAAAAAAAAATGACAATGTTCCGAAGCTGGATTGTGCACAATGGATTTTTAAAAACAATTTATGTGCGCTAATAACTTACTTATCTATATAAATAAAATGGTTGGTCCTGACTGACTGACGAATCAACGCACAGCCTAACCCGCTGAACGTAGAGACCTGAAACTTGGAGGGTGTGTTGTTTGTAGGTATGACGTAAGCATCCGATAAGAAAGGATTTTGAAAGATTCAAACCCTACGTAGATCATAAATAAAATACCCCATCCAGAGCGTCCCTAAACGCGGCATCGCATTTCGTCTAAATAGCCAGACTCACCCTTTGAGAAGAAGCCGCTAGCCCTTCGGTCCCCTGACGCCTCGCCCCAGGTTCTTACTTATAAGTATTGAGAAATAGGTAAAAAAAATTACATTAATGATCAAAGTAATGACAAAAAAGCAAATATGCGTAGCAGTGCGGAATGATGAGCATACACATTTGTAGCAATTATTGATAGGTGCCTGGTGCATCCGCGAGGGGTAGGAAGTGAAGCGTGATAGATAACTGTCCAGCTACCACGTTGGTATCAATGACCTAGACATTATAACCACTAACCAGACAATGACATTAGGTTAAGTAATAAAGCTACTGCGAGAGGCAACCGTAACTTCCCAGGAAGTAAGTACGATGTAAAACCGCAATGTTCAATTTGCTAACTTAGGTCAATGGGAAAATATCGTACCTAAACAAAACTATTTTTAATGCAAAAAGCCAATTCTCGTAAATGAATTTGTTTGAATTACATTTGCAATATAATTTCGATTACAAAAAATAAACAATGTCATTTTAGAGGATTGGCCATCTGATGGTTACATCACAAGGAAGATAAATTAGGTAGGTAGGTAGAGGAAGAGAAATTCGTAAAGTATAAGGAGCATGATCTTAATTCGCATCTATCTATGAATACCTATATTTTAATACATTACCTACCTACATAGTAAGTAGGTATTTTCGTGTACCTACTATGTAGTGTAACACATTATCAAAGTAAAATAATACTAATTTAATTCAAATTATTTTCATCATTTTGCGAATAGATGCTGCAAAGATGTCTCAAATAAAAGTAGGACTCTTACGCAACTAGAAGAAATAATAGCCATATATTAACGAATCTGAGGTCGATCTATAATCACATGACATAATGTTTGGTGAAAGTTTTTGCATTCTTAAACCGCCAAACGAGAGAACGTCGAGTCGCTAACGCGTCGGTCTATTGATATGTTCCAATCCAGAGAGCGGAACGATGAACAACTGAGTGAATGAATGAAGACATCTTACAACTGTTGGATGTAGAGTATAGAAGAGATGCATCCGTCACCTGCGATGTAGATACAACTAGAGCATAACAAGATTTCTACAATGCTTTGCTGTAAACAAGACTTGAAGACAATTAGTTGAACTGCTTTCAACCGCAACCCATAAATCGTTAATTCCAGTTTCAGTGAAACGCAATGATCGATCGTAAAATAATTGCGGTTCATTGTGTGTTTGATGTATTCAATGCTGTTTTAAAGGTTCTAATTTACCTAACGCGTTCAATTAAAACAGATTGAAAATAAATCTCGACACTTCACATTTCAGAATCCAATCTCTCTAAAATCTTAACTAACATTTTAATATTTACACTTAAACAAATTGAAGATGCTATCTCAGTACACCTTCCATTTATTTAGATAATATATTCCAACGAACTGCCTGTCAGCGCCAACTAATTCACTGTTAATTTAAAAATAAAAACTAGTCTTCCACCCATTTGTAACATGTTTCAATTAAACAAAGATGAGCGGCTGTAATTACTCGATTCTAGCAAACAATTGTGAATACATGTATTAATTAGAACATACTAGGAACATAGTGTATAATAAAAAGCCTGACTCGGCGGAAACGTTACAACGTCAGTAATTAACTCTTAGGAACTAGGCTATGCGGATCGCGGAGACCTAGTGATAGATAGGTACTATGCTCTTTATATGCTCCATGCAGATTTAATAGCAGCTTAATATGAAACGAGAACATGAATCTACATTTTATTTAAATTTTAAGTTTTATGAATCATAAACAGATAAATTAATGATACCAATTAGGTCATTGATGTCCATTTTAAATGAGAATAAACCAGTGAAAACAACGATTTACAAATTTATTACCAAAGTGAAAACAAATAGAAACGTACATAATCTAGGTCTCTGATTTTAGTGATCAGAACCCGTGGTTAGTGCGATTTTTTTCATAGAAAATGTTAAGTACTATCAAGTTTGCGTAAACGAAACAATTGGATGGTAAGTTAAAAAGCGGCGAACGCTTTGTATTACTATACAAATTACTCGTTTACGCAAACATGATAGTAAAGTTTGCTATACGAATAAACTCGCTCAGACATTAGGTATGACAACCCACCAATCCCCTTCTTTAATTCTTGTCTATCAAAAGGTTGCCTGGAGAAGATCGCTTTTAGCGATAAGGCCGCCCATTGTGCCATATTGTTTGGTTATTATTGTTTTTGTAGCAGGAGTTTATGTTAGAATTAAGGTTTAATGTGGTACAATTAAGAGTTTATCTATCTATGACAACAAGTAAGTAGCGTATTTATAAAGGTTAACTGAAAAAAAAAAGAATCTTTCACCACAAATGCGACGAGAACTGGCAGGTGGTTACCACCGGAGTCTGCCATTGTCAACTTACAATCGAGATATCGTCCGCAAAAACCGAGTGTCGTTCACCTCGAGGAAATCAAGGTTTATATGTAATTATACAGAAATAACTGTTTTTCTAATGTGACGACTGATTTTGTTCTGTTAATGTGGATTTAATTATTTGCGCCCGGAAGAGAAACTTTGTCTTTCTTAGGAAAAACTTGAAAAGAATACCTTCACTACAGTTTGAATAGCATATTTCTTGTAACCAATCGTTTAAGAATAATACAAAAATGTTTTGTACCTATACTTAGTGCGTATTAGCGTTAATACCGTTGTACCTACTTAGCGCATAGGTATTACATACGTACCACGTGGTATAAATAAATGCATTATGTACAAACTTAAGTCTCAAGTTATTAAAATAATAATGGAACAGTTCTTTATTCGCCTATTTGTATAATGTTTTGGGTAGTTAATGAGCTTTTCATTTTATGTTTGTCTTTAATGTTTCTAGTGTGTTGTACAAATAAACTGTTTCTATCTATTTTTCTAACTCTTATAAGATAGAAAAGCGGTTTAAGAGACGAAGGCGTCGACAAAGTCGTTTCTAACTTATAAAATAGCTAAATAACGACACAAGTTTTCTCTACAAAAATAGTATAGAGATTTAAAAACTTTAGTGTGCGTGTTATTTCTTATTTATCACAAGAATTATACATATCAATAAATAATCATAAACCAAATTAAAATAACATTAACACATATTTTCTCTTTATAACCGACTTTAAAAATGTTTTCCATTCGTTGCGTATATAGATATACATTTCTTTAGTACTTACATATTTGTTTATTTTCATCTTATAATATTTACCTACCTATTATAAATAGTTACTTAACCTAACTACCTACCTACTTACTATACACTTAGTTACCTACTTTCAAATTCCAATGAAACTTGTTACAGAGAAAAATAACCCATCGAAAAACGGAAAAAAGTAAAATGGCAAGAAGACATTATTTAGATCTAGGTATTTTCTCGTATGCCATGATTTAGAACTCACACGTACCACTAAGTGCGTAAAGAGCTTTTCAATAGACAAATCGTTTCAAGAAAATACGTGTGTATCATATTAAATACTAGCAGCGCAAGGCGGTTTCACACGCGTAACTCCCGACCCCGTGGCAATATCGGGATGTAAGCTATCCTATCTCTCAAGTTGGATCGAACTGCACATGGTGTGCGAATTTTATTATAATCGGTTAAGTGGTTTAGGAGTCCATTGAGGACAAACATTGTGACACGAGATTTATATATATTAAGATAAGATAGCTGCCCTCCGCGGTTTCACCCGCGTAACTCCCGATCCCGTGGGAATATCGGGATGTAAGCTATCCTATCTCTCAAGTTGGATCGAACTGCACATGGTGTGCGAATTTTATTATAATCGGTTAAGTGGTTTAGGAGTCCATTGAGGACAAACATTGTGACACGAGATTTATATATATTAAGATGTACCTACATTAATATTAGAAAGACGAAAGTTTTTTAGGTCAGTCAGTACCTGTTCAGTAGGTACCTACCTAATTACTTCAATTGTTAGAATACTAAATACCTACCTTCTAATTAGATACCTATAATATAACGGCTCTGAAGATAAGTTACTGCGGGTCGTAATAATTCTTATGAGAATTTATTTAATTAAAAATATATTATTGATACTTTAAAATAGGAAACAGGAAATAACTGCTTAGTCAAAATCTTCTATGCCATCTCATTCTACGACCATAATATCGATCATGAAAAATAAAGATCACAATTTTCAAGGAGATAAAATATAATGCTCCGTATTATATCATTATCATTGTCAATATCATAATACAAAAGGCAAAACTTCGTCTAAACATCTTTATGAAAGGAAGCCGTTGGTAACACGCACCCTGGGTAGGTATTGCACCTAGAATGCTGGCAGCATTCCCTCTCTGAATAAAGAGAGGAACAAGAAACCGCCAACCCCAAAGAGGAAAAACTTTGGAAATCCTTAAGTAATAAAAAATATGCTTACCGCTTCGGCACGCTTATCCGCCTCTGCCTGAACAAGTTGTCCATTGTTCTAGCCCCTTTGTCTTCTACAGTCCGGAATCCCACACGAATTACAACTTTCACTTTATCTCGGTTTTTTAAAGTGCTTAAAAGAGTATTTTATTCACTGTACATCCACTGTTGTCCACGTAAAACTTTCGATGTCTTTTTTATACACGGTTTAGTGTGACTGAGATTCTATATTCAAACGAAACGTTTCCAGCACTTAAATAATAAAGAAGTAAGACTTTAGAGTTACCCGTTGACCTAACTAAGATGTTCCCTATCTATTTAACTAACTTATAAATTGACGCACAGTTTAAACCGCTGGCGATGGTCCTAAAGACATCAAATTTTGAGGGTATGTTTGAAGTGTAGGTATATATCAGTAAGAAAGGGTTTTTTCGTAATTCTATCCTTAGGAGCCAGGTGAAATGGCAGGCGAAGCCGCGGTCAGAAACTAGTACCTACCTATATTGTTCGAAATATTATTCTTATGGTTTGGTCACATATAGGGGTGGCTTAGTTTGTTAGAGCGTCAAGCGTCAGCACGGGTTGATGCAAAGAAACTACGTCGAATCTTACAGAACATGAATAAAAAAAATACCTTTTAAAATTTATAAATATATTTTTTAAATTAAACTACTTTTTCCGACTTTGGTTACTGTACTGTGACTAATTTATTACGCGGCAATTTTAATTATACAGCTACGAAGTGCAAAAAACGGTGATACAATAAACCTAATTAATCATTATGTATGAACATATAATTTCATTTCGGCAACGTTTACTTACATTCATTAGAGAGAAAGTGAATACGAGATGCGCCTGCGCAACCTCTACGGTACATTAGCATTAATAGCCCGAGCCTTAATAACAATGTCGTGGACATATTTGTATATAATTCACAAACTCATTCACAAAGTGAAATTATAATTGCATCTCAACATCGTTCTGTACGCCTTTCTCCACAATAAAAGATTAAAACAATTCATGTGAAATAAAATAGAATCTACATTTGCATTGCATGCAAATAAGTAGAAGATTTTCTTGACGAGAAAAACTAAGCATGCTTCACAGCGCTTTATAAAGAATGCGTAAGCCCTCCATTTAAATAAATAGGACTGCTAACCTCTAGTAATAAGTAAGTTAAGTACCTTAGCGTTTAATTTACCGGAAAATATTATAGGTACTAACCGTAACCTACCTACAGCCATAAGCAACTTATTCTTTATAAAATTATTTAATAAGCTTAAAAAATGATGTGCGTAAAATTAATTACCAAATATATGTTTAATACGATGTAAAAAATCTGACAATGTGTTTTTAACCTTTGATAAAACACTAAAATATGTTTTTAATTGACAGGGATTTTTTACTTTTTTTTGTGGAAAGGGTAGTTTTTGTTATGCTATTTTGATCCCCTTTCCACCGTATTTAAATGCCGAAAAAATGTGTTTTTTATTTTTTGTAAATTACCACAGTTTTTTTTTCTACAATTTTGTATTTCCATAATCGCGTATGCGTGCGTTTGGTATCGCGAGCTGACACGGAACGTGCGACCGCGGTGCCATGCGGCAATCTACTACCGGAGATACGGTGTAAAGAGAAAGATTCGCAAATGTTGCCGGGCTGGAGCTCTCACCAGCCTCTCGCTCCCTAGAACTAACATGGTAGGTAATTGGGGAATAAAACTCAGAACCTATAGTAGTGTAATTTATAGTAGGTACATCATATTACATTTAAAGATGCGTTTAAATAATGCATAATAATAGGGCTTTTTTCTCGTCGATTAATATCTAAATAACGCCTTTTATATAGCAGTTTTAGTTAAAAATAACAAAATAGAGGAACATTTTTCAGTGACATAGAATAATTGAAAATAAAATAAAAACAAAGCTTAACAAATTAAGTACATACATAAGTAAATAATAATAAAAATTCTGTAGCTTTCATAAACTTTCATCGTCTTATTACCCTACCCGTTAGGTTGATACGGGCCGAATAAATTAATTTTATTTATTTTCAGCCGTTTCTACAGTCTTCCCGCGACCATGATCGGTGCAACCCGATCGAACCGTCGTCGTCGGTTAAATATTAAAATAACCAGTAATTATAACGCGATTACGACCCGTGTCTATAAAATAAATATATATTATTGCGTAAAAAAAAAAATAAAGAAGCATAATTACAAATTTCTGCGATTTTCCGAGTCTATTAATCTGTCTTTTCCACACTTAATTAGAGTAAAGAATCAAATATTTATCTCAAGTAAATGACAGAAATATCATAGATATTTTTGTGTAAAAAATAAAGTTGCATGATAAATCGTAGCACGCGACCGAGTCTCTGAAGTCTTCTAATTAATTGGCATATAAATGAAAAAATAGTACAGCGTATGACAATTCATTTGTAACTGTCGACCTATCATAACTTGATATGTAATTATTAATATTTTAGAGTACTTAATGCTACTACTGAACAACTAAGCACCTATTTACGTTTTGAGTCATACCTACAAAAAATATACAGGGTATTAGGAAGGAAAAGATAGAAAAAAGAAAAATGCGTGTGAAAGATGCGTGCTCGATTTTGACAAAAATTTAAACTATATTTTAAGATTTTTGGAAAAGGCATTTTCAATATTTTTGTAATAATCAATAGTGGATTTTCATATGAATGAGCAACTACGTATACAGTTGAATAAGTTAATTTCCATACAAAATAAAAGTCTTACAGTGAGAAAGCCCTTCGATTATTTCTTAGATGAAGCCAATTTGTTTTTATAAAATCATCCAATTCCCCTGGGATCTATTCGAGTTGCGTCCGAAAAAACCATCAGAATCATTCAACTTGTATAGTGATAGTGATAGAAATAGTGCTTAACTCTACAAAAAATGTACCTTCACGTACAAATGATTACCGACATTCTCAAACAATGTTTACCCACTCAAGTAAATGTAGGTAAGTAAAGCTATAATAAGATCTACCCGATAATCTCGTGTGCCAGAGAGATGTATGTTAAAGATTCATAGAGATGACAGTTCCGGCAGCTTTTTCACTCAACAAAGGGTGATGATGATGTCTCCTTGACCGTTTTCTGGAACAGTGACTATTTCGGGCTACCTATGCAGAAGAAGATGACGAGCTTCGATGTTCAGCAGCTCGTCTATGGTGTGCTCTTTGGTGACTGACGTACTCGATATTGTAGAGAATGTTCTATCGCATATCGGGCACGTAAGCACATCATTTACAATATTTTACGAAAGGTGGTCTGGCCTTTATCACGTCTCGTTTGAGGTCTAAATCAGCACTTCGTTCTTATTTAAAAATTAAAAAGAGATCTGCTGATTAACGAGACGCCACCACTCCAGGCGTTGGGTAAAGGGTAAGCCTGGCTATTCAGGGGGGACGATACCACCAGCGTTTTAATCTTAACTGTTGCTGTGGAGACGTTGGGGTGCTGGGGACACGACGCCAAAAAATTAGTTAAAGTGTTGGGCGATAGGATTAGGGGGAATGGGGGTGACTCCCGCTCCGGCTCGTTTCTAGCGCAGAGGTTAGCCATCGCCATTCAGCGTGGCAATGCTTCTAGCATTATGGGAACCTTAACGCCGGGAACGATAAGGGACGGGTTATTTGACTAACTGGTGACTTCGTATATTTGTATTTATAATGTTAAATATATATGTTATTATTTGAAGGTTAATAAAAAATTATTACATATCTAAACTAAATGTTTCCTCTATTACAATAGATATTTTATGTCTTTAACATCTACACTTTTTCTTCGCAGTTTCATATGCTAACAGGCCGGGAGCGCCTGATGAAGCTAACCAGACAATTTTCTTATTATTTACTCGTTAAGCGCGCCTACAGCACTTTTCATACGGTTAATACGACTATGATGGCTCGATAGTCTAACATTTAAATTGCGTTTTATTATTTATCAACAAGGAACATTAAACAGCAAATAGAATAAAAATGGTTTTGATATGCTTGAGGCGATCGTGTATGATATTTTTAACTTTTCTTATACTTGTTTAGTAGTAATAACGTTCAGTAACCGCTTAGCATTTTCCTCACAAAGCTTCGATGTTATAGATATTATCTGCTTTCATTATCGATTGGCACAAAAATATAAGCGATTTTTTTTTTCCAAAATTAAAGGAATGTTACCCGGTCGCTTTTCAATACAAACGTAGTCTACTGCACTAGAGCAAATATTTTTTTAGTGTAAAACTTATATATAACTGCCATGACCATGCCCCTATGTTTTTTTTCTTTTTTAACTCTTACTATCTATGATAATTAAAATATGAAAAAAAACCAAGACATAGGGGCATAGTCATGGCAGTTATAGGTTTTATGCAACAAAAATATTTGTGTTAGTGTCATTATTCAGGGAGGTCAGTCGACTACGTAAACTACGTTTGTATGGAGAGAGAGTCGGTACCCTTGCCTCTTAACAGGTTCGATTCTTGGCTTTGCTACCTGATAACTCTCCAAGCCACTGTGGTCTGATCTTCATAATTGCACATCGTTCCTGTGTTGTAGGCATGCGCTGAGTCATTGGCAGCTTTTATAAAATTACTAGCTGTCCCGGCAAACGTTGTTTTGCCATATAAAAAAAAACTAAATCAAAATCGGTTCAGCCGTTCGGGATCTACGATGCCACAGACAGACACACACACACACACACACACACACAGACACGTCAAACTTATAACACCCCGTCGTTTTTGCGTCGGGGGTTAAAAATCATACAAATCGGTTCAGCCGTTTAGGTGTAGTTTGGCAACTAACACCGCGACACGATTGACATCAATATTTATACGTCACTCAATTGTTTTGCCTTCCCGGCACCTCTCCATTAAAACTTGAACTTTATGTTATGGTATTAAAGTTCTTATTGACTTGTATTATTACGAATCGTTTGTATGGTATGGAGTATAGAAAAGTGTTGTTTTTAGACATTTTCAGGCAATTTTTTAAATTTTTCTCTCCGTAAGAACCATCCTCGTACCTTATGGAATATTATATATTCTATTATATTCTAAAAAAAGAATTGGCCAAATCGGTCCAGGCGTTGTTGAGTTATGCGCTTACCAACACATTTTGCGATTCATTTTTATATATAAGAGATGAAGGTTTGGCGGTAGACGAGATCTTACTCTATTAGGCCGATTCGTTAATTGTTTTATCAATTAGGACTTTATTTGGTTTTATGTACCTACCTATTTCGTAATTGGGTTTTTGGACTTTAATTCTTTTTTTTGGAATTTATAGATTTTCAGTTCGAGTGGAAAAAATAATAAATCTTGTTTAAATCACATGTAATATATTTTATTATATGCTACTCCACATCATTAACTGTGTTTATACTTAACTAAGGTAATAAATACTTCATACTTATGTCATCTTTAAGTTATTTTTATGTGATGAAACTTATAGTTTAAAAACTTGCTTTTTTGAAATAAATTAAACTTACTTTAAATGATTTGTTCATTAAATTACTTACGGTCACATTCAGAAAAGTTCCTTTGTAAAACTTCAGTTAAACTTTAAAATTAAACTAGGCTTATGTTATGGTGGCCAAATAACGAAAACTTATTTATACTTTTTTTGTAAATATATACAAAAACGCCAAGACCAGAAACAGCAACCTTTTGCATCGCATGCGGGTGTTCGTCTACCGCGCCACAGTGGTCAAATTGTAGCTTTGTCTCGCTTTTGTGAAATTCGACAGCGGAAAAGTAATAAAACATTGTTTAACTAAAGTCTGGCTTAGGAACGTTTCCAAGCGCGGCCGTTTACTTAACAAGATTCGAAATTAATATCAAATTTTACTAAAAACAAATATCTAAAAGGCCGTTTTACAGATTTTATCAAATTTTGTTCAGACTTAAATGTATTAAACTCGATTTGTCTTTATGATTTATCTTAATTTTTATTTCTAAAAAGAAAATAGATACTTAAATACAGCATGACAAGAAACTACCAAAATTATTGAAAAAGGGTTAAGTATTTACATGTTTAATCTTTTAATTTTATTGAACTCGATATATCGATGTTACAATCATCATTTTCACGAGAAATACATGGTAAATATTCCGTTTTAAATAACTTTAGTAGTGAAACAACAATTTTAAAATCCTGTGACAAGAATCATAATAAACATGGCAAAAAAATAGGTTTACTAAGAAAATAAGGACGAGTTGCCTCATTGTGCATTGTTCAAAAGTCCCATACAACATTGTACGGCGGAACCCTTCGTGCGCGAGTCCGACTCGCACTTGGCCGGTTTTTTATCAATTAGCTAGTGAGTGATGTTTAATAGTTAAACCTATAACCACGACTAAGGATTTAAATGACATTTTTCCTAAAGCAAAATTGTCAAAAAAAATTCAGTTAAAGCCTTGATCTTTGACGGATTATTGATTCCGAACATATATTGTATGGTTATGCCATCTTTCAAGGCATAAGTTACTAGTCCTTTTATTTAGTAAGCCTTAAGATCGATCCGCACACAACAGTGCCGACACGTGCCGTTCAGTAACGTATCCATCAGTGTCAGTGAAAAATGATATTGTTGCATACCTTTTTGTACTCGTCAGTGACAGTGACATCATTGACATCACTGAACGTCACATCATTGACTACGGATAGCATAGTACAAAAAGTATGCAACAATATCATTTTTTAGTGATGTCAGTGTCACTGACGAGTACGGATAGCATAGTACAAAAAGTATGCAACAATATCATTTTTCAGTGACGTTCAGTGATGTCACTGACACTGACAGGTACGGATAGCCTAATACAAAAAGTATGCAACAATATCATTTTTCACTGACACTGATGAATACGTTATTGAATGATGGGCACGTGTCGGCACTGTTGTGTGCGGATCGGCCTTTTTTTTATAATATTGCATCCTTCTGTTTATTTAGATTCATGTCGCAGTGTAATTACAATAATGTACTTATAGCAAATAAGCTTTAAAAGCACATCACAATACTAGAAACTATATCTCGAAGTAGCGGCCCGTCAAATTCAAAAACACCATTTTTTGCGAATATAGCGGGCTACCGGTACGAAATATTCTTAAAATAAAAAAATCATAGTAAAAATATAGCGTTTAAAATCATTTTACTTTTAACCCATCCTGTGTTTTGAAAAGTTTTCCAGTATTTTAAAAGCGGCGAATTTTTATTTTAAACATGTTACGATTGCAGCCTGAAAACAGTCGATGACGGCAATAGCTCATCTTAGAAGACTGACTCCCAAGGTTTGTATTTTTAGGGTTCGGTACCTCAAAAGGTAAAAAGGAACCCTTTATAAGATCACTCTCTTGTCCGTCTGTTTTGTAAAATGTACTGCAGGGAGACACTTTTAATCAATAGACAAATAATCCTTAGAATATCTGTGATTTAGCAAATATAAATTATTTGCAATTAAATTTTAATGCAAAAAAAAACATCGAAGTTTTTTTTAATTTATTAGCTACCATTTTCAACATATTTCTAATTTATTCATTCTATAGACACGGGCGCGTCTTCCCGTGACCATGACCGATCCAACTCGATCGAAACGTCCGGGTAAATACAAAAAACAACGCGATCGCGATCCGTGTGAATGAATATTTAAAACATGAGTTTTTAATTACTAAGAAGTATATTTTATAGTTACAACTGTCAAGTACAGAACATTTTTTCAAGAAAAAATGTTTTTCCAAAATTTATCACCGTGGCGAGATTTGAACTAGCGATCTTCGGTACGATAACTACGACGTTACGTGACCAAGGACGAAATTTGGATATGCATTATACTTGCGACTTTAGGCTCATAATGGTGAGCGCACACCTACCCGCACCGCAGTCTCCGTTTGTATGCGCGCAGCCCAGGCTGGTCACGTCATCGGGCGGCGACTGCAGTGCGGCTAGGTGTGCGCTCACCCTTAGGCGAATGGTGATTCATCCTCTATCTATATTTATAAAATAGAAAAAGACTCATCACAAAATCTCTGAATCTACAAGAGTTATCAGTCTGAAACTTCGCATAGGGGTCCTTTTGAGACGAGACTTTTGAGACGAGCGCAGTTAGAGCGAACTTTTGGAAATTTGACCCCTAAAGGGGTAAAAAGGGCTTTTATTTATAATTAGTAGTAACTGTTGTGTATTCTTACTGGAAATGCATATCACTTTTAATGAGACACTGACGCGAGTAAACACGAGGGGCATAGCTATTCATCATCACTACATAGTATATGATCGCGTAACATACACACAAAAAAAAAAACAACATACAGACGAATTGAGAACCTCCTCCTTTTTTGAAGTCGGTTAAAAATAAAGTCACTTTTCGCCGTCCCTATATCCCTATGTCCCTTTGTATGCTTAGATCTTTAAAACTACGCAACGGATTTTGATGTGGTTTTTTTTAATAGATAGAGTAATTCAAGAAGAAGGTTTATATGTATAATACATGCATAATATAGCCGTGCGAAGCCGGAGCGGGTCGCTAGTAAATATTAAAATAATTGTCGAGTACCAAAGTTGAGCAAGCTATTATTGGAACGAAGTTCCTTCTCGCTGGTTTGCGACGGGACCTATTCCATAAAAAATCCAATTCAATCAAGTTTGAGCGTTACGAAACATGTGAAACGAAAACCCGTAAGATAAACTAATCTCTCACACATATAAATATGGAATATCTCACATATAACTATATGATACGTGTCTGGCTTTATTTAGAATTTGTTTGTTTTCTTGAATAGGAAGTTTTAGTTTTTGTCTATAGCTCGATGTGAAAATACAATGGCGACTGTAACTCTGAAAAATAATATCTAAATTCAGCAAGCAGTTGTGTATCAGGTTATGGGCCCAGCTGGCATATAACTCTGTTGCAGGTGTAGAAAAAAGAAGTCGAACAAATAAAAACGTCGCGTCGGTGGGGACGTTTTTGCGGGTGATGTGGTGTAAGGGTGATGATACTGCAGCAAGACGTAGGTATCTGTCGTGCAACGACTGCTGACGCCTAAAAATTGGAGCAGGCCGCATCGACGGAAAAATTGAAGGGCAAAGGAACTGGAATGTCTGGAAATTTCAAACTACCTACGGTGTTGCTGCGGGGACTGGAGATCCTGCGTGTCGTGGAAAGTACCGAAGTAAAAAATGAGACAAATGCAGCAACATGGATTAGAAAGGATGCAAAAGCTCAAAATGTCATTGTGTCAAAGTTGACTAAGAACACCATGATTCACATTTTGACATGTGAAACGGCATATTCGGCGGTCATTGTCTCAATGTTGACTGAGAACACTATGATCACATTTTGACATGTGAAACGGCATATGGCATGTGGAGAAAATTGATAAGCATGACATTGAGTCAAATACGGGTGTTCATTTGTTACAGCCAAGTTTTTTCCAATTGAAGTATCAAAGCGGAGAGATATCGGTAAAATCCAAGAGATGCAAAGTCAACTCAAACGATCAGATGAAGAAGTTACCAAAAAAAATATTATTACACAAGTACTAATGTCACTCCTTGAAGAGTACAGTCATTTTGTCACAGCCTGGGAGTCCGTGGAGCTTACCCAACAAATATATGACAACTTAGTATCAAGATTATTAGCTGAAGAGGAAAGATGGAATTCTAGAAACCAAGGAAGTGATAATGTGGCTTTATTTACAAAGAAAGAGGGAAGTACACAAGGGAGTCAAATGTTTCAAATGCTGGAAAGTTGGGCATTAAAGTACTGTTTGTAAATCTAATAAAGAAACAAGAAAGTGTTTCTACTGTGGAAAAATTGGACACCTCAAGGAAAATTGTCGAAAGGGAAAAAAATTGCATTAATGGATTTACCATTGTCAATATATCGAGACTCTATTGATTTTATATTGAGATTGTGACTTTATTTGGTGTTCTGCTAAAGTTTTAATAACATCGCAATGGAATCGCTATGAAGTCTCAACGGAATGGTAATAGATACGTCGCTGGTGTTGCCTAGCAACGTGGTATATGCTGCTAAGCGATATACCGTTCTGACAACTATCAAGATTCCATTGAGCCACGATTCTAGAGCAGAATACCAAAGTGAGTCAGTGGTGTTTCGATAGAATAGTTAAAATTAGAAGAATACCAATTTGACATGAAATGCCATATTACGATTATACACTCTATTGAAACACAATTGTGTTAGCAGACTTAGGGCCCAGTAACAATGTCACAGTAACACAGTAACAGTAACAATGCCACAGTAACAATGCCACAGTACCAGTAACAAAACCTTAACTGTAAAGAATGGATAGTGGACAGCGGTGCGAGTGCGCACATGACCTTTGAGAAGTAAACATTCGTTGATTACCAAGAAATATCTGACAACGACAACTGAAGATAGAAGGAATTGGAAAGATTGTTCTGAAATCTAATGATGGAAGGAAGTACACAAGTACAACCTTAAACAATGTACTGTACCAGAATTAAAATTGAATCTATTTTCTGCTCCATGTGCAGTCGAAAAACGGTCCAAAGTAAATATGGAGGGAGATCAATGTCGGTTTACTTAACATAACAAAGTGATGAAAATTGCCAACAGGAAAGGAAACTTTTACATTATGGATTTGAAATTTGAAAGGGAAATACAATTTTCAATTTGGCAACACTTGATGAATGGCATGTGAGACACAGAGAAAAATGACATCAAGTTTCAAGAAAATGGAAATTAAAAGTGTGAAGAATGTTCAAAAGGTAAAATGCATAGATTGCCCTTTACTAAAAGTAAAAGCTCAACAAATAAGACTCTCGAGTTGGTTCATAGTGATTTATGTGGACCAATGGAAATAAAGTCCCTTGGAGGAGCAGAGTATTTCATACTATTGAAGCATGATCATTCAAATTACAGATGGGTTTATTTTCTTTAAGAAAAATCAGAAATTCCAGAAGTAATACAAGTTAAAAGACAAACAGGAAATAAACTGAAGGTATTACGCACTGACAACGGAACAGTTTGTAAATAAAAAAAATGAAGGAAATAATTGAAAGCCAAGGAATTCGTCATCAAACAAGTATAGCATACGCACCGGACCGGATTGGAAAGGCAGAAAGAGAAATGAGAACTTTAGTTGAGGTAGCGCGATCAATGTTCCAAGGAAATAATATAGAAAAAGAATTATTGGTAGAAGTTATCAATATGGCCGTGTATGTACTAAATAGTACTAGCAAAAGCAAACTAGAGGGGAAAAGACCATAAGAAGTCTTAGAAAAAAAGAATTTGATATAAAGATGTGTATGTTCATATACCAAAACAAAAAAGACTTAAAGGGGATGCTAAGGGACAAAAGCAATCTTTGTTGGATATGAAGAACGAAAAGGATTTAGAGTTTATTATCCAGAGAAGGAATTTGTTGACATCAAAAGGGACATTGTGTACATGAACAAAAATGAAATTACTAAAACTGAAAATACTGCAAAAGTAATTTCACTGGATTACAAAGATGATGAATATATAAAAGAGGATATATTGCTACAGGAGGAAGATGAAAATGATACTAAACATACTATACAACTTGAGGAAAACATTGAACAAATACAGGAAAGAAATAGTGAACAAGAAGAATACTTTGATACGGAATACCTTAACCCTTAAGTTGACGATGTGCATCATAATATACATACCTAGTATACACGCGATAATGAACCTTAGCGACTTGTATAATAAATTATTGTATTTTTTAACTGGTTCTATACCTATTGATAAAATCTTTATTGATAATCAGGAATTCATGCCAGCCAGAAGGTATAGGTAAGGAATTAGAATTTTTTAATTAAACCTGCTTGCTTTTTAAAAAAAATATGTGACGCAGGTACTGGCTAGAAAGAAATGACCTTACAAAAAAAAAACTTTCGAATGTAATACACGTAGTATTTAAATTCTCTTTGTGTAATACATTTATCGCAAAATTGCTACACTTTTGCAATCATTTATAGAAATACATCAATGTGATGCCTTGTGCGACTTGTGGAAAAGATGATCATGCAAGATCGTCTAGTTCTAAATGTTTGAATAGAAAACGTCGTATACGAGAAACTGGTCTAGATTCGAATCAGACAGTTTCCGTGTATACTATCAAAAAGGGCCTAACCTCGATCTTGTGCCCGTTGAGCGACTGTAAAGAAACTATTGTTTCTACTATACGTAATGATATACGAGAACTGTCTAGCTAGATTATCAATAGAACTATCGTATCTGGTAAACTTTTTCTATAAACACTACAATACGCGTCTTGTATTTCCAAAATTTGATGCATTACAATTTACATATGCATTGAAGGGATGTAAATATAAAATCGACGATCCAGATAATGTAATTTCTACATACATGTCGTTACGGAAAAATAGTAGTGCTGCACTATACGATGGGCGATTGCGATCATTCGCAATTATGCAGATTGCAAAACAATACAGTACAATTTTAGAGACCAATGTACAAACTCATGCTTTCAAAAGACTCAAAAGATACATGTATCATAAATTTGGTACAGATATTGATAAATCTGAAGTACACTCTTCGACGTATGATGCGTTCTACAACGGTACGTGCAAGTCGAATAATGGAATCTGCGAATGGTTTACCGAAAACAAAATCACTGCTAAGGAACTCAAGATGAACTTTTGGAAATTTGTTCCACTATTCTTAAAAATTCAACAAGAGTTGTATGAACATAAAAAACCATCATTCAACATTTTCCCAATATATTCACATGGATTGAAATTTATTACATATGATTCTAGTAGTATTCATGAACTACTAAGAAGAGCAGATCCGAACAACACACCTTCACCATGGTCCGTCTTTTCTAAAAATACTACCATGTATTGGAATAGACATTTTACATTACCCAATAAGTTTGGATATAGTTTCTCTACAGATGGGGTGAGTGTGTGTCTATCAATGAATCTGATTGTAAGAAAAGATCAAAAATTTAATAAATCAAAGAAGGCCAAGTTACTTGACGTCGTCGATGTTGATGATACAAAAAGATATTCAAAAATTATAGCAGTTGATCCTGGAGCTAAAACACCTATCGTTACATGTACTCGTCAATATTATAATGGAGATGAGTTCTCGTACAAAATCTTGAAAAAGGAACGTGTACTTTACGAGTCAAAAGAGTATCATAGAACTCGGAAAAGATGTCGTCTCATCAAAGATATCGAAGAGCGTATAAGATCGGATCAAGCTGAATGTATCAAAATCCCCACACCGTTACGTGTACTGCAGTGTATGTCGTAAAGGTATCCATAGGGATAAAAATGGTGCAAAAAATATTTTGTTAAACTACGAAAAACACAATAAGTTGCCGATTCCTCTTTCGTCGATCGGTACTGATATGAATTTTGTGAACGGTGGAAGTTCATAAGGTTCATTATCGTAACTCTGCATTTGTTGTTGTGGCAAATGAAGGGTTAAAGATGAAGATCTGGAAGAAAATACATTACACACAGAAGGAGAAATGACTCGTAGAGGGAGGAGAATTAAGAAACCTACCAGGTACAATGACTATAAGTTTGGAAATTTTGTTTCAAAGGGGGAAGATTGCAATGGAGAAAGGTTTGGGTGATGCCATTAATAAAGAATTAAATGCTATAAAAGATCAAAATACATGGATAGAAACTGCTCTACCAAAAGGGGAGAAGGCTATAGATATCAAGTGGGTTTTCAAGACAAAATCGGATGGGAATAAGAAAGCTAGACTTGTTGCTCGAGGATTTCAGCAGCAATGCCCAGATTATGTATATTCAAAGTTAGTTCTTGTCTGTCTTTCAAGCGTATAAATCAGAGGTAATGGGACCAGATTTATCTAGTTTTCTCGCAATTTCTTGGATATTCCTAGTGGAAATAGACTTTGCAGATTGAGATAAACTATAATTAACGCTGTGACTGTAAAGATTCACCAGTGGCAACAAAATCAACAGTACGAATAGCTCTTTCGCAGGCTATACAGAGAAATTTGGAAATAAGACAACTCGACATACGTAGCGAGTAATTTAGTAGCTATAACACTCGCTACTGCCCAAATATTTTTTTTGCAAAAACAACTTGGATTTCGGGAGCGTCATGGAACAACTGAGCAAGCGCATAGAGTCTATAAACACCTAAGAAAGACCTTGGAACAAAAGGAATACTGCTCATCGGCCTTCCTCGACGTCCAACAGGCTTTTAACAAAGTGTGGCACAATGGCCTGCTGTGTAAATTGAAACAGAGCCTTCCGCATTCTTACTACTTGCTGCTGAAGTCCTATCTTACCGATAGATACTACTACGTCAAAGAAAGCGACGCAAAGTCACCCCTGTATGAAATCCATGCCGGAGTTCCTCAGGGGTCTGTGCTCGGTCCGGTGCTGTATACCATATACACGGCAGATCTCCCCATCACACAAGACGTCACTACGGCAACATTCGCAGATGATACTGCCATACTAGCAAGCCATATGGTTCCTGAGATTGTGTCGAGAAAACTACAGAAGGGACTCGACGAAATCCACGATTGGCTGCAAAAATGGAAAATAAAAGCCAGCGCAAACAAATCTGTCCAAGTGACGTTTACACTTAGGCAAGAAAACTGCCCACCGGTTCAGCTTGGCGGCAGCACTCTACCTCACAAAGATAGCGTCAAATATCTTGGACTTCACTTTGATCGTAGGCTAACCTGGAAGCAACACATCGAAGCCAAAAAGGAAGAAATTAACATAAGGCACAGAAACTTGCACTGGATGCTGGATCGCAACTCAAGGCTATCTCTTGATAATAAGCTCCTCCTATACAAGATGGTCATAAAGCCAGTTTGGACGTATGGCATGCAACTGTGGGGCACTGCTAGCGACTCCAATATTGCTATCCTACAACGCCAACAAAATAAAATATTAAAAACGATTGCCAATGCTCCATGGTTCATAAGAAACACGGAAATCCACGAACACTTGGCCGTTAATACGGTGACGGAGGAAATAAAGGCGACTGCAAAAAATTATCAAAGCCGACTAGTTAACCATCCGAATAGCCTAGCCCGGCAGCTGATGACACGTTTAGCTACTAAATTACTCGCTACTCGACTAAAATACTAGCCTAATGCGAACTAGGCTTTACAGCTGAGGTCGACCCATTTGGGGCAGCACATGGCTTCTTAAATATTCTTCAGTTTAATTTATGGTTTTTCTTTATTTCTGCGTTGTTTAAGTTACCTATTTCTTTGTGTGTGTTAATTTAAAAGTTGTCGTGTGCCTGTGGCAAATAAATGTTTTTGTTTCTTTCTTTCTAGTAACAGTCTGTCTGTCTGTCTGTCGAAAGGAACCCGCAATACGTTTTGTTTTTTATTCGTCTTTTGGGACATTAGCCGGTACTAAGACCTTACCCCATCCGATGTACATAAATACAGTCGAATATGAATGCACCTTCTCGTACTGCAATTCAGTTTTACGTTTCTTAGCATCGGGACTTCGTTTTGTACGATCGGGGTAGTTGACGCCGAGCTCGCCGTTTCCGAAACACCCTGTAATCATAAAAAAAAAACTGACTGATATATCAAAGCACAGCTCAAGCCAATGTACCGTCACATTACCAATTAGCATTCGCATATCTGTAAAACATATAGTATTGTATAGTGTAATGTTTAAAAAAAGAGTCAGGTAATATTACTTTACAACCTTACAGATTTGCAAATGAGATCTAGGTCACGTGGGGTTCAGCTAATTGGTATTGTGACTATACAGTAACGCACGGCAACGCACAGCTCACGCCAAGTTTTGGAAATTATGGAAATTTATATATATAACATTCTCCTACCTATGTCCACCTAAACGGTTGAACCTATTTTGTATGTCATTTTATATGTTTAATCGTTAGGTCTATTCAAACAACATTTTTTTTTTTCCTTTTTTTGTAAATGGCAAAACAACGTTTGCCCGGACAGCTAGTAAATCATCATCGCATTATCATTATACATAGTATAAAACAAAGTCACTTTCTGCTGTCTGTCCCTATGTATGCTTAGATCTTTAAAACTTCGCACCGGATTTTGATGCGGTTTTTTTTAATAGATAGAGTGATTCAAGAGGAAGCATAATATAGCCGTGCGAAGCCGGGACGAGTCGCCAGTATATTATATAGAAAAACACTCATTAAGAAATTTCTAAACCTACACCCCTACAAAACTTCGCACCCCTGTGCGAAGTTTTGTAGGTTTAGAAATTCCTGGAACTTCGCATGGGTAATTATTTTTAAGTCGTAGGTGAACACTAAGATTTTTGGAAATTCCCACTCTAAAGGGAAGAAAAGGGTGTGGTTTAAAGTAACTATTATGTATTCTGTGTTTGTAGAATATTCAATATCATTTTCAAAGAGACACTGTCGCGAGTAAAACCGCAAGGCGCAGCCAGTACATTTATAAGAAATAAGGTCCGTTTACGGACGATGATAATTTTACGTGATAACGTCCTAAGAAAATGATGAAAAATTAAAAAAAATATTTAGTAAATATTCCTTTTTTCTTTTTTAATTTTGTCATTTTTTGGTCTTTTTTCTGTTTTCTTTTTTTTCTTTAATCATCACTAGCGACCCGCCCCGGCTTCGCACGGCTATGTTATGCATGTATTATACATATAAACCTTCCTCTTGAATCACTGTATCTATTACATGACGCATGACGTCACACAATATTACCGTGACACTTTTGCGTGAATGCAGGCGTTCCACCAATTTATTGGAAGTTATCACGTCACAAAAGCTCTCGTTTATGCTCACTTACCTATAATCCTTGTTTTTGGAAATAATGTACGGAAGGATGTTTGTTCAACTTCGTGTTTCTGATGTCGCCCGCTGCACGACAGTTTGAGAGCGACGCTGTGCTCGTAACGTGGTATCCTCTCAGAAAACTGAAACAATTAAACTATTAACAACTAGTCGCTACTTGTACCCAAGAGAATTTAAATAAATAGCTGCGCCCCGCGGTTTCACCCGCGTAAGTCCCGATCCCGTGGGGATATCAAAATAATAAGTAGCCTTCCTCAATAAACGGACTTTCCAACACAAAAAGAATTTTTCAATTCGAACCAGTAGTTCCTGAGATTAACGCGTTCAAAAAAAACAAAGAAGCAAATTCTTCAGCTTTATAATATTAGTTTAGATAAATATTGCAGGACATTTCACACATCGCCATCTAGCCCCAAGCTAAGTAACTAGACTTGTGTTATGGGTGCTAGACAACGGATATACTACTTATATACTTTTCTTTTATAAATATATACTTATAATACAGAGACAACCAGACCACCGCCAAATAAATAAGCATAAATACTGTCTGAGGCGGGAATCGACATCGCAACCCTGTGTTTGGCAGGTCAATGTAAAATCTGACTATCTGTCCAATTTTAATGAATTTTGGTATCTCGAGATAGATTTGATTTTTTTGTCATGATTCCAATCTTACTTACACAAGTGGAACCACGGAGGGCAGCTAGTTTATTAATAACTAGCAGCGCTCCGCAGTTTCACCCGCATAAGTCCCGATCCCGTGGGAATATCGGAATAAAAAGTAGCCTATGTTACTTCCAATGAATCAATTTATTCAAGTTTCATCAAAATCTGTCCAGTAGTTTCGGAGCCTACTCATTACAAACAAACAAAAAAATCTTTCCTCTTTATTGTATTAGTGTAGATTCATAGTCAACACTCTCAATAACATTGAGTATGTTATTGAGAGTGTTGACTATGAATCTACACTACTAACCCAGATTGTTATGTATATGTGGATAAATGGAAGGAACTCATGTTGGTATGTTTGACTATTTAGAAATAATTGTAAGTAATATTAAGGTGAAAGGGTACCGGCGCTGGCTCCATACAAACATAGTCGACTGTTTCCTCCCTGGATAATGACACTAGAGCAAATATTTTTGTTGCATAAAACTTACAACTGCCATGACTATGCCCCTATGTCTTGGTTTTTTTCATTTTCTAATTATCATAGAAATTAAGATTTAAAATATATAAAAAACAAAACACAGGGGCATGGTCATGGCAGTTATAAGTTTTATGCAATAAAAATATTTCCTCTAGTTTCATTATCCAGGGAGGAAACAGTCGACTACGATTGTATGGAGAGAGCGCCCGGTACCCTTTCCTCTTAATGTTTTTCTTATTATTTTTGATAGGTACTTATCTGTAAATAATTAATTAGTGTAAATTGGTTAGGACAGTTCTAATAAAATAAATAGTATTACAAATATACCTCTCGAATAGCAGCAACAATTTTCTCCTTACTCCATTCTGATTTATCAATCACAAAAGAAGAGACATCGAAATTTGGCTGCGTTTCCACATCTTTAGGCACGACAAATATACCTAAAGACATCTGATTTCCAGTGATAAATTCATCCCCTTTATTCACACACTCAATCAATTTGTTTATATCAGATTCTGTGTTAAAGGAATCTTCGACGAGGCAGCCTCCTAAGGCAAAAGGTGTACCTGGTTGTCTGAAATCAAAAGATGATTAAACCATTAGAGTATTATATGTTAAAACCTCAGAGTATTTAGGCTCGGGCTTCATCAACAGTCACATTTACTATTTTTTTAACTAGTTCCGATTTTGCGCAACAGGCGGCGTTGGGATCTAACTCCAAGATATCTTTGATCAAGTTTTTTTTTTATTGTCAGGGCAAAGGGTCGATTTGTAACTGCTCACAGACACCTTTCAGTTTATTTATTCAGTGCCAAGATTGTCCTGCTCTATAGGAATAATGGAACTAGTCTTTTTAGGGTTCCATAGCTCAAAAGGTGAAAAAAGGAACCCTTATAAAATCACTTTCTTGTCTGTCTGTCTGTTTTTTATTAGGCCCTATTGGGTTCATACAGATAGTAGAGTGAGTGCTTCTGTAGATATCCTATAGTACCATACTAAATGGAGTTCAGCAGGGTGAATATACTTAATCAAGAGTTTAAATTAAATGAATACAAATAATATCACTTTAAAGAAAATTATAGATGTTATTACTCTATTTTACAGGCACATTAATAAATTAGATAACTTCAACTTTTTTCTATGGCTGATTGCTGACATAGAGGCGCAATTCTGCCGATGCCAAGTGGGTCGAGGAAAAAAACTACAGCAATGAGAGTGGATAACTTAGTATACTTACAATGAACCAAGATGTTGAAGACAATTCACAATGACAGTTTCATGTTGATTAGTGTACAGAGTATAGTTGTCTGTTAGATAAGCTACCACAGCTTTGATTGTATAACGTTTGGATATTGACGTCAATTGGTTTATAATAGTCTGTTTGTCACTCAGATCACTCATGTTTACTGTTAAAAACTCCACTCCGCTGATCGCTGGGATCTGTAGCCCCGAGTAGAATACTTGGCTGCTCCTCAGTACCCTTAGGATAGCGTTGTCATATGTCGATGTCAATTGTAGAGGAAGATAGGTGAGGCTCGATGACTTCGATCCAAAGTATTGACCGTTCGGTGCAGCAGACTTTTTGTACATCATGTCCAAAACTGAAATTGTATGAAGAATAGTTCTTAGAACGCTAAATATAAGTTTATTTGTAATCAGATGTTTTTTTTTGCAGGCTTTTTCACAGTGCCTTCTACTAGGCTTGATTATGGTCAGAAAACAAATAATAATAAAGAATTTATCACCGTAAACATGGCTTAATTAGCCTAAAGAAAAATAAAATATACATCAAGAAAAATGGCCATGACATATTTTCTTTGACTCATTTTACCTGAACGACTCTGAAGTTTATTTTACAGTTTCTTACAAAGAATAAAATTTATGAATAAACTACAGTGGCCTCCTCACATCAACGAGAAACAAATATATTATGTACATAAATATTTGACTTGCAGGTGTTCTTCGTCTCCTGAGCCACAGAGTTCACTGAGATGGATAAATTAGTATAATATTGAAATAAATTTGACAAAAATTAGGTTTCTTGTGCCTTTATCAGATTCCAAATCATGGCCATTATTTTTTAAATAAGCAATTTCCTTGTCTGGTATTTTTTTTGGGGAAGATCCCAGAGCCTCTTTCTTCATTGGTATTCAATAATAAGTCGTTGAAATCACTTCCTCTGACGACCCGGACTAGTGGTCCATGTAGGACAACCCCTCCAGGTTGTACTTGGTTGGGAGATTGGCTATAGCTATTTAGCAGGGGAACATTGCGTTCTCTCGTCTTTTGTACCAGAGGCAAGGCAGGGCAGTCCCTTGACTACTTTTTAAAGTTTTATTTAAAAATAAAAATATTTAGGTTTTTTGCTCTCTTGTTTTTTTGATATAATTTTTAGTGTATTTTAATCGTATTTATATGTAATCTTCTTTATACTTACTGCTGTGGTATTTCCTGCAAGGTGGTGTGCAAGGCGATGGAGATGATTTAAAACATTGTGCAGTTGGATGTCTGTCGCAAGTGTTGTAATTAAACACAAACACCACTAGAGGGTCGGTATAGAACTCTCCTGATTGCCTCATTGTTGCTCCCCCAACCTTGGTAATTTGACCGAAGCTTATAGAAAAGTCAACTGGTTCAATCTGCTCCTTCCGCAACCTTTTTACTACACAGTCCCATAATGGAGAAACTTCAGCACAAACGAGCTTGTCTTGCCACGGAAGATGACTCAGTATATTCTTAACTATTACATAGTTATTGAATACTTTTTCAAGCACTTCATTCGAACAGTCTATTGGCTCAGCAAGCTTGCTTCTCTCTACCTTTGCCTTATCTAAGAACGCAAGCACATTCTTGGGCAAATTCAATGGTACACAAATAATGGCTTGATTACGAGATCTTACTCTAACCACCCTTACTTCTTCTTCTGAAGAACTAGAAGTATCAGAATCTGTTGCCTCTGCTTTTGGACTGGCCATTTTTATTATTTAGAAATCTTGATGTTTAAACAGGATCCGTTCTGGTGTGAATGCAGCTAGCTTTTTATATTCTTTAATCTAGATTGATGTCACAATCTCATCAGAGTGTAAAATTGGGTTTCCCTTTAACAAGGCTAATATAAAACAGTAGAGATAAATGAAAAAGAATATCAGATAGTATCCAATATAGACCATTACATCCCTCAGGTGCTTTTTCAATTGGCCCCGATTGTGTATCTCGGCCGGATCGTAGGCACCTAGATTACCTCGAGGTATTGTGAAATATTCATACGTGAGCCATATAAACATAGGAAGGTTCAATAAAAATAAAGCTAATTGTCCATGTAGCAACAGCAAAAATGTGATGAAAGAATGTGCAATAAACTTCGGTAGCAACCAATAATTTAACTTCTCACAGCACTCTTGAGCGTTCAAATAGTCGCACTCCAAGTCTGATAGCGTAATTATGTAGTACACTAATAAAAATAATATAGCACCGCTATCGATTAGAGACAGTGAAAACAACAATGTTTCAGCTAATATCATAACTAAAATATCTTAGAACTGCTAATATCAACCAGATCTAACGTTTTGTACACTTTAATGGCAATAAAAAGCACTTTTATTCAGTTTTTATCATAATTTTTATCACCGCAAATAAAAATTCACCGATCAATCAACAAATACAAAACTCAAAACGCCATTGTCTGTCTTTTTTTTTGTTTATATCTCCGATGGGGCAGGCAAGAACCTATAAAGCCTGGGCTGGTAAATTATTCTTTTTGACGACCTCCTCGGTCTTGATCCTCGGTAGCGCTCTACCGAGGATCAAGACCGGGGTTGTTGTTTCTGAGAAACAACAACCAGCCTGCCACGCTGCGACGGACGAAGTTAGTTTGTTCGATTCCCAGTTTATGTAGGTATGTGTTTCTAGTCGGTTGAGTATTAGTGTGTATTCACAAAATAAAACGTTTAGTCTATCCGTCGCGTCGCGTCGTCGGGCCACACAAGCCTAGTTGCCTAGCTTGGGCTAGCTATCACTGTGTGCCCCCCCGTGGGTTCCCGCCTTGTCGTGGCGGGGGGGCTTAGTAACCGTGGCCTAGCCAACCACGGTGAAGCCAAGAGGAACCCAGGGTCGGGCCAGGCTGGAGGAGCTGGCTGACCCGAGAGGGACCGCTCCACCGACTTCCCCGTAAAGTCCGGTGTGAGCGGTACGAGAGGTAGGTCGCAGTGCTGTATGGGCGGTACTGCGACTGAGGCGGGTTGCGGTGTAGTATGGGCTGCACCGCAACTGAGGACTAAGGACCACGGCGGGAGAGGGTTGCCGGTATTGCGGTGAGCCGTTTCCCCTACCTTCCGTGGCCCTGACGGGGCCGCCACCGTTTGATGGCGGACGCGGTGGGGTCGCAGAGGAAGAGGAATGTCGGTGTGTCATTGCCGCTTTCCCTGTCCTCTGCGATCGGGTTTGGAAAACCCGGGTGGCGGGCGCACCCAGTGCTCGGGTGCGCCCCACTCTGAGGCAAAAGGCTCAACAGCCTTAAGGCAAGAGGAAAGTCTGGGTTTCCTTCGGGCCAAGCCCGGTCTTCCCAGACTTGCGCGCCGGGGTCGAAGAAGAATGCTAACGTGTCGCCTTCACCCCGGCATCATGCGCGTGCGGAGCACCCCGGTGGTTTAGTCGGTCGGCCGCCCCGCCTTACATCTCAGGGGCTGTGCCAACCCGACACTCCCCGCCTCCCCTCGAGGGCGGCGGGCGTTCCTTGGGGAATTCCACCGGGTCAAAAAAAAAGCTATCACTGTGTGCAATATCCTACAATATTTATTTCGTAGCACATAATTTTAAAGTCCACCCAGTGCAGTGCTACTCTGTACTGCTGCAGTGCAAAGAGTAAAGTAATATCAGTGGTGTTTTGGTGGCGTTAGCTTAGATAGCTGCACTGCTATAATTTTACAAACAAGGCAAGGTAGTTGGTACTGCGCCAACTCTGCACAATTAGTAAATATCACCCGCGAAAGACCCGATTCCGTCGCAACACACCCACCGTAGTGTTCTTACTAAGGGAGGTGCTAAATAAAACAATATTTTGTCAAAATCTTTTTATTTAACATTCTTTTCTTATGCTAATAAAGGCTTGGTAAATATTTACAAGGCAATATTCTATTCTTGCTAGTCGCGCAAATATTGTACTGAATTTATTTCGTTTACCTTGGTACAATATCGCAGAGACTAACAAGAATTAACATTATTTTATAGAGGGCAAGGTAAAAAAACTATCCAGTTACACTACAGATACAACGTAGTATCTTATCACATCCATACAATTACCTATTGAATATTTCACTCTGAATATGAGCTCAAAGCTTTTTAAATAAATTGCATAAAGCAGGTTCATACAACACTTCCTTAGAAGCACCTTTATGAAGATTCTGTGCAAGTAATTACGTACCTACGCATTAAATAAAAAGCCAATGTTCATTTGTATTGGCATGAAGAGAGCATGAATTACATTCTCAACTTTTTTTATAAAATTAGTGCCTAAATTCAACATAAATATGTTTTGTAATAATTCACTAATAAGTAGTTTACTTTAGACACAAATAATTAAAACTTTAAAATAATGCAACAATAAAATAACAAATAGGTAAATGTATATGCAATGCAAACAAGAGGTGAACCGGGACTATTGTGACTATGATGCAAAGTTTTCAATCCAAATAAAGGCTTTTTAACACACGGACACTCTGTGCGTCACTTCTGGCACGTACACAGACGTATTTTCCATGGTTTTTTCGCGTATGTGCGATTACTCATCATTTCTCTATGTTACATGCACGCTTAGCGTGTATCATACAGAAATAATGAGTAAGTATATGTCGGACGTACGTCAGGACGCACGGGTATTGCTCTCTCCACACAAATACATTCCCATATCCCTTCTTGAATAAAGCTTCTAGAGTCTAGACTTTAAAGTTATCAATTTTTCCATTAGACCTAAGATTACTATACACAATCATGTACCCCTTTTTTCCTAACAACTAATTACTAAATAACATATTTCCTTTTAGTGACATTAGAAAGGAAAACAGAGATAATGTGTACCTACACCAAAAATAGATTTCATGAAAAAAATAACCATATTTCTCATAACGCATAATTCAGGAAGAAAATAGAGGAATATATTTGTATGGAAAAAGCGAGCTCTACACTCAAATTGTGAGGTGAAGGATAAATTTCTTTACACGCAAGAATATTGCCATTTATGTAAAAAAATACTGTGTAATCTTACAATGAAGTATAGTTTCACCTCATATCTATAATCACAATAGTTCCGGGTCATCGTCGACGATCGCCGTATGTATGTTACGTTACATGAAAACAATTCTCACTTATTATTTTGTTAAATATATTTATCCTAACTCACGAAGAATAAATACACAGTTAAATATATTAAACCGCGGGTTTCTAGGCCTGTCAAATATTCGGACAAACGAACAATCACTTTGGAAACATCATCCTCTTAATGATCAATATTCAGCTAAATATGAGTACAATTTTATTAAGTGAGCAAATAGATTTCTTTTAAATAAATATTTAAATCTAAAGTATGTACTAAAGGTTTAATATAATTTAATGGAATAATACTTAAATTAAAAAAAGCTATCATATCCATTCATGCAGGCTTGCTCAACTTTTAAAGTTACTGTCTTAATGTGGCTGAAAAATTGATTTTTTTGTAAACAAAGTTATTTTTGCAATGACAGATATTTATAATACGCCACACGTTTCAGTTAATAAATGTTAATTTTCATGGTTAAATTAGATTTAATTAAACTGTAAATCTTAAATTTAAAATATAGCACCAATCCCTATGCGGTACTACTTTGTTAATGTTAATGAAAGTAATACCGCATACTCCATCCATCATCGATATATTTTGAATCACAATCGATGTTATACAAACAACCCTCATCTGTCGACAGATGCGCGAGCGCACGCCGCTCTCTGCCTTTATATTAAAATCGGTACCTATTTGTTACTTAACGTATTGGCACATGGCAGGCAGTAAAGCCATTACTTTTCGTTGTTGCAATAAGTATTCAAATATTTATATTAAATGCAAAAAAATGGCAATACAATAATTTCAATTATAGTAAGTAATTTCGCTCTATAACATTCTTTCTATGATCAAGCAGTGATTTACTATATATAAAACATGATTATAATACTATAAACTAATACACATTAGTGACAAAACACTCACACATAGTAATGAATAAAAACTGAAACAACAAAGATTGTAAGTACAAAATATAAAATGGAAAAGTAAAATATACTATAATAGCTCCACTCAAACAATTAGGCAAACAAACACGTTCGATTCGCGTCCACATTTAATACATCAATAGAATCCAGTCTATAGGTTAATTGAATAAATAAATAACATCAGCTTATTGATAACTTCGCTCCTATCCTAAACTTTAGACAATACAATGGAATGATACATTTTCAAGAATGTTACATTTATTTATAAAATAATAAATCATACGAAGGAAGAGTTTTAAGTTTTTTTTTAGAATGCATACATAGTATGCATATTGTACGAGTACAAGAGGCAACCAAACGGTGTCGGTGGGGCGAGTACATAGAGCGTCGCGTTGTTTGCGTAATTGTCTGTAGGATCCTAAGTTACCTAATGAATCATATCTAACATTGTTCCCTAACTGGTCCCACCCATGACGATGGCTTGTGAACTGCATCTCGCTCTCTCAGACGCATGACGTAGAACCGAGAGAAAAGTGCGTCGTGCCCTAATTTGCACTTCAACAAGACTGGAATGTCACTTAACTGATCTGGGAAATGGCTATCCACGCGTCAGGTATAGCGATAAGTATAGTTTTAATTGAGACAACATCAATATTAAATATTTTAAATAAAAACAACATGTGTACATGACCAGGTATCTCATTGATTGTGTCACAATAAAACAACTTTTACTATGATAATTTTTTCCCCTAAGTTTTAGTCGTCGGGCGGAATGCAGAACCCACAACTATGTTGAGTATTACGAATTGCAATATATACATAAGTAGATATAACGATATACTACGAACAGTAAATAAGATCGACTTCATACATGTGAGTGAGACGACGCAACTTTGACTCTGACTCGACACTCATCCATGTACAAAATCAACTAGAACTAATACACTGTTTTACTAAATTATATACTAGCGACACAAAATATTTGCGTACCAAAAGTTAAGTACTATTATTACGTAAATCGTAAACACTTAGTGTTTCCGTTCACGTACATAATCAGAGTCACGTTACATTGGAAGAACGAGTCACCGAAGAGAGACTAGGTTAGGTCACTTGAGTAGCCACTGGGTAGCTATCGATGAAGTGTATTATCAGCTCGGCTCGACTCATCGGGAGATCACAACGGAGGCGGGGTGCGGCGGCGGCAGCGTGGGCGCATGCGCAGGCGACCGTCAGGTAGCGTCGAATTCCAGCTCCCACGAGTAGTGCTTGAGCGCTGGCCGCGGCGCCGGCCGCTGCGGCACGCCGCTCAGCAGCGGGTCGCTCTGTCGAACGTGCCCGCGACCGAACATGTTCGGAAAAAAGTCCGTCTCCATATAGTCGTACGCGTCGCCGTCGACTGTCATCTGAGTAACGCCCCCTCCACCGGCCCCCACGCCGAGCTCCTTAAAGTCAAAGTCCCCGGGGCGGGTATCCTCGCTCTGAAACGAGGGCAACGAAAGTTCGTCGATGTAATCAAACCCATTGCGCGAGTGTTCTAGTATGTCACCGTTAGGGAGCGGAGTCATCACCATGCGTTCTGGCAGATCCTCGCCGAGGTCCATTGCGGTCGGCGGCGGGCGGTCGTCGCCGTGCTCACCGCCCACGCCACCGCCGCCGCCGCCGCTACCGTTGAGGAGCGATTCGAAAAAGTCATCGTCGGTGGTGTTCCCGGTCGAGCCGAAGTCGGTGTGGAAGTCTCCGTTCGAGAGTAGGTCAACGGCGAGGTCAGGCTCTAGATGAGCGTGCGCGGTGCGCTCCGCGTGCATGTCCTCCGCGTGGTTCAGAATCTCGTTTTGTATGTCATCGAGTTCGCGCTGCAGCCGGTCGGCGGCGAGTGCGTCTCGCGAGTGCTCCGACCCGAGAAGCTCGTCGTCGAGTACGTCACGCGCGGTATCGAACGCGTCCGCCGGCGTCGGTGGCTGGGGCGCGTACCGTGCCTCGCACGAGGACGCGTGCTCCACGGCCGACGCCGGCAGCTCGCCGTTCTCCACGAGGATCTCGAGGACATCGTCCATTATCTGGCTATCCTCGGCGGCGTCGTGCAATGCGTCCGCAAGCGACACCACCTGCGTAATAAATTCGTATTGTACATTTCATACAGTGCCATCTAGCCTCAAGGCTTGTATTATACAAACACCAAGACCCAAATCAAATATCTGTAGTTGTTGCAAATATTTGTTCTAAGCGAGAATCGAACTCGTAACCATCAGCATTCGTTTACTGCACCATAGAGATTGTTCATTGATTAACATAAAATAAGTTTGTTTACAAAATCGACTTTGATGGTTTCGAAGGGACTAGATCGAATCTTAGCATAAATAAATGTATTTACCTCCGGCATAGGCGGTGGTGGTGGAGGCGGAGGTGGTGGAGACGGCGGCGGCGCTGTGACCGCGGCGACGGCGGCGGCGCGCTCCGGCTCGTAGTGTGCCGTCGTCGGTAGGATGGCGATAGGGACCACCTTCACGCCGTTCAGGATGTAGGCGGGGGTAGTGGTAGCGGGGGACGCGTGGTGCGCCCGCGCCGGGTCGCCGGGCTCGGAGGGCGTGGCGGCGTGAGGCGGCGTCACGGTGAACAGACGCACGAGCCGGTCGGGTGTGGAGTCCGGCGCGGCTGCGGCCAGCACGTACCGCGGTGGCGGCGGCGCGGGCGCTGCGCCCTGTTGCAACGCGTCCAGCTGAGCGCGCAGCTGTGATACGCACAAGTGTGCCTGTAGAAGGCGCCGGCTCTGATCGCTGGCGGCGGCGCCGGCCGCCTCGCGGCGAACCGCTTCACGACGCACCGCCTCGAGCTGCTGCTGAGACGCCTCCAGCTTGCGCTCGAGCTCCTCGATCTGCCGGCGCTGCGACTGCACTATGTCTTCAGCGGGATCGGGATCTGATCTCGGGTCGGGCGAGGCGAGCGAAGCAAACGACGCAATGGAGGCGACGGAAGCCGGCGAGCGCGGCGTCTCGTCTTGCTTCTCAAGCAGGAATGGCTGTAGCCGGTCGAGGAGCTGCTTCCTGGGACCGGAGACCCGCAGGTTGCGTCGCTTGCACTCGGCGCGCAGGTCGGACACCTTCATGTCCTCGAAGCGAGAGGCTATGTGCGCGGAGTGAGCGGCGGCGGGCGGCGGCGGGGGCGGAGGTGGCGCCGCGTACGCGTCCGACGAATCAGAGGCGACAGACGAGGGGGCCGGTGACGCCGGCAGCATCAGCTGGAGCAACAGCTGCTGCTGCTGGAGGAGCAACTCATACGGCGTCTCAACGGAGCCGGGCGGCGAGGAAGACGCCTTGTGCGCGTTGGGCGGGCCCTTATATTCATGGAACTTAAACCTCGCCTTCGGCTGGTGCTGCTTGCTTTTTGCCTTCTTCCTGTTCTTGTCCTTGCCAGGAGCAGCATGTTGCGGCGGCGGCGAGGGCGCGCTGGCCGGCGACAGAGAGAGCGTGGATGGTGGCGAGGGCGAGGGTGAGACCTCTTCGGGCGGTCCGCAGTATTGCGAGGGGTGCTCCGGGCGGCCCGAGGCTCCCTCGCACGTCGCCTTGAATGCGAGTGACCCGCTCTTCACCGCTGTCTCGATGTTCTCCTCCGTATGTAGAATGTTCTTCTTGATGAGCTCTAGCGGACCCGGTCGGTGAGACAGCTGGTCGTTCAATTGGTCTGCGAGTCGCGCCTTTTTCAACATTCGCTGTTTCTCTGCTAAACTTGGATCTACATGGCTTTCCTGAAAATAACAAAATATGTCATGTAAAAATATGCAGATACTATAATCACGCGCGTTTAAAAAAAAATTAAAATAAATACTGACTTGCTCCAGGATATGTCTTCTCTCGAGCTCTTGTCTGTCCGGTCTTCTTTGTATCTTTGCCTTTAACAAGTCTCCAGTTTTCGCCCTCTCCAATTGTTTGCATTGTTCAAAATAAGCTGGTGGTGTTTTTAGTGCTGTAAATAAAATTCAAATATTTTTACACTCTGAAAATATGCTATTTGTGCGTACCTACTCGTTAGTCAATTCGTTAACATTGTTTGTAAAGAAACATTCTGATTGAAATCATAAATAGAATTAGGTACTTAAATCGATCATAACTCCGCACGAAATGTAACCTAAATGTTTCAACGATCCTGTTATTCTCTAACTATAAATATGTAATACATGTAAGTAAATACAGAGGACACAAAATAAAATAATAACTGATCACTTACGAGGCATGATTCCTTGTGCAACGAGCTGATTGATAGGACGCCTCATCATCAGCTTAACTTTTAATGCTGTAAATAAAAAAATAATAGATGACAACACGTATAAGTACAAAATTGCAGTACAATACCCTTTCCTTATGCTCACTACATTTTCCTTAAATAATTTTATAAATAACTATGGTATGACGGTACCAATATCGTAGCGATCAGCGTCGTCGTGTCGTTCAATTCGGAAATGGTTCGACTACCTTTTGCATACAACAATGAGTACTGATTGAATAGCCGGTATGTGTCGCTAAAGTATATTGTTATGACGGCAGGTGACGGACATTGACGTAGCATCATTTATGATCGATAGAATCGATACGTCGATATCGATACGAGTTATCGATAAACACGAGTACGACGATGGATCGAAGCGTAGGCGCTCCTGTTAGATTATGCGGAGCTACACCGACGATGGGCGGACAACGCTGGCACACTGCCAATATAAATAAACACTGCACAAGGAAACTAGTGTTATGCCGCGACCGTATTACAAACGATATATTCACTACCAGTGGGCCGAATATTGTGGGTTACTGGGCGCAACAAACCAATAGCCATAACTCGAACATTTTATATTTCAAATTTTGACAAATTGCTTTGAAGTTTTTACATTTGATACCGATGTTTGGGACGGATAAACGCAATAAACATTTTTAACGATTTCCATAATAATTAACGATGAAGTACCGACCAAGAATTAGTTTAACATAATCGCAATTACGTAACTACCGTTGAATAAAGTAAAAAATATGCCGTCCAACGCCTGCAATAATCTGTTTGAGACTAGTAAAACATTTCCGTTGGATTGTTGGATAAGTTGGAACCATCCTCTCCTCCTTTTAATTAATATTGTAAGTGTGCTTTGAAGCTCGACGACATTTGACAGTCAAAGTTATAACCAAATGAGATGAAAATGTTCCTTACATTCTTTATGTTTCCCCATAGCTGGCTGGAGAGGGCTTTCATCCACAATGACTTTGGGCGGGGAGACACGCGGCGAGCTCGGCGGCTCGCTAGCGCCGCTTCTGCCAGCCTGACGACCTGCCATCTCCTCCGCACCAGAACTGCATACACAAAATTAATTATAATAAAAATATAAAGTAGAGGAACTTATGCTTACCTAATGTTAGGTGGTGTTCTATGTCTGCCCAAAACAATAGCTATGTGACATTGTGTCTATAACAACGATATTTTGATAATGGATTTCAAAAATGGATAGCTGCAATAACTTTACAGCGTATGAATTCTAAGTCCTAAAGAAGCTTTATAGACTGAATAGGTCGCTACGCCATAATCAAACAATAGACATAGTTCGCCTGTGACGATAGCTTATACTCATATTTAGTAACTCTGGCTGCATGCTATACATTTTCACGTTTAAACCGATGAAACTAGTTTCAATTTTGGTATAGAGATAGATGGGACCCTGGAGAATGACATTGGCTACTTTTATCCCGATGTTGGAGTTATGCGCGGGGCGCAGCTAGTATTTCATAATAATACGGTAAGTTAGATATTGATATTCGATGACCCAGTTGGCAATGGTGGAGTGTCAGGGTTGCGGGTTCGATTCCCGCCTCAGACAAGTATTTATGCTTAGATATTTGTCTGTGGTCTGGTTGTTTCTATGTATTATAAGTATATATTTACAAAAGAAAAGTATATTAGTAGTAAATCCATTGTCTAGCACCCATAACACAAGTTTAGTTATTTAGCTTGGGGCTAGATGGCGATGTGTGGTATGTACTGCAATATTTATATTACCTGAAGGTGTCGTCCGAAGGCGGTGTCGTGGGAGTGCAACTGCCCGGCAGCGATGCTGGCGAGACAGGCGAAGTGGTGCGGTGCTGCGGCTTGAACCACTCCGGATAGATGGCGCTCAGCGTCTCCACGAGGTCGTGGTCGAGCGTCACGCGCCACGACGCTCGACCCTCCGAGCCCTCTGACCCGACGCCGCCACCACACGACGAACGACTCTCTGTTACAAACGATCATATTCCTCAATTAGACCAAATAATAACTTCAAAACAAAATAATAATACTAAGGACAAATATCCATCGGCGTCGCATCGCCTCTAGGGGTGTCCAATGAATAATTAAAAAAAGGGGGACAAAATGGGAAAAAATCGGCCAAGTGCGAGTCGGACTCGCGCACGTTGGCTACCTTGTTGTATTTGTTGTTATAGCGGCAACAGAAATACATCATCTGTGAAAATGTCAACTGTCTAGCTATCACTGTTCATGAGATACAGCCTGGTGACAGACAGACAGTGAAGTTTTAGTAATAGTATTCTTACTTTTAGGTACGGAACTCTTAAAAGGAAGATGTTAGGAAGAAAAAAGAAGGATATGTCATAGATATAGAGAGTAAACTATGTCATACCTATATCCAACGTGATGACAGGGCGGAAGTTAAAAAAAGAAAGACAAAACTAAATCAGATCTGTTTAGTAAAGGTACCTTAAGCAATGAGCTCCAAAATAAACTGACAAATCAGTGGCAGGCAATGTCACAAACGACCTAGTTCAGAATGCGTACACGCACAATAAGTCACACAACAATGACCACGAATGTCGTTTTAGGGAATTGAGAAATAGAGGCGAGGCAAGCAGTTCCGATCGGTACGTAACATTTACGTTCCAACTGATTGTTTTTGGTCCTTGAACGTGTTTAGTTAGGTTTATTACATGCGTAACTAAAGCATAGGGCACACATTGCTTCGATTCATTATACTAACGTTCATTACATGAAAAAGATCTTTATTACGATAATTTGTTACGGTAAATATTTCAAATCGTTAAATCAGTCTGTCATGGCTTTTATATGATACTTGAAAGAAACTATGTTTAGTTTATAATGACATCTAAAAACAAATTTAAAAACTACGTTATTTGAACCTATTATTTCAGCACGAAATTAAAATATAAATAAATAATACCTATGTAGAACACACATTTTACAGTATTCATAGGCGAAGAAAGATCGAAGTATTATGTAATGTTTAAAGCTTCCATAAAACTGGTTATACGAAGGAAAGAAAATACGAGCTGAAAATAAAACATCTGTCCGTGACTCATGTACAATATAGAACTAAGGTAAACAAATGTAAAGTTCAAAAACTAAACGTATTTTTACTGAAAATGCAGTTCCAAAGTTAGAACATTACCTAATTATATAAAACATTAAATTACCTACTTATGAAATACAAAATATGGGGCACTTTTGTTTATAATACGCGTTACCGAACGATGTTTACCAAGTTTGTAACCATCAATATTTTTTCTTTACGCAGAAACAGCTTCGTACAAAGAATCTTCAAACATTTTATCAATTCGACGCATAAACAAGGGTGAATTGAATAACGCCTGTAATACCCTGTAACTCGTACTTACACGTATATTATTCGATGGTGTTACCGAACACACTGTAAACAAACAACGCTTTCGTATAATGATGATTCATTGCAATGCGAATCGTGGCAGATGTACAAAGTGACTGATTAAATCTCTCTACAATATAATTTACAATATATTAAAATTAATTAGATCGTTGGAATTAATTAATAGGTATCAAAATGTTATCTTAATTCCCCGTGATTAAGGTCTTAATTACGGTAGTTACATATTATTAAATCGATAAGACAAATTAATTTAGGACAGAATCATTTTATATACCAAAACATTTTACAAAGAGCAAGATTGGGAGACTAAAGTCAATACTATGATGGTAAATTAAAAAAAAACCGGCCAAGTGCGAGTCGGTCCCGCGCACGAAGGTCACTTTTTTTTTCTGTTTTTAATATTTGTGGAGTGGTAACATCACTATCACTACATAGTATAAAACAAAGTCGCTTTTTCTGTCCCTATTTCCCTTTGACCGCTTAGATCTTTAAAACTACGCAACGGATTTTGATGCGGTTTTTTTAATATATAGATAGAGTGATTCAAGAGGAAGGTTTATATGTATAATATATGCATAATAAAGCCGCTGCTGAATCTCATGAACCTTTATCGCATATAAAGGTTCATGAGATTCAGCATGGATTCTACGACTCATAGACGGACTGACAGACAGACATACAGTGAAGTCTTAGTATTAAGGTCCCGTTTTTACCCTTTGGGTTTACCCCTAAGATATATGAATATTTATGTGATACGACATTTAACGTAAGATCTTATTTTATGATTTTAACACTGCCTGCCTAGCATGAAGACCAAAACACGATACGATAAAGCGATATCACGCGATATAACTACATCAACTCTCAAAATATGATAGATGAAGCCGCCGTGTTGAATTTTTATTATAAATTGCGATAAAAAATATGATAAAAATTCTACATGGCGGCTTTATCTATCATATTTTGAGAGTTGATGTAGTTATATCGCGTGATATCGCTTTATCGTATCGTGTTTTGGTCTTCATGCTAGGCTAGCTGGATTGTATGGCAAGCTATAGGATAAATATTATAGCATCTTCACCATGTGTTACGCGCTTAAATCCATCATCAGGTGTGTGCACACATAATATCATTTATCTATTATTACAGCACGATAGTCATCGTGTCTGACTTGCTCCATGTCATATCGGCCCACACATTTAGCTGTTGGTACTATAATACGACACAACTCATGTTATTTAGTCAAATATCGGTCAGGAAACATTTTCTAGAACAAGCGAACTTAATGCTTTCCGTTTCTTTTAATTTCGACCATGGGCGTACTATTCAATTTCATTTGCTATCAAATTTATTTCAGTAGACACTTACACGTTCAGAAAACGCAGTCACACTTTTCTATAATTATTTTTTATAAGTTACAACGTCGCATAAATAGGTCAGGGTTGCTCCTTTGAAGTGGTCGAAAAATTACGACAAATTACAGAAACTACACGAGGGTATAGCCAGTATAGTACGCGAGATGCGCAAAGCGTAGCAAAACACGTCAATCAACATGTCTACGCAGATCGCGAAGTATTCGTTATTTTCTACAATGCTCGGCGTAATTGTTACCAGTAAATGTCTCAGAAATATTACAAAAATACTAGGAAATAGTAACAGTTCTTTGAGTGTAATCCATTTTTGCCAAGACAGGTTCCGTAAAGTTCACGTCACGAAGGAGGCTGTTGAGGTGACGTCAGGTGTGCACACGGCCCTGAGGACAATGCGTGGGAGCAGGCACCTGTCTCCACCCACGTTGTTTTGTTTATCAATCGGATGATGACGTATCGCAATTTACACACTAATGTTTGTGTTATAATTAATTAAATACCATTAGAACCAATCTGCACCTAGAAATCACAGATTTACGATCGAGTAAACCAAACGTAAAAGAACCGTTGAAGCCGCAATCCGTAATGAAAAGAGCGCCATTGTACGAAGCTTTGATAGCAGTAGGTATATAAAACTGTAAAGAGACTAGAAAATTACGTTTCAAATCAAGTCATCAACTTCTTGGAAATAATAAATATATTTTAAGAAGTTTTTGATCCCAACTTCAGAAGACAAACAGGTGACAATTAACTCGGCAGATTTGTTTTGGTCTAAAAATTCAGGTCAGACCAAGACACTCATGCCATGTATCAGATGCCCGGTTTCATTAACGTGTCTATTCCAAGACAAACAGCAATAGTCGCAATTCTCCATAGTGCTAAGCTAAATATGATTTGTGGGTCGGATCATCTGAACAGGCGGCGACAAAGTAGTGTGGCGAGTGACCCCGTTCTGTCGTCCGTCACCCACCATACTCACGTGTTTAATTTACCTTTGCAAATTATGTTTTTTAAAGAATATTTTATTCTTTAAAAAAAAGTAGGCAGAAGTAAATAAAGTTAAAGTCAAAGCAGAAGCACAACTCGCTTTACGAATACAATCTCATAGAGAAATGCTATGTTAAAGCTCTAAAAGCAAGTTGACCTACTGCAACATGATAAGATCAGCTGCCTCCGTCCAAAATAATATAGATACGTTCTTTTTAATAATTACTCGAGGTTAACTGCGACTGGGTAAAAGAAACACTATATGATTCACCATCAGTAATTTAGTAAGCCAACGGAATACATTTCAACAATTACAAGTTATGTTTATGTGAAACTGTGGATAGTATATACGGCATAAATATTCGGTACTGATATCAATCTTACTTTCCATAGCGAGGGAAACATTTTAAACGTTATACCACTCTTTGTTTCACGTTTGCGGTATTCGTTTGATGCTGTTTCAATAACCATCACTTGTTGAAATAAAACAGAGTATTTTACAAATATTTTCAGTTATTGAAAGAATATGCTATAGCTGTAACTATGTCGAACGAAACTAATAACGTTCAGACAGTACCTACGCATCATCTCAACTGGCTATGTGTGGCTCCAAACTTACCCGTTCTTACACAACGCGTTTTGGTTTGGCTTATCGAGCTCAACTAGGCTAAATTCGGATTTCAATTGACTTTCGTAAGTCGATTAATGAAGTTCCTTCGTTGTTGAATGTTGATTGATTTTGTTAGTTTACGTAACTGTTTTTGCTAAATAAGTGGAGATTATGGAACATACCAAGTCTTTATTGGCTTTCATGAAGACGAGACGTGAGAGAGTGCAGGGCTAGTGAGAGGTTTAATACGACGAAATCAAAGTATCTAATTAGTGAATTATCCAAAATATTGGTAAATTCTACTAGAACGCGTATAAACAGAGTACTAATGTCATCATTGGTATAATTTTACAGTTTCGAACATAAATGCGTTTACAAGCGTGGTTAGTCTGCTGATAATATACGCTGTACAATTAAGTAGGTTTATTGGATGCTCATAAAATCTTGCATGAACACATTGTGGTCCTTCAACATTCTCGAATCTACCGTAGTACAAATAATAGTCAGTGAAAATACTAGACAAAGCTTATTCCTAATCATGTGTCAGATATTTTTGATTCACGGTTTACGGGACGCTGACGTGCGTAATATTAAAATAAATTAAATTATTTTTAAACAATATTTATGCATTTAACTGTTTATGTGACACAGAAAACATTAAGGAAACATTTACTTGAATAATATCCTCTATTTACAATATTATCAACGACTTTGTCCTCGTGTCACTTTATGCACCTAAATTAAAAAATAAACGTGAAACTTCCACGTGTTTTTAATGTGTAATATGTTTAAAATGAGCCAAATCTAAAACATTTGCCTAGTAAAGACATAGATGGGTCGGTATATCACGCTTCAAGGCAGAACCCATAGCGGGGTGATGACGTAAAAGGATGTTTTCAACGGGTCGGCAACGCTCGGCCGTCTGTTTATCGTCGGAGCAGAGTAGCGTAGAGCTACAACCAGTCTGGGACTATGCCGAAATGCAGCTGTAAAAACACTCAATTACACAATTTCTAGCTTTACCTAATCTTTATTTTCCTATACCGTGTGCTTTTTTTACACATAATAGGACAGCGTTTGGCCACTATCACACCTGCCTGATGGTAGGTGACGATGCGGTCTAAGATGTAACACGCTTTCCTAGAAGATACCTATTCACTCGCCACTTGTAAGCCCCCAAATTGTACACGTCATCGTCAGGATAGACAGAATGACGAAGCAAATGCATAGTGCGGCGCTTCATCTAGTATTCAGATTTTAAGTCGCATAAGGCCTTTAATTTGCCCTAGGTACCCTCAGACAACACCGGAAGTACAACGAGCTTAACTAAATAAAATTAATAAGCAACAGCGGTGAACTGAAAACATCTTATGCCAAGAAAATATATTCCACTGATATCGCCTATAGATAAAAATTTAGTTACGCACGAACTAGAGGTTAAATTAAACAAAATAATAACAATCCCATGGCAGTCCAATAACCACATAGGACATTTTATTTTATGATGAAAAATAACAGGGCCGTAAAAAAGCAATTTTAAGTAAGCCCGAATAGAATGCCAACTATCTAAATTCGCATTAAAATAAATCTTTAAATAAAAGTCAGACAACACTAAAACTAAAAAAATAGTTTGTTACGTAATATGTAGGTATTATCGGCGACATTCAGTCGTTCAGTGAATATAAACATTTCTTCACACCCACAATCTAACATTCGTTAGAAATTTATCAAGTTATTTTTATTATATACCTTTGATGGATGATGTTTAATATAATTCCATTACGTCTTCACTCGTATCCCTCAAAGGCCCCCGTTTAATTGAGTGTCTTCAAGTCACTCGGTAAGCATGCCACATCTTAAACCGCATCTTCAGCTACTATCAGGTGAGACAGTTGTCAAACGGTATTATAAAAAAAATCTATTACTTGTTATAGTGAAAGACAAATCTATCAAAACTTTTTATTAGTATTTACCAATACTAAAATCCCATTTTATTCGCTATTGCAGCTTATCAATAGCAAGCTTTAATAATGTGTTTCCGTCTACATCTACCTATTAATATCACAATAGGAGAGCTGTATAAATTTTATTTCGCATAAAACCTCTGAGAAACGATTATACAACGTCAGACGTAAAATATAATGAGAATGTCGTTAAAAAAAGCTTTTGACTGAATCGATGTAAGCTAACAACAAGCCAGGGATACAAATTGATTATTACCTATTTTCAGTTCTAACAAATAGTTTCCCATTTTATATGTTCTCTTATTAGATGCCAAGCTTTATGATTCACATATCTCGTAAATAATTCACTGTCCAGAGAACAATAAATCTCAATATTAGAGCTTTCTCTATGTATGAACAAATTAGAGGAAAAAAAAAGCTTTTTTGACAGCTATAAATATTTAGTCACTGACGCAAGTCTCTGCACATAAATTATTTTATAATATTTTGGTCTATCCACCATCCAGCAGGTTTATTACATTTATTTTATTTTTAAAAGTCGTGACTGAGTTCTAATCTTGCATAAACCGAAGAATTATACCTACTTGAAGAATGCCCATTTACTCTAATTATAAATTTAGTATAAGACCACCCCCTTAATTCCTTCCTCTTTAATTTTTAACCGACTTCAAAAAAAGGAGATTCTCAGTTTAATATTATTATACACATTTAATATTATTTTTCTCATGTATGCTCGTATGTTACTCGAAGAGTGCTCATCTTCATTAACTTTTTTCTCTGATTTAGTTATGTGGGCCACAGAATACCAACTAACGATGAAACTAAAGTGGTTGCTAAAGAAAATATCAATATGTAAGCTAGTCGAGATGATAGCAACGGAAGTTACTAGACAGGATGGTGTCACTATATTATGATACTCAATTATCAACTGTCCTCTTAACATAAAGTTTTCCTACAAGGTTTTTAATTCCCAAAAAACTAACGTTAAAATACTTTAATACTTCTGAAAACGGTATTTAAGTTTGCCTCTACAAAAGCAGCTAAAATCAAACTAAAAGTTGAATAATAACCTTGACGGTGCGCATGCGGCGGTTGTTATACGACCTAGACAAATGCGCCGACTGATTATTAATCCGGATTTATTGTTATTGGCACCAGAACGCAACTCTTACTAGATAATTAACCGAAACACTTGTTAAATTGTCTCATGGAAACAGTAGGAAACGACAACAGTAGGTCCTTTGGCAACGATCATCATCACAAAACAATATGAATGCTACAATATAATGTAAACATTAAAATAAAAGCAATTTTTTAGTATCGCGTTATTTAATTTAATTAAAATTTGTTTATTAATTCATTGTAAAGTGTAGGTTTTTTAAATTCTACCCCTATAAGGATTTAAGGGCCGCGGGCAGAAGCTGGTTAATATTATAAAGAGGTAAAGTTTGTAACGGCTAAATGTTTACGCTTAATGTGTTTTGTGATTGTAAATCTCCAGAAGTACTAAATCAATTTGAATGAAATTTGATAGGTAATGGGGATCAATTTCTTCTTTAAAAATATTTAGAAAATTGCCTTGTTTGATAAGTATTATGGTTTGGGAAAAACTAGAAAAGGCCATATCACACATCGTTCATCTCCCCCGGATTTACCGTACATCGAGTTATAACAAATTATACAACATAAGCTGGAAGTTAATTGAAAGATCACATACAAAATCATCAAAATTGATAATAAACAAAAGCCATAGGAATATGTTATTCGGCTACGTCCACACGTGATGAGTCCCATTCATCTGTCATGTTCCACGTGCGATACGGGTCTGCACGCCCGCCCTGGCAAACTGCCGGGTGACGATATCATGCCACAATTGATGAAAATCATTCCATACATGCAAAAAAGTGTTTACAGCGTTCAGCAACCAGAATAGTTTACATAAACATTTTTCTAGATCTTGCTCTAACTGTATTTGAAAACGTTTATCATGTTCGGCCATTACTGAATACTGAATAGGTACGTATATCTATACTAATATTATAAAGCTGAAGAGTTTGTTTGTTTGTTTGTTTGAACGCGCTAATCTCAGGAACTGCTGGTTCGAATTGAAAAATTATTTTTGTGTTGGATAGTCCATTTATCGAGGAAGGCTTTAGGCTATAATAACATCACGCTCCGACCAAAGGAACGAAGAATCCGTGGGAAATGTGGAAATAATGGGGAATATTATTAATCTTTGAGGGCTCCCGTTTTTTGTTTAAACGCGCTGATCTCAGGAACTGCTAAATCGAATTGAAAAATATAGGCTACTTTTTATCCCGATAACCCCACGGGATCGGGACTTACGCGGGTTAAATCTCGTAGCGCAGCTAGTATCATATAAGGCACAGAATAAAATCGAAGGAAAATGTCATTACTTGTTATAGTGATTAAATCTTTGGCAAAATGAACGGGTCGGACAAGTCGGCCAAACCAACTAATATAATAAACGAGCAAAGCGAGCACTGTTTTAGGTCAACGTTGAACAAATACCAAACGGGTCGTTCGGACGCTTCCGTGGTCTATTTATGAACTGCATCTAAACTAAACGACGAGAATTGCTTTGCCCACGTTGTTGTTGCGACTTATGGTTCATAAACAAATGTTTAATAATACTTAGCTACTTAATACTTATAGCTTTATAAAATGCAACGACGTTTTTGCCTAAAGACATCACCTATGCTCTGAAATGCTGACCACACGTCATGCTCGCAATGAATCAACAGGTTTCAGGAATATATACGAGGTACAAAAGGAAAAGATTAAATATAAGTTACTAGCGACCCGCCCCGGCTTCGCACGGCTATATTATGCATGTATTATACATATAAACCTTCCTCTTGAATCACTCTATCTATTTAAAAAAAACCGTATCAAAATCCGTTGCGTAGTTTTAAAGATTTAAGCATACATAGGGATAGAGAAAGCGACTTTGTTTTATACTATGTAGTGATAGTGAAGCAATGTAGTAAAGTATTTTGAGAGCATCAAGAAAGTATAAAGGAAAATTTCGCAAATACGGAAGGGTTCATCGATTCGATACCTATTTCGCAGAGCAGACAAAATGGACCACATTGCGTCAGACGTCGTCTCCACTTCTATATAATCTAAATAAGGAGCAAAAGTTCAACGGCCCGCATCGAGAGACTAGGAAGAAATCATCCAGAAACATCATGTCATATTGAAGTACGTTGACTGTTTGCAGCAATAACAATTTTAAGGAGGAAGATGTGCCAATTTTCTGTCATACTCTTAGATCTGACAAAGTAACTAAACCCCATAAAAGCTATTAATTATGATTCAAGATGTTCTAGGTACATTTAAACGAATTACTTATTGTATATAGGTCAGTGCAAACACCGCCATAATGTTCCTGTACCTGATGTGTACAGTTCGCATCGGTCGGTGCGGCGTAATCCGGTGCCATATTATGCGTCTCTCATACAAATATAGATTTAAATGTCACATGCCTGGAAGCAGAGTTTCCTTTGGTTTGTTGGGTAGAAGAGTATGACGTAGTCCTTTGGCAAGCGCTTAAGCGTGAGACATGAATTGCGTAAAGGTGTCTTGAACACCTCATTTGAACTTTTCTTAACGAACTTACAGAAATACCATTAGCGCCCGTCGTCAACATTAACTGGAATAGGTTTTTTATTTAAAATATTCTTTCAGTCTCCGAAGATTTTTTTATCTCTTAAGGTGAAAGGGTACCTGCGCTTTCTCCATACAAACGTAGTCGACTGTTTCCTCCCTGGATAATGACACTAGCACAAATATTTTTGTGCCATAAAACCTATACTGCCATGACTATGCCCCTATGTTTTGGTTTTTTTTCATTTTCTAATTATCATAGAAATTAAGATTAAAAAAATAAAAAACTATAAAAAAAAACAAAATATCCCTTATATTTTGTTATGGTCATGATCATGGCAGTTATAAAAGTTTTATGCACCAAAAATATTTGCTCTAGAGTTATTATCCAGGGAGAAAACAGTCGACTACGTTTGTAATAGTAATATTAGTTGTATGGAAAGAGCCCCCGGTACCCTTTCCTCTTAACTGAAAGTACGTATACACTGTCATATGCAACAATATACGAACGGATATGACGATAACAACCGGAGACTGACCGGTATATTGCAAAAAATGATAAACTAATAGTATGATTACAAAAAAAAATGTTTGAATGTACTTAAAATTCTCCAGAATGGTTTTTTTTGTAAAGTAAACGCATGAGCCGGCGCGGGCGCATAAATTGTAAGAACTTTAGTAGAAAACTTTAGTTACGACTATAGCACCTTTTTATGTACACGGGTAGTAGAATATATTAGCAAATAGCTTAGCTTAGAGACAAAAAAAACCAGTAGAATTATCGAACTACGAAACCTAAACGTGGAAAAAATCTTGGACTCGGTCCAAGCAGCTGATTGATGAGGATGGTCATTTCGTACACGGCCAATCCCGAGATTTTTCTTATTATTTAGCAAAGTAGTGGACCAGTCTATTTCTGCGACTCGAAAAACAAGCCGCCACGAAATGTGCCGCTCGCATAGTTACAAAAACAACTTGATAGGTTGTTCGTTTTGTAGATAGGTACGTGTCGCGGTAATGTTATTATTTATTACTCAAACTCTCTATTTATCTTAAAAAAAAATTAAAAGTTTTTGTAGTAATTTTAGAATAGAATCTATCTATGCAAATATTAGGTTCATATACAAAAATCTTTGTACCTACCTACGTCACAAGTTTTAACTTGAGTAGGTAACGTACATAGCACATTTTGGATTCTCAAAATTAATTTAGCAATTCTAATAGACCGACATTAATACGAACTGAAAAAAAAACAGGGTAACAACCTCAATTCAGCGTCGTTAATTAAAAACGCAGTCTCGTGCAACAATGATTTTACACTAAAACTGTACCTACTATTTTTTATTTGCTCCATATGTACATACTTACACAAAATTAAGCTTCATTATTTGCAAGTAACAAGAAGCGATAGATACTTTTATAATTTTTTTCATTATCAGTCTAAGCTAAGCACACGTGTCTCAGACTGTTGTATTAACGCAATTAAAAAAAAAAATCTCAGTATAAAAACCTGACAAATCGACATGATTTTGTTGATAAAAATCTTTAAACTACATATTCGATTGATTCATGGTTTCGAATCTTTTCATACGAAAAAAAAAACGGTCGACAAAAAAACTAAGACGTGGCATAAGTTTAGGGGAAAGCTACATCTAATACATAGCCTAGGCATTACAGCAACTTGAATAGCTTTGATTAAAAGTTGCTGCTAGATGATCTAAAGTAGATGTAGGACATGATTAAACTTTGGACATTAGGATACTATGGATATCATGCATGCATGTATGGACATACAAATACCATAGACCGTATGCACTAAATCACATTTTTGATATCTAAAGATATTTTTAAAGTAAACAAAAAAAAATGTAAATAATTTTCAACGTAGAAACAATAATGTAGAATAACGTGCGTGCGGAATTTAGACCGCCTAGGCAAGATGCAAGTAAAAATCAGAATTTGGCTGATGATGTGCAAGCGTGGGTGAATTGTATGCGCTTAGCGACCAGATAAATAAAGCCAACTACACTGTACCGGTTCACGTCGGCAATACATTCGGCAATATGTTCAGAGATAAAAGAAATAACTGTTATGAAGGCATAACTTAGAAGTTATAATACAGATGCAGGATGCTGTATTAATGTGCATCCGAAGTATGAACTCATTAATGGTGAACACAAGCAGGTTTATAATTTTAACAAGCTCCGCGGGTTAACCCGCGTTCAGTCTCGATTCAGTGGGAAAATTGGAATAATTAGTAGCCGCAAAGCGCATTCTCATAGCGCGTGATCGCATTTTTTTTATGTATTGATTATGATTTTTTTATGTAAAGTCTACCACGATCTTCCCAGAAAATAAAACTATTCAGTCCCTTCTTCCTTTATTGTAAGTAAAGAATTCAACTATAAGGCCCCTCGCCCACGGCGACTTTTTGTAGCGATGCAGTAGCGATGCTGTCGCGCGTTCGCATCAATACAGTCGCGATGCCATCGCTAGCTGTGTGCCCTCATCGCTAGCTGTGTGCCCACATAACCACGATTCAGTCGCGATGCAAACGCGATACCGTCGCGCTTCTGTCGCGATGCAAACGCGATTCAGTACGGTTTGTATGACTTATTCGACGTTTTTCCGACACGGTCGCGCGTTTGCGTCGATACAGTCGCGATGCTGTAGCGCGTTGGCATTGCGTATGTAGCGCGTTGCAAATGCGACTAACGCGCGTTAGTAGTGATGCTGTCGCGCGTTTATAAAACGCGCGTTTGCATCGCTACAAAAAGTCGCCGTGGGCGAGGGCCCTAAGAGTAAAGAATATATAACTTCCGTTGTAAGGAAATAATGAAGTTACCAAATAGATTCTAATTACTTTCTAAGTATCTAAGTTGCGATTTTGGTAATAGTTTCTAATTCAGAGCAGAATGTTCAAGAAACTTCAATGCCATAAAAATATAGAGCTCCATACCATCAGCGCAGCTAATTACTTGTCCCGGGCAGACTCACCGAAATATTGTGGTTTTGCCAAACATTTAGGCGTGCAGAAATGGGGAATGTGAAGGTTAATTACCTAAAAATATAAAATAAAACAATTAGTAATACAATGACTAATCTGTACCTATTTATATTTTACATTATTTTATTTAGTACCTACTTTAAATAATATTTTATTAGCACATCAAAACCCAAAAAGTAAATAACGAATCAACCACCATGAAAATTGTGGTGGAAAACTTGGCAACGCGTTTGATATAATATACTAATGAAAAACATAGTAGACGTTATGAAATTGTTTACAAAACAGTCTAGTTTCAGAATGATACACAAATACATAGCTTAATTATTTTAATTATTTGTTTCAACATAAAACTTTATAAAACGTTATTTTAAAAAATCGCAGCACGTGACATTGTTGTCAAGGTTTTGTATTTATTTGACAGAATAATCTTTAGGTGTCTTAGGTTCTTTAAAATAATTCCTCTAGAACATTTTTATTAAACCCTTGGTTCACTGTACATGCCCCTCTGTCTTCAGTTTTTTGAGTGATTTATGGTTTCGTCCATATACGGCTCACTATAATAAAGAAAACTATATTTGCTCATTTGTTTATTAAAAAACCCACAGGGGCATGTCTATAGCAAACCTAGGTACTACTATAGAGGTATTAAGAAAGAAAATAGGATAATTAATGTGTATAGAAAGCAATACCCGGGTAGCCTTTCAAATCTGATCCAGCGGCCTAGGCCAACTTAACTTTCCGAATCATTTTAAGGATGAATAACGAAGAGATTCATAGTAAACTCGCTGCGCATAATAATTTTCTTATAGTTTTCTTTCATTTCGTTTTAACAAACACAACAAAAAAAGAATTAGCGAAATCGGTTCAGCTGTTCTCGAGAGCAACACATTCAGCGATTAATTTTTTATATCATAAATTTAATTTTTATATTTAACTTTTTTCACGTTTTTAACGGTTATTTTTTGTCATATTTGGTCCCTTTTAGAATACCTATATTATACCTTAGTCATTATGCGATCGAACCACAGCTTTAATGTTCGTCATCACTACATCACTACATAGTATAAAACAAAGTCGCTTTCTCTGTCCCTATGTCCCTTTGTATGCTTAGATCTTTAAAACTACGCAACGGATTTTGATGCGGTTTTTTTAAATAGATAGAGTGATTCAAGAGGAAGGTTTATATGTATAATACATGCATTATATATTATTTTTATTATAATATATTATTATATATTATATACCCGTGCGAAGCCGGGGCGGGTCGCTAGTAATCGTATAATGCATTAGTTTAGGTATAATGGTTCAGGTTGCAATGTTTCCTGTAAATATTTAAATATCAATTCCCTATGAAAATAAGGTAAAAACAGTGAGTAACTCTTATAGCCTTCGATATATTTGTGGCAAGTGAGAGCAAACTAACCAAAATATATTACCTACTAGCTGCGCCCCGCGGCTTCACCCGCGTAAGTCCAATCTTTAAATTCTCACCGTTTAAACCTTCCCTGGACTACAACAAACATTTCAAAACCGAAATCATCGAAATCGGTTCAGACGTTCTCGAGTTTTAGCGAGACTAACGAACAGCAATTGATTTTTATTTATATAGATTGACGATTAAAAAAATATATCAAACAGTTCACCTACGCAAATACTTATGTTCGGACCTTGGGAGATTAAAATAATAATGATATATTTTGTACTGTTTTATTATCGTTGTTAGTTTAATCAGTACAAAAGCAATAATAAACTTTAAACTCACACGATTTATATACATAGTGTTAACAGGTTTATGGGTCGCGGCACACGACACTCACTATCTCCGGATCTTCGGATATAGTGAGTGTGGTGGTCCGCGGCCTTAATGACTGTTAACAAAACTGTTTATATAAGCGAGTGTCGGTACTCGATCTACCCTCCGTTTCCCCCACCCCCCTCTCAACTATCAACATCAGCTGATGACAAGCTCCAGTCTTCTCGTGACTATTGTAACATAGTCGAAACGTCGAGGTAAGAGAAATAAAATAAAAAATACGCGATTAAAACCCGGGAAAATAATTACTTCAAAAGCAATAATTTACATATTTCTGTTCATTTCTGTGTACATGAAAATATATATTTAGGTGGCGTCTACGCTGTTTTTATAGAAAAAACAATTAGTACCTACTAGTTGTTCAAATATCTCGGTAAACAAGTTTGACAGTTGCTACCCACGCTTCAGTTCGCTACTCACATGTACTACATAAAAAATATCTTGGAGTATACTCAGAAACTACTACGCAACGTAGTCGCCAGAACAGACATTAAACGAAATGTTAAAAGAGTCATTAAGTAAATCAACAAATGATTAGTTCTAACATCGTCGTGAAATGCTTGACATTCAGTAGTTGGGTAGTATAATAGGTAGGTATATCACAGTCCATATGATTTCTGACATTACCTGCACCTGTTTTATAGGTCAGGCGTCTGAAGTTCGTTAGTCTCTGAACTGACATTATTTTCACCGACCGCGGCGGGACCAGCCTATCGACAAGCCAAAAGGATCGGTCATTCTGGCGGATTACCAAGGAACGCGATCGCCGCCGCCTAACTAATGGGCAACTGTAGACCCAACTTGGCTATTTCTCTGACGTAACATGCAATTAAGATGCACTTGCACATACGCAACGATTGACCCAACTTTTGAGATAGAAACAGACCTTCACATCTCAATAATTATAAAAATAAAACTAATTAAATGGTTATGGTTGTAAAAATGTCTTATTTTTCACAGAGGCGGTACGAGGACGGACATAAAACTCTTTTTATTACATTGTTTTAGCTCATAGTTGCGCTATATTCAATGTTGATCTTGGACGGATGTCTGTGACAGGTGCGTATCATTAATTTAAAAGAAAAAAAAAACAATTTCCTTTTTTAAAGTTGAGAGAGAAACAGTTCTTAATTAGGATACCCGCAATAACTTCATATTATATTCATCAAATCACCGAGAGATTCTCATATTGTTTTTTAAGATAACAAAGTAGTGCAAAATCGAGCCCAAAAGAGTCGGTTACATACAAACATACAGGTGAAACTAATAAAAGCGTGTTAAACCGTGTTTTCTTTAATTCATTAAAACATAATAACATCTAAGACCTTAATAAACTAGGGTACCTAAATCATTCTTTAAACCATAATGATAATTTGTATAAGTTAAGTTCAGGAAAGACTGTGTCTTCTAACAGTACACAGTACGCACACCGCGGGGTTGCGAAATCAGTATAACTAGCGCCAAACGCACATCGATCTGATCGGGGCTGCGGAGGATGACGCCCTCAGTTGACACGATCCACGACAGAAATAAGTCTGCAAGCTAAACAAACCTGAATTTCCGGTCGACATGTGTGCACTGACACAATCACAATTTTTTCCTTACTGATCTGCATAAGACAAATTACGTGGACGGTTTAAAATTGGAAATGCTTTCGCGGCATCAACAACTGTATGAAGATATATGTACGCCATGAATGGGCGTAATATTACGTAATTTGGCTGCTCTTCGCTCCTGAGTCATTTGAGCAAAATTAACATGTGTAAAATTGGATGAATATTCTGCAGCTGTAATGCATATATCATAAAATACGGGCACTTGTGCTCTGCGAAATAGTTTCAATTTTAATAAAATCCTTTTTTATTAGATAATGTTATTTTAACACAATTTTCTCAAGGTGTATGGAGATATAATTAACGACCTGGCGAGTTATTTATTTAAATAACTTTGTAGTTGCAGCGTTAAATAGGTTGATTAGGATGCACCTAGTCGACGAATTTCCAATGTGCCAGCTGTCATCGGCGCACAGATTGGCAACATGATTCCTTTGAATAAATTATTACGAAGAGTAAACCGCAAATAGTATGGGTGAAATGACAGGAAAAATAACACTTATACATGTTTTTTTTAGATATACAAACATAATCTAAACTTAAGATATTTTTGAAATGAATCATCAAATCAGTTGAATGTTAGTCTTCGCTTGCATTTTTAACACATTGACGTCAAAATCAATTTGGAAACTGGTGCAAACAAATTTAAGAGTAAGTGGTGGTACGTAGGTACGTACGTCAAAGATGTACAATACATTTCAGCACGTAACGGAGAACAGGTACAATTATTACGTGCTACCATTATTTATACGGTAATAAATAATGATATGTGACGCAGTACTTACACCGTAGGTACGAATTAGATACACAAATATCTACTATACAACTAGCAGCTGAAAACAACACAACACGCGCCGGATCTAATCTTATTTATTACGGTCCGGTTCGAATGTCGTACTGTCTGACTACTGAAGAATAAATCAGAAAATTCCGACCAAAGAAATCAAAGAAAGTAGAGCAACGAAATCATAAAATGAAAAATGAAATATACTTACTCGCACGATTGAAAAACTATGTATTCTCATATCAATGAGTACAATTTTAATTGACTTGGCAGCCTTATGTCTATTATACTAGAGACTAATTAAAGATCAACATTAAATTGTTGATAACGGTTTGTTAGAGATTTATTGCATTGAATACCCACAGATTCGGTCCTAAAATAAACGAAAATGTGATGAAACAGTATTTTTTTATTTTACGAATTTGTCCATTAACATTTTGATTACGTTGTTTGAAAAATTGGTTGTATCTATTACGAAATATCTTACTTCAGATCGTTTTTAACGTAAAATGTATCATTTTATATCGCCCCAAAAGATCTACTAAACTATTTTGAAATGCGACCGAAATATGTCTACGAGACATAGTTAATGGATGTCTCTACGGTTCTTGTATAGGATGGTTAATATTTTAAAATAGTGTAAAACAAAAAATAAAATAAATTCGTGCTGTCAACTTCGTTTACAACTAAAGTTCTGAAATAAACTCTTTTAAACTATAAGAGCTACTACTACACAGCAGCGACTGTGTTAATAGAAAACATCCATACAATTTGTAGTAGGAATTTACGTGATGAAATCGAAAGTGGTCAATTCAGCGTCCAATTGACACCGGTCCAAGATGCTGTCTTCAGATAATGGTAATATGGTTCATGTGGTTAGTCGGTGCACTTAGCAGTAATAACTTTCGACGACATCGCGACACCGATGCATCGTTGCGTTAATCATAATCGTAACCCAGACACGTGAGCCAAAACTGCTTCAAATCCAGTATTAAAAGTTCACATCGTTATTGGTAATGCATTTGGCATAATATACCAGGGTCGCGTATGACCTGCGGTTAGCGGAATGTCGAGTACTTTGAGAACAAAAACACTCGGAATGCTACAAACAATTTATTATACAACGTACAATGCAGATTTACGAGCTTAATTGGAGTCAATGGTGATCGGTGACACAAAGTCAGGCAGACGTACCACTTGATTTTCAAATGTCTTCAAGAAGAGCAAAAGTGGATAGAAGGATTTTAAACTAACAACGAGGTCAAGGTGTCGATCTAAATCCAGGTCAAACCCGCTAATTACCAGTCCTCATGGAAATACAGTACAATATATGTCATAGAAAACAATGACAGGGTGACGATGGATTATAATATCGATTGAGGACATACTCGAGATAAAACGCGTGTGGTATAGACGATGATAACGGTAATACCTCATGCAGAAATAGAATATTCCCAGCAATTGTTTAGTTTCGGCAAACGGTTTAACTGTGTAGGTACCTAACTACTGTTTTCTGGCAAGCAAACTCGTCGTAACAATTGATTCATAGAGGATAGCGTTAATAAAATGTCACAATTAGTTTATATATTGACTAGTTTAGCCAGATATGATACGATGTCGGTAGATAGTCAGAATTCAACAAGTGAATTACACAACCACAGACAGTCAGTGCCAAAATTCTATTTGTAACGACAAACCGAGACGGGGTATATTTAACTGCTACCCATAAACTGTTGAATAGGCACTGTCTCTAAGAAACGTAGCAATATTATCAAACAAAACAACATCAAATAGAGAATTCAATAAATACAGGTTTTAATAAACGCGACTGCATAACAAATCATTTCACTTATTGTTCTTTTCATTTATTGAAGACCTGATGCTTAGATTACTTTATCGTAGTATACTTTTGCTTGTGAAGTTATTAGTATAATTTGTATTGTATTTTTGAAATAATCTCTCTCTATCTGTTATGCCTTCAATCTAAGGTTTTACTTTAATAAACTGAAGAGTTTTTATTGCTAAGCTGTGTAGAAGTTGGATCAACAGTATGACCACATTTATGCTACTCAGCTTCTATAAAATGCTATACACGTAAGTACTGCCGTGGAAACAAAGTAATTAAAATGCACGATTTCCTCTATGCGGACATTTCGTACGAAGTTTAATAGAGTATTGTGAGCCGGTTTTCTCGGTAACAATAACGACGTGTTTGCGTCTCCTCCAAACAAAACATTCCGTTCCAATGTGGTGATCAACCGACACCAACCTCCTACAATACCAGTGAGACAGTAACGCCGACGCTTTGTGCATAAATAGATTTAGATGGAAATTCACAAATTTTACTTTAGGACCGAGGAAAACGTAGTCACTGCCTATTTATATATTCACCTAATTAACAACACCCGCGTGACGTTAACATTAAAGAATGAATGAGCCGAAAAATAAGACGGAGAAGCGATAACATTGAAGTCAATCAACAATGCGAAAAAAATAGATGATCGCGAAGATCAAGGATTAATATATAAATTTACATTGGTCGTAAGTCTAGTGTGCGTTTTCAAAACGATAAGAGTTGATTTTGATTTATAGCAGCACCATCGAAAGTTTCTAGTATTTGTAACGTACAGGCTCGGTTTGATGAGCGGGCGAAATGCGCTGGCGCATGTGGCGCCGAACACGTAGCGTCTCGGGGCGGGAAAATAAGACGGAGAAGCGATAACATTGAAGTCAATCAACAATGCGAAAAAAATAGATGATCGCGAAGATCAAGGATTAATATATAAATTTACATTGGTCGTAAGTCTAGTGTGCGTTTTCAAAACGATAAGAGTTGATTTTGATTTATAGCAGCACCATCGAAAGTTTCTAGTATTTGTAACGTACAGGCTCGGTTTGATGAGCGGGCGAAATGCGCTGGCGCATGTGGCGCCGAACACGTAGCGTCTCGGGGCGGGCGGCCGGGCTATCCGTAAGTCTTTGACGTCCGGAACTAATTTGAGATGTCCTATCTATACTCTACATATATCAGGTGATAATATACAGTAAGTCATAAACTAACAAGACATCGTGTAACTGCTAGATTTTATAAATATGCAGCAAAAATCGCCAATATTCTAGTCAAAAATAAATTTTAATGAAAACATGCATTATGAGCATGTGTATTTTGGCGGTAGCATTAATGATGATCGATGATTTCATTCGGAGCGTTTCGTGGTGTCTCGATGTTAATTAATCGGCGTTCCATGAGCTTGGCTGGGCAGCATCGTCAGGCGTGTGACGACACACCTGTCATACGCAAACGTGAGCGCACGTCGCGTCGCGCCGTCACGCCCTCCCGATACGCAACAAGTTCCTCCAAGTATTATTACAACTTCATCTGCTTCGCTCGCACATCGCTCTTAAAACTAAATATACCTCAACCAAACCTAACAAATTAAGAAATAAGGATTTTTGTCTAATTTTTTGCATTACTTTTTGCGTTAAACATATTCCGATGTACCGGGAGGTGGCTACACTACGGAACGTTGACGGTATCAAACGAACGAGCAAATTTCAGCGAGTACTGAATCAGAAGGCTTTTAAAATATGCATATCGATGTGTTTACGAGCTGTAAACACGAAAGTGCGTTGCCTACGTGCATTTGTTTACGAGCAAACGGTTACATAAGGTGTGGAATTTGGCCCACTGCGCTCCGTTTGTTGTGAAGACTGCCTACACTATTTATATGCACTTTCCAGTCCCGTCTTTGTGACACACATATTCCAGTGACTAAGGGCGAGCTAAAGATAATTTTTCCTCCAGTTAAAATCAACCAATAACTGGATTTTACGACTCGTTTGCATAATAGTTATAGCGTGTTGAATTTTATCGATAGGTATAAATTAAACTCTAAAAATTATCGATGGACAGCTTACGAGTAAAATTTTCGAACCCAACAAAACAATGAAAAAGACATGATTGAAAATGTTGGTCACATCCAGAAATCGCATCTAAGTTTTTAAGTTTATTAGAAACGAAATTCAGGAGAATTATCTTTATTACCAACACAGTTCAGTCAAAACTAGGTGGCCAGAAAAAACTGTTTGTTAGTACCTATCAAAATTAAAGATCCAAAGGAGGATGAAATGGATCCGAAGATTTCTAGAATGGCGCCCAAGAGATACATGACTTAAATGTCGATAGCTTAGAAGTGGAGGAGGCTGGAGTAGCCTACGTCCATGATTGGAAGACTGCTAGATAGTTTCCACGAAATGTAAAAAAAACTACCTACTACATATGATTCGCGGGACTAAATTGTATGTTCTCTCTCACCTCAGGATAGATAGAAAGAAACATAACTTAACTAGAAATTAATTGTTAAAAGCTTCAAACAGCGCCTTGAAATCGTTCGGAATCAACGACAACATTTGTCCGTCAGAAAAAAAACACATGTACCTACGAAGAAAATAAGTATTACTACCTATTATTTTCTTTGAATTTTTATTTCTTATCATAGTCTGAAAAAAATGGGTTAAGTATGTGACTTAGGTGATAAACTTTAAAGAATATAAATTTAACTTTAAAACTAGTCTAGTGAATAGTTGTTAGATAAATGAATGAAAACTAGACGACCTACTTTCGCTACAGAAAACATACAGACGGAAAAAATATTTTTCCTTTATTTTTTGAATATTAATAAAGCAAGCTAGAAAAACAGATGTCACGTAAGATATAAATCACTTTGTTGAACTTATTACAACAAAAAATTGCCTGCAGGAAAAAGGACATAAAAAGTGTTTTAGGTAGGTGTTAGGTAGAATAATTGAAGGATGAAACGAGTAATTCTTCGTCTCTAAGGCACCTATGGCACGTCCGTAATCGATTAAGTGTAGGGCTTTAAAGGTAGGTGAGTTGTATGTTTATATTATGTAGTAGGCACAAGGTTCTGTATAAGTACTAGAAGTGAGTATTAGTTAGTTATATGACCGATTATTAGTGTAAGTAAGCCTGAGCGGCGCGGCGCGGGCGTCGACGCCGTCACCGGCAACTGCTGAAGGCAGCTTTAGTCAATATTAAATCGTACCGTCGCAGTGTCTGCAGCGTTTCGGCTCCGGGGGTGCGATCTCGTCGCCGAGTTCGCGGTGTCGTACCGGCATGGCGGCGCATTCCGCGCCGTTACCACCACCCGACCGTCAGTGCGGGCCGCGCGCGCAAACGATTCAACTCCTGAGGCGGCGGCGTCGCGGCTGCCACTGAGCATCTAGCCGCCCGCCCCGGCCGGTAGGCGGCGCCCATACCAGAGCTATTTCGGGTGTTTCTGACTCATGGCTCAGACCGCCCGACACGAGCGGCGCCCGCGCATCAAGGCTTTCGCAAACGTAGAGCCTACCGCAGACAGACCAGACTAGACCCAGATCAAGACCAAACTACATTTTGATGCGCTTCTTATTCAGTGCAACAACAATTTAAGGATAATGAGCATTCATTGTTCCTGTTCAAAATTACTTCATACCCACCTCACTTTTTTGTTTACATGCATATATTATGCAGGGAAATTCATTAAAATCATTATTTCAAAGAAAGCTGTATTGCACTTACATAGGGCAACACAAGTTGCTGAACTCTGCAATGCGACAAATGCAGCCACAAAAAACTTAATCTGAATTCTATCATATAAAGGGCGATGTTAAATAAATGACGACCAACCTAAACCAACCTCTGCTGTCAACCATAAAGTATTAATTCCTACTAGGTAGTCAGAGCCTTTATCACTCATCACCCATTAGGTTGATTATAAGTAGTTATAAAAAAATTGTCTCCTTAAAGAAACTAGCCTACCTATTATTCTTATAAGTATGCTTCCGAGAATCATGTTTGCAAGTTGGAAAGAACTGCACATTGTCAGGAGTCAAGAGTCAAATGTATAAAACATCACAGAAGTCATATTAGTGCAAATGGTTTTTACTATATTGCAACATTTCTAGATATAATCCGAGTTGAGCCTAGTAACTATTTCCTAGCAGTTAATTTATTATTTAAAATACATGGAAATAACTATTAGTAACAACTAAGATATGTATGTCAAGTATTTTTAAACACTAGTTCAGCAAATTTCTACTTGTAGTCTAGTTTTTCCAAGTACATGCTCTAATTAATAGCTTAAAAATATGAATAGGTAGGTAATTAATAGCTATTATTTGTTACATTTGTCACTTACAAATCCAAAATTATCTACAAATTTATTTAGAGTAGACACAATTTTAAGTAAAAGATTCTGTAAGCAATTAATGCCTTATTGCTTTAAGCAATAAGGTTGCATGTTTGTACAATTTCGTAGTTATTAAGCTTTCTCGTCATTTTTGTTATTTTCAATGTTTTGTGTGTTGTACAAATAAAGTGTTTATCTATCTATCTAATGAGAACTTGTTCATCCATATTAAGTACTAGAAAATAAATAACATAATCTTGAAATAGTTTTACTTGTGAATCTTGTTCTGATGGAATTGCCAGAAACCAACAAATGATAACCCAGATCGATGTCCAACTTATCCTGCTCAAAACCTGTAGTTTTGAGCAGGATAAGTTGGACATAAATGTAGTTGATAAACTATGGTTAGTCCAATTCGTAAACATTTTTTGACCAGCTGATGATGGAAAGCAATTTGCCCTAGATAGAATTTAACTTATTATTTATTTAATTATTGTGAAGGCAAGTATTTATGTACACAATTACACATTTTATTAACCTGACTGACAGTTATGACCATTGATATGTAAGATAACCAGCTGATTATGTGCTATTACCTACTTTTTAAACATGTAGGTCATATAGGTAAGGTTCCAATACATTCAAGCAATCTTGGAGTATATAAAATCAAGGTACCTACTTAGATTTGTTGATCAGTCTCACCGTCTTACTAGTCGTCCCGTGCCAAGGAATTAAAGAATCCAATACGATTTCAGAAACCGGCGTTATCAATAGACAAGAGTTATTTCACTCAACAGGTTCAAATATTTTCCATTCGACGTAGCTACATGTTTACCTACATTACTGACCCTCAACCAAGCTGAAAATAACCGATCAATGGATAGGTATTATTAAAATGCGTAGTGTCTGATTACAGATCAAAATCCGTGACAGTTCGCCTATTTGCAAAATGATAACTGGTTTGACGATTATGGACGTTTTCTCAACTTAGGGATATTTTTTTAAGAAACATGTAAAGACAAGGTTACCAATGAAGAAGGATTACTCGACTTCTTCCAAGAAATCTAGATAAAACAAAGCAGGTTGCAGTGAAAAATACAAAGTACCTGACTGTGGGCGGCTACGTCGAACACTTACCTTTATGCAATCAATATTTCTGTTATCTTGCAACCAAACACGAACATTCAACTACAGCTTCTATTATTTCTTCGAAAAAACGTTTATTCCGTTACCGATACCACGTCACAATATTTTTTAGGTCCACAAACAACTTTTCTAAATATTTCTCACACATTTTTCAGCCATCTTGAATTGACAGAAATGACAGAAATGACAGACAGGACGACAGGACTGCCAACCGTCAAAATCTAAATTAGAAATCAGTCACATATGGCAACATTCAGCAATTTTAGGCCAAATTGGCCATGGCCAGTAGTAGTCAGTACTAAAAGTATCCTCTTTGGTCAGTAGGTACCTTCGTTTTTGAAGGCACTACCGAGCCAACATCAAACGTAGTGATTATATCCTCTTTGCCAACATCACCAACATGTGCGGCTCGGAACGCACGCGAGTGAGGGTAGAAATGGGGTAGAATTATTTGATGTTTATTTCATTATCTCCAAATTTTGAATATTCTATTACTGATAATTAATTGTTAATTAGGAACTAAAGATATGTTTAAAGGGATGAACAAATATAAGTATTTATTCAAAAAAAGCACACCTACTGCATTAGTAGATGCGCAATTTTTTTGGAAATTTAACGAGAGAATGTAAGAAAATATTTTTGAATAAAACAAAGATCTTTATTTCATTCTCAATTAAGTATATTTTCAGAATATGGGTACATGAATGATATTAAAATATTTGTCATAGCTTTTTTACCATGATCCTTTAATTTCGTAACTATACAGGGTTGTTGGAAATTAATTAGCACTATCTCAGGGGGTGGTTCTACACAAGATGTTGATTAACTTTTTCGTCTACCTATCTAGATAAGCCCTTTAGAATAGGTACTGAATATATTCAAAAACCCTGTATAATTGAATGGATTTATGAATAATATATTGTGAACAATAGTGTTATAATAACAGAGAGCAATTTTGTTTTATAAGTAAATAAATTATTTAAACTACTTAGTACCTTCAGAGTAAGTAGTAGGTACATATAAAATAATATTTCATTAATACAATAATGAATATATAGCTAAATAAATACAATTCTAAAATTATTAACAATAAGCTAAAACATAACAACAATATTATAGTATATATAATAAACTAAAATTGTAAGCATAATAAAATAAATTAGGGCTAATTTTAACCCTGATCATTATTAAGTATGTATACAGTACACAGTTTTACGTTATACATTTACAAGCTAGACTAATGTCATAAATGCAATGCATAATAAAATAATTAAAACCGTTTCAGTATATTTTGATAATATATTAAAAATAGTACACCGTAAGGCGCTCTAACTCTGTGGATCAGATTTTATGTTCTTTTTCGATCTCAATAATTACCAATAACCCTGTACGGTAAATCATTAAGAAAATATTTTAATATTAAGTATAATAAATAGGCGGTAACATATGGGAATTGTCTATCGGCATGGCACAAACCTTATGAAAATCGGCACATAATTCAATAGTCTAAAATACGTAAGCATGGAATTAAATAAATAAATATTGCAGAACAATCCACACATCGCCATCTAGCCCCAAGCTAAGTAACTAGACTTGTATTATGGGTGCTAGACAACGGATATACTACTTGTATACTTTTCTTTTGTAAATATATACTTATAATACATATAAACAACCAGACCACAGACAAATATCTCAGCATAAATACTTGTCTGAGGCGGGAATCGAACCCGCGACCCTGTGTTTAGCAGTCCGGCATGGTGACCATTGTGCCAACTGGGTCGTCGAATTGGTAGGTAATATGTAAAAAAAACTTTTATAGCACTGATAATTATTTTGAAACATTTTTAACAGGTGATATCTTATTATTTCTTCTAGCGAGTCCGTCAGCCAATCGCGGCGGTTTGCGTAGCGAGAAGAAAGAAAGAAAATAAGCTAGCGTTTCTTGTATTAGACCACACTTTATGCAATGTGTAAGTACAGTAGCAAAGACAGCAACCAGACAGTGCAGCTAACTACTGTTCAGATAAGTTTGTACCACATAATATTTGACAACTGCGGCGTCAAAATTATAGTCAACGAAAATTGCCTTGTAAAAAGACATTTTAACTAATTCCTATTTAACCGACAAAAGAGGAAGAGGTTCTCAATTGCCTCATTAATTTTATACTTTTTAAAATTATCTACGGAAATGTTAATTAAAATATATCGACAAGTAATGTAGTATTCGATGTAATAATTAGATTAAGATAATATTTGAAATAATTGTGTTATTATATTACAGCAACACTACTATAACAATTTTTGGTTTCTATTTAGAGTTCATCAACATAATATTATAAAGAGGAATGATTTGTTTGTTTGTAGCGAAAAGGCTGCGAATTTAATTTTATAAAGCAGGGCTTCCCAAACTTTAGGTCGCGACGCTTTAGTGCGCCGCGCCGCGGTATTTTCTCAGAGGCAAGGCAACGCCCGTCGTGAGACGATCTATACAATGTGTTTCAGCGAAGGGGTTTAATACGAAAGGGGGTTGTTTTTGACGTCTAGGCGAACAACTTTTGTACTACGACTTTTGGAAATTCAAACATCTTGTTCAAAGTTTTTGTATGCAACAGCTGATTTTCAAGTATAAATTCCCTCAGAGTTATCGAAAAAAAGTTCAAATTTCCAAAAGTCGTAGAACAAAAGTTGTTAGACGTCTAGAACAACCTCCTTTCGTAATAAAACCCCTTCGCTGAAACACATTGTATAGATTGGCTGTCTTTGTCGATGTTCAATAGCAAACGAAAAGAGATGAAGTTTCTTTTTGCTTTCATTTCTGTTTTTTATTTACCTAGTAATGAAGTTTTTAGATGTTATTTGGAGTTTTCCTAACAAATTGTTAGAACTACAACTAGTAGGTAAATGTATGGCAAGAAGGTTAGGGCGTCGCAAAAATATGGATCCTAAGGGCGTCGCAGTAAGAATAAGTTTGAGAAACCCTGTTATAAAGGATCCATTGATTAATTGGGTTATTTTTTATAATTTTCCAATTGGAACGAGACATACGCGAGTAAAACAGCGGGCCCTCCTAGTTACAAAATAAATCTACAATTTAATTAACATTATTAAGTCGCACTGGGTTCGAGTTTCTTAGATTCTTCGTACAGTTTGTGGTCACCATTTTCTTTGTGGTCACCATTCTCTTTGTGATCACCATTCTCTTTGTGATCACCATTTTCTTTTATTTTTAAAGATTTAAATAGGGCGAGCTCCTTTTGTTCTTTCTTAGAGTTTCTCATTTCGAATTCGAGACGATGTCGAATTATTCGCTGTACGATGTCGTCGGTGGTCATTGAGTTGCCAGAATTTAAAATCTGAAAGAAAGAAAAAATATGATTATTATAATATTTATTATCAACTATTCTTTATACAGTGTTTAAAAACCCCTGTTATCCCTCTTACGTACATGTAGGTACACCCGAAATATTAAAAAAAAACGTTACGGCCCGCAACATTATTTGAAAAGCAAAATGTAGGTAATTACGTCCGAACTTAAACTTTCTTTATCGCACGATACGGGTCATTTTTGAAAATACCTACTCGCGCCGCGTATCGCGGTTCTCTTAAGTCAACGCTCGGCCGAGCTTCATGGTAGGCGGAGTGGGGGGTGTTAGGTTTTATTTTCGTTACGGAATTTCTTGATTCGGTCGCCGCGCTCAAAGCTCGCGATAAAAGCTATGCAATAGCTTAAAAAAAAATCACTTCGATAAAATTTCCCTATTTTTAGTATAATCTAAGTTATCAAGATGTGGCAACACCATTATTGGCAAGGGGCACATAAGTTAATAATAGTGTGATCACATTTTGACACTTTCTCAAAGTCTGAGTAAATTAGTAATTTTCGGGGGACGATTAAAGCTCGCGTCCACAGGAGTTACCTAACCATAACCCTGTACGTGTCCCCTGGGTGGTGCTAAACGAGCTTCGAAATTACAAAGGCATTCATGCAGTCAAGGCAACATCATGAAAATAACACAAAAGCACACGAGTCACAAAAACGGCTCTTATCAGAGCCCCCAGACGAGAAATATTGGACCTTCAGTCCGCTTACTTCAATTAAATGTAGAAGGAATAAGTAGAGCCAAAACTGACTACCTGAAGAAATTCCTTCAGGAAAACAGAATTGACATAGTAAACTTGCAAGAGACCCATACCACAGATAACCAAGACTTAGAGAACAGAGGACACATAGAAGGATATACTATCATCGGGGCAGTTCATCACCCAAAATACGGAATTGCCACTTACGCAAAAGCAGACCTTGTTGGAGTGCAGCTGATCCATCACAGTGACACAAACCTGATTTTTAATGTCACAATTAAAGTCAACGAACTAACCATATTAAACATCTATAAACCTCCAAGAGTAAACTGGCCCCAAGATGTTCTACCTCACCATAACCACCCATGCCTGTATACGGGTGATTTTAACAGCCACCACACGAACTGGCGATACAGAGACGTGGACTGTAATGGTGACACCTTAGTGAAATGGATGGAAGCTCACGACCTTCATCTGGTGTTCGATGCTAAAGATAAGGGCTCTTTTGTGTCGGCCCGGTGGAATAAAGAATACAATCCCGATCTTACCATCTCTACAACGGATGAGCTAAACCAACCTCTCGCAGTTGCGCGAACGATTTCTTCGAGCTTCCCAAACAGCCAACACAGACCTATTATAGTAGACATCGGTCTCAAAATACCGCTGGTAAACTCAATGCCACTGCCCAGGTGGAACTTTAACAAGGCAAAGTGGGATGGATTCGCAGCCAAACTAGATACAGACCTTTCGGGTAAGAACCTTAAACCGGAATCATCAAACTATAATGCCTTTGTAGACCTAGTTATTAAAACTGCCAAACGTTACATCCCTAGGGGATACAGAAAGCAATATATTCCTGGATGGAATCCTGAAAGTGAGGATCTTTACAAGGAGTTCCAGGAAAATGGCGATCATAATGTTGGTGCAAAGCTTCTGAAATCCCTGGATGACCAAAGGAGAGCCAAATGGGAAGCCACAGTGGAGAGCTTGGACTTCCGCAAGTCCAGTAGGAAAGCCTGGAGAGTCCTCCACGATCTCACGGGTAAACAGCATGCCCCCAAACCACCTCCGAGCGTGTCCCCAGATGAAATTGCAAATCGAATGGTCGACGTGACACGAGCAAAGAGAAACAAAATCTTCACCAGAGATGTCAAGAAACAACTCCGAAACGTGAAGCAAATATCTCTCAAAAATCAGCCCCTCTCTGAACCCTTCTCCACCTGCGAATTTGAAAATGCAATGAAACACCTGATAAACAACAAAGCTGCAGGCCCCGATGGCATGTACAACGAGTTCCTTCGACATATGGGTCCGGTTGCAATCGAATGGCTCAGGGACCTATTCACCTTTATCCTGAATCACAACAGCCTACCGAAGCACTTTAAACTAGCCAAGGTAATAGCCACACTAAAACCAGGAAAAGCTGATAACCGGCCTGAAAACTACCGCCCCATTGCCCTTCTGAGTTGCACTCTCAAACTGTTGGAACGTGTCATCCTAACAAGAATAGAGCCTTACGTTGAAGCAATCACCCCTCCCGAACAGGCTGGATTCCGAAAGGGAAGAAACTGTGCAGATCAGGTCCTAGCACTTACCACCCACATAGAGTCTGGTTTCCAAAAACAACAGAAGTCGGTAGCGGTATTTGTGGACTTAACAGCAGCCTACGATACGGTGTGGAGACAGGGCCTGGTGTATAAACTCTTCGCAGCAATACCTAGTCGAGAAATTGTGAACCTTATCTCCAACATGCTGTGCGAAAGGGAGTTTGAAGTATTTTTGGGAGGCGCGAGGAGTCGAAAGCGTAAACTCAACAACGGCCTGCCTCAGGGCTCTGTCCTAGCACCCCAATTATTTAACCTGTACGTGCACGACCTCCCCGTAACGGAATCCACTAAGTTCATGTACGCAGACGACTTGGCCCTAGTTGCTCAGAGCAGAGACCTTAGACAGGCTGAAACCGTGTTGAACAACGACCTACTTAAACTCTCCAAATTCTTGGAAAACTGGAGGCTCATCCCCAGTATTTCAAAAACAGAGGTGTCGTGCTTCCACTTGCAAAACAGTCTCGCAAACTACAAGCCCACAGTCCTACTCAGGGGAAAAAATCTAAAATATAACCCCAGCCCCAAGTACCTAGGGGTAACGTTGGATAGATCCCTCACGTACAGACTACACCTGGAAAAGCTCTCTCAGAAACTGGGCACCCGGATCAACATCCTTCACAAGCTGTGTGGCACGACGTGGGGAGCAACTGCAAACTGTCTCCGAACTACCTGTACTGCACTGGTTCACTCGACGGCGGAGTATTGTTCCCCTGTTTGGCTGGGAAGCGCGCATGTAAACAAGGTGGACACCAAATTGAACCAGGCAATGCGCTGCGTTTCTGGGACTGTGAGTTCGACCCCGCGCTACTGGTTGCCGGTCTTAAGTCATATCGCACCCCCTTGTGCCCGCAGAAGACAAGCCCTAAAAAGAGAGGCCGATAAGATAATGTCCCGGCCCGACCTGCCCATCCATCAGACTTTCACCCAGCCGCCCCCAGATCGTCTCAAATCTCGCAACCCATCGTACAGGACCGCAGCTGAACTGGTGGGCTTTTCAGTGGCTAAGGAATGGAAGGACGAGTGAGACTCCGCCACGCATGGTCTAAATATTCCCATAGACCCCACCTCTAAACCAAAAGGTTTTGATCTGCCGCGCAATCTGTGGTGTCGGTTAAACAGACTGAGGACCGGACATGGACGATGCAATTATATGTGCCACAAATGGGGATGGAGCGATTCTGCTCTCTGTGAGTGCGGCGAAGAAGCCCAGACTATGGATCACATTATAGGTCGCTGTCCGATCCATTCATATCCTGGCCCCCCAGAAGACGTTTTCGGGCTTACCCAGGAGTTCATGGGCTGGCTGGAGGGCCTGGACTTGGTCTTGTAATTCTGTGCTGTTTCAATTATGTGTTTATGTTTTTTTAGGTTAATATTAATATAATGCCTGTGTAGAAATGTCATACGATTAAATAAATAGTAATTTTCTCGAATAAATGAAAAGAATATTTACTTTCTTATTATCCAATTTTTTATTTTGTTGTTGGGTAAGGTCCGGGCGTACCAATATGTACCTAACAGGGATTTCTTTACACACTGTATAATATGTTTGTTTTACTCCTATGATTCATGGACGGGTTTATAGTAGTATATCTTATCATTAAATATTGCGATAAAAATCATTATTCATTCATCATTTTCAAGATACAATGTTTTAGAAGATAAATATTTCAAGTATGATTCATTTTTAGGGTTGCCATTAAAATCAGCATGTTTTTCTCCGAAAATCATCATATTTCAGCCAATTTACACTAAATTTAATGAAAGTAAACCTTCTTCATGAATCACTCTTTGAAAATCTGTTCAGTGGTTTTTGAGATTATCGTGGTCTCTGATTAATCTATACAAATATTATCTACACTAATTTAATAAAGAGGATTTTTTGTTTGTTTGTTTGTATCGAATAGGCTTTAAAAACTACTGGACCTATTTTGATGAAACTTGGTATGAGGATACATTGATTCATTGGGAGTATCAGGCTACTTTTAATCCCGATTATTACCACGGGATCGGGAGTTACGCGGGTGAAACCGCGGAGCGCTGCTAGTAAGTATATACAGTATGAATTTTTTAAATGGGCTTTTGGGGTTATATCCTAAACTATAAGATTTCCTTTGATTTGCCATACTATGTTTGTTTCCAGGAATTAATCTCTATCAGCAACACTATCGATTGGTATAAAAATGTAGGTGATATTTTTTTGCAAAATCTACTGGTTCGATTCCTGGTAAGGGTAATGACCTTTTTAAAAAACTCCTCTTCTTCTACTCGTATAGTGGTGTGGCTCACCTATTGTTAGAGTTTTCAGATCGCCTTAAAGCCTCTAACTTGACCTAACGACTGCTACTAGAGGTAGCAACCGTGACCAACGGCTTAACGTGCCTTCCGAAGCACGGAGGGGCTCACGAAAACACATTTTTGCCACACTACTAATTGGCCACCCATCGAAGTAATGACCGCGCCAGGCGTCGCTTAACCCGCACGACCGTAAACAATCAGCGAGCGTCGCTTAGCTGTGAGCCTCCTCAAAAAACTAATGATGCAGTTTTATTAAAATCGGGCACGCAACTCCTTTCAGCATTTTTCTTTTTTGCGAACCCGCAACCCTGTGTTTGGCAGTCCGGCATGATAGATAGATAACTTTATTTGTACAACACAGAAAGGAACATATAAATAAAGTAATAGCTAGAAAGTACAAGTTGCATAAATGGGCGGCTTTATCGCTGAAAGCGATTTCGTCCAGGCAACCTTTGGATGGAAAAGAACTGATTTAGCTTTTATGGTAGGTTGTGAGTTCATTCAAGCAGGACATTAAAGTAGATATATATAACTTATAATAGATGATATTATGGTTTGAATTGAATTGAAATTGGCATGGTAACCATTGTGCCAACTGGGTCGTCAATATTAAATAGATTGTTACCTTAAAACAGCCCCTCTGTTTGGGCACCTTGTAAGGGTCCGCGCCGTCAGCGTCCGGCGCTATAGTCGTCAGTCCGTGACATACGACCTTCACACGGAAATGGTCCATCAGATCAGCCGTCACGCTGTACGGGGCGCCGATCACGACCTCGTGTACGTACTGGGAATTTAATATAAGATCAATAAATACACATTTATGTTAAAGTGCATCCACAGAACCCATACTGTAGATCAGGGCGTCCTTAAGGTCGTAGCACACATATCAAATCGGAAAAGGATCGTCACCGTATCGCCTCGCTGCCGTCAACCTAACTAAAGCGCGATACCAAGCGATCAGCAGCTCCGAATCAACGGGAACGGCAAGTCGACCACTAATCGTACCGCGGTTCGTGAGCGTGTCCCGAGTCGAGGCAATTACGTCCGATCAGTGTGCGTTGCAGTAGGGAGTTTCATACAAAGAATACTGAACTGCTCGAATTGATACGTTTACGTTCCGTTTACGAGTTGATATGTGTGCTACGACCTTAAATGTGCTTCGCGACATCGAGATCGGGTGTCTGTGTCGATGCAACTGAGTCGAATGAAAATAAATTTAAGGACATCTGATAGTGACAATTCCGAAACTTGAGTCTCGTTTTAAGAAGCTATGCTCAGAAAAGCAAGCACATCTTTCTTATTAATAGATGAAAAAAAAGTCTGTGCTTGCAATAGTAATTTTATATGCTACTTATTTGAATATTTTTCTGATAAATTGTTATTAGGCTAGAACTACAAGGTAAATGAAGGAGGCCAGGGTGTCGCAAAAATATGGCAACTTCCCAAGGGCGACACAGTTAAAGTAAGTTTGAGAAGTGCTGCTGTAGTTAAATACATATACGGGCGGCGGCTTGCATGAGATTGTCCTTAAAGTAATTTGGCTAAATTCTAGCTAAATGCATTTAACAGGTAATCTAAAATTAAATTCTATTTCAATAACCACAAGGTTGATAATTTTCAATCAGTTTTAAACTTTGACAGTTAATTATTTTTAAGGTCCTTAAACGCATTAAATTTGAGTGTATCCCATCTGGCCCGGTAACTTGGCGCGGCGCCGGGACAAATGGGAAAAAAAGTTTTAACTGGCCCAGTGATATATTTATCGGGCCATTTTTGTTGTGCAAGTCAACCTTAATCTTTTCAGAGCTAGAGGAAGTAATTAAGTGTACCTAATTAAATACCTATAAATATTGTTCATTAAACATTACTAATACATTATTCACGCGTGTCATTTTCACGTGTGTAACATATACATATATAACATACCTACCTACGTTGTAATTATGCCAATAAACCGCGCGTGACTATAATGCATTAAATTTATTGAATTAGATATGATTAAAAATACCAAGTTAAAGGAATGCTACCCGAATGCGCGTGCATTTTAAGTTTTGTTTATTTTTTCATATATTGATCGGCCTTTGTCTGTTTTCTTACCCCAATTGAGCTTAAACAAAACTAGCTTAAAATAATATAAGTGTTGTTGATGAAATAACCATCAATTATTGTAAATTACATTATTATTTGAATTTAGTATAGTATTAAAGTTTAAGGATTCAGTATTTAGTTAATAAAAAAAAGCTAATAACAACGCCAAAGACATGGCAGCATACTGGAGTGGGCGGATCTGACCCTACCTAATCATATTCCCTTTAATTTGTGTTATCGATACTAAGAAGAACCAGTACCCCACTTGTTGATGCTGTTTACGTGGCTAAGTTTTAGGCAAGAACATGAAGACGTTTATACGAGGAAGTAACTATTTGGAAAGAGTCGCTGACTACTTAATAACTTTACATTTCTATTTCTAGCTGGTTTTATGAAAAACTAATTTCAAAAAAATGAATTTTGCGCGCACCTGGTAAGCAGTACTTCAAACTGCTTTGTTTGTTAAGATAATGTTAGTAATAGATAATTTTTAACATCCTGTTCACGGATGCTGCAACCTATATGTTACGGAAGTGTCGAATTATCAGATAAGTACCTATAGTCATGCGTTACTACATTTTTTTAAAGTCTGTTGATTAATAACTATTATAAGTTTAAGATAATTATAGTAATCTATATCGCAATGGAATGGCAGACGCGTACAATTTAGGGGTAATCAAGTCAAGAGTGGCAAGGTATAGACTAGATAAGCATGTCACCTCACCAGACGTGGCATTGTTACCGGCTACATTTCCAACCAGAAGGCTAATTCTCATAAATAATATTGTTTTAATTACATATCAATATCATCCCGATTGCATTTCGATTGCAAAAGATACCCTCAAAGTCAGTTTTACAAAAAGCTAACTTTGAGCGTATTTTGAACTACTTTGTGATTATTATTTGTGATCGAAATGATATTTAAATGTAATTTGAACAATGTTATTTACGAGAATTGGGCTTCTGATGCCTCAGATTAGTCTGCCTGGTTGTTTGACATACCTTACAAGCGAGCACCGACAACACTCTCTCATGTAGATTCATGATGGGATAGTTCGAGTCTTTATATCGATTCACCTCGAGGTCTGTATGCAGGCCAACGATTAGAAAATCGCCTTGTTTATGCGCTTGCTCTAGAAAGTCCAAGTGTCCAACGTGGAATAGATCAAAAGCGCCAGCTACGTACACGACCTGAAAAATAAAGGCAACTCTCCGTTAATATTAGAAAAAAATCGGCCAAATGCGAGACTAAACTAACCGCTCTGGTCCTTCGAGTCGGATATAGTTTATCAAAGAATTCAGCAATTAGAAGTATCACTATCACTACATAGTATAAAATAAAGTCACTTTTCGCTGTCCCTATGTCCCTATATCCCTTTGTATGCTTAGATCTTTAAAACTACGCAACGGATTTTGATGCGGTTTTTTTTCATAGATAGAGTGATTCAAGAGGAAGGTTTATATGTATAATACATGCATAATATAGCCGTGCGAAGCCGGAGCGGGTCGCTAGTATAGTATATAAAATAAAGTCACTTTTCGCCATCCCTATGTCCCTTTGCATGCTTAGATCTTAAAAACTACGCAACGGATTTTGATGTGGTTGTTTTTAAAAGATAGAGTGATTCAAGAGGAAGGTTTATATGTATAATACATGCATAATACAGCCGTGCGAGGCCGGAGTGGGTCGCTAGTTACTGAATAAAATTGACACAACTTTTCTTTCAACCGACGAAAAATGGTTTAAAATTATTAACCCCTTTTATGCGTTTAGTATAAAAAGTGAGCCAAATGAAATTATTTTAAGATTCCAAAAGACCGTGTTGGTTTGAGTGAAAATGCAAGTATTTAGCACATCAGTAACAATAAATAAATTAAAGAACTTGTTTGATTTTATTTATCCGTTGTTACGTATATTTACTATGTTTAATTTACCTTTGTTTACGAAATGTTGTTTTAACTTTCTCTTTTTACAGTCTAATTTATCTAAACTATTTGTAAACTCATAGAATTTTAAACAAATACAGTTGGTTTAGTATTTTGTAAACTTGTTTACGAAGTTACTGATACTCATACAGAATTTATTAGAATTTAGTAGTTAAACTACCATTATTTAGATACCTAGTCTGTTTTTCCATTAAATTGGTGCACAAATTGGCACAGAAGTTTTTCTTAAATCAACAAATAAAGAAAATATTTGATTATGTATAAACAATTTTTTATAATGATACTAGCGACCCGCCCCGGCTTCGCACGGCTGTATTATGCATGTATTATATCTAAAAACCTTCCTCTTGAATCACTCTATCTATTAAAAAAAACCGCATCAAAATCCGTTGCGTAGTTTTAAAGATCTAAGCATACAAAGGGAAATAGGGACAGAAAAAGCGACTTTGTTATATACTCGTACTATGTGGTAATAGGCTCTAAAACTACTGAACCGATTTTGATTAAACTTGGTTTAAAACTCAAAACTAAAAAAAATTATTGTCTGTAAAGTCGGTTTACGGACGATAATTTTACGTGATAACGTCATAAGAAAACATTAATGGTAACCATAGCAATACTTGTCAATAACGTGAGGGATGACGTCACACTTTTTTGTGAGTGCCGGTGTTCGTCGATTTATAACGTCAAAATATGGTATTTTTTTGACATAAGTAACTAAATTAGGTAGGTATTCATAAACATAACACTAGCTACTATTTGATTGAAGGTAATTGAGACGGCAAGGGTAAACCAATCAATTAACCTAAGCCTACAGAAATACCTTTAAAAAAATCACCGTGCGTGCTTAAACGAAAAGTCGTGAATTCAATTCCTCGGACGGGGTTATGGAAACATACTGGCCAGTGGCCGCCAAAGAAATCGACGCAATCCAACTTATTATTTTAATGTTTGTAAACAAGAAATTGAATAGAATAGAATACAAAATCATTTATTTGGAAAAACACACGACAAAAGACATTTTAAAAAAGTAGAGAGACAAACAAACATAAGAACATGGCACTCACATGTACAGAGCATACGAAGTAATACGAACAAATAAAAAAAAGACCTTTGACGGTGTCTTAGGGACAGGAGTGTATCATACTTGGATCTCGAAGAGAATAGGGTTAGTTTCGCAGTAGGACTCCTTTTCAGCGTTACTAGATATTGTTTTTAGGGTTCCGTACTCAAAGGGTAAAAACGGGACCCTGTTACTAAGACTCCACTGTCTGTCTGTCACCAGGCTGTATCTCATGAACCGTGATAGCTAGATAATTGAAATTTTCACAAATGGTGTATTTCATGTATGGATCAGAATGCTGGGCCGTGAAGAAGAAGGATGAGAGAAGATTGCATGCAGCGGAGATGAGAATGTTAAGATGGATGTGTGGAGTAACGAGGATGGATAAAATAAGGAATGAGTATATTAGAGGAAGCCTGAAAGTAGCACCGGTTACTGAAAAAGTAAAAGGGAACCGGTTGAGTTGGTATAGACATGTGATGAGAAGAGAAGAGACGCATGTGACTAGAAGAGTGATGAGTATGAATGTAGAGGGATGGAGAGGAAGAGGACGACCAAAGAAAAGATGGATGGACTGCGTAAGACAAGACATGAGAGAGATGAATGTCAGCGATGAGATGACGACTAATAGGAGTGAATGGAAGAAGAAAACATACTGCGCCGACCCCAAATAAATTGGGATAAGGGCAGGAAGATGATGGTGTATTTCTGTTCCCGACTTCCCGTTTCAACAACAAATTCTAAAAACAGAATATAATAGTACGGAACCCTCCGTGCGCGATTCCGACAAATATACTCCGTATTCTTAATTCCTCATAATTACTCCATATTAGCATAGCAATAAAACCATATCGCACGATTTTGTTAATATGTTATCGCAGCACGATTTAAATAATTATCGAATACTAGTAATATTATGCGAAAGTTTATCTGTCTATAAGTAAAATAAATATAGTTCTTGCGCTTCAACCGATTTAAATTATTAAAATATTTTCGTTATCATCAAGGCTATTTAATAGTAAATAAAATATTCTTATACTAGCTGCGCTCCGCGGTTTCACCCGCGTAAGTCCCGATCACGTGGGGAATATCAAAATAAAAAGTAGCCTACAGTATTCCTCGATAAATACAGGGTGGCTCTAAAATACGTTGACAAACAGTTTTATGAATAACTTTATTGTTTATATTGATACAGTGCTGTGAGTTCTAAATAATAAAAATATAGTATTATTTTATCTTGAATATTTATTAGTTTTACAAATAACCGCCTTTTGCTTGGATACACAGGGTTAAACGTTTTCTGAAATTTACACCGATTTTCCGCACCTCCTCTTCAGATATTTTATTCCACGCGTGAATAAGTGTTGCCTTCAGCGGGTCTGTATACTGTACTGTATCAATATAAACAATAAAATTATTCCTAAAACTGTTTGTCAACGTATTTTAGAGCCACCCTGTAGACTATCCAACACAAAAAGAATTTTTCAATAATTAGAACCAGTAGTTTATAAAATTAGCGCGTTCAAACAAACAAACTCTTTAGCTTTATAATATTAGTATAGATAGATGTAGCACAATAGATATAGGCAAAGCACCTCGTTTAAATTAATGGTCTTGTCACACTGGATGTGTTCTGTGGGTAGCGGTCTAGGTAATAATAACATTTTTTGACAAACCTCTTTGCTTTTTATTGATAAATAAATTTAAAAAAAAAAAGGTATCCAAATAATGTCACAAAGATTTGGTCGGAAAGTTCCATTTGAAGCATGATGTTTTTTATTTATTTCTTCGTTGTATAAGTTACCTATTTCTTTGTGTATGTTAATTTAAAAGTTGTCGTGTGCCTGTACCAAATAAATGTTTTTCTTTCTTTCATTATTTTTTTATTAATCAAATGATAATGTCTTATATAATACCACACAATTCAGGGTAACACACTGAATTCTTTAGGGCACCCTGCTGTAAACAAATTAAATACTTAATTTAGAAAAGTTAAGAGTTTCGAAACGACTGACTTATTCATTATTATTTTTATAGTGCGTGAGCCTGCACTGGGTTTGTATGGAAATATTTTTCTAGGAAAAATGCGTATCCAAAAATTGCACCGAAATGAGACATTATACAGGGGGTTGCAAGTTCAAGTTCCAAAGCAATTTTCAGAGACGCATTTTTCCTTAAAAAAAGCCTAATTTATCTTCATACAGCAGAAAACATTAAAAAAAGAACTGTTTTGTATCGTTGACCATTTTGAATACTTTAATACAATGCTATGGTTACCTTGTCAATAACGGAACGTGAGCGATGACGTCACACTTTTTTGTGAATGCCGTTGTTTATAGATTTATAGGACGCTATCACTTCAAAAAATACAACAGGATGACTTACTCTGTCCGTAGGTTTCGGTGAGAGTCCACTACTGAACTGTATAATTTTCTGTGTAGTCGGTAGGAACTGGGAACATCCTGTGAACGGCGAACGGGCCGTAGAATCGGTCCCTAGGTTTGAGGAGTGTTCCAATGCCACCGAATACTCTTTGTCACCTCTCCTGAAAATCGAAATGTCTTAAGTGCAATTGCCCTGGTAAATAAGTTGCATTTATTATTTTAAATATTAGCACTGTATTTATATGAAATGAAAGTGAAATGCTATTTTTTTTTTCGTTTGTAGACCAAGTGATTGCGTCTTGCGTTTATTCTGTTGATTTATTTTCTTTGCGTTTCTTTTAGGTGGCAACTTGGTAACACTGTCAAATAGTATTTTAAGATCCCTATGCTTTTTTCATTGGGAACTAATAAAATTAAAAAAAGCACTTAAGTATTCATATTAATTATTTAAGTAAGTTTTATATTTATATGGAATTGTTTGTGGCTAAGTAGAAAAATGGCGTAGCCCTTTAGTTTTGTCTTGATCTTGAGTTAAATCCGATAAGAAGAAGACTAGCTTTAGCCAAAAGATGGAAGAAGATTATAACAAAACTTGATACGAAGATATGCTGGCTTTATGCACAAATAGTGCGAAACCAAAACTAATAAAAAAAGTAATTATACAAATCTGGCTTACAACTGATTAATCCTTGGCAAGACTCATACATCATTACTTTAAAACAAAGTCACTTTTCGCCGTCTGTCCCTATGCTAAGATCTTTAAAATTACGCAACGGTTTTATAAGCGGTGTTTTTAATAGATATAGTGGTTCAAGAGGAAGGTTTATATGTATAATACATGCCTAAAATAGCCGTGCGAAGCCGAGGCGGGTCGCTAGTACATATTATATTGGAATGATTTATAATAAAGTTATGCATACTCATGGCCAATTTGATTAGATAATAATTATATCTTATGACATCTTTATCAGAAGGAGTATCTATCTGCCGACACAGTTTATAAGGTAAACACTCGTTATGAAGCCAAATACTCACTTGAAATGTTCCCTTGTGAGTAATAACATTCTGCCAACTAAATCTGTTGTTGAGACTCCTGCCGTCCGTAATACTTCCCTAAAACAATATAAAGTTTAAATAAATTTATTTTATTTGAACGAAGTTGAAGAGGGGACTTAGCCGAGAAAAAATGTAACGCGTTACGATAACCTGAAACGAAAAACCGTAAGAGAAAAAGAGAATAAAGGAGACCGATAACTAATACAGGTAACTGATAAAGGGACTTCATTCCAAACGCGTGTCCCGCGACACGTTTATTTTTAGGGTTCCGTAGTATTCCGTACCCAAAGGGTTAAAACGGGACCCTATTACTAAGACTTTGCTGTCCGTCCGTCTGTCTGTCTGTCTGTTACCAGGCTGTATCTCATTAACCATGATAGCTAAAGGGTTGAAATTTTTATTCATATTTATTTCGGAGTTTCGAATTTCAACGTCAAGTTGACACACGGGTGAGATAAGTAAGCACTATTTAAAAAAAAAAATTGGCATATTTTTGGCGACACCCTCATAACTCTGCTATACAGATGGCGTTTAAATATTAATAGCTAGAAACATAATCTAATAGGACTAGGTATAACTATTATGTAATGATAGGTATAATAAACTTATATAATAATTTACCAAATGATTATTTACATTAATAATTTTATTATATTGAGATGTTCAATGTGATCTCATGAAAAAGGTTCCAACTGAATTGTGATAATGATTCAAAATGAATAAAAAAAATTGACTTTGACTTTATATTATGTAATGGGTAATATGAAAGAATCTTACCTATATCTACCAGCTTTTTTCACCAAATGATATGTATCAATTCCATCTGCAGTTACAGTGATATCATCTGAAGCAAAATAATGTTAATTATTATTGTAGGTAATCTATACTAATATTATAAAGCTGAAGAGTTTGTTTGTTTTAACGCGCTAATCTCAGGAACTACTGATTCGAATTGAACATTTCTTTATGTGTTTGATAGATCATTTGTCGAGGAAGGCTATAGGCTATATTTCGATATGGAGTTACGAGGGTGAAACCGCGGAGCGCTGCTAGTCCCGTAATAATCCTAATACTATAAATCCGAAAGTTTGTTGATTTATTTGTGTGTTCGTTCCCTCTTCACTGTCAAACGACTGGCCCAATTTGGATGTAATTCAGCATAGTAGTCGTTCAGAGGAAGAACGGGTGAAACCGCGGGGCGCAGCTAGTAATAATATAATGGTTCCAATTCATGTAATAGTTAGGTAGGTACTTTAATTTTCATATGAGATTGAGTTATGCAAAATATTATGTATGCTAGAAGCAATTTCAGGCAATTTCATGAACAAAATAATTGTGTAGGTATTATTTAACTTAGTTTCATCGTTAACATTATGGTACTAGTATAATATGTAAGGTAAAAATAATTTATTTCACAAATAAAATACAAATTGAGTTGGAAATATGTTTTTTTTTATAAATTTTATATAATTAGTTTAAGTATTTCTGCATTAAGTTTAGGTAAACAAGTAACCTTTTTGCTTTTTAGGTAGGTATTTATTTATTTTAGAAATATTATGTACCTAAATAAATATGGAGGATATTAATTTTAAAATGAAATACCTACTGTTTTTAGTAATGTTTTATTATAAAAAGGTATAGTAAGTAGGTAGGTAAGTAGGTATAGTAAGTATGTATATTATTATAGTTCTTTAGGTAAACCTAGTATTATTGTAGTGCCCAACCAGGTTCATGTTGTGTCTAAATGTATTTTGTAAACATCTGTACCTACACATGAAAGAATAAATGATTATCATGATTATACTGATACTAATATTGTTGTGATAGTAATACATATACTTAGTAGAGAAGCCAAGTTGATAAATTTCAATTTCCGTAGGACTGGGAAGGTTTATGACAACGATGGGTATCGTTGGAATCAGCGTGGCTTACTGATTATCAGAATGCATGTTGTCACTTCCTAAAGTGGTGAGGGTGCCATCTATGACGTCATAAAGATGGCGCCTCATAGGTTTAGATTTTGTGGGTTATTGGGGCCACCATTTATCCGATTTGAAAAAACTAGATATCAAATGAGAGGTAGTAAAATTTCTAACAAAACATCCAAAGTCACTTTTATAATAGATATTATACTTTGAACAATATTAAAAAAAAAGAGTTTTTTCTAAAGCTACGTTTGCTTTAGAAAAAACTACGTTTGGTAGGCAATATACCAGATTAATATTTAAATTAGATTATCATTTTGGCAATAACTAATTAGCTACATTTTTGTAGTATTCTTTAAAGCTATGTAAAATTAACGAAGTTTAATGCATTGTACTAGTTACGTGTTTTTTTTTAAAAAAAATTCTTAAAAAACGACTCATTTTTTAATATTGTTTAAGATGTAATACCTACAATAAAAGTGACTTTGCATGTTTTGTTACAAATTTTACTACCTCTCATTTGATACCTAATGATACCTACCTATGCCGTCACAAAGATGGGGCCCTGGGCTTTTACTGTCAAAAATCTCGTATCATTCGTTCCCGTAGGCATCGTTATCGTCCGTCGTAATCGATGCGTCGGTATGGCATTAGCGCGGTACGAAATGATCAGCTGTTCGCCGTTGGCTGTCAAAATGAAAACGATGCCGATGCCGACGCATGAATCGCGGTTGATCTACTGATAGATTTAGATTTTGTCGGTTGTCGGTTCAGGCGCCATCTTTGTGACTTCATAGATAGCACCCTCGATCACCAGTTTAGCAAGCGACGAATGGTATCGTTGAAAGCAGTGGGGCTTACTGATTTTAAAAATCTATGTTTGTCACTTTCTAAAGTGGTGGGGGTACCCTCTATGACATCACAAAGATGGCACTTCATAGGTTTAGATTTTGTCGGTTATTGCAATAACCATTTATCTGATTTGAGCAAACTAGGGATCAAACGGGAAATTTTACTACCTTTCATTAGATACCTAGTTTGCTCAAATCGGATGAATGATTATCGTAATAATCAACAAAATCTAACCCATCTTTATGACGTCATAGATGGCCCCCCCCACCACTTTAGGAAGCGGGATTTTGATAATCAGTAAGCCATGCTGATTCTAACGATACCTGTTGTCGTTATAAATAAATAATAAATTTCAGGACATATTACACATCGCCATCCAGCCCCAAGCTAAGCAACTTAATGCTTGTGTTATGGGTGCCAGATAACGGATAAACTACTTGTATACTTTTTTTTTTTTTTGTAAATATATATATTATACATATAGAAAACACCCAGAACCAGAAACAAGAATTTATGGTCAGCATAAATACTTGTTCCCGGAGGGAATCGAACCCGCAACCTTCTGCGTCGCAGTCGGGTGTTCGCCCGACGCGCCACAGAGGTCGTCTTAATACTCGTGATAAAACTTTCCAGTCCTACGAACTTCGTAAATAAGCGACTTTTTCTCAATTGGCCTCCCTACTATTAGTACTAATAGTCTTATTGCTGTTTATAATCCTAAATCTGTAGAATTGGAAACTAACCATCCTTACTAATATTATAAATCCGAAAATTTTCCCTCTTTACAGTCAAACGACTGGATTGATTTGGATAAAAATTGGCAAAGTGGTAGTTTAGGGGATAGAGAATGACATAGGATACTTTTAATCCCGAAATTCCCGCGGGATCGGGACCTACTGTTTGTAGTAAAGTTATGTTTATATTAATAGGTATACTGAATACTAGCGAAGCGTGAGCCTCCTTGGGAATGTGTATCCCAAACCGGAGGAATATAGGTTTCTTCCTCTCAATGGGATCACCGTGGTAATCGACCACTTCTTCAAAGAGTAAGAAACATCAAGGTAGGGGTAAACACAAAAGATCCCATTGGGTCGAAGTGTTGCTGGCAATTTGTCAGCCTCCATTATATAAGATAAGATAAGAATACTATTGGAATAGTAATAGATCCTAAACTTAATAAATATTATAAATACGAAAGTTTTCCCTCTTCACAGTCAAATGATTTGACCGATTTAAATGAAAATTGGCACAGTGGTAGTTCAGGGGATACAGAAGGAAATTTGATACTTTTGATCCCGAATTTCCCGCAGAATCGGGACATACGCGGGTGAAACCACGTGGCTCAGCTAGATGATAACAAATGAAGACTAAAACTCACCTCCGTGCACACAAAAATCACACTGGTACTTGTCCAGCGTCTCCAATGTGGTAACATAAGGTGCACCCTCGACTACTTGGTCAACCCACTTGATGGCACGCACCATTTTATACCGTTCCTCCTGCGTGAACACCGGCGGACCCTTGTGCTTGGAAATCTCCTCATCAGTATGTATACCCACAATAAGCACGTCCCCTAAAGCCTTCGCTTGTCTCAAAGAATTCGCGTGCCCGAAATGAACCATATCGTAGCTGTAACATAGGTACAATTAGCACATTTCACGCCATCCATCCTATCAGTGGCTGTAACTACCTAATTCAATAACTGATTGAACCATGAGAACTCGAGGCCGCGCCGGATGTTTTTAATCTCAAAATTCTTTTTTTTACACAAACTACAAGTTTCCTTTGTTACTGAGCATAATATAACAACCAGTTACCCTATAGTTTATGATTGTAACAATTTCTAGTTAGTCTAATTGGCTGAAAATCTAATACTGGATTCATTATTAAAGGAACTCACCACCCATCACACCAAACACGAATTTCTTTTTTCTGCCCATTATTTTCACTCATATTTTTAGATTCTACAATGTTTACAATGAATAAACACACGGTACTTTTGTATATTTTTATAATAACGCAATAGGTCGATATCGAACTGCTGCTACTGACACAACCACATCTGACAGCAGAAATAAGTGAACTAATATGTCAGGCAGCCACACGCCACGCGCTGTCAAAAATAGAGAATGAATCAGCTGTCATTCATGCTGGCTGAGGGAGGGAGCTTGGAGGGAACGAATAGAAAAGGATTGAACACAAAACAATGTTGCTTGTGGAAGTTTCTTGGGATCGAAAACATAATATTTAAAAAAATGAATACTTATTGATGCGAGACCTTGGGAAATAGCTAGGCGCCGCCGCGCGATAAAAAAAAAAGTAGGTACTTCTCCTCGTCTCCTCAAGCTTAAAAGTGTACCTACCTAATTAATTTTTAATTGGAACACCTTCCATAAGAAGTTTTCTAAAATTAGAAGAAACAAAACGGTTGCGCTGCCTGCACTAAAGATAGCAACCTAATTAACATAGCGAGACAAGCTTTATCTAATCACGCGGGAACTTAATTGGTGTATTTGAATCACGCCACTACAAATGACGAATGCGATCGGCTTTTACGACGATTGAACTTTGTATTCGTCTGGCACAACTTGCTATTGGTTGACGGCAGACATGAGTCGGGTCAACAAAGTTGTATTTTATCTTCCAGTACGGAATACGGAACGTGTTTCTTATAGCTGGGTCAATGACTGACAGATAAAATCTTTAGAGAATCTAGCTCATAGATAGACTGTAACTTATGATTTAAGTGCCCACTTAAGTTAGCGATATCGATGTTTAGTAGATGAACTCCAATCACCGCAATATGGCGTTAGTCGCACCTACACTTAAAGCATCTTATAGTTAAGTTCCTACCGAGTGGACTATTGGAGTGTAAATGTTAATAGGTCAGAAGAGTATGGTCACTGGCAAAAACTACCCGCGGATATGACGTGATAAATTGTACGGAAGTTGCTATTCAAACCTCTTTGGGTTATTAAATTGTTTTATTCAAATGTCTGCCACCCTGATACAGCATATCAGTTTTAATAAGTATTATTTTATTTATTGGCATAAAGTAGGTACTGGTAATAAAACAAATGATACTTAGTACTTACCTACTTATGATGTATTGTGAACGCTACCTCGCCTTTTCCCAGTCCGCAAACTCGCCGCAATAGCAAAGTTAAAAAAAAACCTATATCAGTGCATTATGCATGTAGGTAGGTACCTATTCTAAGTACGATAAAAAAATAAACTGTTTTCAAAATGAATAAATTTATTAACAAATTCATGACAAGTCTTATAAACATTTATATAGATAAGAGTTAATTAATCTTTAGCATCTGAAACACCACCATTAGTAATAGCAAAAGTAGCTTCACTCTCAGGTAAATCGGGTGAGTCGTATATCTTTGCTATTCGATTCTCGCCGCGGCCTTTTCTTAGCGCTATCCTGGTTGTAGAGGCATGGGCTAAGATATTACCACCGATGGGTTTCTTTGGGTCAGCTTGGAAGGTCAATGTAGCTCCGGGATCAGCGGTCATTTGATTAGTTATAAATACGGCTACGTTGTATTCTTCAGATATCTATAAATAAATAAGTACATAGTACAAGTAAGTTCCTAAATATTTAACGTTAATGTTTACCCGACTGTGTGACGCAAAGGAGGGTAATGTGTTTATCGGTCTATGTATGTATGTGTGTTTGTTTTATGTAAAATTAAAATCGACGAACTATGTCAAGCGAAGGGGGTATCGTTTATTAGGTATTAAAAAAAACAACGTTAGTCCCTTTATCTATACTTACTTAGTACCTAACTATAAAAAATATCGTTGAATGTGTTACTAAGCGCAAATCTCGAGAACAGCTGAACCTATTTCGCTAATTCTTTTTGTTGTGTTTTTTATTGTCAGGACAAGGTTTTTATGAAAGAAAAAAAATAAGAAAATTGCGTAGAAAATTACAACGCGGGTGAAACCGCGGAGCGCAGGTAGTTTCTTATAAATAATAGTTTATTCGCCCGAATACTGAAAGGCGACATATTATTATCTTAAGTGGCAATTAAATTGACATTAAGTGTCCTTAAATATTTAGGGGGCCCCTATTTTTTTTAGTATTACGGCGTAATTAGCAAAACATATCGATTTTTCAGATTTGGTCTAAACGATTAAGTTAAATACCTACTTATTAGGGTAGTTTCAAAACATTAGGCTATAAAAGGTCATTTGCAACCATTAGTAAATATTATTTTAAAATTACACTAGCTGGGCTCCGCAGTTCCACCTGCGTAAGTCCCGATCCTCGATAAATGGACTATCCAACACAAAAATATTTTTTCAATTCGAACCAGTGCGCAGTGGTTCCTGTGATTAGTGCGTTCAAACAAACTCTTCAGCTTTATAATAAAAGTATAAATAAAATATAAAATACGAAGCTAATGGTTGCAGTGCCTTAAACTACAGTTATCGGCAGATAACTTGAGCACTCAGTGCCTCTTTTAAAGGTGAGCGCACACCTAGCCGCACCGCAGTCGCCGCCAGCCATCGATCATATAACCGAATAGATACAACATCGCTTCGTTTTCGTTTAGGACGTAGTTCACCAAACCATGAGGTAGCGGGGGGCGTAACTGCCGATGTCATAGTGTTGGTAATAAGTAATTACTAAATATCGATACCATAGATTTTATCGATGTTTGTATTAAAAAAATATTGAAAAAAAAAAACTGCAACGAAGGTATTATTTTTAAATAAATATAAATAATTAACCACTGAGCCGACTTACATCATTTAATTTTATTTATGGACCCACCTTATCCTCAAGCTGTCTTCGAGTAATCGACGAATAAATATACGCAAACCCTTTCTTTTTTAAGTCAGTTAAAATACTTTTTGACAAATAAATTCATTGATGTAAAATAAAAAACATGTCAGTTCTAAGTTTTATCGAATCGATATTATTTTTTTCATTTATACCCCACCACTACTGACACGTGCTTAATATTTTTAATAAAATAGCACAATTAGTTTTCCATTGAGTGAGGGCGCTGTATCGATATTTCAAACAAATTTGTTCCTTACCAATTAGTTTGCCTGTATACCGCATCAAAAAAATAAAATTGTTTTAAAACCAATTTATTTGTGCAGTTGAGTGGAGGCTACTGCACTAAAACCGAATTTTCGCACCGAAATTTGGTTAGTTTTTGTTTTGTTACACGCAAAAAAATCTTGGTTTTACTGCAAAAAGACTTCAACGCGAGCCTGTTTTATTTGACGAACAAGTTCTACCAAGATATCTTTTGTAGTTGGGACAGTTAAAATGAAAGTTTAAATCTCTTACTGATGGAAAGTTATCCCATCTTTCTGGTAGCTGGATGTTTTATTATTTTTCCCATACCTACCATTGTATTGAACATGACACCATTTCTAAACCGATTCTCGCGACGACAACAGCGAAAAAAATAAAAAACTGCGAGTAACGGACTGCACCACTCCTTGGTTCCCACTAAAGTTGTATTCGAAAGGGTCCTTTGAGATAGAGTCCAAATCTACTATGCGTGGTGAACATTATAGACCCTTCATTAGGAGTCTATTGGTAGTGGTCGATGCCGCCAGCGAAGGAAATTCCCAAGGCCGATGCTGATGACGTCACCAACCCGGCGCGGCGCAACACTGCGGGGCGCGTGTGGTGCGGCTAGGTGTGCGCTCACCCTTAACCACGTACTTACTTACCTACCTAGTATTATGTATTCTGTGTAAGTTCTAGCTAGAGGTTTCCTCACAACTTTATAATCTCCAAGGAAACGTGTATGTTTTTCGTAGAAGTAGGTAATTAAATATTAACACGTAATTTGAAATAGGGAAACCTTACATTACGTAGGTAATGACCACATGTTTACGTCTCATTTTAAATAATATATCCTCAGTCCTGAGCCTCAGTCAATAAATAATAAATATTTTGCGTGGTAAGGAAAATTAACAGGATAAGTTTACAAATAAAATTCACAATTTCCCTAATTATGATTTCCTGGTTAGTGCCGATCCCTCGTTGGTCTCTAAAACGCTCCAAAGGATTTATGTATAATATACAGGGTTATTGGAAATTATACTAGCAAGCCGTTGAGGGCTACTTTTGTGCACCTTAACAAACAACTTTTGTTCTACGACTTTTGGAAATTCGAATAGAATGAAAATTTTGAGGTTATGTAATTTCTAAAAACAGCTGATTTTTTAAAACAAAGGTCATTCAGGCTAAGAACAGTAGATGTAACTTAAAAAATAAGTAAAATTTTAAGGTTAATGACCTCTTCGTGTAAGGAACAGCTGATTTTCAGATAAACCTAACCTCAACATTTTCGAAAAAATGTTCGAATTTCCAAAAGTCGTGGAACAAAAGTTGTTTGTTAGGGTACACAGAAGTAGCCCTCAACGGCTTGCTAGTATAATTTCCAATAACCCCGTATATTACTTAATCTGTATCAAGTTTTATCAAAAAAACCTTGACTATCTACGATATTACTAGCTGCGCCCTGCGGTTTTAACCAAAAATTATTTGTAAGTAAGTTTGACACCTTTTCAAATTATAATAAACTTGCTGAGCCCCGCGGGTCCTTGCCGTGAGAATTACGGGATAAAAACTTGCCAATGCGATAATCCAGGTCTCCAGCTATTTCCGCAAAAGGCGATCCGGTCCGGTAGATCGGTCCAGAAGTTTTTGCGTGAAGGAATAACAGACATATAAACACACACTACCAACACAAACTTTCATATTTATAATATTAGTAGAATAGGATAAGAAGATTATAAAAGTAGATAGATGTATATAATCCAGTCGGCTACAGGATTTAGCCGTTTTGGAGCTCTACGGTATGGGTCTGCAATATTTTTGGACTTACACTTACCTTCTGTAACCTTGATAGTACTTGTGCCAATTTCTGTTGCCTGTCAGCCAACTCCCCTCTGCCAGAGAAATCGACCCTGAACAGCGCCATGATGCTGTCTATGATGAGGAGTTTGAAGACACCGGCTTCTTCGTGGAACTTCGCTGCTACGAAGTCTAGGAGTTCTGCCTGAGATAAAGTTATAAAAGCAGCAGCAGTTATGTTATTTAATATCAGTTAGTCAGAACTTTGAATTTTATTATGTAGGTAGGTATTATAGATTTACCTGGTGTTCGGAAGTATAAGCTCTGGCGTATAATACGTTGTCCAATACACCATTTTGATCTAAATTAAATCTGTCTGCAATCGGCCGCAATCTGTCTGGACGACTGGTTTTGTTTTTGTTAAGAAAATTATTTATATCATACCAGATTTTAAAAAACATGTAGTCATCTTTTGTCTTGGTGGCGGGCGGTATGTTCAATATTGACAATGGTGTCATAATGATAGGAACGCGTTCATTAAATCATAGGTATGACCGGTGATCAAGGACGTTGTAAGTAAATATGGGCCGTTTTATTTAATAAAATTCCTATTTCTGTCGCCCCCAGTCAGTGACTAGAGGTACCTACCTAAATTGAAAAAATACCTGGATATACCTAAAGCACTGTGCACATAGAGGCGGTACCCGATTCTACGGATTAGGGATTTTTTTGTAATGTTCAAGACTCTATGAGTTTCTTGTGCCTTCTTCTCATTGGTGGGTGCGTTCCGAGGGCACACAGCCTAACTAAATTTTTAAAATGTATTATTAAGATGTAATGCATTGCATTATTTCTATTAAATAAAGAATTTTGAATTGATTATGCACCGTCCCTATTACACCCTGGCCGCGCGCGTCTCTGAATGGCACGGTGCATAGTACTGCATAGAAAAATTGCTGCCCCCCGGAACGCTCGCGGTACTGCCTCTATCGGCACAGCGTAGTGTGTTGAAAGGTTGAGAGGAAAGGGTACCGGGGGCTCTTTCCATACAAACTATTACAAACGTAGTCGACTGTTTTCTTCCTGGATAATGACACTAGAGCAAATATTTTTGGTGCATAAAACTGCCATGACCATGACCCTATTTTTATTTTTATTTATTACTAGCAGCGCTCCGCGGTTTCACCCGCGTAACTCCCGATCCCGTGGGAATATCGGGATAAAAATTAGTCTGTAGCCTTCCTCTATAAATGGACTATCCAACAAAAAAAGAATTTTTCAATTGGAACCAGCAGTTCCTGAGATTAGCGCGTTCAAACAAACAAACAAACAAACTCTTCAGCTTTATAATATTATTATAGTATAGATTTATATAAGATATAAAGAAAATGAAAAATACCAAAACACAGAGGCACAGTCATGGCAGTTATAGGTTTTATGGCACAAAAATATTTGTGCTAGTGTCATTATCAAGGGAGGAAACAGTCGACTACGTTTGTATGAAGAGAGCGCAGGACCCTTTCACCTTAAATCTGAATAACAATTTTTTCAATTCAATTCAATTTCAATTTTAAAAAGATACAATGTATGTTCAGTGTCAAGGAACATGACCTTCCCTCCGTGATAGTTCCCGATTGGTATCTGAGTTGTAACGCATAGAGTGTGAGACAACTGTGTCTTGCCCGTTCGGAATTCACCGAACACTTCCGTAATCGCCATCGATTCTATACCACCTGCTAATAATTTGCTGAAAATAATGTTCAATTATTTTTAGACAATCTACACTTAATATAATTAAGAAAGAGAGGACAAAAAGTCTGTACCTACTAGTTGGAAGCAGAATTTGAAAAAAATAGTCTAGTGGAATTAGTATTTAAATATTATAGTGATATTAATTATTTCGAGCATTTGAAAATGTCAAAAAGATTTCAATTTTTTTAAATTATCGAGTAAGTAGGTACCTAAAGAACGCTCGATCATTTAAAAAAAATTAACAATCAAACTTATTTATTGATTGTGTAACATGGTCATAAAATTTGTTGCAGAATTGAAATTACAACTATAATTAATTGCGTTAGAATCATTTAGAATTCGGTAAATTAATATACTTATTACGTGGTTTACGCAAAAAAATAAAAAAATAAAATATGCGCGAACATCCATAAAAAATACATAGGTACAACCGAATTGAGAACCTCCTCCTTTTTTTGAAGTCGGTTAAAAATAGACATTAAATTTGATAGATTATGGGTAGATATTGGGTAGAACTTACTCTAATTCTTGACTTCCAGTACTTATCTTGAAAACCTGTTTACGTCGATCGCTAACTTCTAGGGCAGTCATGAATCCTAATGTAACCACTTTTTGGCAAGCTTCCTTTATTTTATCCACTTTAGCATCAGAGAACCCTTTAATATTGCACAGTTTCTTCTTCGTGGACATTTGAATGCCTTTGATGGTGCATATCCCAGCTGCTTTCAATTTTTTGATATCCGCTACATTTATACCGTGTTTCTGCAAAATATCAACATCCTGAAAAAAACTTTCTTCATCATCGTTTTCAGATATGTTTCCGTCGGTAGTTTGTTCAATCATTTTAGTTACTATTCTAACAAATTCACTTGTAACAAATAGTTAAAATAAAAAAAAATCATAAAAGCAAGATAATCGTTTGAGCTCTCCCGCCAATTTTTTTTTTTAAGGGCTAGTGCAGTACCTTTTTGTGAACTTTTTGTGTAGCTTTATTATTTTATCGATAAACATTTTTTGTGAAGTGGCCAATGTAGCCAAAGTGGCCAAACAACAAAATCATTTTGTCTATGCCAGTCTTTTTAATCTGTGGACATTTGTTTATTGGGGTAGCCAACTGTGTATTTTTTCCTATTTGTTAAAACTTTACGGGAGTTTTGGCGGGAACGAGCCAACAACATGTCGTGCTGCAGTTTTATTTACACGAAACTTAGTTGTAAACCGAGTTAAATTGTATAATTCTGGTGGAAAGTTATCTAATTTAGTTCCGTGAAAGTGCACAAGTGTAGTGAAAGTAAAAATCAGTGTCAAACATGGACTTTTCTCGTTGCCTCCAAAATCTCCTACAAGGTTATAGTAAAGTAGCCACCGCTTTACTATGACCCCTGACTTGACAAACTGTGACTTGACGACTTGACCATCTTGAAACACTTTGAGCCCGATTTCTGTAAATCGGGCCATAACTTGATGCAAAATATTACTTGATACTGGCTATATGCACAAACCGTGCGAAGCCATAACTGAAAAAAAAAAAAAAAAAAAAAAACTTTACGGAAATACAAAGGCACATTTTATTTGTGTTCAAGTTTTGAAAAGACAATTTGGCATAGTTTTTAAATGAAAATGGCATTGAATTATTTCGCTTAAGTGCAATTTTCTGCAATGCTATAATAAAAAATGCAAAAAGAAGGAAAATGGTCTCACGCGGTTTAGTTTTTATTTTCTACATTTTGTATATTTTTCGAAGTGTTTACTGGTAATAATAAATAGAAAAAATGTTTTAGTCTATGATACGCCGTTTTGATGACTTCGCTTCGATCGATGAGACTCGTTTGCGGCGGATTTTGAGGGATTTTTATTAAAATTTTCAAGAAATTTAGCGTCTCTAACGCTCCAGTTAAGGTAAGGGAGTAAGATAACCGCACGGAAGTATCGAAAAGTGATTATTTATTATGTTCATAATTCCTCTCGTATCACAGCCATGTCTAAGTATGTAGTGTTGGTTTTACTAAGTTCTCAGCAATAAATCGTTTCAAAAAGTTAAAAGTTGTTCACAAGTATATGTGACAGACCTAAGTTTAGTTTGTGTTGTGCATTCAAAGTTGAAAGTATCGCAATATGAAAAGTGTTACAAAGTGCTACCGAATCTGGGGTCGAGGCGTCATTTGCAAGGTAAGGCTGGATGTGTCTTCAATAAACATCACCACGTTACGTAGCAATACAACTCGGGACAGATCTAAATTGCTATCATGAATAATACATTTTGAATTTGTCTTACAAAACAGTGATGAATAGGACAAAGTAATCACAAAAGATTCCAATAGATAAATTGTTAAATTCACATGGGCATGGTTCATTCTTTGATGAATAATTACAAAAAGCTTATGAATATTATTTTATTATATAGAGTACCTACCTGTCAAGAAATACAGAAACATGTCAAGAATTAATGTATTAGGTAATTCATTTGTTGGTACGGTACATACCTTGTCCATTATTTATATAGTAGGTGCCTACCGATGTCTGTGTTTCTGTATTTTGTTCATTAAGGTGAGTGATGACAACAATACGGTGACACCATGCCATTAGAACAAATTTCATTTCCAGTGTAATAAGCAAATAGGTAGAGTGTTGTTACTTTTAATTACTAACATTTTGAGAAATTAAATATATTTTGAATGGTTGGAGCTGTTGAGAAATAACACAGTATTGTGCTTATTTGGGATGGGTTACTCCTAATTGATGTGATCTTCATAGATATCGGCCACTTATTTTCAGGGATGGATTCAGAAGATTCTCGGGATGGTAGTGGAGATGTACACTCATCATCGAGCAGTAGCAGTTCAAGCTCTAGGAGTAGACGAAGCTCATCATCAAGTGATACGTCTAAAAAAGATACAAAGTCCCAACCTAAGTCTCCAGGGTCGCCCAGGTCTGGGGGCCCGAGATCTCCTTCACCCGAGACGCATTCTCAGTCTTCGTCTGCACAAGTTAATAAGATGCCACACTCCCCGGATAACTTAAGTGAGGCACATTCCGATATCAACTCACCTGAGAATTCTATGCCGGCTTCACCATCTGATCCTAAATCGCCGGGTAATCCTAAGTCTCCTAGTGATGCTGGCTCGAACACGGGTTCACCAGCGCGTCGTTCATCTCGCTCAGCATCTGCTGATAAGGGGCCTAAGACTCCCGGAAGTCCTGAGAGTTCAGCAAAGTCCCCCCTTGGTTCACCGGAGAGCAGGTCTCGCCCTGCCTCCCCTGATTCGGCGTCGCAAGCCAATTCTCCGTCCAGGAATGCTGCACGATCTCGTTCTACAGCTTCTCCCGATCGGAATTCATCACCATCACCTGCTAGGTCCCCAATAGAGAATAAAAATCATTGGAGGAGACATACCAAGGCTGAGCAAAAGATGGTTCCTGTTCCAAGGGAACGAAGTAGGTCTGATTCAAGCCAATCGAGTAGGAGCTCGACATATAATAAAAGAGATACCAAAGATACTGCTACAGAAGAAATATCTGAAGGTAAGTCAGTTACCTACACACAAACAGAAGCACAATTATTTGTTACTAATAAATTCCTCTTCCCTAATATTACCAATTTTCTCTCAGGTGAAATGGAATCTGACAATGATGACAGAAAATCAAGGAATAAATCTAGTTCAAACAATAAAAGAGAAAAAGATCTCAATATGAGCCATGAAGACTTGTCTGATGTGTCTGACTTGGATTCTGGGCACGAAGATGGAGAGAAGGAATCTAAGGTAAAAAAAGAAATGATTAAATCCCTAGCACACACAACCTTCAGATTTGAATATACATAAAGAATATCACATCCAGACAGTCATTCTGTCTGCTGATAGAAAAGCACACTGACTAAGAAGGCTAGGAACTAGACATTCAGTTTATAATGTGGTAAATCAGTATGATAAATACTAATGGATTACATTCCATTGATGGAATTAGCAGGCAAGGCATGCATGTTAATACCGACATCCATCAATACACTAGCTTACACAATCAGTTAAAACTACACTATTTGATAAATACTGACGAACCACATTATAAACTGAAAGTCCAGCCTTTGCCTCTTTCCTCTTATCAATAATAAAGTAGCCAATAGTCGATAGTCAATAGTATTTTATTGGTAAAAAATACAATTTACAGGCCTCTGTAGCCTATGTTATCGCCAATTGTAGACCAATGTAAATCATACTAAATTTCATCAAAATCAATCTAGAATTTTCGGAGCCTAATGAGTACAAAAAAAATCTTTACTCTTTATGACATTAATATAGAAGTACAAATGCCAGAAATTACAAGTTTGTTTTCTTATTTTAGGAAAAATCTCGTTCAAATTCTCCTGCAAATAAATCTGAAACAAAAGTCAATGGAACTAATTCACAACAATCGCCTAAATCTGAAAGTGGGAAAACAGAAGCGCCTAAACTTGATAAGGTAAGAAACATGTCTTAATATTATTGATTATTATTCATTTATCTTTATCCCATTCTGCTCCACTGCAGGGCATAAGCCTCCCTCCCCTCTTACCAGGAGATGGCATGACTCGTAGGACCCAGCTGGCACTAGCCACACACACACACAAACAGTCGAAAAACTCTTAATATATCACGGAAATACATTAAAATGTTGTAATCTTCTGTCCTGGTAGGACTTGAATTGTTGTCACACTCAAATGTAATACTGTGGTCATAGGTTCAAGACCTGCCAGCTTACAATGAGGAATGTTTTCTGTGTTGTTTGTTACCATCTCCTGGTCTATAAGCTTAGTTCAATTTTCAATGGTAACTTTAATAATTGTTTGTTTGTTTAATGTTTCTCTAAGTTTATGGTGCTAGTTCGTAGTTACGCTCATGTCTGAATGTTTGAGTTACATCATTTTTTTACCCGTGAGATTGCTGTAATTGGCTTTCTGTTGTTAAACTATGTTTTATAGGTATATAATAGCTGTTGGATCTGCGAATAAATAAATAAGTAACATGACCATTTATGCAAAGGTACCTCAAGAAAAGACGAGCAACACAGAAGATGGTGAGGAGCAGTTGGATTTTGAAGCAGAAGAAGGTGAATGTGTTGAACCGAAACCCTCTGAACAATCCAACGGCGATAATGAAGATAAAGTTGCTGAACCAGGTATTACATTCCTAGAAATATTTTGGAAAAAAAAGTAAATCCAAAAATTCCACCGTGACGAGATATAAAAATTCCATCGCGACATTCTGCTTACCGTGCACATACACGCACTTTTACTTCTCCACATTTTAGCTAATTTACAAAACCTTTATTTTATTAATTATATAACTTCATAAATCACTACGTCCATTGGTGAAAACTGTATGAAAATTCATTCAGTCGTTTTTGAGTTCATTGCGTTCAGACAGAATATGTTTTATCATAAGTATAGATACATAATATGTGGTGGGAATAGATTTGACACTTTCTTACCGGAGGTTATGGAACTTCATACACTCCTTAGTTTTCATTGATATTTGTATCAATTTTGGTTTCACTACATAGTATTTTTATAAAAAAAAAAAGTCGCTTTCCGCTGTCTGTCTCTATGTATGCTTAGATCTTTAAAACTACGTAACGGATTTGGATGCAGTTTTTTTAATAACTTCAAGAGGAAGGCTTTGGTACATAAAACAAAACTACCAAGCGTACGAAGTCGCGGGCAACAGCTAATGTTTAATATGTTAACAGGAGAAGACACAAAGCCCAGTCGGCGGTCACGAGGCTCTTCACTCGAAGAGGGTGAAGTCTCCGACGAGGCGGAGCGCCGACCTGAAGAGAGTGAACCGAGACCCGTCTGTCGGTTCTTTTCTAGAGGCGCTTGCACTTGGGGTGTTAGTTGCAGGTATTGTGTCTTTACAACAAACGCTACTAAAATGAATGGTTAAGCTAGGAACACATTATCGAACGTAACCTTGGGCCGCCCTTGAGCGTTCGGACGTCTTATAGCGATCGGGCCCCTTAGACAAGATTGCTTTCCATTAGTGATATCGTCAAACGACAATTTTTTTTTACATTTTTTTTGATGATATTGAACCAAAAAATAGACACGTGGTCTTCCGTTACAGAATAAAAAAATTGCAGACAAGTTTCATTTTATGCCAAAATTCTGTCTATTAGCAATAAGGGGCTGGGCCGCTGGATGCCAAATGACCGTGCTCACTTATTAATCGCGGCTGTCCGACGCGACCGATACGTGTTTCCAGCTTAACTGTACAAAGTTATAAATCTCGAATTACGCTTGACACTCCCAAATATACCAGACGACAGAGACCCTATACCCTATAACGTACCAGAATATCGGAAACGCAAGTTTTCTTATGCATTTCAGGCGGTGATATAACACTGTGATTCGAGTAAAAGCATTGGACCTTGGCCACTCCCAATATTTTATTATTTAAAAAAATTTAATAAAGACAAACAGTGACACTTTACTTGATTATAAATGTACACCTTAACTAAATACCATTTAAATTTCTCCGCAAATGGCTTGCTAAATGCTTGGTTTTACACTACACATAATGAAGACTAAAGAATAAAAAGAACCGATAACAATAAGAGATAAAAAAATATGGGTATGTGTATTTAATTTTATGTATGTTAAAAGGTTTCTCCACCCTGGCGTGACGGACAAAGGCAACTACAATATGTTCGAGGTGGTCCGCGGTGTGCCGACGACGGGCAGCTACCCCCCACCTCAGCGTGACACCGCGCCGCCAGAGTCCGCCTGGGAGCGAGGCTTGAGGACTGCCAAGGAGGTATTACTACATATACATCTATACTCATACATACACGTATTAGTGCTCACTATGACACACAAGGAACACCTGTGAAGAATGCCGTGTCTCTTGAACTAGTGTCGACCACTCACTCAATCTTTTTATTTTTTACTAAGACTTCATTGTCCGTCCGTCTGTCAGTTACCAGGCTGTATCTCATTCATTAATTTAATTATTTAAAAATCTCTGGTCACCTTATGGTGATCAAAGGCTTCTGTATCACAAGCCTAGGTTTAGCTTAGATGACTCTGTGAGCAATGTTCTGCAATATTAATTTAATTCACTCCCCCCAGATGGTCCGTATAGCGAACAAGCGTAAGGAACAAGACATGGACTTCGAGGAGAAGAAGCTGCACCTGTCTGTGGGAGGAGTGGTCCACGACCCGGACGCTGAGCTTGCGTACGCGGCCGCCGCAGTTGGAGCTTCACCGCCGCATCTGGACCCTGCCGTCGCTCATTATAGGGACACAGACACATATAGGTGGGTAACCTATCTTATAGATTATAACTTTTTATCTGTAAAAGACAAACAGATAACTCTTCTCTTTTTTTTGTACAATGTTCACTTTATATGAGTCTCAGTGGAAATTTTGTTCAATTAAGTGATTTTTATATGTTACTAGCGTTATTTTGCTATATAAAAAAAAGAACAGACCTAACGAATATACACAAAAAATTTCATACAAATCGGTTCAACCGTTTTGGAAGAGTTTGGTAACTAACACCGCGACACGAGAATTTTATAAAAAGATAAATATTTCCATACTTAATTGTGTATGTTTCCCAAATAAACGAAAATAAAGAACTAACACGTTTGTTTGGGATAAAACGGGATGTCAGACAATCATTTAATTTGAGCCTTTACACAAAATATTTATGGACTGATTTTAATGAAATGTTGTATCATTACATAGTATAAAACAATGTCACTTGCCGCTGTCTGTCCCTTGCCCCTATGTATGCTTAGATTTTGAAAACTACGCAACGGATTTTGATGCGGTTTTTTAATAGATAGAGTGATTCAAGAGGAACGTTTATATGTATAATACATGCATAATATAGCCGTGCGAAACCGAAGCGTTTCGCTAGTGATTTAATATTTGAGAGTGACATAGGCTACGGTGCACTGCTTTTTGTACACGTGAGTCTGTAACTTTGATTAGTATGACAGTGCAAACATGACTTGAAATATCTGTACTGCTTTATTCATAGAAACCCATACGGCGCTATGTACCGTGGCGGAAGGTTCCCCCGCGGCGGAGGCGGAGGCGCGGGCGCTGTGGGGCCCGGCGTGGACGACCGCGAAGGGGGATACTACGAGCGCGAGCGGCGGGAGTACCCTCGCGAGCGGGGCCCGTACGAACGACCGCCCGCATATTATGACGAACGAGCGTCGGTCGTCCCTGATGATGCTGCTTATCACAAGGTAATACATACCGGCAGACAACTTATGGTTGAAATTCATTTAGGGACAGATAGATAGATAGTTTCTATCAATTACCAAGGGTCAAACTAAAATTTTGTGTGTTATTTTTCCTATAACAAAAATAACAAAAAATTACAATTTAACCCTTGATAACTGATGGATAGGTATAATTGATTTCAACCATTATATACAATTCTAAGATTTTATTATAATTTTATTTGTTTTGGATTTTGTTTATTTTTGATGTTGTCAGAATCTGTTATGTTGGGCATCGGTATTTTAGGAGCCTGGTCTATGGGAACTAAGGAAGGCCTAGTCACTCGAGAATGATTATTGTTTGAGTATTTCCTAGAAGTGCACCATTACGTGTGCCATTTCTCCTGATCTTAAACGCCGCCGGCAGGATATAAAGAAGTTATTATTTAAATAAACCGTAAGTATATATTTCGTTAAAGCGTCGTCCCCGAACAACTCGTGAAGTGATAGTTCAACGCGCTGAAGTAGAGCGTTCGCGTGAGACGCGTGACATGCGCGAGTCGCGTGAAATGCGCCGCGGAGACGAGTGGGCTGACCCTTGGATGAGGACGGAGCCGGCGAGGCGAAGGAAACCGGCGCATTCATCCGACGAATCTTACTCATCATCCAGGTTTGTTCTAACAATAAGTAGATCACTACATAGTATAAAAGACGCTTCCGGCTGTCTGACTGTCCCTATGTATGCTTAGGTCTTTAAATGCAACGGATTTTGATGCGGTTTTTTAATAGTGATTAAGAGGAAGGTTTTAGTATAAAATACACTAGCAGCACTCCGCGGTTTCACCCGCGTAACTACCGATCCCGTGGGAATATCGGGATATGTGTTAGCCTATGTGTTAATCCAGGTCTCCAAGCTATCTACATACGAATTTCATCTAAATCGGTCCAGTAGTTTCGGAGCCTATTTGTTTCCAAAAAATATATCCTATGTACCTACTAAACTACCACGCGTACGAAGTCGCGGGCAACAGCTAGCAATTCATAAACTGACAGCTTCTCATATTGTGATAGTCTGGCGACTAGTCTAACCACTAGTTTACTCAGTCTGCCGTTTGACTGGGATAATGTTTAGTTTACGACCGCGATGGCAAACGGTTTTCACGCAAAATAGTAGCAAACATACACAAACTTTCTTATTTATAATTATTAATTTTCAAATAACGAAAGATTATGGAAGTATAGAAAATAATAGTAGATTAGCATGGTTAATGGTACGTTTTATAGCTTTAATAAAAATATAGATAATTAAAAGAAAATATGAGATTAAAAATATTTTATTTATTTTCTGTTTTTTGAAAAGCTTCACAAGTTTAGAACTCCCCGGTTATGGTAAAATGCTTAGCAATGTTTTTGCAAAGTGCACAGAAGGCCAATTCTCGTAATTAACATTGTTCAAATTACATTTCAATATCATTTCGATCACAAATAATACCCTCAAAGTAGCTCAAAATACCCTCAAAATTCGCTTTTTGTAAAAAATAAACTGACTTTAAGGGTATCTTTTGCAATCGAAATGCAATCGGAATGATATTGAAATGTAATTAAAACCATATTATTTACGAGAATTGGCCTTCAGAATGCAATACAATTTCGTTTGTCCCAATGTCAATAGTTGTTTGTTACTTTTATTTATATTTACAGCTTATTGATTCTAGGTTTATGCTATTTACCTATTGATTTTATTAAAGTATAATAAGACAATAGAGGTTAGTTATAAAATCGTCAGATATTCTTTAATGCATGCAATTTATAGGTATATTAAGATCGGGAATACCTACATATTTAATTCGTATTATTTTCATATTAATGAAAATATTTAAATCAATAGACTAAAGACTAATTAAAGTTTTTTCTCTCGCTTTGTTTCCCCTCCCTTGAAATGGGTTTGCTTCAAACATTAACTTTTCGGTGTTAATGGTGTTCAAACTCTTTACAATCGACATTTATTTTCTCTCATTAACATTGCATGCTGGGTTTCATTGCGAATGTGTGTGTGGTATACGTTGCATGTACGTATGATACACGTGCACTTGCGTGTGTGTTGTGTACGTATTGCATGCGTGTGTATGTGTCCCGTCTATGTGCGTGGTATCCCCCCCCTTGCTCCCTCTCACCCCGCAGCTCTTCAAATTCCAGTTCCCGAAGTTCGCGGTCGCCGAGCTCGAGACGCAAGCGACGAGCCTCCTCCTCCTCTAGGCAAAGGTAAGTTCACACTTCACCGTCACTAGACTCGCACGTGTTCATTACACTCGGTAGAATTTGATGCTATTTTATTATGTATTTAATCGGGGAGATTTTATTTATAATTTTGTAGTTATCATTTACTATGTAACCTGCATCCTATAGGTACTCTAGTTAGGTTATAATGTTTTGTATAGGTTGTCACCGTCGGTGATAGTACGCGAGCGTCGGTTGGCGAGCGCTCGAGCGACCGCCATGAACCCGCCGGCGCCGCGTCGCCGAGCCTCCTCGCCCTCGACCGCGCGCCAGTTGGCTGTCAACCCGCCGCCGCCCGTCTCACATAGGCATAAGGTACTACAAGGCCCTAATTCTGTAAGGCAACTTACTTGTCTCACGTGTGACAGTCAAATATTATAATAAATATTTCTTAAATTATAAAAAAAATACACAAACTAGGTATTGACAAACTTACCCCCGAATAGCGTTTAAATTGAAATTTAAGTGTAGGCTTCAATAGAAAGCATACAACGTCAATTTAAACGCCACTTAAGATTAAGTAGCCTTTCAGTATTCGGGGGTTAGTCCGTTAGTGGCTTTTGTGTGGTTTCCATTCATATTTTCATAAATAAAAGCTTTTTCTAAAGTCGTTTTTCGCGATCGATATCATCAAATAGTCTTTACGGAATCAGGGCCCAGGCAACTATGCCGCAATTGTCAATCGTTACGTGATTGATTGAAGTGTGATGGAGTAGAGGTTGGTACGTTTTTTAATTATGTATTTTCTTGATATCAGGATGAACTGGATCCATATGGAAGAAACAAAACTAGAAGCAGGGACAGGAAGAAGTATTCCAGGTCTTCATCTTCCGGTTCAGGTACGATTAATGTTCTAGAAATCTCGACGTAAATATATAAAATAACTAGCTGTCCCGACTAACGTTGTTTTGCCATAAAAAAAAGATAAAAAAATATTTTCTTTGATTCTCAGACCTAACGAATATACCCAAAAAATTTCATACAAATCGGTTCAGCCGTTTAGGTGGAATTTGGCAACTACAAGCGCGACACGAGAATGATATATATATATAGGGATTATGGGAGAAAGTATAATGGCCTAAATAAATAGGCTAAGTGCGGAAAAAGCCCCGCAAAACTAAACTAAGTACAGTGTAAGTAAAATCCCCAAACCATTGTGGTGAAACCAGATAATATAATTATGACAAACACAACGCTACAAGTCGAACTTCTAAAAGACTATTTTTTGAAAGTAGCCTGTTGCTCTTCTGGTTTGCATAAATTGTGCATAAAAAGGTTATGTGTTAGTATGTATGTTTGTAACTTTTTCGTACATAAACTACTGAACCGATGGTAGAAAGCTGGCTACTTTATCGAGAGTATTGATAACAATATGTTTCGTTGTTAGAATCATCAACGTCATCGAGCGAGTCGGAGTCAGAATCGCACTCGTCGTCGACGTCGGGCAGCTCGGGCGCGCGCCGGGCCCGACACGCAAGGCTGCTCAACGCTGCTGCCAGGCCGGGCGCCAGGTACTACTTAAACTACCTTTATAGTATACCAGAAAACTTTCGCAGAACATAAAACTTGGAGCGTAGTGTGCTTTGTGAAGTAGTATTCACTAAGAAAGGGCTTTATTCCACCACCCCACTCATGAACACAAAGAACCGCGCGCCAACATGAGTTAAAATATTCGTAGGTTGAAATAGATACCTATAGCGCGTTACTGGTTTAGGGGGCTTATGAAATATTATTCTTTTCGTGTCTTTTTAACTATTACCAACTATTATTTTATTATAAGAGACTCAACTTTTCCACTGCAAGGCAAATATGTCTTTACATTTCTTCCATTGATCGCGATCTTTAGCTATATCACATCAGTCATCCCTATTGGTGACTAAATCGTCCCATGTCCAGTTCAGTCATATCTAGTAATCTGGTATGGCACTATGTCGCGTTACCATGCGGGAAAAAGACGCTAGAGAAATTTTGAATATTTAAGGGAAGTGTACTGTATATGGGAATAAAGTTGTTAAATAAATGTAACAAGTACATGGATATCTAAATAGATAGATAGGTATATACGCGGGTTGACTCTAGTGGAAATGGAAAGAAAAGGTACCTAGCGAGCGATCCCAGTCGGTAGGCTTCTTGATGCTGTCGCTTGAGGTCGCCGCGGTTCACTGGGTACTTTATTCAAAGTTCACGAAAGACAAAATAATAACACAGAGGTATTACTTTTACTGTTCGATTCGAGAATATAACATAAAAAAGTTAACAAAGACGCGAGGCGGATTTGTCCGTTCGCCATGTTTTTCTTTCACACATCTAAGTTCATATTATATTGAACTTGCGGGTAGTCGCCAGTCGAGCGTGCTCTCAGCGCCAGCGGCGGAAATGATCTTCATTACGCGTCTATTGCTATCCTAGTCTCGCCTGTAAAGGTTGCGGGGAAAGGAAAAGGACGGGAGACGTCTCAACCACGCTATAAATATTAACTACGAAATAGCGGTAGATAGAGAGATATCAATAAATAAGATAGCGGGAAATTCAAATATAGAATAATAAAATATGAGATTATGCGGCGCAAGCTTAAGTTCCTATTATACAATGATATACATATGAAATTTTTTCATCGGAATGGAAGGGTTAAAATAATAGAATCTAAAATTATACAGGACGGCACAATGGTCGGCCTTATTAAAAAGAAAAGAAAATGCAAAATCATTGAAATAAAAAACAAAACGATTCTTTAGATTGTATCGCCCTTAATAATTTCGTAATTTAAAGTATAGTCATTGATTGCCTACTGGATCGCGTGTGCATGATAAAAATAGTGATATTGACAAAATGGAGATGTAGGAACAACAAAAAATGGTGATTGCAGGTTAAACGCTAAATCAAGTGCGGCTGGACTTGCAGTGGCTGTTACAATACCGAGTAAGAGAGAATCAACAAGTGATAAAGGTAACATTATTTTGTAATATTGTATAAATAAATAATATCTTCATTGTTAAATTTACAGTCTCAGTAGGTGGAAGTCTGACTCTTAAACTAAGAAAACTTGTGTTTTAAAAGCCAGCGTCTTTTTATATCTCATTTCCCATTAATTTCTCATTTAATTTTCTCGCCTTCTATTTGGCGTATTGGTTGAAATATTATTTGAAATCTTAACTGGTTCGATCCCCGCTATACCAAATAGGTGCAGAAAAACAAGTACTTGCTCCGTGTTGGCTGTTATGGAACAGCGTTATCCAAGGGGAAAAAAATTACAAATCAACTTTATATTTTTCAGAAGGGGGAGGCGGTAAAAAGCGAGGTGCAGCTTCGCCTGTAGACTCATCACCGGCCAAGAAACCCGCGGTCTCAAGGCGAGAGGAACTTTTGAAACAATTGAAAGCAGTCGAAGACGCAATAGCCAGAAAGAGATCTAAAATATAAGACCGTTATGTATTATCTGTGGTGTTAGTTTGATATGGCCAGTTCAAACGATATAGGTATGTCAGCAGCGGTCTCGAACGTCAAAATGCGAAATAGTTGCCTGCGAAAATCGGTAGATGACAAAAATATTTTACTAATAGATAAAACTTTTCGACTTTATAAAAACTGGTTGCCTGTAAAGTCGGTATACGGGCGAAAGTTTTACGTGACAACAACTGTGCTCGAGTGGAAGGGACGCGTGCCTTTCACTTTTTATGTCTGTCTCTCTCGCTCTTAGGCGGGCTAACCATGCCCGCGTGCCTCTCACTCGCTCTCATTGTGAGCGCATAACGTCAGCGGAGCGTAACGCAGTTTCTTGAAGTGTCACCCGGGAAACCAATTTATAAGACGTTGTCAAGTCAAAAAACGCTTTGTTCGTTTCCGGGTCTAATATTTTTTTGCTTTGCGTACTAATTATGGCCTGGTTACGACAAAGTTTCTCGTATTAAATTAAAGTTAATCGAGTTATAATGTTAATATTTTAAATTAAAAGAAAAAAGGTTTACCAGTTCGGATATGTAAATTTGATTAAATACTTGGGTGTAATTTCGTGTAGATAAAAGTCGTGAGAAAATTACTACATTTTGGTAAAAGAGACCCAAAACCGTGAGAAATACTTAGTGTTCGAGACCACTGTTTTCAGTTCTGTCCCAGAAAGCCAAGCACACGGTCCTTTGGAATTAGTGAGATAGCGTGCGCCCTATTCGAGCGATAATTATGCACGATGATGAGTGAGACAGGACAGTTCTCTCGCGCGTTGCCGACTGTCCTAGTCTTGCTCTTTATAAATACGTAACTTTAGACTTTAACAATTAAGTAATGGATGACATACAGGCAGGACGGACTGCGCAAATAAGCATTTAAAATCTAATAATGTACATGTATTGTATACTCTGTGTTATTTGAAAAAATGTTAACCTCATCAATTAGTGTTTCTCATATACCTAATATTACTTCTGTTTATACATAATAAGTATATGTTGTTTGTTCAACACATCACAAATTACGTATGTGAAAATGTGAACCTAGTTTTAGGTTATTGGGGATTTAGATGTAACAAGAAATGTGAAAATAAAAACATTATTTTTAATGCCATCTTTTATTTAAACATTTTTTATTATTTGTATGTTTGCTAGCCTGTATGTTTTGGAAGTTGTGTTTCTGACTAAGACTTGATTGAGTCCTGATTTTAGTAGTTTGTCAAGCGCGTTATACGCGATGTAACCAACGCCACATGAATGAGCTTCAGTGAAACTAAACGCTCCTTGGGAGACATAGCCCATGGTTTCCCTTGAACCGATATTGCGAACAGAGTCGAAAACTGATGGAAGCCACAATTCTCTCATGCGCTTTACGTAATCCGACGGTTCTCGCTTGTTTCTTTTTAATTTTTCTGTTACCTGTAAACAGTAAAGAAATTAGCAAGGGAATATTTATTGAAAGAATAAATAAAATAAATAAATATTGCAGGACATTTCACACATCGCCATCTAGCCCCAAGCTAAGTTACTAGACTTGTGTTATGGGTGCTAGACAACGGATATACTACGTAAATACTTTTCTTTTTGTAAATAATATATACTTATAATACATAGAAACAACCAGACCCCAGACAAATATCTAAGCAGAAATACTTGTCTGAGGCGGGAATCGAACCCGCAACCCTGTGTTTGGCAGTCCGGCATGGTGACCATTGTGCCAACTGGGTCGAAATGGTTGCCAACCATATTTTACGATCTTCTATTTAATCATCTTTTCAGATTCATCTATTTAAGTGTTGAGAATTTCTACTGCAAGGCGCAATTAATAAGTAAGGACACTAGATTTGAAAATAAGCAATAGTTTTTATTTACATTTTTCTTTTTCAGCTTTATTCTGGATCTCCTAAGCCTTTTCAATGTTTTTATATGTTCTATTTTAGTAGTTTTTCTTAATTTTTCATTAGGATCTTCATGCTGTGGTTCGAATAGTGTTTCCTTTGAAGTAATATCGGCGGGCTTAGGTATTGTAATGAGAGCGTTACGGTGTAGGTCGCCTTTGGGCAGTTGCAGGTACACAGCTATTAGGCATAAATGTGCATTTTCCACTGGAGGTAGACCTTGTTTTCTTTTTAAACATTCCTGTAAAAAAAAGTAATTTACAAAGTCCATCTTACTGGCGCATGGCGTAAGCTTTTGGTTGATCTCCATAAACAGGTAGAATTTAGTGCGAAATAAATGCCAGTAAATGCAACTATTTTTGACGTGATAACGTCTTACAAATTGGTAAACACCTGCACACTCAAAAAATGTGACGTCCGCGTCATGTTCCGGGAACTCGCGTTACGTTATTGACAAGGTAACCAACGCATTATGCTGCTATGTTGCTAAGGGTACCATCAATGTTTTCCTATGAGTATAAAGGAAACAGAAACTAGGATGTTGTTTGATTCTCAGACCTAACCAATTATACACAAAAAAATTCATACAAATCAGTTCAGCTGTTTTGGTGGAGTTTAGCAACTAACACCGTTGCTATGGTTACCATCAATGCTTTCTTATGACGTTGTTATCACGTAAAATTATCGTCCGTAAACCAACTTTACAGACAACTAAGTACTTATTTGTTTTTTTTTAATTTAAATTTTTTTAATAAAATATTTATACCTGTAAACTATCCAACAATCTCCAATCTCTCAATATATAGAAATCATTTACATTCTGACCACACCAGTCTTTCAACAACAATTTCCATGGACAATAAAATGGGCTATTTATTCCCAATTTCTGATAATTCACTCTTTTACTCGGTGGCTTTCTAAAATAGGCTTCCTTAAGCTCTGATTCAATTCTATTCTCATTATTTTTACCCGCGTCTGAGTCTGGTGGAAGGAAGCACTCCCCCATTTCAAAAGCTAAGCTTTCAGTTTCACGTAGACCGCCAGATCTTGCCCCAAACATGATGAAAGTTAGCCAGAATGGTATTCCATAACCTGATGGTACTATGACGTCCCAACCGCTGCCATAGCCTGTAAAGTTTTTAAAAAGGACTTAGCACTAGCTGCACTCCATGGTTTTACCTATGTAAAAAACAATTGAGATAAAAAATCCTTCAAATTTTCATCCTAATTGGTCAAGCCATTTGACGGAAGATGGAACCAACAAACTATCGTATTTATAACATTAGATGGAAATGTACAAATACACAAAAAGTTTAAAAAATCAAGTTAAAACCGCAGGTCAATTATTGACTGAAAAGTTTCAGTTTTGACTAAATATCCTGTTTCTGTTGGACACAAAAAAAATGAAAAGGGATAAGTAATTAAATCTCACCGAGTTTTTTAAACCCAGGATCTTGTGACCCTGGCCTCTGTACCAAAACCACAGGAACACACTGTACAGCTGGATCATCTTCAAAAACATCTCCCGGAACTAAATCCAACTTAGTAACATGTTCAATAAACTGTCCGTTAGTCAACATTTTACTTTTTATAGCTTTGTGAATATCTGTTGACCATAACGGTGTTGTTGGTAGGAACTGTGGGGTTTCTATTAACAATTTTCTGTCTACTTTTTGCTCTGTCTGTATTTTAGCCTTTGTACGATATGAGGGTCTCATAATTCTTGGATCCCTGACTATTAAACCAGTAATTAAGTGTGATGGTAGCTGTGAAGGTGAGCCTATTGAAGAAATACCATTCCAATATTGTGATTTCTCTTGCAAGTGTAATTCTGGATTTGTTTTTGTAAACTGCTGTACCCATGCATTGTTTTTGATGCCTTCTAAGTCCGCTATACATTTAAGACTGTGGCTAAGAACAGCATGACTGTTTGGTCCAGTGAATCTGAACTGATTGAAGCAACTTTGCATCACTTTTATCTGAATTTTGTCAGTGTAAGTGTTAGTAATCCTTCTTTTCTTCACAGCATTTTCAATATCTGATTTACCATGTAATAAGTCTGTGAATATAGATTCTAATTGTTTACTAAAAGATGGATGAACAAAAAGCCACAGTGTTCTAAGATTGTTTTCACTCGGTTCCCACAAATACTGTGCCTTTCCAATATACCCAAATGGAAACAAGTTTACTTGGTAAAGGTGAATTTCTCCTCTCCGTTTACCATTTGTATAAGCTTTAGCACCTACACTTAGTCCACAAGCTGTGTTCGTAATATTTGAAAATAAGTTCTTAATATTGTCTATACTTCCTTGTATTTGAATGGAAGTTTGGTATGAAATGTCTTGGAGCAGGCAATGAGCTGAGCTAGCTCGGTAGCAAGCTCTAAATGCTTTGTCACAAGAGGCATTAGGTAATCGGTAACCCCATCGGTTAGTCATATGAAACCTTTTTGCGTGCCAAATGTGTGTCTCGAGCCAAACGTTTTGCTTCTGTCTCCTGTTGTATTCCTCGAGTAAGTTAGCTGGTCTTCGTCTGTATTTTCTCGATGGTCGTTTTTGTTTGGGAGCGAGGCCGCTTTTTTTAAGTTGTTCCAAATGCCCTACTCGCAGTCTTCGAGGTAACCTCTTACAGTTGTGGCTCATGACTCTTCTTCGCATATGCACCGGTAGCGTTTGGAATATCAGTTTAGATTGATTTTGGTTGAGTAAACTTTCAGTCATAGCGGCGATTTCGACGCTCCTTGATGCAGCGAATTTTAGGCTGTTGGCTGAATGAGGGAGGTGCTCCGTCCCGCCTAGCGAGGCATCGAATTCAATCTTCATAGCCATTTTAATAAAACTTACCTAATTACTGAGAGAAATACTGTTACTTTCAATTAAAAATTAGTCTCAGAAAAATCCTGAGTGACAGTTTTCGTGGTCCGGTATAACCTAACAATTCTGTGACAGTGACAGTCGAATGACAGCTCCCTCTTTCATCTGATTTTTTTAATAATGGCTTCTTACGGCCTAGGCAGTCTTTCAATGTGTCTAATAATTTAGGATTTTAAACATAATCAAAGGCGCGACAAAATCGCGAAAGTTTACGTTTATTAAAATTACCGTAAAGTTGCCCGCGACCTGCGATCTTGAATATTAAGGGTATTTACGTATTCTTCATTTCTTTAAACTTAAAAAAACTAGATTTCAAGAGGTACTTATGAAATCGAACATTATAATACCTTTTAGCTGGCCACATGAGTCTGGCTACCGAGTCTCGGCCCTGGAAAAGGGCGGCAAATTTAAAAAATCTAGGTTAATTTCTAGACTCGGTAGTCCTAGGATTTAAAGAAGCATAAAAGAAGTCGTGTACAAAAATATATAGAATTGCGCATAATAGTTTCAAAGATATAGCAAACTCGCAAAAGTTACTCCAGCAAATTTTTAAATTAATACAAAATATAACATGTCTGCGCCCCGCGGTTTTACCGGCAGCTAATTTTCTAGCTACCTACATTTATTTCAAAATGCCTTACAAAACAAAAACACGGCCGATCTACATGGTAGGCGGAGTGGGGGGTGTTAGGTTTTATTTTCGTTACGGAATTTCTTGATTCGGTCGCCGCGCTCAAAGCCCGCGATAAAAGCTATGCAATAGCTTAAAAACTTATACTGGGGCGTGAGGTAGGTATTAAGATTCTGTGTGTATTTCAGAACTAATTTATGCATTAGGTAATACTCATAATATACTCGTGGCTTCTTACTCCTATAGAATGTATCCTTTTTATTAATTTAATAGAGGAAGAAATACCCTCCTTTCTATTTTTAAATAGGTACCTATCCTATCTGTTATAAAAATAAATGGTGACTGTAATTTGGTGTAAAAAAGGAAGGTTGGAAAAAAACTCTGTAGGTAGTTTTCGGTAGGTAAGAAAGGCGTTACCAAGCATTATCTTAAATCCGGTGGGTAGGTATGATAAATCTACACATTATCTAGATATATCTACCTATTCTCTATATACATACAAATGTTAAAATACCTATCCCTTTTTATGTACAATAGATAAAGTTGTAGATAAACAATATCTACCTATCGGAGATTGATTTTGTTTGTAGGTTATGTTCACATACTTACATACCTACCTATTTACAATTTTCTGTACCTATCTATCTACATCATTTTCACCGATGATTTCACCAAGTAGGTATAACAAATATTAGAAAGAAAAAAAACTCTGAAGACTAGAAGTTACAGGATTGCATTGAGAATATTGCATTGCAACGGAGAGTAACATAGGCTTCTTTTCTTTATGGTCTACCCACAGGATGGGGACTTACGCGGGTGAAACGTTTCTTACTATCAATCAATCATTTATTTGCGTATATTATAACACGAAAATATTGGAAACACATTAATTCAATTAAAAGTCCAAATGGATTAAGTCAAGAGGAGGAAGGAAGGATGCCCAAAAAGCTGGCTGCGTTACCTGGTTGGATGGCGATACTTATCTGTTGTCCGAGGTAGCAGCCAGCCCTTTGGAAGCAAATTTGTTTTTATTAATAACTTGGGTACGGGGTCCCCAAAAGCACTATTTGCTATAAGGTCTCTATAGGATAATAAATAATATTTCCGCCGCAGCAGCACCGCCTCCATGGAGGTTTTTAGCCGAGACGTGAAGAAGACCTACTATACTAACAACTCACTGTAGTCCCAACGATGAGAGTCCAACTCGTCCTGCCATCTCCTTCCACTTGAGTTAGGCAGCAGTGTGGCCAACGCCCTTTGTAAATTTTAGTTTAGGAGCGCAGTTAGTGATTCTGACTTTGTCAGTAAGCTTGACACCAAGTAGACTGTGCTCTATACTATAACATGTTGGCATACCTCGAAGTCAAGACTTGGATAATGACCACGTCTGCGCTCCGTAGGTGAGAGTGGGTAGGTACGCATCATTGCACATGTCCATGAGTTTTCTTTTGAAAGCTATTGGTAATGATTCCTTCATCAGAACTTTCATTGACTAGTATTTCCACCAGGTCCACATGATTTATAAATGTACCTTATCTAACCTTTGCACAGTTGGAATTAATGTTTATCTAATAGACTGAAAGGCTTAGAGCCAGAATCCTAACGCCTATGTATCGGAACACGGACAGGTCCGCTTGGCGATACGATTTAGGCCGGTAGGTGGTAACAAGCCGTGGCCGAAGCCTCCCACCAGGAGATTGCTCCTTTAGCACCACGCAGGAGTCACGTGTGGGACATCCCACGGACGCGAGCAATACGTACTCTCAGAATTCTTTACAGAAGCAAGGAGTCTAGCATCAGATATACTTGTAGCAGAATCCAAAGGACTCACGAATTATGTTGCACAGCGGCTCATCCCTCAGCCTCTGTGAAAAGAGGCCTCCACAAGCGAATATCCATGAATTCACAGATCTAAATGTATCTTGAATTTACATTATGAGTTTTCGTTCAATGAATGATTTCTTTGTACTGTGTGCAGAGGAAAAAAAGCCAACATACATTAGAAATTGTTCTAACGTATACTAAGAAATCCATCCAGGTAGGGATTCTTGGTTCCAGAGATTATAACCAAGATTACAATTTAGAATTTTGAACTGTCATCCAAAGTACATTAAAGGTTTTCATATTTCCATATAGTACAGACAGGCAGAACCGGGTAATAAAATATGTTACACGACCGTGTATTTTGCAAGTGACCAGACACTTAAAATTAAGAATATTTGTCTGAAATAAAATTTGGGAATTAATCTTCAAATATAGGGGCACTCAGGAGGTAAAGCGTCTCTTTATTTACAATTGTAATGTTCTGTGCCAAAGAAATGAATTTTTCAATAGTGTGGTTTCGTTTTGAGAAAAAAATTGTTCGGAAACATAAAGCTTACATTTCGAAAAATTCACGAATGTGAACGATTAAACTAAACCTTAGTTTAAATAAAAAAATCCGATGAGTTTTGTTATTAGAATTTAAAAATAATCCAGGAACTGACAAATATTAATTTGCCTACAATTACACTTAAAATGTGTCTATTGGCCACTGGGGTCAAAATCTAGATTCACTCAGCAGTGTTCTAGGGTTATGGCTTTTTCGTATTTGTACAAACAAAAAATAGGATTATGTTCAACTACATTGTTATTAATGCTTAATGTAATTTTAATTATTGTAGGTTTAGATAATTTTTATTTTCGTAACTATGCAATTTATTTAAAAATCTAGATCTAAAATTTACCTATAAAGTATATTATAATAGTGATATAAAGGTACTTATTGAATAAGTTAGAATATTAGAAGTACTTAATATAAAAGGTGGTCGTTTCTTCATCTTGAATCTTGAATGTTTGTGTTGGTCTTGGTAGAGGTAGCCGTTTAACGTCGACTTAGGAACAAAATCAGCTTTCACAATGATCTCAGAATATAAAACAATCTGTCAAATCATTATGAAAACCAGTTTCGTAATTCCCTCGGCTTCTGTCTTCACCTTGTTTTCTTCTTGTAATGCAGTCGTGTGAATCTTCTTTGGAGAACTTAAAGTTAAGCTTAATTTTTAATATTACTAACAGTCGTATAAAAGACGTGCGTCTCGCCCGAAAGATTCGTAATCTTACGCTCGGGCATGGTATCGTTTAATACATTGGAATTACAAGAATTCATCGTTTAATACAACAGTTAGTGGCAATGGAAATATGTGAATGGATTTGTCATCGCTCGATTGGATGAAGTATGCGTTAGCGTCGAGTGTCGAGCGGAAAGGGAGGGGGGGGAACGCGGGCGCGAGCGAGTTGCACCTCGGTCGGCTGCTTCGTTCGGCTGCTTCGTCGGGACGCTCCTATTACCATCACCATGTGACATCATACTGACTCACTATCCCTCGACACATAACAATACTTCTTTCCACGAGCCGGCTGCGGCTGGCACCACCCTGAACTTACACCACCCCATCGCCATCCTCACCGATCTGAAAGTATTACAATCATAACGTTAAATAACCACATCGTTCTGGTAGGTGTTCACTTATTTATAATACAAATCAAATTATGAATACCTACATATTCGAGCGGATTAATGAGTTAACTTAGCGACATAAATAGCAATAAATGAGGGCCCAATGAGGTCGGCGTCGGCAGAGTGCGTGGTCACCCACTACAAGAGAACACTAATTAGGCAAGAGGCTGTGCTGAGCCGCCGCTGGCCACAAATGGTATGGAGTGCGCCTCCGGCCATGTTGGGAGTCGATGCCAGGCTGCGAGGGAGTCGCGCCGCGGCGCCGCTCAATTATTTCGCCAATTTATCGATTACGTTTCATGTCTGTTCTGGTCTCAACTTAATGATGTGTCGTATTCGATACACGTCACAGTACAATTTCAACGAGACCACTTTAACAGCTAATAAGTTTATTATGTGCGTTATTATAAGTTTAATGAACTTTACAGTATAGGCACAGCTGATTTATGTAAAGTTTACTAATTATTAAGGTTCGTCCTGAATGTGTGTCCTGTTTACGACGAGTACAGTAGTAGGTAGGAGGTTGGGTCGGAGAAGGCAGGTGCTCACTGCCGAATGTCGGTGACGTCACACATCCGGCGCGCGGCGCGGCGTCCTCGCTCAATGGGCACACACACACGATGTGGGCCACACGTGTCACCCCTACCCCTCCCCACACATCACAAATGTTGCTCTAATTTTATTGCTGACAACTACGCCTATGGGAAAAGCGCGAACGTTATATTTTTTCAAGCTATGTTTTTGTTTACTCTTGCGATAATGGCGACGATGTTTAGATATGCATTGTAGTTAGTGCCTGTAGGCCGAGTTTTTATAGTAAATCTTATTTTATCCGAAATGTTCACCTACATCTAACAACAAAATAAGCAAAGTTAAACACATAAATCGGAATCTTTATAGTCCCGACGGCGCGGGCGGCGCCCCGGAGATCCCAATAAGAACGAACGGAAGTGTTACGCTATAACGTTTTTGACAGAATTGGATCGTGTGAATAATAAACATTAGGTCAGCGGCAAAACATTGTCGTATCGAGTGGTTATGTGTGGGACGATGAGAATCGAAGTTACGTCATTCGGAGAGGATCGACGACGACGACGGGTAGCGGCGTGTGTCTCACGCGACGAACAATGGACTTAAAACAGAATTTAGCGCATCAGGTGACGAAACAAGCTCCCGGCTGGTGTGGGGACGCGGGCGCGGGCGGATGTCGCGACGGGTATTTAGGGCGGGTGACGCGACGACTATTGATAGTGCTTGCCGGCTGTCGCCTGCGACACCGACGCGACGCTCTCAGCTACACCACACCACCGCTCGCAGAGCGCCATCATGTCAATCATTATCGCATACATACAAGTCATATTACACACGCACGCGAACACAAATTATTCTGCATTACAACAGAAAACCTCGTGCTACATATTTCTGCGTCAATTTCGGTTATACATATTACCTACTAGCAGTTATTTATCGTTTGCGTATATCCCGATGAGTCTATATGCTTTGATTAAGCTCGATACAATTTTTTTAGATACTAAGATTAAGATGCCTACTGGACCAAAGGTTAATACTTGTCTGCATAGAAATGTCTAATACCTTTAGAGGTATTTCCGCGCGCCGGACCTGCGGTAAAACTTTGTGATTTTTTCCATAGAAATATAATTATCGTACCTACTATGTTTTGAGCACAGTATTGTTGAACGTGGTAGGTATATTTTCGTTAATAAAATACTACCTACATTGTTATTTGTTGGGGTCATTGCAGTAAATCAACTTTTACGCTTGATTTGTAAATTTTGCGGAGACTAAATATCCCTCATTAAGTTTTAAGTTGTTTGTAGTAATGGTCTACGAAAAAATTCGTAGCACCTGAGTAGAACGCCTACGGTGAAAACAGTTAAAAATCCTTTGAAGGCAATTTGTCAAAGTTAACTATAAAACGTTATCCAAATATCATTAATATTAAAATCTGCGCAAAAAATTCCATAGAAAATAAAACACGTTATCAGTGTGGTTGCGGCGGGCGGGGCGGTGCGGGAGACGCGGTGCGGCACTGCATCGCGATCGCGGCGGCATGGCTGGCTATAGCGCGCGTAGGAGTTATAGAGATATAGAGATAGAGCGTGCATTCCACAGCTGTAACGGTGAGTTATTTCGCTTGGTGTGAGAGGAGCGGAGGCGGGCGGTGAGGGCGGTGAGGCGGCGGCGTGAATGGCCGCGAGATGCAGCGCGCGGAGGCTGCACGCGGCCGCCCGCGCGCCGGCGCCCGCAGCCTGCGGCCCCTCGCCTCGCATTCCGCCGACCGCCGTGAAACTAAGCGCTTGCGCAACCTCCGCCTGCCACATTCCATTCATACCGCGACCGCGCTACCCTCCTCTCTTCCCAGAATGGGAAATTGAGCGCGGTTTTTGAAATTTAAGAGCGTTACGCCACATTTCTTCGTGAACGTCACGGCGTTTGGTCGGTGTGAATTCCGCCGGACGTTGACCCACACATTCACTGCTTTCTCCGACTCCGTGTTTGCTATTGGAACGAATCTATTAATTGGAGAAACTCAGTTCACACATGAGCGTGGAAAGTAGACCGATGAGCTTTAGCTATTCTAAGTGTGGAGTTGCACGATACGGCCCTTTATTACACGAAACTAAGTGTAATCGACTGATAATTACCCATCACTTTCACGCTTATCTAACAGTCAAATCATTTTACCAATAAAAGTATAAAATAAAGCCGTCAAAATCGTGAGAGTAGGTCTGTCTAACGTCACCTCCTGCGATCGTGCATAGGTCGTAACGAATAAATAGCTCGTTATGCGAATGGTTGCGGCGCGCTGCTCGCGGCGGTGGCGGTGACTGCGCAGCGGGCGATCGGTCCGGCAGTGAGCAGGGCGTGCGGTCGAATGCCGGAGGCTGCATTCCTCACCCCCACCACCCGCACCGGTGAAATGTCACCAAACAGCATTCCGAAATACATATTTGAAACGACCTTTATGGCGCGAAAGAAAGTGTGGGGTGGTGTGCGGGCGCGGGCGCGGGTGTGCGCGACCGTGGGACAGCGGCGCGCGCGCCAGTCGCACGGCGTTGTGTCCCCCCCCGCGCCCGCGCCCGCGCGCACCGCATTCCAGCCGCGCAGCGCAGCCGCAGCACGCCTGCGCGCCCGCGACACTCGAACCTCGCGCACCTCCTCCATCTGAACCTCCTCACTCGACACTGCTGTACTGTTGCATCCATCCAACTACCGCTACTTCCATCTACACTTCATCAACCATTTACATACCTAGGCAAAGGCTTACAAAATCCCCTCCAGTTATTAAACAAGCGTCAGCTAAGTCGAATTATCGGTTAGCGGTTTCTGTTACTGGAATATCTAAGTATGACCAATTATACAATAGCCCGATGTGATTTAAATGTTGGTCTTCACGTAATAATTTATTTGATATCAAGACTTAGGGAACATGATAGTTATGATAGGTACTAAATAGAGAATCATTAATGTAAACGAGATAGCGCTAATTTGTCTCATAGAAAAGACATCAACGCGCGTAGGTTAGTGTGATACGACCGACATCGATCGTCAAGGAGTAGGTGGAGTGAGTTGGTTTGTTGGCATCGTCGTTGTCGTTCGCGCGGTGTAGTTCGGTCGGTCGATCGGACGGCAGTTATAGGGAGATGTGTCGCAAATAGCCCGTGACGCGAGGCGCGGCGTGGTACGGACGGCGGCGGGCGGGCGGGCGCTGCACTTTCACGCGGTCATGTGCCCGACGACGACGCGACGCGCACGGCGGCGGCGCGGGCGCGACGCTGTCGCAGCCAGACGTTCGTAATCGGTCCTCTATTTAAAAACGTCGCCGGCAAGTGGCGGGGAATGTGGCGGCGACAATGCGCGGGCTCAACGACCGCTCGCAGCGGAAGCGACACACTTCCAGCCCGGAAACGTGCGCCCGCGGTCTTAAGGGACCGCACCGCCACTATTTATAACCGCGCACAGCACAGGGCGCGTACCGCATCGCACGTTGCCCTCTATCCATCCTCCATGGGGGATCTTTCCTTCCTATACTATACGCTACATGTGATCCGATATACATAGATACCTATACTTGTTATTGTAGTGTGCGGTATATTAACTGAGACGTTTGATTCAACTCGACATTTGTTTCCGGTTATGTTCCGGAATACAATTTATTGCATCAGTATGGACTTGGAGTGATGAATTAATTCCTTATACTGCTTTAGATGTAGAGTAGATATAATTAATGAATAATAAGTAATAGGTATGCAGTGTGGGGTGTGCCTGTGTGTATAAGTTCCCATCGGAGTCCGTTCCGGTAGCGCGCAGACTGTACGTAGGTACCTCTATACTCGTTCCGCGTCGCAAAGGGAGAGTGTGAGAGAGAGATAGAGAGAGCGCCCTATAGGATAGGTAACCGCACCACATCGCATGCACCGGAGATAAGGTCAATAAATGCGCGCCTCGAAGTTTCATAATTAATAAGTGTGCCGCGCGATGGTATCTCTAGACAATTACCGAAATACATCGCCTGTGCAGCTCCACCACTCGTATTCAATTACAACAATGTACCATAATAAGCATGCCCGCGACCGCTACCAACTATAAAACCACGAATAAACTGCCACAACTATGAAATTAAAAGATTATTTATCTCTGCGCAGTTAAGTTTGACTAAAGTGTTTTCACAGTTTCTTCTATTATGGTGTACCTTCTACTGATTTAGTGCCATACAACAGTTATATGTTTTGCATTTTAACGTGCCTATCTATTGGCGTTATGTTTTATTTCACAATCTCGCACGGCCATTTACATCTTAATAGACTCTTGATACGATGATTGCTCGCCAAATTAGGATTACAACTTGAATAAAACTAAATTGATCGAAAGTCATACTAAAGCGGTTACCACATTGCAGAGAAAAATGTCCAATCTACCAAGGTGACTTTGGTCGTTCTGCAATGTAAACAGTGGTTGCAGATCTGCAGTGTAACGCATGCGTAGGTCTCTAACTCCGTAGCACTCATAGGCTAATACAATTATAACTCACAATTACATAAAATACATCAATACATCCCTGCATTTGTATGGGGATTTAAAAAACCGCACAGATAGTACTGCGAGATAAATGATAAGAATTAAAACCAATCATTAAATCCAATCAAGGGTCTTTAATCGTAGACTGCTACGAAAACGCTACGGATGCTACGAGAATTTTGACCATAGATTATGTTACTAATTTAAGTGTTTTTTTATACTATTAGTGTAATGTTCATGAGTAATGGAGGTTATAGTAGATTATGCATCAAGGGCATAAAGCAATGTCTTATGTTGTGGGTGGCATATTGAACCCAGAGTGTAACGAGGGACCCTCGGGTTAACTCCCGAGCGCAGCGAGGTAGTTCAAAGTTAACTCCTGAGCGAAGCGAGGGAGTTAATTAGAGTCCTGAGTGAAGCGAGGAGTTCAAGCCGCCCAAGACGAATACATGCTTTATCCCGAGGTGCATACTCTACTTTTCATACCGTCAGTCCAATTATTTTTTTAAATTGTTTTGTGGTGGCCAGTTCCCTATTTGAAAAAAGTCCACTTAAAAAAAATGGGGCAATTGCAATGAAATGGTAGCATGATGGTAAATATTTGGTAGGTATTAAAGGCAAAACCTATTTGCTTAGACCTAACGTAACAATCAAAATAAAAAACATAAATCTTGGCCTGCTAGATTTTTGAAGACCAATCAAATTACTTATCTTTAATATATATAAATCTCGTGTCACAATGTTTGTCCTCAATGGACTCCTAAACCACTTAACCGATTATAATAAAATTCGCACACCATGTGCAGTTCGATCCAACTTGAGAGATAGGATAGCTTACATCCCGATATTCCCACGGGATCGGGAGTTACGCGGGTGAAACCGCGGAGGGCAGCTAGTTATATATAAAACCTATTTGCTGAGACCTTCAAAACCAAGAAAACCAAGAGTTTTCGCTCGAATTTCAACGTTTCAAATTCAAATCACTTTATTCCCTTGGGAGTTTCATACAACATTATCTCCCTTGGGAATAAAGTCTTGCTTTAGGTTAAGATTAATAGGGCTTTAATCCGTGAGCAAAGTGCTGCAGGTGTGAAAACACTTTTATTTAATAGTTATTATGGTTGACGCTCATTTTAACGTTCCGGAAACCGAACTCTCGTGCTCAAAAAGTTTATAGTCTGAATGTCAATGACATAAAAAATCTGGCAATACGGCGTAAAATGGAATGGATGGAATTAATTTTGTAGGCCACTGTGGCGCGATGGATGAACATCCTGGAACGTTAAAGGTTCGATTCTTGGCGTGGAACAAATATTTGGTTATCAGATAAGAAACAACAAACAAATAAACAAAGTCTAAAAGTATTCTTTCCTTTGTCTGGCAACCTTATTAGGTACAAACTTAGTTTCTTACTTTGGGGCTAGATGGCGCTGTACGTGTGTTTACAATAGAATACAAAATGTATTTATTAATATCATAATAAATATAGTGACGGAAGAGTATTTGTAATTTCAATGTTGAAATCCAGAGTTGCAAAGACATCGAATTCCTGAGACGTTTGCGTGTCTAAGCATTTGTTTCATATAATAGGTTATAGTTAGGTATTCCGGGCGGCGGATCGTGTTTCCATAAAGCGAATATCAATTACAGAAAAATATAGCGTACGTACTTACTTAAATATTTTGGAATTTCCCGCTTGTGTAAGCATTAAGAAAGTGCAAAGTTTAATAGTAAAAAAATAAAAGTATATTTATTGATTTGTTATAGATTGATGTTTGTAAAAGGACGGCCTTTTGTGTAGATACTGTAGATAGGTACCTAATCCATCTTTCTTCTCTATACATATAAAATGCTTTGTCCTGACTGACTGACGGATCAACGCACAGCCTAAACCGCTGATCGTAGAGACCTGAAACTTGGAGGGTGTGTTCTTTGTACGACGAAGGCATCCGATAAGAAAGGATTTTCCGAAATTCTACTCCTAAGGGGGTAAAAAAGGGGGGCAAAATTTGTATGGGACGTGATTTCTTGGTTCATTTTTGTCAGTTCATTCTTGGAAAACATCCGCCGTAGGCATGCGATAAGAAAGGGTTTTTCGAAATTCTACGGCTTATGGGGTGAAAAAAGGGGGGCAAAGTTTGTATGGGACAACATGATTTGTCTTATCAACAATTGGTCTTATCTATTTCAAATTTTGCATAAACATTCTTTCGACTTTTACGCGGCGAAGTCGCAGGTAAAAGTTAGTCGTATGTATATATGTAGTAATGTGATGGTAGTTAGGTAGGTACGTACAGTTCGCACCTAGTTTAGTGTATCGTTGGCGCCAACTCCGCATGTATAATTGAACGCGCGACCCGCGCCGCCCCCCGAATTCTGTTAGCCTCGGACTGTGTCGCAGACGTCTCTAATTACATACTATCATGAGTGACCGACTTTCCCGTGTCACGATTATTTCGTTTATTGTCAAAATCGACGACTTGCATTGCAACAAATTGTGCCATTACTACACAAATGCATATCTACGCACTATCACTACATAGTATAAAATAAAGTCACTTTTCGCCGTCCCTATGTCCCTATGTATGCTTAGATCTTTAAAACTACGCAACGGATTTTGATGCGGTTTTTTTAATAGATAGAGTGATTTAAGGAGGAATGTTTTTAGATATAATACATGCATGCTACATACATGCTAGTTTTTAATTAAACAGACTATATAGTTAGGTAATAGGAACGGATGTCCTATCCACATGTACGGGCTGCGTCTTGGGTGTTCAGTTAATTGAGAGATATTTAATCATGTAATGGTCATTTGATGATATTGATGTGTAGATACGGTACGTATAGGTAGCAGTGTTTAGTGGAGCGAGCGTAGCCAGCGCGGCGGTGGCGGAGGGAGAGTCGGGTGTCGCGTCCGATGTCGCGGAATAGTCCATTGTGTTGTAGGTAGCCTGCGCCCGCGCGCCCGCGCTCCCTCCCAACCGGGTCAAGGTCCTCCTGGCGCCTACCTCACGTCCAGACACCCTCATTTTGATAACCCAATTTCGATAAACCGACCGCCAAATGAAACGAACCAATGAACAAACCTTGAAAATGTAATTTAGGCAGCTAGGTAAGTACCTACGTAGAGTTTCAGTGAAAGTTTATCAACATAATATGTTAAAGGCTGTTGTATCATAATTGAGATTGATCGCTCCATTTCCGTATCTAGCTGTACCTACGATACGTACGAAGCGTGTCAAGCAAAGCAAGCCGCGAGCTCTCTGTAGGCTAAGCAAATTCAAACATATGCGATAGGTTTATTTGTACGACGATCCCTGAAAAATGAGTGTAATATTTGAACGTGCGAACCGCGCGAGATGTGAGGCTCGGTTTAGGTGTGAAGGTCAATGACCGATAACGTTTACGCCACAACGACCTCCTATTTTCCCCTCACTATCGTTTGCCAAACTATAAACGTTATTATTGGCATAAGCTAATTTACTAACGAAATCGTCTTTGCTTTTTACCACTAATAACTTTTTATATAGGACATGCCTTTTAATGATTTTTCGTCGAAGAATCTTGATAAAGGTGAATGCCCAAAAGTGGATCACTTTATGGCGCAGTGTCTAAACTTTATTTTGTTTAAAAAGACATATTATATTTTAAGTACCTATTATGTATAATTATTAACATTTTTTCACTCTTAATCTCAAAACATTATTTATTAAGAATCGTGAAGTTTTCTGCAAAAGTCTTATTATTTTAACAGACATAAAAAAACATATTGTACCTAGTATTGTTAAGTCTCAAATCTAGTAAAATCATTATTCCAATAAACAATTTAAAACAACTACACTCGAAAGAAAATATCAATATAATATCTAGCAGAGTAACAAAAATTTAGTAACCCCGGGTTAAATATTGGAAACTGTTAACAAAATACACATTTCTTTGACTTTAAAACCAAGCTGAAATAACTTAACCAGTGGCATGAATCTTTTAAGAAAATGAAAAATGGAAAAATAGACATTCTCCTTTAAATGATTAAAGAAAGTTTTCTGAATCACGTTACATTTTCCCTCATGATATTCCTATATTAATTTCAAATGTCATTCATCAATTTCATTCTTTAAACTAGCTGGACTCTGCAATTTTTCTTGCGTTAGTTAGTTTTTTGTTAAATATTCAGTTTTTTATTGGTGGATTTTGATGTAAAGTATAACACGACTTTCTTGGAAAATAGAGCTATCCTATAGTTTTTAATTGCGAAAGTGTAAAGGAAAGACAATCGGACAGGCATACATTTTAAAAACGTCTTTTTCTACTGCTTTTTCTAAAATCCCTAGACAATTTTTTTATTTGCTTCCTAGATAATTGAATGGAGACTTAGAATCTACTTTTTATCCTTACTTCCTTATGATTTGTCGTCTTTCTTTAGATTTTTTAAAAATCTAATTCTTTAATTAGACAACTTAAATAGAAACCAAGTAAGCAATATGGCTATAGCTAAAAGCTTGTAGAACTTTTGTGTGAAAAAAATTAAGGGAACGAACAAGTGCAGTACTTATTTGTTTGAAATAATTGATTGTATGTAGTTAGTGTAGACACAGTTATTTCAACAATTGCTTAAAGCTTGTCTAAGCTTTACTTTCATGTGTGGTGCGGTTGTAGAAGGGGGTTATCGCAAGCGCAAGGTGTTGTACCTTATCGCGCCATTGTTAGCGCCGCCGACAGATTTATAACTTCCCTTTGCCCTCAATAAGGGCCCATGACCCCTGAGCCCTGCGTTACATTCTAAACGCAATCATACTAACATTTATTTATCTATTTATTCGTTTGTTTGTATCCTTTCTATTAACCCCGTTGCAGATACTCAGATCATACAAATTATTTGTTTAACGCCAGGAATCGAACCTGCGTTGCAGACTACCCACTTCGCTACAGTGTTAAAATATACTATTATAGTTAAACTCAAAACGAATACTCACAATTTTCTCAGTGTCTGTCACGAAACGGTCCCACGGTGATAAATCCCCTCCGTTCCATATGCTCTCGCAATCACTGAAAAAACACAACAGAACGTCCATTAAAATAATATAATGCTCAATAGTTATTAATATTCTAAACAATCAACAATATTTCTATGTCTTTGAAAATGAGGTTTTCCCAGTAGTGGCTCAAACAATCAGTGAGAATTCCGAGTTGGCTCCGTTCCGAAACCGCTAACGAGCAGTCCGTGTCGGCGGCGGCCGCGGCGTCGCTCTCGGTGAGCCTTATTGTGTGAATATTGAGTTCAGCTACCTAATTAATATCCATTACGTACCAATACCAATAATATAAACTAGGTACTTATATTAAAACTTACTCACAGACAGACGTAACGGGAATTTTATTTTGTTACGATGACAAAGGTGATTTCGCTTAATTACCATGTTAGTATGATCAAATACATATTAGTCATTGCTAGTTAATAATGAATTAATGGGTTAACATTAAGACAACTGAATAAGTTAAATGTTTGAGGTGCGCTGGAAATGCGACGACTACGTACCTACGTAGGTAATGCAATTGGTGCGTGAAGTTAAGCTTGGAAAAATGAATGTAAGGAATAATTGTTGTATTTAGCACACTATACATAAAACCTGCTAAAATTATAAGAGGCATCTATGGATTGACCAGATGTGAAACTTTTTTGGAAATTGCAAAGATAATGAAAAACTTGTAATAGTAGAAGTCCGCATCGAGACAGTGCAGCACGATGGCATGCGACAAGCAATGCGATGCCCGCCACATAACGGTGCATGATGCGCCCGGTCCGTTCCCAGGCTTCGGTCGGAGCGCCGACGATCGACGTCCCGAGATAACCACCATTCTATACGAAACTCAATAAGCCATTTCCTTGAAACTCTCACAGGAGAACCGCTCCCGTGAAAAAAAATGACCAAAACCGAACAAAAAAGAACGTGAATAAGGCGGGAGCGCGAAATAAGAATGGCCTCAGTTCTGGGAAGGATCGATGCCGGCGTAGTCTTTACATCTTTTATAATGAACGTTTTTTGTGGAGCGACCCCTAATGGTTTATCGAGGGGCTGCCTAAGAAATGTCGGAGCTTAGTACGAACTGGTATTATACACAGTTTATAACGTGCGAATATGGGCTAGCGGAAATTGACGATTCACACTTTTCACGGCTCAAATAGTAAGGTGACGGAAACGTTGTGAACTACGAAGGGAGCATGATTGTTCAGAACGGACGCGGCTACCATGGATATGAGTAACAATGACTGACCAAATCGGTAATGTTATGTGACATTTAAGCTTATCGCATTCGGATATAGGGTACGTCCTACACACGAATGCGACGCGTGTTGCAATCTGTCGATGTTCATTGAGGCGTTTTATTTTATGGGCGCGGGATTCGTATAATGTAGAGGTGAGGTGTCCCGGTCGTAGTGGGGCCCACGAGAGGGCCTTCGAATTGTTCCGCGCGGTGAGAGGAAGTAGCGGCCGATCGTTTGGAGGAAGTGCTTATGAAACGCGCGCCCACGTTCGGTCCGGAAGCGGAGGCGCTACACCGGCTGCACGCCCGCTAACACAACACGCTGGTAGTGTCGCTCGTTTATTGTACTCATGAGTAGGTATGCAACGTGCGTGGGTTATGGAACGGAATGCTCGGTGGAATATTGATCGGCACGTGATAAATAGAGCAAAGGTTAGAAGTAGCGAAGGGCGCGTAGTGTCTACGTCACTAGCGAGATGCTGTGAGTCAGCGGCGGCGGCAGCGAGGGCACACGTGTCCGTGACGTCACCCGCACCTGACTCATCACATCATAGGTACACTCACACCAATCTGGGGAAACTCATGTTTATTACACACGAATCCTCCTAAGTAAGTAGGTACCTACTCAACACCATGCGTACGTGTGCATCTTCATCGTTCACTTCTTACTATATGATCATCAATTCGTCATGCATGACAAGACTGTCCAATGCAAACATAAATATATTTTTTAAGTACATAATATACCATAGTAAATGAAACATTTAACTTTAGCACCTTACCCAGAAGGTAAGACATTTCAATGTCCACATGTGGGCAGATATAATTTAGCAAACACTATTGGACACAAAACTATACTTAATAAAAACTACAAAGGCATCCTTTATAAAGTTTACAAATTTTCAATAACAAATAAGAACCGAAAGAAAAAAAGTTAATTATACAAGTATGTACATTTTTTTTTTAAATTCCAAATACTCGGTACTTATACCCATAAAATAGCATATTTATCAAAAGAAAACTACTGCTTATGTAGAACCTGTATTAATTAAATAAATAAATATATCACATTCAAAACAGTTTCCCCATTTCAAAAACTAAGACTCAGTATTTTTTTTAATCAACCGTTGAAAATTTAAGATTAAAAAGTCTTTTTTAGTTGATCAACTTTTACAAATTACATTCTTGTAGATAGGTGGGTAAATTATTTATTACCTACTGGGTGCAGGATATAAAATGAGAGTGTTAAATGTAGCACATAATTTCATCAATTTCGTTCAATGAATGTCGGTCGGTATGCGAAGCTAAGTACTTTAATTATCTAAATAACCAGAATGAGGGTAGGGCAGACATAGTGCCGGAGGGCAATGAACAGGGGTTAGAACGGCTAGAGAGAGCAACCGGCAACGTTGTGCGACAGAGATGCCACGACCAGACGTCATGCTCTGGTGACGTACGTCCTGTCGGCAACGTGCGCACTGCATAACTATGTACCTACACATCTCATTGTTACAATCAATTCTGACAAATAATTAAATGCATATTCATTGCAATACTTGTCTTCACAATGCAATTACAATAGGCCTCAATCTCAATATGCAATATTCCAAAGCCAGATTCGCGCCGTTGCAAATTCAATCTAGATACCTTCAAAAAATATTCCGCGAAAATTCAACGTCATTTCAAACGGCGCAATTACCTTCACAAAGTCTAGTTCGGTTCTAATAGGTATCGACTGCGATTAAGACAAAGGATTTTGATGAAATTATTTTGCAGGTAGAAAAAATAAGTAATTCGCGAAAAAAAATGCGAGAAAATTAGAATTAAGCAATTAAAAAAATTCTAATCTTACGACACTGGACGAGACACTCCATGGATGGGAATTAATTATAAATATTGTCGATCACTATTGAAATATAAATCACTGTTCACACTATTAAATCCACAATAGCAGGTAGAACTGACACATGTATCCAGCACTTCGCACAAGTCCGTTCCCAACTAGCACAGCTAGTAGCGTCCACTAAACAATGTGATAATACAAAAAGAAGTCAGAGGTTACGATGTTATCGAAGGAGACATGAATATTCGAAGACGCGAGGGTCACGAGTGAACGGTCGGTCGGTCGGTGTAGTGTAGCATCGCGCCACGGCGTGAATGGAACTACCGACATTTTATGAATTGAGGGCCGCCGTCCATTGAGCGGGCACGGTGTGTCGGCGCGGGCGCAGGCAGCCGCGGGCGCGCACCGCCGTCGCCGCGGGCTCCCAGCTCGGGCCTGCTCGCTAACGCTGCCGGTTCCGGCCCTGACGGAAGTGACGTTATCTGACGAACATGGCGGCTCGCGCAGGAAGTGCGCAGCTTACCCATCCATCGGGACGTCTCCTCGTCTAACCGTCCGCCCCATCGCCACCGTGCTGGCGAGCACCGCTAGCGTCGAGCCCGCATGCGCCTCGACCGATATCCGCAAAAGTGCGCGCGATCACTACCTTGCGAATAAATTACTCGCGCTGTTATCTAAAAATATTCGTATGCGACGCAGAGCGGTCGCGGACCGCAGCGTGCCGACACGGAGTTGCACACGCGAACCGCTTCCCCGCTGCGGGGCGACTGATGGGGCAGGCCGCGCCGGCGCCGGCCGAGGACCGCGACCGGCGGCGCACGCGCATACCGCCACCCGTCTCTCTCCGCGACATGGTACCGGCACCGGTGCGAACGGGACCACACCACCTCATTATCACAGCGCCGACTCTCGAACGCCAATAGACCGAGGAGTAGGGACAACTATTCGACCTTCACTTTACGCACACATGCGCGCGCGGCGCGACCGCGTCGCGACGGTGTTCCTCGCTCCACACAGAGGAAGCTGGTGCGCCGGCCGCGGCCGCTTCGTTTACACTAAGTATGTAGCTCTGCTACATTTGACAATTTTTCCAGAATACTGACATGCAGAGTGATTGTGGGCGAGGCGCGCCCGATGCCGGCACCCGCCTGCCACGTGGCTGCCGCGAGGATCTACAACTTGGAGACCGCACCGCGCTGCGCCGACGCATCGCATCGCACTGCACACACTCGCACAACACCTATCGCTTTTACACAACAATTACGATATCTATCAAATAAAGAGATAACTATAACTGATCAACGTCACGCCATTCTGACACAGATTGGTAACATTCCAATCTAAAATACTGCTATTGATTGATAAAATCTACGGTTATTTTTTAAAATGCTTTTATTCTGTTATATAGGGTACCTCTTGTTATATGTACTTAGTATTATGTAGTCTAACAAAACTTACACCTACCTATAACTTTATACCATTAAAAATTGAATCTTTAAACTAAAAATGTTACTAATTATAATTACTTTCATTTCTAACCAAATAAGGCGGTTCAGTACCTATTAAGAATAATGAAATCTTGGGATTTTTCACTCAACAAAAAGTACAAAGACAAATTTGTAATTTACCTTAACAGCAAATATAATACTAATATGGTGTAAAAAACTCAGATTAAACTTGAATCCTTTAAAACATATCAACCTATTAATTTAAATTATTAAAAATTAAAAAAAAATTCTACTTGATATCTTGTTATTTATTTTTATTAAACTAATTAAATCTCGATAAAACCCAATTGAAGCCCGATTGGCAATTAGAAAAGATTAGAAGCCTAAAATGGCTGAACCGATTTTACATAAAACATAGCTAAGATTACTGATACTTATTCAAATATCAGATAAAAAATTCCGTATTTGCCTAAATAGATTCTTTCGTTTTGGACCTACGATGGCTTCTCGGTACACAGACAACAAACAGAAATAATTAGGAATCAAACTTATGAAACCCCTCTTTTGTCATTCTAGGGGATTAAAAATAAAATAATTTTATTAAAAAAAAAAATTAAAATAATTAATTGATATTGAATGAAGTTTAAAAGCATATTGTATTTTAAAACTGTACCTACCTATTAAGTACAACAATATAACAAGATAACTTTTTCATCAAATATCCTTTTTACTAAACTGCAAACTATCATTTTTATATGAGTTTCCTTTAAAAAGCAGATGCCACCCTAAATAACTTAAAGGTTAAACTTATAGCTCTGTCTTTTCTAATAGGATTTTCTAAATTATAATTTTTAATTAGTGATCCAAAATATTTTAAAATAATTACTAACCTTCATGAAAAGTATTTTTTAATTTAGATTCTAATACAAATAATAAATTGTAATTTAATAATTTTTAAATGAACTCTATCCTACTGAAAAATTAATTTTGTTTTAAATTCCTAATGGGCGAAATCAATAATATTTTTGCTACTTAGGGTAAAATAACATTTTTCTGACATATTTTTAAAAGCAAAACAAGCAAGTCTAAATCCTTGGTAGCTGATAGATATGTTATTGAATTCCAACTAATAATTAATCCTTACATAATTAATATTTTTATGGGTTTACATTAAACATTAAACGGGTAGAAAAGTTTCTTTAGCTTATTTTTTGGTCAATAAAGGAAATGGTAAAATATTTTCCCCATCTTCATTCATTTTGGCAGAAAAATTGCAACAAAATCATGAACAAATTTTTTTGTTGTTTGTTTAGATACATAATTTAAGAATACTTACATAACAATATTTAAATTATATTTAATTAATTCATTTACTTGTAAATAAAATGACAAGTTTATATATATTATGTTATATCTACTTGTAATGGTCTAAGTTTAACAAAATTATTCCTAATCTAAAATATATTTTTTTAATGTTTTTCCAATTAATTTCCAACCTATTTTAAAATTAAATTTATCGATAATTTAAATCATTACCTATTTTATTTTAATCATCTATAAACACCTTAACGCCAAAACATAATTTGATGTGTAGATGTGATACCGCAATTTTGAATTTACTCTTTTTAATTAAACATAAATTAATATTTTTTATATTTAATAAATTAAAATATCATAAATGATGACGATAAAACATTCTAAATCAAAATATGTTTTATTTTAGCTCTTTAAATAAAATAATTTGAGGATGAACGCTAGTGAAAAATTAGACTCAGAAGGGGTTTCACAAAGTGTTTTAAAAATACAAAATAAAATAAAAATGTTACTTTTTTTGGTAATTTCCAATAGGCGCTGAATAGTAGAGAGGGTAGAAAGCAAAAAAAATGACAGGAAGTGGGTGACAGTGTTGCCAGATGTAGCGGTGCGTGTGCGCGCGAGTTTCCCACCCGAACCCCAACATCTCGCTCGCTTACTTTTATCACTAATTTTATATGGTATCAAAACATTGAGTTATATTTTATTAATCCTAATAATTATTATTTGTTTTATATTGTGGGATTAATAACTAAAAAAATCGAAAACGTTTTATTTTTTGTTATATTTTTAGGTTAATTAGCTGAATTTCTTTTATTTTTGACCAAAAAATTCTAAATATAGGTTTACCTACCTAGGTTAAATTAATTAATAAACCCACTTATAATTTAAAAATATTTTTAGATTAAAAAGTTGCACGTAGGAGGTAACTAACTTAAATTTATAAGAAAAAATGCATTGACCTAAGAATGAATAAGTTCCTAAGTGAAACTTTGGTTAAAAAATGCTTTGTCTCGTTCTTGTAAATGACATGCAACGTTAGCGCAAATGTGACAAAGCATTGCTTAACTAAAGTAATTAAAAGTTACATATTGGGGGTCAAACGTAAAATCCCTGTCGCCTATGACCAAAATTGTTAATTTTTGCATGGGAAAGTGTTGTTGCGTGAACTTAATACCTTTCGATGTGTTCTTTTCGTACATTTGGTGTACTTTACTTTATTAACTATTTTTTTGTCGTTTCTTAGCCCTTCCAAATTTTAAACATAAACATTGTTAGTCGGCATAGATGCTTTTGAATTTATACAATAATGTCAACAACACTTAGATAGCAAAAAGCATTTAGTAAGGTAGGTATGGGCAAAATGCATCCTACATGATCCTCAGCGCGGCCGTTGGTTACCTCCTTACCAATAAAAACACTTTAAAAAAACCAGAAAAGTAACCATTTGTCGCATTTTTAATTGTAATGGAATGAAAATTAAAAAATATATATTTTCAAAATTAACGCCATAGGTGAGGTAACACCGGATCTACCTACATAGGTAGTACATATACCTACCTACTAAAAATGTTAAATTTTAAGATAAAAAAAAACTACCATTTTGGTAGAAATTTTATAAGGCTGGTATTAAAAAAGGTCATCCTTACACCATGAATCTATCTATAAAAATATTATTATGTATTTCATTAGAATAATCGGTGGCCAAAAATGGAACTAAATGACATTGCTAAGAAAATAGCAACATTTTAAGCGCCATTGAAACAGCACAGATTATTTTGCTGGACTGAAAGTATCTGACTACCTACCCATATAAATTGAGGTTTTCTTGTTTTTACAAGAAAACTTCAATTTACACGTAAGATGCCATATAAAATGGCAAATAAGAAAAAGAAATGGAGTTAAAGAAATAATAAAATAAAATAAATAAATATTGCAGGACATTCCATATATCGCCATCTAGCCGCAAGCTATGTAACTAGACTTGTGATAAGGGTGCTAAACAACGGATATACTACTTATATACTTTTTTTTTGTATATATATACTTATAATAAATAAAAACAACCAGACCACAGAAAAAATTCTCAGCATAAATACTTGCAACCCTGTGTTTGACAGTCCGGCATGGTGACCATTGTGCCAACTGGGTCGTCATAATATAAATTCTAAGTACTTAGTATCTACCTATGTCGTTTTGATAGGCCGAAAATGTGGGGCGTGTAAATCGCATCGGAATCCAGTGTCGTTATCACAAGCAAGGGCTGTGTATATCTAATCTTGGACTCTAACTAGGTAGGTATACTTACATACCAGATAAAAAAAATACTAATTTCTTCTACATTTAAGTAGGTTTGAAGTAGGTAACTACTACTAAACATTAAAAAATTGTAATTATGTGGTCTTTTTTGGGAGAAATGCCTTATGTGGCTTATGACGTCATCGTATCAAAACTATAATTTATTTAAAAATCTTGTTTAAAAAAAAAAATTGGTCAGATAATCATTTTATCACCCTAGATTTCAAAATGAAATAAATTTGGTAAGTACCTATTTAGTCTGATTTAGCTGAGTCTTGGTCCATCATTGCTTTGCCGTGCGTTCAAAGATCACCCAAACAATTTCTGCAAAGACATTAAAATAAAGTATCATAATAGCATCAAGTAACCAAAAATAGTATTTCTGTTAACTCAGAGTGGACAAATTGAAAACCGTTTACAGAATTTAAAAATATTATTATTCACATAACTAGTGGGCTAAATCAGGACAAAAGGCATTCTTTTTTTTTTTGTTTAGGTAAAAAAATATGCATTACACAAATTATATATCACAATCACAAAAAATTGCTATACTTATCACAAATTAAAAAAAAAATATTACCTATAACTAATTTTGTCACATCATGCTATTTTTCTACTTTTGGGGACAATTAGGGTTTACTTTAGAATCTCCGATTTGATCTAAATGGTAGAATTTACCTCTAAGAAGTTTGTAACACTTTTGAATGTTACAAACTTCTTATGCCAACTTTTATTTTTATAGATGTTCGGGCATAACTTCTTTATTTTTGAACCGATTTCGTTCAGGAGCTTCAGAAGCTGCGCCCCGCGGTTTCACCCGCTTAAGTCCGGGATCGGGATAAAAAGTACTTAGCCAGATATCAAACCGAGTTTCATCTCAATCCTTCCAATACAATAATTCACTTCCGTCCTACCCGTAATGTGCATATCGAAAAAATCTGAAACGCGTCATAATTTATTTATACCCAGTAGGTAGTACTTAAGTAAGTAGTAGGTACTTTAATTCAAATCATGTTTCTAATTTCAAAGAACAAAGACTTTCATACGAAGTTCCCCCTTTTATTGAACCCTCCTACTTAACGGATGCTTACTTACGTTATGAAATAAAAATTGGAACATATTCTTGTATATATTGCTCCAAATTTCAGTTCAAAAGTCAGTCAGACTTAGTAGTTTTGGCTGTGCATTGATGATATCAAGACAAACGATTTTATAAATATAGTATACTAGCGACCCGCCCCGGCTTCGCACGGCTATATTATGCATGTATTATACATATAAACCTTCCTCTTGAATCACTCTATCTATTAAAAAAAACCCTATCAAAATCCGTTGCGTAGTTTTAAAGATTTAAGCAGTCAAAGGCAAATAGGGACAGAAAAAGCGACTTTGTTTTATACTATGTAGTGAAGTGGCTAAAGGATATATGCAGTTGTTTTATAAAATCAACTTCTCAATAATAATTTTGAATGGAGATAAATATCCTTATAAGTAAATAATTTATTTTCTTATGAAGAAAGGAATAAAATATAACAAGTAAATAATAAAAAATAAATAAATTAAATAACTACCTACTTACGGTGAATAAAAATTAAAAGAACAAATGGAAATGGTGATCGTGGAAGTGTGCCCAAAAGGCCGGCTCGTTGGATGGCGAAGCTTATCCGCTGTCCGAGGTAAGCTAGCCGGTCACTCGACGCTAAAACTAGTAATTTAGATTTTTTTGTGAGATAAACTTATTTATATATACCGATCTTCATTTAAACATTATAACAAATTGAAAAATTTTATATACAGGGTGAATTTTTTATGTGGGCCTTCAGGGCTATATCCTAAATTATAAGAGATAGCGAAAAATGCTGAAAGGAGTTGCGTGCCCGATTTTGACAAAAGCTAAAACTGCATCATTAGATTTTCGAAAAAGTCATTACCCTAGCCGGGAATCGAACCTGTTGATTTTGCAAAAAAATAATCATCCTATATTTTTATACCAATCGATAGTGTTGCTGATAGAGATCAATTCCTGGAAACAAACATAGTATAGCAAAACAAAGGAAATGGCACGCAACTCCTTTCAGCATTTTTCGCTATCTTTCATAGTTTAGGATATAGCCCTGAAGGCCCACATAAAAAATTCACCCTGTATAGGTTTATTTTAGAGAATATATGTAGAATTACCTATATAAATAAGATAAACTTATTTATATACCTATCTTCATTAAAACATTATAACAAATTGAAATTTTTTATATAAAGGTAGGTAAGTACATTTCATATTTTTTTAAATTTCAATCACTGTATCTAGTAAGTCGAAGTTTTTATGTTTTTAACACTGTACTAAATCTTCTAGTTTTGTTCTACCTGATCGTTATATGTACATTGTACCTAACCAATGACAAATTGCATTTGACGAAATTGGTTATATGGTAAAATTTTACTGCGGTAGGTACCGCATAGACATAGTATGGTTTGTGTCAACGATTCATGATTCGATTCCACACCAAAAAAAATTGATAATCGAATGTAATATTATCGCGATGTCGGTTTTGACACGTAGGTATTGCGATAGGTTACCCATATTGATATAAATACGATATTCGTTCTTCAAGCAACATTTGCACTTGGTAAAGAAAAACTTACCTACAATAGTCTCAAGGTCAATTTTGCAAATATAATATAAATAAGTATCTACTTTAATTAGAAAACAAAACAACCATCTGCCCTTTTTTTTATTTTTACGCATATAATATCAAAATATATTGTAACTAATGCAAAGAGTTTCATCACTGAGTCTCTATCCTCTATCAGTCATGTTTTTTGGGTAGGCAATATTTTTTAAAGCGAAGCGGCGGCGAACCAGAAGTGATAGTAAAATATTTCAAATGATTCAGTTGCATTCTTTCCCATCGTTTTAGCTTTCTTTTCATATCTACCAAAGTACTTAAATCGTAAACAAATCAATTGATGTTATAACAAGATATTGATCTGAGACGAGACGTTGCTTGGGTCAGTGATCGTCGTCGACGTCGTCGCTGTCGGCTCTATCGCCGCATTAAATACTCACTAAACTATTCCATTAACAGCGATATCACGAGTTCACAGGGAGCCGAATGCGGACGTACAGTTCAATAACCAAAACTCTCTGTGGTTATTCTATAAGCTGCTAGAGGGAGGGTCCTTTCGTTGCTTGATTTATAAGAATTGTTTTAAATGATCCGGGTTCGAGCCGAGGAGGGGTGTAGTGTAGTGTACAGAAGGAGGAGGGCAAACGGAGGGGCCGAGGTGCGCGCACGCCGTGCTGCACTCGTCTTCTCTCAGCCGTGACGTCCGGCCGGGGTCAGCGAACGCACGGATCCGATCGTTTTCTTGTGTCGACAACTAAACACGACTCATGGATAAGTACTTCTCGGACTATGCCATTCCACCTATTTATCTCCCCCGGCCTCAACATCTTTCAAAAACTTTGACTGGGATTTAAATATGTTCATCAAAGTCAATCAATAAGCTGTTTGTGTTTCTCGGTGCAGGTGAAGTAGAATGCCAATTTTCTTATACCACTCTCATTTGGACGCGAATTCTCAAAAGATGTGCACTGTGCAGGCCTGCGGTGGATATCGTCTTATTTCTAGATAATTGTCGCTCAATAAGTTCGCGTGTTAGTTGCAGGTACAGGCATCAGTGTTAGTTAACAGATCTATCATGGCAATGTATCACACGTGCAGTCTGCACTAGTGGCCCTTCTATTTGTAAACCGGCGCGGCGGCGCCGAGGGCCGCGCATTCCTCGCGTGCCTCGAGCCCTGCGCCCGCAACTCCCCGACAAACAACTGCTGCCTACTGCCGGCTTTGCTCACAATGCTACCTCCACCGGATACCCTCTGCTAACATTCCACACTTACCCGGCAATGTACTAAATCGATTGCCACAATTCCAATTAGAGCACTCAACTTAAAACTGTTTGGGTTGCCTGGAAAGTAAATATGTAGTTATGTTTGATGCATCTATCTATTTAACATTCCTATAGTATTAAGTACCTATTTGAAATGCTAACTTGCTAGCTTGGATAATTTTGCACATTCCTCACCTACTTCACGTTACCATTTTGTTTTATTTACTTCTCACTCTTTTGAAAGTAATCACATGGAACCTTCGAAGGAATATTTAAAAGTGCGGAGACCTACAAACCAAACAAGGCTAAGTAACTTGTATAATTATATAGACAATGAGATGAGTACACCGCACTACCAAAGTACAGGGCCTGCATTCCGATGAATGGTGAGCGGGCGCCGGCGCGGGCGATTGGCAGGGCTGAGCGGGGTGGTGCGGTGCGATGCGGGGGGCGCACGTACGCATGCCTGCGCGTGCGCCTCGCTCTGTGACAAACACCCGCTACGAGAATGACCAATTCTAACAGGTGTCTATTGCACACCAAAGAGCAGATCCATACCCAAGGAAATACTTATTACTGAGACTTAAAAAAATGTCTGCCAAATTGGTAGTCAGTCTTCCTGTTCCTAGCTCAACCTTATTATTATCTGCATATCCTAAAGTTTAAGGATATCTTTAAGTATTTTTATCTACCTAAAAACGAAAGTTTCAGTGAAACACTTAAACGGGATTCCTGAGTTTCTCCGAATATATTTATTTTTTTATGAGATTATTTCCTGATTGCAATATAGGTACTACATAGGTACAAGATGACCCAGTTTCCGGATGCCATTTAGGTACTACAATGTCACGCTTACCGGATCTAGCACAAAATGTTGAATGGTTCGTGATGTGAATCACTTCTTAGGTATGAGAAAGATATTAATAAAAGACACGAGGAGACAGACGCAAATTGGACACTTCCACGAACAAATCAATAGAATTCAAACGATTTCCGCATACGTTTAATTACTTCAATTTGATGAATCAGATGGTATGGTGTTCTCATTAAGATGTCGTTTGTGTAGATCTGAGCGGTAAGCGGTGGGCGCCGATTGTCGGCAATCAGTGGCGGATGCCCGCGCACTTCGATTGATGAAGTGGTGGCCTTTACAGGAATTTTAATGAATGTGATGCATTCTAGTAAATGACTCACGACGAACGTTTCAAACGTTCGTACTCAGAACATGATCTGATGGAATGCGGATGCCTCGACAACTTGCAGTAGGTAGTGATAGTATTTTTGATTAAGTAGGCTTCCCATCTACTGAGATGGGAAGCACTTATCGGATTCCGGAGTTTCTCATGGAAATTGTAAAGTGAGTACTTAGTGTTTGTTGAGGCGGTAAAAATACTTATAATATTAAGGGTCCGAACGTGGACAGAAACAGTACTTAAAAATATACAAGAAATAACCAGTATGGTACAGTATGTTTAGGTACATATTATGATATTACAGATACTGCCAAAAATGTTTAGGTTACTTACTTTTGATTCTATTTTGTGAGGATTACATTTTTAACGCTAAGGATTGAATGAACATAGTGTGTTGGTGGACGTTGCACCGGTAGAGCAGCTTGCAGCGCGCGTGCGGCGAGGCGGCAGGTGCGCATGCGCAGCCGGCATGCGCCTTCCTTGTTAGAACGCAACGCCACGCCGCCCGCGCCGTCATCCACCCGTTTGTAATTATGCCTCCTTTGGAGCTTTGCCGAGAGATCTTAATCTTTGTGTAGACAAGATGATCATATTGGGAAGTAATCGAAATTGTACAGTCTAAGTACTTACATTAATTACATGGTGATGGGATATTTAACGTTATTTTTAACAACACATTTTAAGGATAATAATGATTGCATGTCGATTTGTTTGACTAGACATTTAAAGCTAGTAAGCCTGTAGGTAACCTGTACCTTACCTATGTGCCTACAAAGCGTCACGCATACACCTTTCTGCACTGCTAAGAAGTGGAACTCCCTATCCGCGTCGCTGTTCCCCCCAAAACAACAAACTTGGAGTCTTCAAGTCTAGAGTCTGACGACCATGCTACATCTTCGACCTCATCTTCGCTTCCCATCAGGTGAGATGAGCGCAGATGCAAGCATATTTTGTTTAAAAAAAACTCTAACATTTATTATTTTCCTGAATTTTACTTTACAACACCTTAATATCATCATATTTCTGCTGACCATAGATAACTTCGAGATACAATGTACGGGGACCACAATTTGCTGAACAAAGCGTAAAGTTTTTGCGAATGAGATCCTTCAAAACCTTTCTATGGTTGATCGAACTCTACCTAACTATTCAAGTGGCAAGTCTTTCATCCGAGTGAAAAGAAATAATAAGATTGTTTCCATTGAAACCGGATATCTGATTTAATAAAATAAGTACGTAGTTAGTTTAAGTCGTTTGATAAACCTAAGTGGTGTCAGGCAGCGAAAGTGGAACAGGGTTTGTCAACACGAACCAGCTGGCCCCGGGCCGGCGCGGGCGACGATAGCGCTTATCGGGCGCGGGACCATAGTCCGCTCATTCACAAGCCTGTCCATTCATGCGGTCCCTTGGGTCCGACGCGATCTCGACTCTCTCACGACCCGCTAAGGGTCTACAGTCGGATGGCACCACCACGTTCGCTGGCTAGCTGCGGGGCGAGGGACGATGTAGATCGAGGATATCTCGGGGTCAGCGCGGATTGCAGGCGCCCGATAAACGCACATGGACTCAACTTACTTCACTTATTTGAACGAATGGATACGCTCTCGAAAATTTAACGCACCCAACATTTTATATTATGAATCCTATTCAAATGTTCGTACATTCCGATTCTTACACTTGTCTATTTGATAAGAGTGGATGACACAATTAAAAATTTGAACTGTCCCATTCAGTTGTTGCGTGGCGTGGTAGAGTAAACATGATAACAGTTTATTAAGTACATGTTGGAAACGACAACAGTTACTTTATCATTTCCTATTCTGTTTAATGAACTCGAAAAAATGTGGGTTAAGAAGGTACTACTTAGTTTAAATATCTCAAGTATTAACGTATGTACCTAGGTACCTACCTACTTACCACGTACGTTTAGGTGAGTTGGTTTTAATTTGGAAATTCTGTTTAATCTAGTTAGAAAAATGTTAGAAATGGCAGCTTATCATTTTTTGTTAGAATATAAAACGATAATTAATTGAATGGCATCTTTAGGCAACTAATATATACTTTGGATGAGTAGTTAGCTGTAACTCAGTCATCGTCGTACACTCATACATACATCACATTGGGTAGGTAATACGAATATGAAATCATTATCCATGTATGGTAATAATTTCCGTTAAAACTTTAAGGACCCTGATGACTTTTGACATACTTGCCTCGTGACTCACATAAACAAATGTATCATTGTTTATGTCGTTTAGAATATCCGTTATTCAGTATATTTTATCATTCATTCATAGGTGTGTGTCATTCTGGATTTAAAAACAACTATTTCATTATGTTGTGCATGCATACTGTATTAACTTTAATAAGCGATGTTGGTGAATCACGCATGCAATCTGCCATCATTATTTGGCGCATTATTTTCAACGTGATTGTTCTGCTTGTTCTACTGATTGAATATGATAGGTTCAAAATAGCATACATATAAGTAGGTATACCTACTTAGGTTAAACGTGCAGGTAAATCATTCTACAAACCCAGTTGGCACAATGGTCACCATGCCGGACTGCCAAACACAGGGATACCCGGCTCAGACAAAGTATTTATGCTTAGATATTTTGTCTGTGTTATGAGTATTTTACAAAAGAAAAGTATATAAGTAGTATATCCGTTGCCTAGCATCCAAAACACAAGTCAAGTTACTTAGCTTGGGGCTAGATGGCGATGTGTGGAATGTCCTGCAATATTTATTTATTTAAATATAGAATGCGATCGGTAAGGGAAGCTCTACCTTAAGATAAAACATGATCCTTAGCATCGCATGATATGACATAGACACAAACTATGGTTAGTGCACGAGTGCACGTGCAGGGCCACTGTACCTATTTATAGTTCTTTCCCGGAACCATAATATCAGCGTAGACCCTAACAGTAGCAGCATTATATTGAACATTGGAACCAATATAAAGTAAACATTTGCGACAAAGGCCATTTATCGAATCAGGACATTTCCTGTGAATCGAATGGGCGACCTGCGAATGCCGATGCACGTCACAGGCGCCATCGCAAAAATGTAAAGAGTTATCAATGTAAACGGTTTGTTTACACAGTTAACCGTAATCTTATCCGGTGACCTCCTTTAGACTCTCCCGTTTCGAAATTGTATCGTCGGTATCGTGTCCTTATTACAAGTCACCGGAAGCGCGCGCTCGACTCAATCTAACGTTCATTCATGATGTCCTATGTATTTATTTAGTAGTCGCCGAGTACCTAATGTACACATTTATTTACTTGATAAAACACTCGATTAGGGTGATCTAAACTACCTCCAAACAACTTTATTTTTCTTGGGTGATTACCCGATTACCAATAAATACAAAGCCTTGTGTTTTTAGGAAAATTGGTTTAATTAAATCTATGAATGAATACTGCATATTTTATACGAAAAGCGAAAAGTTGCATAAGTATACGAATTTGACTCACGGACTTTTTTTTACTTAGTTCAGGGACATTAAACGTAGTGTTTATTTAAAGACTAGCGACCCGCCCCGGCTTCGCACGGCTATATTATGCATGTATTATACATATAAACCTTCCTCTTGAATCACTCTATCTATTAAAAAAAACCGCATCAAAATCCGTTGCGTAGTTTTAAAGATTTAAGCATACAAAGGGATATAGGGACAGAGAAAGCGACTTTGTTTTATACTATGTAGTGATGAGTAAAAAGAAATAATTATGACGGTTTAAGAAATGTCAATGAAGGGTTCGCCAGTGCCGCCCGTTTAACACCCTAAACAAAAACACTCAATTTTTTTTTTCTTTCGATCGATTCTCAAAACCAATACTTAAGCATAATCTGTAGGCAAATTGACACTACACAATCGTGTAATTGTGTGTGTATTACTTAGTACCTTAACGGGCGGATGTGTCAGAGGTGGCGGGAGGAAAGGGTCGGCGCCCGCGCAGCTAATTGCCGGGAATTTCGGAGGTCGCCCGATAAACCCGCGCCTGCGCCGGAAGTCGATAGCTTTGATGTGGCCTCCGCTCCCCCCACTAATGTAACGACACAAGTTGTTCCTGTTATTGCCTCGTCCATTTTCATATTTACTTCTTGTTGTTATAATATTTTTTTCATTACTCATACTCCGAAAGTAGGTCTAAATATGCCTGAAGAGCGTGTAGAAAATAAAATTTCCAGCCCTAGGGCTTTTCACTTTCACTGACAGCTGTCATGTCAAATTATGGCTTCGCACGACTTGTGCAATCTGCATGTAGTCAGTATCAGTATCATTACGCATTAGGAACTTCAAAAACCTAACCTCCTTGCTTTTTTTTTTTTTTACACCAAAGAATAATAATTATGGCTAGGCACGGCTCATGCATACTGCCAGAGTTTAGTACTAGGTAACTTTTTTTCTTATTTTATTATGTTTTTGTGTTAAGTTTAATCTGGTTTTTCATTTATGATTGTGTATTTTTTGTAAATAACATTTTCAAGACAAACCGTGTTACAAAAACTGTAAGTTAAATCTACGGACTTCGCGTCATTTCCCAATGTTGGATTAACTCATTAATAAAAACTTCTTCGGTAAGTACCGCCGTATTTAAGTATTGAATACAAATAGCAGAAACCTAAAAAAACACTACATAATGTATAACCTCTTTGGTCCCAACCTTGTAAGAGGATCAGGTAGTAAGAGTACCTACTCATGTGGTATGGAGTCTCATAGTCTCATTCACTCTCGTTGTTATGAAGAATTTTATGTATTATTCGTAATGAAAAGCACAGTGTTTACCTCGGGTGAAAGACTCATTAAGTCCCTCGAACTATTAGCGCCCTCGCTACGCTCGGGCGCCAAACTCCGTCTCGGGACTTGTAATGAGTGACTTTCACACCTAGGATAACAATGTACTATTAAATGTTCATTATAAATACTGCACAAGTTTGAGAACAGTGAAAACAACGACTGTGGCTAACTGCTTCGTGCGAGAAAAATGCTTGTATTATATTACCGCCTATTTATCCGCATTTTCGCTCAAGCTTCACGCGTGCGTAGTTTTGCTTGCGGCTTAATGGCTTAAGTGTTAGGTACTTAGGCTCGATCGTGTCTGATCGTTATAGATACCTACCTGCAGACACTTTATCAAATATTATGTAATCTTTTATCAAAGAAGCCTACTGAGAAATACACTACAGTTCTGTGAATTATTTATTTATAAACTGCCATAGTGCAGTTTCGGTGTGGGTGGTCTGGGAATGTACTAGCTAGGTACCTAGCTAGTACCAGTACTGGTCTGGTCACATGTACATGTGACCATGTTCAACTAATTGTAATAATATATTTTTAAGTTCATAAGAATTTGTATGGAATTGGGGGTTTTCTCAGCTAATTATTTTGAAATTCCCTATTAGGTATAGAGAATGTAATGAAGTTGTTCGCATGGGATTTACATATACGTATTTACCAGCAAAATAAAAGGAAAACTATGTAATCTATACAGGAATATATAGGCATATGGGAATTCCATGCCCTAGTATAATAAAATCAATATAATTCAGATATTATTGTCGTCATGAGAACAACATAATATCAAAGTTTTTGAATAATTTAAGGAAATATATGTCGTTAATAAATAACAGTAATGAATCCGATAATGTTAATTGATTGAGTTATTGGAATTCCTTGTTTAATACCTACTTCGTTTCTATATAGGTACGTGCATATATATATTACTCAAGTGGCGGCTCATTATAGCCGTTAACTTTAATTTAAAGAAAATAATTGAATTGAGTCTACAAACGAATCTATTTAAAAAATCTGAATCCAATTCTATAATATGTTGGAAATTCGAACAAAGCGTGGATGGAACGCTGCGTTTTATGAAGATTATACAGTGCGTTTTATAGACATCGAAAATGTCAGTTTCAAAAATGTATCTCAATTGTATCAACATCTACCATTAAGTTGTGTGATATTATGACATACCTATACTCATAAAAGGGATATGTAATCTAAAGGTGTGAACTATGAATAGGTACCTACCTACACTGAAGCACAAATAGTTCAATAAAGCACGCAGTAAAGTTTACGTCCTACTTGTAGGGCCACACAAGTTGCTGAACCGTACCTAAACTAGTTATCGCATTTACCAGCGAAGAAGAAGAACATTATAAAGTTGACGCAAGCTAAACTCCATCTCGATGGTACCTATTGACGTTTGTCACTGATAATAACATAATAATTTTAGTAACGGAATTATGAAGTTTCGTCACGTTTTTGATGATAAAAAATCAATGTGTCAATGAGAGTGGGTAACCTCCGCTATCGGAGCGGTCATAGATCGACTCAAAATGGATTCGTCGAAACGAACTAGTTATTACAGGAGAATATCTTTGTCTAATTGATATTAAAATTAGAGATGTTCCTGTACCTAAATCTTTGTGTAACAAGTAACAACTCGGGTTGCAAATAGTATTTATTGTAATCTATGGAAAGTATTTGGTAGTCTTTTATGAAATTCTAAAAATATTAATACGATTCTGAATGGGCAGTTTACTTAAAACAGTCAAGAAATGTGGCAGGTATCGGATAACACGTAAACATCGACTCTATCTAGCAAATAGCATAAAACCTGAGGAGTAAACATTTATGAAACGCGCTACCTAAAGATATGGTTACTTACTGAAATCTCTGTTCAATCCAATATTTTTAAGTGTTATCTATTGAAGTTGTTACACTTTAAACAAATATGATAAGGGCGTGCGGTGACTTGTCTCTATCTATACGACTCACGAAAATTGCTCCAACCGGATGTAAGCCGGTGGTCTCAATAAACTTTGCTATAGGAATGTTGTTCGACTCTGACGATTAGTTAATAAAGACCATTTTAGGTAGAAACATTGTACTTAACACAAGTCTAGTTACTTAACTTGGTACTAGATGGCGATGTGTGGAATGTCCTGCAATATCTATTTATTTATTTTATTTTCACTGTTTTTCTAATGAACATTTTTGATTGAATTTAAGTAGACATCAAATAAATTACACAGCCTGAAAACTATTAAAGGAAAATCAGGACTTATTTTTTGTTCACAAAGTTTGTTCACAAAAGTTGGTGTTTCTGTTCTATCCGATTATACCTACATTTACTTAGATATTAGGTAGGTACCTACTAGTTTCTGCCCGCAACTTCGATCGCATTATGCTTCAATATGACACTATTATCATCATGTTCTTAGGATAATATGATTTAGGTTAGGTATCAAACTTGATATTTTCAGATAAATATTCTTTTTTTTTTCGATATCAAACGAGATCGGGACTTACGCGGGTGAAATAAAATATACGAAATATTCTTTTTTTTTTTCGATATTCAAACGAGATCGGGACTTACGCGGGTGAAATTAAATATACGAATTATTCCATATTCAAACCCGCATAAGTCCCGATCCCGTGGGAATATCGGGATATACACTATTATGTATTCTGTGACGTTCGTCTTTGTTGTAAGGCGTTCGACCGGGGGGTTTTCTCGAGCAGCTGCAGTTTTTTTGTTGATTACTCAGCACAGACAGATATATTTTTGTTCTATTACTTTTTCGAAGTCCAACAAGTTTTTTATTTGCTGTATTATATAGAAATCAATGCCACTTTTCGTTGTAATTTTATAACTCAAGAACGGGCTCACCTGTTTAAGCTTTGTTCGGACTATTTAGTAGATGGTTTATGTGAAGTTTGCACAAAATCGGTCGAGCGGTTCTTCATTGATCACATTTTTTATATGGCAAAACAACGTTTGCCGGGACAGCTAGTAATAAATAAAATCAGGTAATCTCCATAGGTTATGTCGCCACTACTGTAAGAAAACTATACCTAGTTCTTTTTAATTTGTTAAACAAAAATACCACATCTAATTAGCCTTTCTCAATTAGTGATGCGTCCTTATCTGACAGCGACGCGGCCATGCACGTCTTGATAAGTGTCTCAATCCTTCTTCAGTATTTCTTTGAATATAAAATAACAACGTTCTTTGCTACCTAAGTAAAGTTACCCCATTAAATTGTCACACACCAGGGCAAGGTTCTGCTATAAGAGGGGTTATATAGGCAATTAGACGCTTTGAGATTAGTGAATGTTTCATGAGCTTGATAAGCTTTTGCAGTGGTGAGCTCTAGGATATGTCGATTTCCTCACGATAGTTCCTTCAATGTATATATAAACCATAGTGTCGTGTAGAAAATGCACGTACATCAACAGTGGGATTCGAACTCACAACCTTCGGGTTGAAAGTCGCGGTATCTCCCAATACGTCAAACCTGCTCTACATACGTCGTCATAATATGATTCCGGAGGCATGTGCTCTCACTCTCCCGTTAAAAAGAAACAAGTCTTTTTCTCTACAAATCTGATTTAAATTAGGCAAAAAGATTCAGACTTGTATTGGGTCGGTACCCTCATCCCCTCAAATGTTTGAGGATCCCACTGATCTATTACCTATTACTTTTATTCAGTAGTGGGTGAACGACGATCTGTAGATTCTAAATCGAAGTGTATATCTGATAAGAATAGGAGTATTATTCAATGGCCATTAGTCGTGAGTGTGTCGCAAAGTTCCAAATAGCACATTGTCAGTGCGGAGGTTACTTGAACAATGGTAGTAGCGCACTAGGTATCGACCGAGCATCGAGCGTCAGTTAAAGACTGATGCACTGTGACAGGGACCTTATGAATGTAAGTGGGGCATTTCACTAGGGAAACGATTTACTTGCAACGCAACTGTACCCCTACCACGAGTTAGTTACGCACTTGATATAACGTACCGTATTAAGTTTTTACATTAAACTTCAAGACTAGAATATAAGGACAACAAATAGGGCACGTGTTGAAGCCTCGGCACGAAATAGATAGTTTAAAACAGTAATTCTGTCTCTATCGCGCCGTCTATTTCAACTAGGTATCTACATAAAATAATATTACAGACATCCTAAACAGAGAGATTTACTGTTTTAAGCTATTTATCTCTATGTCGTGTATTAGCCGATACAAATTTTCAAAATTTCGTGATAAATACTCAAATTCGGCACATTTTTGATAGAGTGATTAACAACTCGTGGTAAGGCCTCGGGCTTTTAGGACTCGCAACATATTAGTAGGAGTTCGTATGTTGCAAGTTGCAACCAAGGTTGCACATTAACATTCATTATGATCCCTGTCGCACTGTACAAGTGTACCTACACGCACAGCACAACACCGCACTTATCGACGACCCATATACATCACACATAATTACACAAAATGTTCTACATTGTAACCTGATTACTGCACTCTATTGCCGATAGCTAGCTTCATAAAAATACGATAGCAATGGAAATTTTGAGAGAGATCAATGGAACGGAACTTATCGCTTAGAGCAACGGTGGGCAACCATTTTAACATTGCGGGCCACATTTAGGGATGTTAACGAAACCGCGGGCCGTAGGTTGCGGCGGATTTCGAATTTCCTAACATTTATTTATATTTTTTGAGAAAAGAATCAGTAGATTTCGAAACTTAGAAAATAAGTTTATTAACATAAATCAGAGCGAGCAAAGCGAGCGACCCTTTATTACCCGATTGCAAGGAAAGGGTTATGTTTTTCGCACCTTTGTATGTTTGTTTGTAATATTCTTTATTTTTACATCACCAATTGTCAAAAATTTCAAAAGGCTATATTTTTAGCACGTCTTTGCGGACCGGATTCGGCCCGCAGGCCGGAGGTTGCCCACCTATGACTTAGAGGTTTTAAAGTTTCAGATAATAACTGTTTTTTAAGTATTTCTCGGTAATGTAATAAACCTGGTAGATAAAGAATGTAATAATAGGTATCTGATATACTCACATAGATGAGGTAGGTCTGTAGGGATTTCTCTGGGGAAGCCAGTCTGTTAATCTGAAAATAAAAATTACAAATATTAGCACAATATCCAAAACCGTAATTATTCGACCATAGGTAGGTAAACTAATTCTATAAGTCGCGTTGTATTATAGAACGGCTTTTATGTTAAACCTTGGGGGAAAACAGACATGCGTCGCAATTGAGGCATTTTAAGTTTGCAAAATCGTGTAGGATTCAGAGACCCTGGTGGGCCCTAGTTCTATTCCTGGTATATCTACTTTAGAATTGGAGTTCCAACCGTGCCGCATACGGGCCGCGCCCGTTCGGTAGACACCATGTAATTAATCGATTATAATAATTGAAGTAGGTACGTGATGACGTAGTGACAGCTGCGCAAGCGGCGCGGGCGGTGTATGTGCAGGTGTGTGTGACATGACCGCCCTCAGAAAATCAAAGGAAAACCCATGCGTTCGTCTCACAACGCAACGACCGTTTGCAAAATATTAGTGTTACCACCTGTACCTACTACTCTGATTTGCATGTATGTGAATAAGTAAGTACTTACTTACCTACCAACACGTAGGTAGGTTTTCTTAATGTATTGTAATTTCAAAGAGACAAGTTTGTTCAACTTTTCACTGAGGTTAATGTTTTCGAAATTTGCTAATTGGGTGTCTAGGTTACAGACGAGTAGGTATCTGTAAGCACCATAAGTAGGTAGTAGGTAGGTATTGTATTTTGTCAAAGAGTAGCAAGTTTAAAGAACACTTAGGTAGGTAGATATTTTTGTACGTTTTGAAGTACATTTACTTATGAGAATGTGGATTATTTAAGTACTAGGTATTAAATATTGTATATTTTTATAATCTTATGTACTTTTCCTATCCACACAAGGTACCAATAAAACGAATCAAATACAAGACAGAATTTGAGTGCATGAGTGAAAAAAAATAAGTGACCATCTCTGAAGGGTTCTTTGGCTCTGGGTATTTGAATGATTTGTTATAAGTACCAGTAAACTACAGGAATTGTATTAATTTTAGAGCTAATTAGTTATGCAGAATATCACTTGAAAACTATAGAAGTGATGATGATGAATTTAATGGTGGTTAGTTCCTAGTATCTAAACTAGTGTGAGCCCAGTTGCTCTTTGTCAAATTAAAAAAAAGGTTGAACTAAACTATCTTCCTCTTCTTCTTGGTCTAAAACTGGCTTCCGAATCCAGTTTTGAGAATGGTCCTAGTTCTGGGATGATTCGCCACCTAACCCGATAAATCCTAAATCAAAAGTTTTTTTTTGAGCACAAAATTAACCCCCTTACTGTTCTGAGATAATTATCAATAACATTTTGAAACATGGTTATAGCTGCTTTCGTCGACCCATCTTTTAAAGGTTAGTTGAACATAAAAATGTTTAGGTTGGTGTCTAGGGAGATAAATACATAGATGTAATAATCCAGGTAAGTATAGATACTCAGTTTATTATGTTTTATTTATTTGAACATGCTAGACAAAGGTTAGGAAATATGAAACCTACACGTGGCGATGACTAGCCTTTTGTTCCATAGATTTATATTTTTGTATCTAGAATATTATAAACATATCCTCTTACAGTGAGGGGAAGCATCGTGCCATTTCCATTGTCACAACCGACATGCCTTAGTAAAAAGAACGAAGACAAGGCGGCTAATATGACCAGTCAGTAAAGGCATGTTTATGGTTAACCCTTTATCTATGGGAGAAGTTTTAGAAGTAGGGTCTGCCACGGACATAGCTAAAGCATTGACAAGGGAGGGTAAAAGTAAACACATTACCACTCCTTTGCGTTGCGCAGTCGGGTAAAAAACAGAGCTCTAACGCCAATTTGCGAGATGTTTTAATGGGCTTACTTTTTTTTAGCATTATGGAGTAAGATTAATCAACGTCAAAGACAACTCTGTGATCACTGTAGGTAATTCCCAGGACATATAAAAACTTAAGCTAATAAATTGTTCTTAGGTATCATAAAACAGAAAATGAAATTGTACTTCTCCAATCATAAAGGTACCTTATCTGTATACGCACCGAAAAAAAGGTTTCTTGAAGTGAAAAAAAAATATGAATGCTTATTAAGAATGCTTATTTTAAGATTTGTTACTTTAACTTTAACCAAGAAATTATTCACAAGCGTCTGTAGGGAGCGGATTATTTCTTGCTTGAAATAAACCTTTTTATCTTTGTGTTTAAATTGAAGTAATTTGGGGGAAAGGAGCCAGCGATTTTGTGTTCTTATTCACAATAATTAGACATCTGTTATGATATATACAACTTTGGGTGTTTGGCATAGGTATGGTCTGCCAAAGAAGAAACGGAAGCAATACAACTTATGGGATGTTTGGCATAATGGTCGGCCAAAGAAGAGACGCTATAGGGATTGCTATGGGGAGGATATGGCGGAAAGGGGAGTAACGCAGACATGACGAGGAATAGAGTGGAGTGTAGACAAATGACATGGCGTGCCGACCCCACATACTGGGAAATGTGCAGGAATTTCAGAAGGTATAAAACTATGGGTAGAGCTTGCTTATTGTTTTCTAGGTATATAATGGTCGCCAATTCAACAATCTTTTTTAATGATATAGAAGAAGATAACTTTAATGACTAATGACAAATATCCAAGGAATATTTATTTAATTATAATTAGTTCATGATAAAGCTTATGTCTAGATTCTGAAAATCTTGAGAAAAGTATTTTTCATTACTCATACTCCGAAAGTAGGTCTAAAGATGCCTGAAGAGCGTGTAGAAAATAAAACTTTCAGCCCTAGGGAAAATCGCTTTCACTGACAGCTGTCATGTCAAATTATGGCTTCGCACGGCATGTGCATGTAGCCAGTATCCGTATCATTACGCATTATGAACTTCAAAAACCTAACCTCCTTGCTTTAAGTAACACCAAAGAAGAACACTACATGTATATAACCTCTTTGGTCCCAACCTTGTAAGAGGATCAGGTAGTATGGAGTTTCTCATTCACTCTCGTTGTTAGGAAGAATTTTATGTATTATTCGTAATGAAAAGCACAGTGTTTACCTCGGGTGAAAGACTCATTAAGTCCCTCGAACTATTAGCGCCCTCGCTACGCTCGGGCGCCAAACTCCGTCTCGGGACTTGTAATGAGTGACTTTCACACCTAGGATAACAATGTACTATTTCGGATCTACACCAAATAAAGACTAGCAAGTAGGAGGATGACTGCTCTGTCACACAAAGTATAGGGTATGTTTTAGTTTTATCAATAAACTATTTTGAAAAAGTTTTTAAAGTAGATATAGGTACTATACTAGGTACTTACCTACTTATGTTTAAGCTACCGACCTACTTAATGTGAATTCCCTAAGAGGTTACTCTACTTATTAATATTTTGTACTATGTACCTACCAACCTTAATAGTATTTTTATTAATTTTAATTACTTGGGTTTACCTAGATGAATCTTTTTTTTAATTTGAAATCATATTTATTTACCCACCTACCTTAAGTCAAATTTAAGCAATGAAGTCCGACTTGATATGACTGTTGATTTTTATTTAAATAAGGTCTAGTGAACTTTTTTTTTTTTACTTATATAGTCTAGTAACGTACCCACTTACCTACCAAATTACTAAGATAGGTAAGTAAATAAAAATCCTTAAGAAAGTTCCTACTTAATAATTTCAAATAGTATGGGTAGATATTTACCTATATAGAATAAAAATAAGGATTTTTTTTTATAAGTACAAAATATTAAATCGCCTTTAAAGTAATGGCATACATACGTACAGTGTAGTGTAGGCTGTATGTGTGCGGGCGTACGCACGTGTATGCGCAGGAGTATCGGCGCGAGCGCGGTGTAGGTATGGCGAGAGGCCGAGCGGGGGCGCGCACGCACACACTCACACCGCCGCCAATCGCAGCGCACCGCTCACTCACACTATCGAACACTTGCTATGCCAAAAACCTAGTTTTCTTCCGAAAATCGTTATCATTTTGTGCATGTTTAGGGTACGTTCAACCCCGCGCATACAACCCGCTTCTGAACCCGTCACCCTTTCGAGTCACATCGCTTCATATTCATCTTTAAAAATTAGCAAACACTTGCACCCATCACGCCGCCCCGCGGATATTCATCATTTTTCCTTATTTCACCATAGACATTTTTTAAAACTTCAAAATATATTTGGCAAGAGCTTGAAAAGCGCTTTTTATTGATGTTTAAAATAATAAGATCAAGAAAAAAATGAATTACTTACAGTTCATGGAACTTTGTAGACCTTCTGAAGGGAGTAATTATTTTAGGATTCAAAATATTTCATTTTTTATTTTTTATTAAGTTTAAATATATTGCGAAATATCCTTTTATGCAATAAAATTCTAAATTATGTTCAATTAGAGCGGTAAAGAGCAGAACGCGGGGGCCCGCCCAAGTGGCGTAGCGCGGGCGCGGGGCGGCTCTTTCACTGCGCCCTCGAATACAAAGGGAAAATTAAATCGAGAATATTTTTAAAACATATTTGAAATCTAGAGGCGCAAGCTTAAATATAGTATTTGTGAAATAAAAATTCATAAAATGCAACGCGTTACTGCTGGAAAATTGTTGAAAATTTTCCGACTCCACTGAATATGACTGCAATAAGTACTAACGTTTAGGTACCTACTCGTTATGTGATTGGATGAGTGGAATCTATGTACGATTATTTATCAGAATGTTCCTATATTTTGTTACATAGCTTAAGAGAACGCATATCAGAGCATTTCAGTCAAGTATTTTCTTGTGACGAAAAGCTTTAATGCCTAACTCGTGCAAAAGGTAAATGGTGAATAGTGGCCAACGGTTTAATTTTGGGTGGTCGAAATGGTGATGGGTCACTTGCGATCCACGGATGCCCCATAGGTTAGCTGAAGTGCAAGGTTTGTAAACCCTGTCGTCTCAAGGATCAAAAATCGCATGCAGCGGAGATGAAATTGCATATAAATATGGATGGATGATGGAGAGGAAGATGACCGAAGAAGAGATGGACTGTGCCCTCAGATGTGAACGATGAGAAGAAAATTATGGAAGAACCAGATATATAGGTAGGTAATACGCCAAACCCAAATGATTTGCGATATTAAGAAGGGCACCAGGAAGAGAGAGCATAGTTACCTTGTTAGGATTTTTAAAATATTTTTTAAATAAGTATGTTATAGGTATAGGTAAAGTATAAATGGCAATACCTCCATTCTTTAATTTACCTTAACTAACTCACAAACAATGACAAAATGTATGTACCTACTCATATTAATTTCATAATTAACCAAATAGGTAATGAGCTAGGAATTAAGCACCATACAGATGGATAAAAATATGATCTAAGTAAGTACATATTAGGTTTGCATTCACTAAACAAATATATGGTCAAGTTAGTTGTTAAAAGAATGATATCAGAGAGTTCGACCGAGAGCATTGAATTCTAAGAATCCGGGATACTCATACACAATCCTATAGGCGCCAACGCCACACACACTTCTTCATATACACCAGGAACAGGCATACCATGGACTTTCCGATCGGCCGATATCTTGCCAACCGTTCATTGTTGTTGCACTTGTTGCTCCTTCAATTTGCAAGATTGAAATCTATCGGACGATAGAAAAGTCAACAGGGTAGGTAGTATGCTTGCAACTTCAACTATTGTTTTTTTTTGACAAAAATACCACTGTGTAGAACCGAAAAGTTCGTTAATTTCAAATGGTCTTGAGTTCTTTGAAATAACAATAAAGATTAACAGACAATAGGTTTAAGGTTTATAAAAGCCGGTAAGGGTGTCTTTTTCACAGTAGATACTTATAATGCATTTTATCAAATACCGATAAATACCACTACTTGGTCATATCGAGGTTTAGATAATTAACAAAAGACATTAAGCATTTCAGGCGTTTTTGCTACTAAAACCTAAGTGGTTTATGTATTTTCAAATTAGATATCATGCGTTTAAGGCATTTTGCTGCAAAGGCAAAAATCATTTTAGATGACCCGCTCATGAGCGGGCCTATCTAAACCGCTGAAAAAAATGAAATAAAGGTAGGTACCTATGCATTTAAGAATGTATGCCTGAAGTTGCCACTTTGTTCCTATCCCATTAATATCTTTCAGGTTTTTGCGGGTAATAATAGTAGATTATGCATCAAGGGCATAATGCAATGTCTTATGTTGTGGGTGGCATATTGAACCCCGAGTGTAACGAGGGACGCTCGGGTTAACTCCCGAGCGCAGCGAGGGAGTTATATAGAGTCCTGAGTGAAGCAAGGGGTTCAAGCCGCCCAAGGCGAAGACATGCTTTATCCCGAAGTGCATACTCTACTTTTCATACCGTCAGTCTAATTTTACTTCCCTACTTGAAAAAAATCCAGTTAAAAAAAAAATGGGGCAATTGCAATGAGATGGTAGCATGATGGTAAATATTTGGTAGGTATTAAAGGCAAAACCTATTTGCTTAGACCTAACGTAACAATCAAAATTAAAAAACATTAATCGTGGCCTGCTAGATTTTTGTAGACCAATCAAATGACTTATTATAAATAAAACCTATTTGCTGAGACCTTCAAAATAAAAACCAAGTGTTTTCACACGAATTTCAACGTTCCAAATTCAAATCACTTTATTCCCTTGGGAGTTTCATACAACATTATCTCCCTTGGGAATAAAGTCTTGCTTTAAGTTGAGGTTAATAGGGCTTTAATCCGTGATTAAAGTGCTGCAGGTGTAAAAAACCTATTTGCTGAGACCTTCAAAATTAAAACCAAGAATTTTCACACGAATTTCAACGTTCCAAATTCAAATCACTTTATTCCCTTGGGAGTTTCATACAACATTATCTCCCTTGGGAATAAAGTCTTGCTTTAAGTTGAGGTTAATAGGGCTTTAATCCGTGATTAAAGTGCTGCAGGTGTGAAAAGGTCATTAAAGGTTTTTTATAAAACCATGTTATTAGTGACAAAATAACAAGAAAATAAACAAATTAATTGTTTTTCAGATTGACAAGTGAGCAAATATTTATCTATATACCTACTCTATCTGTCTGACCTGTTTTTAACTGAGTTTTCCCAATTTTTACAAAATAGGAATGGTTATGTGTTTATCTATGTACTTACCAGTTATTATAAAAAGACGTGGGTAGGTAATGGGTGGCAAATAAATTATATTTATAAAAACAACGACTTTACTACTCTCGCTGGTTTGCACAGGTTTGAGGTATTTTTCAATAGTTTTGAGTAAAATTGAATGCATTTCAATATCTCGTTTTAGCATCAACTCATTACATTAAAATTAATCGGCATGGGTTCCTCAAAGTACCTACCTACGGCAAGAAGGGGTGTAAGGACACTGACCCCGTAGTAAACTCAAGGGCCTTTGCAAGGGCTCCTTTACTTATTATTATCTTATGCAGGTGTTAAACTAATGTAGATAGGTATCGTATCGACATTCCCAACCAAATTCAATTAGCTTAGGTATGATTTACCCACAATGTTTGGAAAACATGAACTAACCGAGTATTTGAACTATAAAACAATTAATAAAATAAGAAAAAAGATAGTCAAGCAAAGCACATGGCGATGGGGCTACTTGTATAAAAAATTATGTTTAAAAATAATAACGGACAACAATATCAAAGCCTCCAAAAACAGCTCTAAGTAGACAATTTCAATAGATATTATTCAATGAATTTAATTTGAATTAAAGTGATGCAATATATCTACCCATAAGCACTTCCCCTATTTATTTTGGCCAGTAGTCCATAATTAAGAGACAGGAAGAATATTTATTATCTACAATAGGTAATTTACCCCCATTTTAATTATGCTTATTATTTTGATTAAATCAGACTATAAAGTTTTCGGTCATAGAATGAAGATCTATTTTATAGTGGTAAAGTTAGAAATCACTTTTCAAAAGAGTGGATTCGACGAAGTATAATATAATTAGAACAATTCCACCCATAGATCGCGGTTTCCACCGCGTACCTACGTAAATCCGGGTTCGGGATTTTGGTACATATAGAGATAGTTTTGTTGGTTTAATTTCTTCAAAAAGCCATGTCATTAACGGCTTGAACATGTTTTTGTCGGAAAAAATATATAAATCTTTTTTTTTTTCAATTTCATAAAAAAATCTTTTAGTAATTATGTAGTCCTATTAAAACGATTGCGAAAGGTATAAATGACAAAGGTTGTTTGAATTTTTTGATTTAGATATGACAAAGGCATTTGAATTTGTAAACCCTGAAATGACTAGGTATGTATAAGGAAAGGATGTTCGTGGACAAAGCGTTAAATTGGTTAAGAAGTGAACAAAGAAAGCAATATTGAGATTTATAAAAGCAGTTAAAGAAGGTATTTACTTATGTCAGAACTAGAATTGAATAGTTATGGTGTTCCCCAGGGGAAGTATCTTAAGTCCATTGATTTTTTTGGTTTATACTAATGATCTCCGTGAAGTCACAATACACCGATGCGTAATTTAGTACGTATATAAATATAAGTAACACTTTGAAGAGGTCATTACACAAAAAAATATAATATACAGTTATTCAATCCCTGTATCTTTTCATTAGTGCTGTTAAAAAAAACCCACGTTATAACCTATGTCAAAGCACTAATTTTACAAAGCCAAAATTACATTAAAAGGTTTAATTTAATGTTTGATACAATTTAAAGAATTACATCGACACAAATCTAAAAAAAAGATAAATAACAATATACTAAAAATATGAGTAAGATCTTACTTAAGTACATATAATTAACTTAGGTGTATAAATAGAATAAACAAATTGGGAATAAAAGAAACTCAATATCTGTGTCGTGTTCAGCAACAATCTAATTACTTTAAACAAAGTAGTTTCTAAGCACTTAAGTTACGTTAAATTACGAATCCCACGGACGTGACGTTCCTGTATGGATACTATCATTTTAAAATACTGCTCAAATTGGAGTAGCATGTACTAAAACGAATAAAATACTCGGTTAATTACTACTGTGGTAATTAAGTTAGACTTTTATTGCTGTCCTTGGGTTCCCTAAGGGAAACGAAGGGCGGAAGTATAGTTTAGGTATACACGTGTGGCGCATACGTCGATAACAATGTCAAAATTCACGAACAACTCGTTCAACAACAGAACGTATTACAGAAAGAATAAAGTTCACTGTCGTACGATAGAAGAGGTACCCTCGATAACGGAATCATACTTCTATGTCAAAGGAAAAATATAAATTCTATGTAATCGGGTAAGTAGAGGAAAATGACACCGTGAGTTTTAAGTGAAGTAGGTAGTTTGCGCTGCACGTGGAGTGTAGTTCCTAGTAGTGAAGTGAGGCCGAGAATGTACCTACTCTACTACATTTCATAGTCGACGAGTGCTGACGATGCTCTCGTTATGAATTCAAACTATGTCTATTATGATTATAACGACCGATGTACTAACTGGATTTTCCTTGTTGTATAAATTGTTCACAGAAATATTTTACGAAATGCTTACTTTGTAAAGTTTCTTTAGAACTCAGATGGTAGTTGATTAGAGATCAGGTATAAAGAATCCAGAAAAAACTATCAAGTTTTAGCAATAAAACGTAGAGTAGAGTTATTAAGTATCTTACCTAATGAATTTATTTTAAAGAAATCAAATAGATAACTCTTTTAGTTTCAATTAGAAGAAAACTTAATAAAAAATATTTAATAGTGCGTACGAAAGATGATTATGTAGGTAACATGGGTCAAGATTTAAATATACAAACACAGGGGAAATCTATAGTGAAAGATTAACATGAAAAATATTAATTAATACGATTTGCGGTTCTAATTAAAACAATGGATTGATCGGTAGGTGGGTCAATTTTCCTAATCGGTCGGTTGAAGCGAACGAGCACGCGGTGACTGCCTACCGGGGGCCGACAGGGTGCTGTTACCAATCAAACACGCCTCTAACACTTAGGTATTCCTTATCATCATGCAACAATATCTACGTCAATACCTACTACCAACGCTCTAATTACATTATTACATTTGATTAAATATGAATAAAATATATACAATGAACTTACAAGTACAAACGCAGTTTAAAGTGATGTGGTCACTGAAAACTTTTCGCGAAAAGTTAAACTCCCACACAAAAACGGCCGCGTTGTCGTGCCAATGTTCGCACACAGTCAAATTATTTAAGTTTACACACAGATACAAAGAAGACGTCTAACGGCTGACTGCCTTATGAAGACTATGAAGTCTTAAAAATATTTATGCACGTTGTGCATTATGTTTCGGGCTATATAAGTAATACCTAGTAAGTGCCAGAGAACTCGCGTCCTTTGAGGTTATAAAACCCGCAGAGGTTGGTCCTCTGCACGTGTCTTTGTAAGATGTAATAAATATAAAAGAACACGCTTCCAGGTTTTGTAGTCTCGTGGGTAGAGTTTTTTCAAACACCACCCCCTGGACAAAGTCATGGTTTTGTAGTCTCGTGGGTAGTTTTTTTAAACATCACCCCCTGGACAAAGTCATGGTTTTGTAGTCTAGTGGGTAGAGTTTTTTCAAACACCACCCCACCCCCTGGACAAAGTCATGGTTTTGTAGTCTCGTGGGTAGACTTTTTTTAAACATCACCCCCTGGACAAAATCATGGTTTTGTAGTCTCGTGGGTAGAGTTTTTTTAAACATCACCCCCTGGACAAAGTCATGGTTTTGTAGTCTAGTGGGTAGAGTTTTTTCAAACACCACCCCCTGGACAAAGTGATGGTTTTGAAGTCTCGTGGGTAGAGTTTTTACAAACACCACCCCCTGGACAAAGTCATGGTTTTGTAGTCTCGTGGGAAGAGTTTTTTTAAACATCACCCCCTGGACAAAGTCATGGTTTTGAAGTCTCGTGGGTAGACTTATTTAAACATCACCCCCTGGACAAAATCATGGTTTTGTAGTCTCGTGGGTAGAGTTTTTTTAAACATCACCCCCTGGACAAAGTCATGGTTTTGTAGTCTAGTGGGTAGAGTTTTTTCAAACACCACCCCCTGGACAAAGTGTTGATGCCAAGTGACTCGTCACGTTCCATTATGTTGTCTAGGCATGCTGTTCTTCTATTGGCAAGCATCGAGCATGCTATATGTTCTTGACCTCAATGTCGCTTCCCATCAGGTGAGATAAGGGCATATGCAAGACTATTTTGCGCAAAAAATAAGCTTTCTGGACCTTACTATAGTTGACAATGTTGTAATTGATAGATCGTAGATATCGTATATATTTGCGGTCAAGACCTGACATGATCAACATGATCAGGACTATGGAAAACCTTGTCTATAAGTAAGTAAGAATGACCTAAGTCTACATTCAGTTATAGGACCAGTAAATCTTTGAATAAGTTTAAGTTCATAATTTTTTAACCTTGCAACTTTCTACCATTATCATAAGTTCCCCTATTTCATTTGGTCCTTTAAACTTATTCTACCATAAAAGCTGACAATGCATGTGTGTATCCATAATTCCATGAGATGTTTAAAATTGCATAACAATAATACATATGGCTTAGAAAGCTTGTAAGAAATAAATTGTTTGTTAAAATGTAGGTTTAGGTTAGTGCATAAGATTCCGTTTAGAGGCTGCATCACTATGCAGCGGGTGTATGCGCGCGGGCGGAGCGGGCGCTGCGCTGCGCTCGCGACGTCCGCCGCTGGAATGCGACAGGTAACCAATTCCAGGAAGGCCGCGGCCCGTTACTGCGCCGAATATTTCGAGTCAAACGCGCCGACAAGTGCGGCCACTTGCGACAACGGCCGCACCGCCCGCCGCTGCCGCCGCCACGCCGCCGCCGCGCCGCCCGCCCGCTGCATTCCACACAACATTCAGTTATAGAAACCAGTCGGACGGCGAGCGCTTCTAACCCAACCAAAAGCCACTGTCGCTGCCACTTCTGTTACTCACTTACAGTATCTCTACTATATTCTAAACAACATTTTTACATACCTTTTGTAAAACCCGGGTTTGTCGGAACTATGACAAGTCATGACTTAGTTGCAGATCTTCCTGTAACCTTATCATCACAATTAGGTCCCTATACCTACTTTTATTGTTAGAATCTACGAAGTATACAGTAAATCTATGAGTATCACAATCATAATCTTAGTTTAGAATAGCTTATTTAGAAATATTTTTAATCTTTGGAAAAGACATTGGTCCTTGGAGGAGGAGGTACTGAAGAGTAAACACACTGGCAATCAAGAAAAAAGTCTTCAATTTCTGTATTTTGCCATGTCTAACGTATGGATGTCAAACTTGGGGAATGACACAGAAACACTTCCTAAAGCTAGGATCATGTCAGCGGAAAATGAAAAGTATGATGAGCAGAAGAAATAAGATCAACAACAAAAGTGGAAAAATTGTAATGAAAATAAAACAGTTGAAAAGGCGAGGGACTGGACAAATGACAAGGGACAGCAAGAGAAAATGGACAAAAATAACCGGGTGACAACCAAAAGACAGGAAAAGAAAAAGAGGAAGACAAGCGAAGAGGTGAGTACTTAGATGATGTAAAGAAAATTACAAGTAGGTACAATATTATGGTCATGGAAAGCAAAAAATAGAATAGAATGGAAGCAGCTGGAAGAGGCCTAATAAAGATGTGTCAGCTAATAAAGGCTAAAATAAATAAATTTAGGAATCAAATAAGTATACCATACCTAATACGACTAAGAATGCACCAAATAGTCAAATAAAAGTATGCAAAGAACGCAATATTATACTTTGTATTAATGTGGCCTTTGATACAGACATTTTCTCCGCTAGACAAAGTAATAGATACTTATACCTAATACTTATGTAGCTGCCACGTTCACAGTATTAGTATTAGTTCTTTTTCAAAGGCTGTTGTTAGACATGGTACAATGACCGTGCATCTTGTTGTGAAATTCTAAATTAGGTATGTCAGGAACTTATGTTGCTGACAATATTTATATAGGTCCAATTTAAAACATAAAATTAAATGTCAATATTACAAATTACAAGGATATATCTAATTACAAATTTATATAGGTAGATCTAATACAGTTTTCTTCGTTTATTAATCTTCTAGAAGTACCTTATTATAGTCTGTATCAACTTATAATAAAGGATATAAGATAACAAGTCTATTCTTTGGAGTGAATTTTAAAATATCGAGTTTACAGGTCTTAGCACTAGAAAACAAATCCATGGTTTTTGAAATTCATGATAGTCTTTGTCCTAGTTACCTAAGTATACAATTAAAAACTATTGAACCACCTGAAACACTTTGGTTCACTATTGGATACTTAGCTATATTTTTTGGAAAAGTCATGGTCATGTAAAATGAAAGTATTTCATTTTACATCTCAATCCACCAATTAGATACTCAATATCAACTAAAAACTGCGAAAAAGTAGCGAAGCATTGGATGATTTAACATAGTCAAAATAAAAAAGGATCCACCATATTTGTAAAACTACCCCAGACAGACACAAAAAAAGGATGCATTACTTTACAGGCTTATGTCACTCTCAGTAGTTTCTACGATCGTACTCAAGGAGCTTAGGGTCCTCCACATTGAAAAAGGTTTTCCTCCATCAAACGTACCTCAGGCACAACAATAAAATTAGATACTCTTTGATGTTCCTAAAATGTCCTGCTAGAAACTTGAGCTCCACCACTACGCGGACCGGGCCATTATGCCCGTTTCTGCAACTCCTAGGGCTTTTTGTAAGAAATTGTATAAACAAAGGAATTACTGCCAAAAACCTTAAATCAAAAATGTTATACCGTAGACTCCGTAGAGAAACCGACCTACTACGAACTCTTCCCATTATGAACAGCGATGTAGTTCCAGGTTTGATAACTATTAAACCAAGAACTTGAGAACGCTCTTTATGAGAAATAGTCACGGTATGCATAAAAACCAATTTGAAATGGCAATCTAAAATAAAATTGATACTCTATTAGGTATTACGTACTAACATTATGTGGTGAAATAACGCCAATTAAATTCAATAAATGTTGGTAACTTTTTAATTATTTGTAAGTGCACACCTAATCGATGCCAATTAGTTAAGTAGGTACTTAAATCTAAGTAGTCAGTATTAGGATAAGGTCCGGCATATCTGAACTACCTAATAGTTAGGAACGTTTAGGTAGCTACTCAGACACGATGTTCGAGAGTCGACATACATTCCATTCACAGATAATAATCATCATTCATAGTCCACAAGGACACATCTAGGGCCGTTCATTCATAAACGTTTTCATCTCTAAACTTAGACATACAAAAAAATCTAATGATTCCTGAACAAATGTTGAGGGGAGACACTGACACTAGGCCATTGACAGATGAGTATTCCTCATTTCCGAGTGAGCAGATGTGCAGTACGATACGATGTTGGGGGTTGTGACGGGGCCCGCAGCGGAGCCCCGGTGGCGAACATGTGCCACAACAAACAGGAAACGTGGATTAGTTTCCAGATTACATTATCACTATGTAATTAGCGTTTAAATCTATTCTTTTATTTTAAAAGGATAAGTATCTACGTATAATTTTTCCACAGTGAAATGTAGTTTGGATTAAAATAACGGTACTTACGACTTAATATTTTAAATAGGTCTTTCAGGTCATAGTTTATAAACTTTAAGCTAATATTTAAAAAGTCAACTAACAAGAAAATACCTAAAATCCATAAAAAATGTTTAAATCAAACTTAACAATTATTAGGATTCAGTCTGCCTAAAATAAGTCCAAGTTTAACGAAAAGAAACAATATTTATTAATAGTAATAAACTTTACTAAAATAAACCACCCCTCAAAAGGGACGAAAATGGCAACATAATGGTGTTATTTTTATCTAAAAACGAAGAACCCCTAATTCATAAAAGTGCGCGAGAGCTGAAGCTACGGACGACGGAGACGCGTCCGGAAATACTCGTATCATCACGACATATCGAGAGAAGCGCCCCCTGCGACGCGTCTAAATCATCCACTAATAAGTAGACGGAAGGAAAGTAATATAGACAAAAGTTTAAAAATAAAATGTACAGGAATAGATCGAAAGGTGAGCTAGAGCGCGCCGGCCCCACGAGTTAAAAATACGTAGCGACGACGTCGCCGGGCGGCCTACGCGCGCCCTACCGAACCGCCCGCCCGCCGCACTCTTCCGTGCGTCCGCCCGCCTAACATAAACCACCACTGTTCTAATATTCATAAAATACACATTGAAACTCATTTCAATCCATCCTTTAATTGAAGAGGCTAAAAATCTAGATTATAAGAATGTATCTACCTTTTACTCTATATTTTAGCCATCTGCACACTTCGGTTGTTAACAATTTGTATTCCTTTTGTTAATTCAACACTAAAATGAATACTGGAGATAAATAGACAATAGCGTTAACATTACTCTGTGGAATTCCAAGTAACTCATACTATAATAAATCATTATCAAATAAAGCTAAAGAGTTTGCTTGTTTATTTAATGTAATCTCCGGAACTACCACTCGGATTTGAAAATATATGTTTGCATTTGATAGCCCAATTCTTGAGGAATAATAACCCAATAAGGCTCAGAAATAGATCCAAAGAAATGGCAGATCCAGTTTGCTACATTAAAAGAACTAAAATCAATTTTTCTTTCTTTGTCTTTGGTCCGTGAAAATCGACTTCAAAATCGATTTTCACTAGTACCTATATAACCCTTTACCTTAACCATTTGCTTATTAAGGTTGTTTGACCATGTAAAAAGATCTCAAGGCCGCTCATCGAGCAATCTGAAACTGAATCTGGAACTAGTTTAGAAAAGAAGTTAATCTGAATAAAGCTTATTATAAAAGCCATTTCTTAAATCCCAAACTTACGCGGGTGAAACCGCGGAAAGCAGCTAGCTATCGAACAACACAATACCGGATTGAGGTCGGTCATAAAAATATTTGTTTTAATTAGCCTTAATGTGTCAATTAATATTATTAGGAAATGCATTTGTTTTGGTATTTGTTGATTAATGAGTGGCAACATTAGGCATGTGTTTACAAAGTGCGTGAGCGCCACTTTTGGTTTTATTTGACGACCCAGTTGGCACAATGGTCACCATGCCGGGCTGCCAAACACAGGTATTTCTATGTATTATAAGTATATATTTACAAAAGAGAAGAATATAAGTGGTATATCCGTTGTCTAGCCCCCTAACACAAGTCTAGTTACTTAGCTTGGGGCTAGATGACGATGTTTAGAATGTCCTGTATTTAGCTATCTATATGCGCAAATCATGTTTTAGAAGAATACACAATAGCCAGTGTTCGATACATCACATCCACTTGCCATTGTAAAGTCGTTTGATATTTGAATTCAATGATTTTGGTCAAAATGCCAACTAAATCTTTCGGCAGCACTTTAGACTTTTCGATCAAGTTGTTCTCCTTCATGTCCTTATATCCCAATTTATTAGAGGTCAGTGCAGTACCTTTCTCCAAATGATTTGACAATATTTTACGGTCAGCTGCCTGCCCATCGCCAATCAATTCAATTTCAAAAGTTCTTTATTAAATGCAAATAAGATACAATTCGAAGTGTGAAATCGACTAAGAAAGAAAAATCTCAGTAGATCCACAATTTGAAATCTGGATCCAATAAGAAAAAAATATCTCACTAAATTCATTTTGGATCTGGCCCATAGATCATCTGAGAATGATCCAAAAATATCCGTACATTTAGCATAAAAATATTAATAGTTTTAAGTTGTTTTAAGCAAATAAAATTTGCAAGAATACAAACAATAGGTCATATTTTTAAAGGGTTTATTTGGTTATTTATATTGTTGTTGTCTATTTAGTGATATGTGTTGTCCTTTTAGAACAAAACATCACTGCCCCGTGTCCTCAGTCATCATTCCCCGAACAATCTCCATAGTTTTGCTGTTCAACCGACCATAAGACCAATATAACGAGTGGAACCATTCTTTCACCGTACACCATAAAATCGGTACACAGATCTGGACATCTACACCACTTTAGTAATTGGCTAAATTGTGGCTTTTGACGTGCCACATACCACACATCGCCATCTAGCCCTAAGCTAAGTAACTAGACTTGGGTTATGAGTGCTAGACAACGGATATACTACTTATATACTTTTCTTTTGTAAATATACAGGGTGAATTTTTTATGTGGGCCTTCAGAGCTATATCCTAAACTATGAGAAATAGCGAAAAACGCTGAAAGGAGTTGCGTGCCCGATTTTGACAAAAACTAAAACTGCATCATTCGATTTTTGAAAAAGTCATTACCCTAGCCGGGAATCGAACCTGTTCATTTTCCAAAATAATAATCATCCTATATTTTTGTACCAATCGATAGTGTTGCTAATAGAGATCAAATCCTGGAAACAAACATAGTCTGGTAAATTAAAGGAAATTGCTCATTTTAGTAATCTTCTGTAATTTTCATACAACCATCCCTGAAAAAAATGCAGTGAGGAGGTATGGCCAATGACGCAACAAACTGCCGCACTAAAAATATGAACTGTTTTTACAAATTTTATGTAAAGAACTTCATTTAGAACTTATTTTATAATATTTAGAATAATATCACTTGCCCTATATGTCTCACACTATTGTTTTGCCAGAGACAGCAAGGTCAAAATTATAGAAAACTACAAAATTCAGCCATTTCCTTTATTTTGCCATACTATGTTTGTTTCCAGGAATTGATCTCTATCAGCAACACTATCGATTGGTATAAAAATATAGGATGATTATTTTTTGGCAAAATCAACAGGTTCGATTCCCGGCTAGGGTAATGACTTTTTCAAAAATCTAATGATGCAGTTTTAGTTTTTGTCAAAATCGGGCACGCAACTCCTTTCAGCATTTTTCGCTATCTCTTATAGTTTAGGATATAGCCCTGAAGGGCCACATAAAAAATTCACCCTGTATACTTATAATACATAGAAACAACCAGACCACAGACAAGTATCTAAGCATAAATACTTGTCTGAGGCGGAAATCGAACCCGCAACCCTGTGTTTGGCAGTCTGAAATGGTGACCAATGTGCCAACTGGGTCGTCAATTATTTGTTTTCTTTGTTTTAGTAAAAAATCTTAAAATGAAAAGTAGTATTCCTAATTTTAAAATAAAATAAAATTCAGAATACTGCTTATTATTTTCAAGAACATTTACTGAAAACAAGAAATTCTCTAGCGTCTAAGAGAGGATTACTTCTTGCTTCAAGAAACCTTTTTTCTGTGTACAATCAACGTTCAAAAGTCCACCGGCACCGTAACGTTTACAATCCTGAGCAGAACTATTTAACTTATGTAATAGGTGCATTAGTGAAATGGTGGTTGAAAGGCAATCCTATTCGCTAATCGTTTATGTAGCCTGTACCCGTACGTGTAGAGAGTGCATTGATTGACACACCACAGGCACCGTCCGCGAGATGTAGATACATGTGCGCCGCAGGCGGTTCACAGAAATCGAGGTGTCGCTTTCATACCTTTGATACTTGACGATATTTATAAATGTACTACATTCCTGACTATAGTAGGTAGGTATCGGTTTTATGTATGTAGCTAAAGTATCGAGTTTATAATTCATAAAATGCTGTATGTGTGTGATTGTTAATCAACGGAGATTTTCTAATGAGTTGATGTCATTGCAAAGTTATCTCAATCATTTGTATTCCTAGTTCTAATTGGAATTTGAGATTTGTCAGTTTCATTAATTCCTATTTGTAACAACAGAACTGGCACTAATTATGAAAAAGAATTGAAAAAAAATAACAAAAGTTGAACTTATTTTATTTATTTATTACGTAACTAGCTGTTGCCCGCGACTTCGTTCGCGTTGTGGTTTTGTTTTATTTAAAACGTTCGCGATTGCCTAAACCTTACTTAATACGCGTGTCCTTATATTATGACAGTTACAAAATTATATTTTGTTAAGACCGTTAGCCTGCACTCTGAATTTGATTCCTAGATATTATGGTTTCAACAAAATTAAGTGTTTTTTTTAAATATTTTTTGTTTATAGGTATCTATTCAGCTACAGTTGACAGACACATTTTATACTTTTAGGTGACTAAGTGTAATCGTGTACTCAATCGTTGGTTATCGAATTCTGACCATGGGGACTGCTACAATATTAAAATGCCTGCATATTATGAGTTATGAGCTTAGATTCCTACCAATGGGTGGTGACGAGAATATCGAAATTCCGCGTTGTGGTTACAGAATGACTGGTTTAAAGAACACCAAGTTATCTTGGTATATTCTTGATGGTTCTTTAATTTTGATAATTTTCTATAACCTTAGAATCATTTATAGCTAAGTTAGCTTCGTGCGGCTTTTTTGTTTGATAAAATAATTTAGCTTCCACTTCGTATCTAACTAGGTACCTATCAAGTTAGGATTCGCGAGCCATCTCTGGCCCCTTAGACAAGATTGCTTTCTATTAGCGATATCGCCAATCGACAGACTTTTTTTATTATTTTTGTATTAAATTGACATCTAAGTTAACGAAAAGTCACTTAGCCTTGTTTTAGAGAAAAAAAAGATAAATACGTAGCATCTTATGCCAATTTTATATAATGATTTATGTCAATTTCATACAATTAAATCTTTCGATTGGCGATATCGCTAATAGAAAGCAATCTTGTCTAAGGGGGCAGCTCCCTTAAATAAAATGAGCCAAGCTCTTCGCCGTTAGCGGATACCCTATGAAAGACTTTATTTATTATTTAGTCTTATGCAACTTTCGTGTATTATAAGTATAACCTACTTTAAAAAAATTGGAGGTTCTTCTTTCGGATGTACCCTTTTTTTTTTTTTTCCTGAATTGAATTAAGGATTATGATCGCTTTGAGCCCTTTGTAACACAACTTGAGTTTTGTTTTTTATATAAAACTAGCTGCGCCCCGCGGTTTCACCCGCGTAAGTCCGATGTTTCTCACCGTTTAAACCTTCCCTGGACTACGACAAACATGTCAAAACCAAAATCATATAAATCGGTTCAGCCATTCTCGAGTTTTAGCGAGACTAACGAACAGCAATTGATTTTTATATATAGAGAAGATTTAATGTTATTTAAAAATGGTGTTTGCAATAAAGAATTTATCTATCTATTATAGATGAAGGTGGTTATTTATTTGGTGTTTAGTTTTTTTTATTTTCAGTTTTATTTATTTAGAAGGAGTTGGTATATAAAATCATGGGAGAAATATCCATGTAAGACTGAACACAGTTCGCATCGACATTCAATCGATGGCTATGGCATTGAATCGTCGGCATGTACCTACTACTTGTAAGTACCCAAATGTGCAATTTAATCGGGACAGCATCCGTACTGAATGAGGCCATATCCTTCAATGTTTTTTCTTTTATATCCTTGTTAATTTTTGTATCTTTTCATCTGTTACTATGTTTTCGTGTGTTTCAGCTGAAATAAACTATTCTATTATATTCTATTGATTTGGTGCGTTTTCAAACACCATTGGTTTCCCAATTTGAATTTTTGTACGGATGTTTTTTAAATTAAAATTTACCCCAGGACACTCAAAGGGCATCACACGCGATGAAAATGCAAATATATTTGATGTTAACAGGATTACAAACCGCTAATACATACTTTTATCCATACAAAAATAAATAGGTGGCTATTTTCTCCCCTCTTAATATTGTCCGATTTCGGTGTTTTTTTTTTGTGGAATAAATTCATTGTAAACTAGGCTAACAATATCCTTATTAAGTTACACTTTTTTAAATAATTACATAGTATAAAATAAAGTCACTTTTCGCCGTCCCTGTGTTCCTATGTATGCTTAGATCTTTAAAACTAAGCAACGGATTTTGATGCGGTTTTTTTAATAGATAGAGTGATTAAAGAGGAAGGTTTATGGATATAATACATGCATAATACAGCCGTGCGAAGCCGGGGCGCTAGTAACTATTAAAACAAACTATTCAAGCGATCGATATCAAACATTACATTTTGTTGCAATATTTTATTTTATTTATACTTAGGTTATTGATAATCATAAGCAAGCGGTTGAGGGTCACTCCCTGTGCTCATAAACAAATAACTTTTGTTCTCCATTTGTTTTTAATTATGAGGTTCTAGCCCCCTTTCGCAACGCGCGATAAGGAACTATCGTTCCAACAAATATTCTGTTTCCATCTTCACATAATAATATATCAATGAGTAAACAACATTGAAATTCTTCAGGAATTCTAAAAAAGATCCAAGAAAATAAAGTCTACTGGTTTTACTTCGTCAGTGCTTGCCTCCTTACAACAATGATCATTTTATTTAAACCCCAAGTGTTCTTCATGTTAACTGTACTCTTACTTTTATCTTTAAGCAAAAATGAAATCGGGTAGAGTTGGGAGTTTTTGTTAGGTATTTTAAAATCGGCTAGAGATGGGATCGGGTAGAGTTGGGATGTAGCCATGTAACTTCGAAAATCAGCTAAGTTTTTAAAACAAACTTACAAATAAATAGATAAAACTTAAAAATAAGTATAATTTTAAGGTTAATGACCACTCTGTGTAAGGAACAGCTGATTTACAGGTAAACATAACCTCAATTTTTTTTAAAATATTTTCGAATTTCCAAAAGTTGTTTGTTTAGGTGCACAGAACTGACCACCAACCGCTTGCTAATATTGTTACCAATAACCCTGTATAAAGCCATGAAAACAAGTATGCCCCGAAACGAAATTCCTTCAAAAAATGTTATTGGAATGTAATCCTCTTAAAATGCCGTATAGTATCTTTATGTATCATCAAACACGGGAAGATACGACGTAATTTTAATTTCTTTTATTCTCTTGAAAGACAGCTTAGCACGTGCGGCGTGCTTTTTGTCTGAATTTTGTATAGGGATAGGGTGACCAAATATATGAAACTAGCGACCCGCTCCGGCTTCGCACGGCTATATTATGCATGTATTATACATATAAACCTTCCTCTTGAATCACTCTTATCTATTAAAAAACCGCGTTAAAATCCGTTGCGTAGTTTTAAAGATCTAAGCATACAAAGGGACATAGGGACGGCGAAAAGTGACTTTATTTTATACTATGTAGTGATAAGATTAAGTGATTTTACTACGTATTAGACTTATTAGATCTACTTGTAGATGATTCTGACATTGAATTTGATATGCATACTTATTACATTTTTGAAACCCAGTTGGCACAATGGTCACCATGCCGGACTGCCAAACACAAGGTAGCAGGTTCAATTCCCGCCTCAGACAAGTATTTATGCTTAGACTTTTGTTTCAGTGCTTTTATGTTTGTTACTACTTTTCTGATTGTCTTATGTCGTGTATCCAAATAAATGTTTTCTTTATTTCTTTCTTTCTTAGATATTTGTCTGGTTGTTTCTATGTACAAAACAACAAAAAAAGACAAGTATATAAGTAGTATATCCGTTGTTTAGCACCCATAACACAAGTCTAGTACTTAGCTTTGGGCTAGATGGCTATGTGTCTAATGTCCTTGCAATATTTATTTATTTATTATCACATTCCAAAAATCAAACAACTGAAAGTATATTATATAACACCCCACCTATCTAATAATATGCCTACCAACTGATGTAATTAAATAAAGTACATAGGTACAATTTGAATACAATGTAAGAAAATAACTAAAAAAAATGTACAAATAAGAGACCTTATCGCTTAAAGCTATATCTTCCAGGCTCCTAAAGCACGTAAGAGAAATTGTTACAAACGAAGTCAATCATTAAAATCCTAAAATATATTTTCTTTAATATTTTTATCTTCCTGCAGTCAGGTAAAAATACAAAGAATTTGTACTGAACAAAAACATGAATAAGTGTTTTTGTAAATGGTGTTAATAAAGCATTAGAATGCTAAGTGTTTAGAATCTAGATCAATCTAGACATTACCTTATTTATAGGTAAGTAATCAAATAGGTATATACCTACTCATAATGGTATTGTAATGAATAATACTATAGTTTTTATATTTATTTTATTGCATTTTAAAATGTCTTATAAGAAAATTATTGCTTTAAATATTTAATTCCCATGGAAAAAAAACTACTACACAAAAGGTATGATTTTCAAAAATGTGAGTCAAGGATGATTAGTGTTAAGATGTGTCTAAGAACCGTGGGAGAATTACTCATCTTATAGTCTCCGTATATGACGAATATGAATACTTGTTAAAACAATAAGTATGGTTTCGTAGATAAAACTAATTGTTGCATATTGAATCTGAGAAACGGCACTATGAGACCCCGCCCGCTCCGCTCCCGCATGCGCGCGCGCACCTAATTTATACTTGTTTCATTCATCTTGCCTCTTACAAGAACCACTTTTGTCTTTTTTGTTTACGCGCTCTGCATAATATATTTTTTACTCGGTTACTTGGATTCTTAATAGACGGACTTGTTGATCTCGTAGGCGAGGAGACGAATACGATATTGAAATATCTTTCCAAAAAATTCAAAAGGCGATAAGTACCTAATCAATAATGCACATAAAATATTCGACAGAAATGTACTTCAACTAAAAAGAACAAATCTTATTAGATTTTTGTCATTGACAAATACAAGTAAGTAAGTATATTATTATATTGCTTTAAATAATGTATTTGGAAGGAGAGTGTAGCGCGGATGTAAACTAGCGAGGTTCATTCAATTAGTGTCGGAGTGGGAGTCAGGACGTCATTGAAGGGCCGATGAGGGCGAGAGGCGGGGGGCGGGCGCGCCCGGCCCTGGTCGTCGGGATCAGGAATATTCAAAGCGTGAGAACGCCGCGCGACCCGCATGCCGCGACTTCACATATCTCACGCGCAACCTCCACCGCGCGCGCACAATGCGCCGACTCAATACAGACTCTACACCGACGACATACAGTTGCGAATACTATCCCATCCGGTTGTGGTTATCGCTTAGAACATCGAGGACAATACTTTTCTAGTTTAGGTACGCCGGTCTCGGCTGGCATTGGCCCGGATACCACCGATGAGTGTTCAGTCTATTCGCGCTAATTCATACCCGAAAGGAATGTAACTTCTATCTATGCTTGCGAAATGGCATCTTCTTCATTTTATTTTATTCAAATTATACTTAGTCATTCTCATTACAGAATACTGGTACCAAATTAGCACAATTTAACATGGGATTATCACTTGTGTGTTGTGATATTGTACCCAGTGTAGATGTTAGAATGTTAGTGAGGTGGAAACGTCATGAATCGATGCACAAATCATATGACTACGTGGCGTGGGCCCGACGAAAAAGCCTCTAGTAGATATAAAAGATGGTTTTATCGATAAATCAACATGTTTTATACGATCTCACGCTGTAGGCGTGTCGTAAAACATTTTCTTTTGGCGTGGTATAACTGAGCCTGTCTTATTTTTGCGGTGAACTCAAGTTTCCTGGAAAAGACATTTAGGAGGTCGGTCCGGTCGGTCAGTCACGCGACTGCGATCGGATCGTCTCCGAGCCACTGCTGCACTCAGTAAGCTAAATATGGAACTCGAAATAAGAGAGTTAAAGTGCATTTGTTAGGAAATGCAAAATACGAGGGTTTCTGGCCCCCGCGGGTATTGACCTCGTGAAAGGCGAAGATCTGCGTGCGCGCCGCTCGCGAATTAGCGCTGCGTACATAATAGCGAGAGATCTATGCGTCGAATATTTTAGTACTGAAAGTGTTAGTGCGAGAAGTGTGTCGAAGGCGTTTGTTGAAGCCGGTGTGTACGGAGCATTAGAGCGTTGTTTCCCGCGCGCCGCCAACCCCGCGGGGCCCCGGCGCGGTCGCCGCCCGCTGATAGCGAACCAGCCGCTACCAACCGTTTCACTGTCTGCACCGCATTATATTCACACATTTTTTGTGTGTCTATAAATGCTTGATACATACCGAATACTAGACCTACGTATTTGCATACGGCAGCTTCCAGTGGTAACGATAAATTATGAAATATGTTTGATATTGTAGTAATACATATGTTATTATTGCAAAATAAATTTCGTATTTTTCCTATTTATTACAATAAACGAAACACGGTCACAAGTTAAAGCTGCAGTACCTACATTTTACCACAAAAAAAAATACAAAACCTCCATGGTGCACTGACTGAAACTTCAAAGCGTAAACATTAACGTCATCGACTGTCTTTGTGCAACAGTTCAAATTAATAAACAGTAATATATTTCTTCAATTAAAGAACGCTGTTTCCGGAAAAAACTTTGTTTAAAAAAAGGTTTAAACTAAATATTTGCGATTTTTAAATACTTACTCCCTCAAAAACTTGCAACAAGCGAATTACATACAAAAAATATAAAGAATAAGTGATTCATTTCATTCAATGGACAAGGAAAACGGGAAAAGCTTCCGCCAAGTATCTAAACTCGTAACTTAACGCTCGCGCTAATAATAGAATCATTCAAGATACAAGAGAATAAGCAAACCCTAGTCACCCTGGAATCATAATGCACAAACGGAAATGTAGACACATAATTCCAGGGACCTTTATGTAGAATAGAATAGAAAAAACATCTATTTGGACAAGCACACGACAAAACATATTTAGAACAGGTGAGAGTTGTTGACAAAACAAAACATTAGAACACTGACATGTATAAAAATAAGAAACAAAAGAATAAGATAAAAAGACCGGAAATTAAATGAATACAATGTCTGTTGTTATGACTGTCTGTAGTTATAGTAAGTATTTGATTTCATGATTTGTTTCAGCGATGTGATGATAAATGTAAAACAAGAAAGTACTTCTGTAATAATATAATGAATAACATACGCGTGTTAATATAATTGTGCGGACCGCGAGTTGATCTGCCCTGGCCGCCGCTTCGCCGCCGCTTCGCCCTAATTAAACAATAATCGAAAAACTACAATGAACGAACGAACGAACGATCGGGCGCACAGCTCTTCGTCCTCGTCGTCGACGGTGTCCCCCGCCACTCACCACCTCCTCGTGACGTCATCACTGCACTCCTCATTATCGCCTCTCGACTAGAAGACGCACTCACTAATAGATCTCGTCAAAATATTCAGACTGGTTTTTGTCCATTTTGCTAACTCGTGGCCATGTCCATGAGAAAGCCACTTCTATGCGCCCGCGCAGTCTACGATTTCGTGGCTATATCGCAGACTGGTGTCACCAATAGATTTATTAAGAACACAATCTTATTAATGTTTGACTGAGTTTCGAACTTTGAACACATTATATTTTATACTTAAACAATTTTATCATTGTAATTGACAGTGATGTTTTCGGTAGAAATAAGTTCACTTAGATTATGTTTCTTAGTAAGTAATAGAAATAAATAATTGCTTTGCACTGAGTACGTCCCTGGTGTTCAAATATCCATTCTCTATTTTCGACTCCAGTCGTTTCCGTGCCTACAATAAAATTATTATTACGGAACTATTCACATGATGAATAAATAAGGGCTTTATTGAACCAATACGTGAAAAATTCGTCGAATAAATATAACAAAAAAATATTGCTAATTTTTGGAAGTAAATAATATATCTATTAACAAATCTCAGTTCAATCAGTAAGTAAATTGAAACCTCTTTTAGTTTTTTAATTATAATTTTTATGAATGAATAAAACATGATATTATTACTTACACATTATTAAAATAGAAAATGACATAATCTAAAAACTAGATATTTTATATTGTACAGTTCACAAAACCAATACTAATAATATGAAGACAGGGCCGAAATGTGGCACGTAAATAATATTATAATGAATGTGGTATTTTTAAGTTTTGTAAAATATGCTTTCAGTCAGATAGGAACAATTAACCCCCTTAGGAGATATTTCCAAAAATATATTTTAGTGGTCATTTACGATCCATGACGAACCCCTGTGCAAAATTTTAAGTTTCGAAACCCAGCAAGTTGTGCGTTCTCATCAATGAGTCAGTTAAAGTTACGATTTAGTTGCGTTGCGTATAATTGATCTGGTTGTAGGTACAATTCTTGAATAATCTTTAACAATGACTAGCAGGGCTCCGCGGTTTCACCCGCGTAACTCTCTATCACGTGGGAACATCGGGATAAAAAGTAGCCCATTATAGCCTTTCTCGATAAATGGACTATCCGACACAAAAATAATTTTTCAATTCGGACATGTAGTTCCTGATATTAGCGTGTTCAAACAAACAAACAAACATGTATAGATTAATTATCGATAATAAGATGAATTGGCTACGTCGCAAGTGGTCGAAGGGGGACTAGAGTAGAGACAAAGGGACGTGCTACGCATGCTGCGCGCGGCGACATGGCTTTTTATACAGGCGAAGGCCTCGAGGAACACTTTGCGGTGCGCAAAAGTACCACAAAAGTTGAGGCCCACCGCAGAGTTCTAAAATTGCTTTAAAGTACTGCTAAAATAAACCTAATAATAGCATCCACTTTTGTTGTCTGATTGTACCTGATTTTTGTAAGCGAACATTCCCTCACTATTATACCCTTGTTTTGTTAGTGTAACAATTCAAATAGGGGTTTAGCTATAACCATGATATGAAATTATATGTGTAGATAGATTTATACAAGTTTTAGAGTACAAAGTGTCATCACTTCAGTCGTCATTGTTCCTCGTGTCGTCATTTAATTTATTCCTAAAGTCTTAGCGTGACATTGGCACATTAGTATTCTTCATATCTAAGTAGGTAGGTACGTTTATTTATATCTAGCTATGTATTTAATTACAGTAACTCAACGGCCATTTATGGAACATAATGGTCAGTACGTTTCATTCATGATTTTCCGTTAAATCACGGTGTTAAAACTGGCCATCAAACTAAATTATTCGACGTAACTATGTGCATGAGTTTCAATTTATATTTGTAAGTATCATTTTGTACAAAGAGAAACTTGACCGGGCTAGCACACTGGCCAAATAATTCAGGAGTAGCTCATTACAGTCATACTTTATTTAAGTGTGTTTGCGGTCTAATTCTTTCTGTTATAGAACATAGGTAATATAGTAAAAAACTTATAAATCAACTGAAACTGATACATAATATTGATTTAATTTGATCTGAAGGACAATTCTCGTAAATAACATTCAAATTACATAGCAATATCATTCCGATTGCATTTCTACTACAAAAAATACCGTCAAAGTAGCTCAAAATACCGTCAAAGTCAGCTTTTGGTATTCTTAAGAATATTTTTTGTAATCGAAATGCAATCGGAATGATATTGCAATGTAATATGAACAATTTTATTTACGAGAATTGGCCTTCTGAACACATCATTGCATTCATATTCCTACTTAGTAGGTCAGTATCTTAATAATATCTTGTTTATTAATCTGTATAAGATGTAGGTAGCCTACCTACATCAACCTAATTGAATCTAAGTCTGACCAAAATACGTGGAGATACGTTTTATCTTTTTATCTCGAAAAATTGTCATCCAAAAATGTATTCTTATCTGATGTGTGTTTTATCTATTACATTTTAATACATATGTAATTAAGTTTACGATTTACTTAGTAGGCACACTCTTGATCACAAATAAAGTTATCTTTAAGATTTTAAACTAATATGGTAATTTTCACTACAAAACTTATTTAAAACGGGGTATTTTACCACGTTTTATGTATTTATTTTCTGGAGCACGACTGAAGATATTGCGGGTGAGATCAGTGACGAGAGTAAGAGACTTTAAACTCACGCAGCAAACGCACACGAAGGGCGGTATAGTAAGGTATTACATTGAGTTTTTCGGAAAATTTCAATGACTTTTATAGCAAGAACAAATCTAGCTCGACTGGTAGGTACCCTAACTCAAGCTCTACAGAATTGGGATAAACAGTTGCTAATGCTGTACAAATAGTCCAGAATTTTAGATGTCAAAGGCCTTTAAACTAAAGACTAATATTAATTTTAGCATCAGGTGGGTGTACGTAAACGAATACAACACATAAAGTGACGGTTGTCGGTGAAATTTATGCATAGATTTACGACTACAAAGAAGTATGAACATTTGAGCGTACTGCAGATGACGCAATTATAAGGTCTTTACCTACGAAGTTTCCGTTTTCATAGTAGATCTTCGATCACGTTTTCTACGAAGTTATTTAAGGGTGAATTCTTCATTTCACCTTCTAAATTTTAAGAGATAATAAAAAATGCTGAGATGAATCACGAGCCCGATTTTGACAAAAACTAAAATTGCATCATTACATTCAGAAGTCGTTACCCAAGCCAGGAATTGAACCCTAATTTTGCAAAATAAAATACCCAAAATTGTTGTATTAATTGACAGAGTTGCTGAAAGAGATCAATTCCTCAATTCCTTTGCTATTTCTTGTGCGGAGGTTTAATTGAAGTATGCTTCCCTTTCTTCGGAATTAAATGTTTGGTATTAGGACGACGGTATTAGAAGTATCGTTTTAGCTGATTTAGAAATTCTGATCAGTTCAATTCAGGCTTAGAGAAGATTTTTATCAAAATGTGAATTTTATGTTTCTGAATATTTATTTTCCCTTTATCGGAACGAAGTCATATTATTATTTAAAAATTCTTGAAAAACGAAAATATTAACGTTCTGCACTAAATTTTTTTGATGCACAACATTAAAATTATAATTAACTAGCGACCCGCTCCGGCTTCGCACGGCTATATTATACATGTATTATACATATAAACCTTCCTCTTGAATCACTCTATCTATAAAAAAAAACCGCATCAAAATCCGTTGCGTAGTTTTAAAGATCTAAGCATACAAAGGGAAATAGGGACAGAAAAAGCGACTTTGTTTTATACTATGTAGTGAACAAACACTAAGATATAGCTCCTGGGGGTGCAGTTATGAAAAAAGTCAATTTCATAGGTAAAGACCTAATTTTTTTTATTCCGCCATTTATAACCTCGCGATCGTTGATCTTCGTGATCTAAATCTAAGGTACACGTATAGGTAAGTACGTAACGATAGTTCTGTGTACACAACAGGAGACGTGTGTGTGACGCACAGTGTACTTACCTATCTACATGTTGAGTACGTGAGCCATGTGAGAAATAATTTTTGTCAAAGATAACCTATAAATAAGGTAGGTTCTGTTACTAGCCACGCGGTTGTCTATTATGATATTTCGTCAAAACATACATTGTGTTAAGTATTTAAAGTTAGACATGTTACTTAACCCCCGAATGACAAAATAGGGGTGTTTGTTTGTCTATGTATGTGAAATCGCAGCTTCGAAACGTAAGCCGTGTAATGAGAGAATCAAAACAGTTAGCCTATTAATATGTCCCACTACAGGACAAGGGTCTCTTCTCAAAGCCCATGCTCAACCCAGCTTTAAAACACCACAGCGGCGGCGCCGCCTATTCCAGATTAACGAATGCCCTATGCCTTCAAACCGTTAGAGCACGTGTTTAATGTGCACATAAATTTTCCCTGTAGAAAAACCCACTGCAGGACTAACTGATTATGATGTGGTATTTTTTTTTATCTGAAAGTAGAATGGTTTGTGAGTATAAGTTTTATGAATTTCTGTTCAGCCTTTTGAATATTACGATCTTTTTTCATTGAAAAATAGGGATTTATTTATTTGAAAAATAAATCGTTCGATGAAATTTTAACAAAGTAATCAATATGCGATCGGGGCGTTCCCGTATTGATTAAGTACTTTGACCGCGTGTTTAGGAATAGAGTTGCTGTTTCTAACTACGCAGCTAAGTCGGGGTTAAGATTTCGTCACAAAATGCAAAATCATGACGTTGGAAATATTTAACGTCATACGTGTCAGCTTTTTCAATGGAATTTCAGTGAGCAATCTTTTTGCGTAATGTTAATCAATAAAGTAGAAGTGTTTGTTTCTAACCACGCGGGTAAGTCGGGATTAGACTTGATAACGTGTAATGATGACGACAAAAATGCCTAGGTATTTGACGTCAGATATATTTTTTCAATGGAACTTCAGTGAGCGATCGATTCAATCTCTCTTTCTAACCACGCAGTTTAGTTGGGGGATGATATTACATCATAAAGTGTAATAATGATGAAACAAATATTTAACGTCAAACTTGTGTTTTTCCTTAATTTCAGTAAGCAAACGATTGTTAAACTTAATAAACATAGAAAAATTAATTGCTACCTATTTATTTGTAGGTAAGTACCAAAATTATCATTCAATAAAAATGCCTTTATTTTTAAATAATAATTTCAAGTTAATTAACACAAGATTTTCCTAATAAATATAAAGATTATCGTTGGTGAAATCTCCGAAGGACGAGTCTTTTATGAGTAAAATAATTAAAAAAAATTAATGACACAATGGTTGGACTTAATTTATATAATGCTTTTTATGTATCGTTTTTAAAGGAGCTCGTTGAAGTCTTTTATATGAGAAAAATAAGAACTTTTGGTTTCGATAGTAGGTCCTGCAACGCATTTAAGATATTAGTTCTAATTATTTATTTATTTAGCTGTCTTACTTAAGATGTTACGATGGTTAGGCTGATGTTCATCTTCTCTATATATATAAAATTCTCGTGGCACGGGGTTCGAACTTGAACTCTTCCGAAACGGCTCGACCGATTGTCATGAAATTTTGTGAGCATATTCAGTAGGTCTGAGAATCGGCCAACATCTTTTTTTTTTTTTTTTTTTGTAAATAGCAAAACAACGTTTGCCGGGACAGCTAGTATACTCATAAATTAGGTAGGTAAATTTAGATAAAATAGTACAGTCAGAAAAGGACTGAGGGTAGCAGGTGCATATTTTAAAGTTTTAATTTTTTAAATAACGGTTAAGTAATTGTTAATTATTCTGCTTGATATCACTAAAGATTTCGAAGTGTTAGTTATTTCAATGCAGAATAGCCAAAAAATATTGAACTGTCATAAAAAAACGAAAACTTTAAAATATGCACCTGTTACCCTCAGCCTTTTCTGACTGTACCACCGTAGCTACTTATCTACCATTCGAATAAGGGAAGCTGTGGATGTTCGAATCCGCAACCGCAGTTGCTTCCGGTGCAAGAAATTGTGCCATTAGCACGTGTTGATGAACCAATAGGAGGCAAAGATTTCGATGGCCAAATGCGTCACGTTTGTTTTTGTTTTGTCATTTTGTTTTTCTATCCTATTAATATTAAATGTGAAAGTTGGCGTGAGGCGCAACTAGTCATATCCATAAAGTTTTTATAAATATAGGCTTTTGCGATATAGACTGCAGTCTAAAATGACGTTTGTTATATTTTCATTATAAATATGCCCTAAGTAATTTAACACTTTACTTTAAAAACTACAAAATTATAAAAATTTATCTTAAACTATTTTGATTTTTTAAATCTAGATCCGCATCTGACATTCATCGGCATCGGCAAAAGTTCACCTATGCTACGTTACATTACGCTTTCGCAGATGAAATAAAACTGCATCCGCAACATGCCCAATTCGAATATTATCATTTCCGAATACATCGTAATTGGCAGGAATGTGTCTGTGCACCAAACAATACTTCCGATGGTCGCTGCACAACGCAAATTAAAACTCATTCTAAACTCAAACCTTCAACCAACAGAGTCGGAACTAGGATCTATTGTCAACAACTTAAAACTCAATTTGGCAAAACAACTTGCTGACCATGTGCATAGATATTTGTTAACGGTTTTGAATTTGGAAGTGATGATGCGATTAACATTTTAATCGATTCCGAAACGGATAACAAAATTAATGAAGTCTATAACATTCGAAACGGAATCAAAATATGAAAATAATATCAAAGTTATCGATCAGTAGACTACAACGGGGATACGAAGTATGTAAACAAACAAACGAGACGCGTATATCGAGTCGAGTAGGTCGGTACATAGTAGGTACCTATACATTGTGAAATGCGTACCAGGGACATGCATAACTTACGTGCTTGTACCCAGGCGACGACGGCACGTAAACAAAGCTGTAATATCCATCGATCGGCGAGTGTAGCAAACCTAATTATCGATCGGTCGATACCCTGGTCCGTCGATGAGGCGCGGTGCGGCGGCGTGCTGTGCCGGTGCATTGGCTCTTGTTCCGTACGTGTAAGATTCATTTTATGTTATTGTATGTAGAATCGTTGCGGAGTACGGAATGCGGTTAGGTTAGCGCGCGCGCGCGCGTGTGGTGCATCATAGAGCGATGCAACGTGTAGCAGCGTGCAGCGTGCGCGGGGCGCGGGCGCACGCGGCTGACTGCACCGGCGCGGGCGGCCACCCCGCACCGACCGCGCCCTCTGACCGTGCCACCACCCGACACATTGACAATAAACACAACGAATGAATGGAAATGAGCCCGCTACTACTCCTGCCTGCCTGACTGACATCAATTGGTATCACGCTCGATGCGACGCCGCCATCGCCACACCAAGTCAGTTATAGAAGGCACTTACTCATCTCGGACTTTCATCGATAAGGCTATCATTCTTGTTTACACGATAAAGTTGTAATCGGAAGAAGATTTATAATTCGAAGCCCAAAGAATGCGCGGAATTTATAATTGATGTCGATGCAGTTGTATGCATCCGGTTGGTCAATTAATAAGCGGTCTAAGTTTGGAACTACGTTAAAACAAATGTATCTTGAGACGAGCGCGCCTGCTCCCGCGCCGCGCGCCGCAGTCAACATGCAAGCGCGCTCCGGATGCCATGGAGAGGCTTTTATCAGAGATGGCACGTACGCTAAGGAATTCGGCTGTTTTGGGACCGAGCGGGATCGTTGACCGATCGACTAAAACAATTTCAGCAAGTTAGAGGTTAGGGATACCTAATCGAAAAGAAAGTTACCTCTGAAATTGTAAAGGTAAGTATTATGCAAACTTACACACACAACAAACACGTTCCTGTAACATCGGTTAAGGCTTATTAGGAATCATAATACAGAATTACCTTAGGGGTTACTTAGTCCCCTACTTTATCCCTACTGATATTTTGAATTAATGCAAATATTATAATACTTACCTAGTAATGCAAAAGTTGGTTTGATGAATGATGATTTGTATTTATAAAGGGATAGTGTTGAAAATTACAAAGGCTACTTTTTGTACGGGTGCTATTTCGAATAGTACTTAAATGTTAACTACACAATAAACATTTATCTGTGTGAAACGTAATGATATCGATAGCGCGACTTAGCGAGCATCTAGTGCCATCTAGTGACAGTCAACAGTAATCTAATCCACCAAAATCAATAAGTGTGAAGTGGTAGGTACTTTTAGCATAAACTTTTTTGTGCTTTAATCATATGGCATAAGACATTTGGCTTACGCTCTTACGCTCCTCATTACGCATAAAAATCACACATATTACTAAAGTAGTTAATTACTTACAAAAAAAATCTATATTTATATAATAACATGTTAAATTTTGCAAAAAAATCTTCTAATTGCCTTAGAAGTTGATCTCAAAAAATGAAAAAAAAACTAGCTTCGCTTGCTTCTATGAAATTCATTTATGTGGAGCCTCCCAAAATAAGAAGCGCAACTTTGATTTGTGCCCTATGCGCCATTTTTGATAGCTATGCCTAATTTTTGGTGTAGTCGTGTGCATGGCTTACGTACAGCAAATTATTTTGTCCAAATGGTTTATTATAAAAGTCTCATGGAATTTATTACATGGAATTATGGTAAAAGACCAAAAGACCACCAAAAAAGTATAATAACTACATGGTAAAGTTTAAAGATCACAGTATTTGTACTAGGAAGGATCGCTAACTTTCCTGTTACATTTTAGATTAAATAATTCTCGGAACCGATAAGTTATTGAGGGCGAGCCTATGAATTGATGTTAAATACCTAAAACCATGAATATTTGTACGTAATTATTTGTGCATACGTTAGGCTTCTATAAATAAAATCGGTGCAGTAAGATTGGTTTATACTTTTAGAGACAGAAATGGTAAATACTAAGGCGTAGGGCCCGTTGCAATAATGAATTTGAGGCCCTTTAACTTAAATTTTATTGAGATAAAAATATAATAAAATTGGTGCAGTAAGATTGGGATTATAGTATAGGTACTTTTGAACAGACAGAAATGGTAAATACAGAGGCGTAGATGCTTAACCAAGGGCCCGTTGCAATAATGGATTTGAGGCCCTTTAACTTAAGCTTTATCAAGATAAAAATATAATAAATAATATTATGAAAAAGGTGTAATAGTACATTGTTATCCTAGGTGTGAAAGTCACTCATTACAAGTCCCGAGACGGAGTTTGGCGCCCGAGCGTAGCGAGGGCGCTAATAGTTCGAGGGACTTAATGAGTCTTTCACCCGAGGTAAACACTGTGCTTTACATTACGAATAATACATAAAATTCCTCCTAACAAAGAGAGTGAAGACTTAGTACAGAAAATACAGTATTTGACAAAAAATCAACGAGAGAAAACATTAACATTACAAACTATGTCAGTGTTTCGAGAAAATGTCTACTGGTTATTGGTCCATTTACAAATTTCAAGATCAAGTTATACTATTTAAATAATCAACAAAACAAAAAAAAACACAAAACAAGGACATTACTTAATAACTAGTTTCTTAATTTTTAATAGAGCCAGCCGGGCCGATGGGAGTAAGTCTAAGATAGTACCAAAAAGTTAAATGCAAACTCAATATTTTCTATAATATTCTTATAGAAAGTCATACACTGCTTAATGGGACACATCACTCTTGATACATTTGCACACTCAAACTTCTAACTTTTAATAGTTTTTTCATAAATGGTCTAACTTTTACAAGAATTAGAGCAGGAATATAAACAATAATTCAGTGCTTTTATTTATGTAATTGTTATCTTGAACAAAATATGTTTATATTACGTAAAAAACAAAAGTCAATTTATGGGACACATCAAAATCAGAATTCAGTTTTTTTTTGAGAATTGCACAATATGTAACAGCTAAAGAGTGACTATCTCCGAACTTCGCTTTACTTTACTGCGACACAATAATTAGTAATTTCACGTTTACACGGTTGTCATGGATTTGACTTCGCGCTGTCTATAGACGCGTTTTGATTTGAGTTGAGTTGAGGTTTGGCGTTGGACCAAAAATTTTTTTAAGTTTCTTAAGATGAACCCATGGAAAGTGACAGATGTTAAAGTGACAAATGTCAAAGTGACATCTGTCACTATGTCAAATTAATCAGCCAAACCGAACCGAACAAACACCTTTTTCTCTCACCAAAAAAAAGGGTCCATCTTAAGAAACTTAAAAAACTTTTTGGTCCAACGCCAAACCTCAACTCAACTCAAGTCAAAACGCGTCTATAGACAGCGCGAAGTCAAATTCATGACAACCGTGTAAACGTGAAATTACTAATTATTGTGTCGCAGTAAAGTAAAGCGAAGTTCGGAGATAGTCACTCTTTAGCTGTTACATATTGTGCAATTCTCAAAAAAAAACTGAATTCTGATTTTGATGTGTCCCATAAATTGACTTTTGTTTTTTACGTAATATAAACATATTTTGTTCAAGATAACAATTACATAAATAAAAGCACTGAATTATTGTTTATATTCCTGCTCTAATTCTTGTAAAAGTTAGACCATTTATGAAAAAACTATTAAAAGTTAGAAGTTTGAGTGTGCAAATGTATCAAGAGTGATGTGTCCCATTAAGCAGTGTATGACTTTCTATAAGAATATTATAGAAAATATTGAGTTTGCATTTAACTTTTTGGTACTATCTTAGACTTACTCCCATCGGCCCGGCTGGCTCTATTAAAAATTAAGAAACTAGTTATTAAGTAATGTCCTTGTTTTGTGTTTTTTTTTTGTTTTGTTGATTATTTAAATAGTATAACTTGATCTTGAAATTTGTAAATGGACCAATAACCAGTAGACATTTTCTCGAAACACTGACATAGTTTGTAATGTTAAAGTTTTCTCTCGTTGATTTTTTGTCAAATACTGTATTTTTTATGTTATGTTGTTTACCTAAAATATTATATTCATCTTACAAAACTGTCAGCAGTTTAGGCATTAATGTTCATTAATGAAGACTGATTAATGTAATTTGTGTGACTATCATCTATGATTATGAAAATTAAAAAATGTTTATGTGATGTTCTTGTTGTGTGTATTTTTTTATTATTAAAATATTATGTATTTTGAGCACTCAATAAAAACTGATTAACATACAAACCATTTTAATTACAGACATTCCTTTTTCGGCAACCTAAGTATTGATTGCCTCTATTTGTAACTTGATCTGTACCTACCCATCGTCCCCGCAAAACGCCGACGCCGACGCTAGCGGGGCCGATGAATCAATCTCTTTTTCCCATCTGCTAGCGGGCCCGACGGAAGTAAGTCCTATAGCGGGGCAAATGAAACTTAATTTGTTTCATCGGCCCCGCTAGCGTCCGCGTCTGCGTTCAGCGGGGCCGATGCAACACTTTTTCCCATCTGCCCCGCTGGCGGGGCAGAGCCAGCGGGGCCGATGGGACTAAGTCAGAGTGAATGAGACTATGAGACTCCATACCACATGAGTAGGTACTCATGTGTCCATATTACCTGATCCTCTTACAAGGTTGGGACCAAAGAGGTTATATGCATGGTTATGGCATTATGTAGTGTTTTTTTAGGTTTCTGCTATTTGTATTCAATACTTAAATACAGCGGTACTTACCGAATAAATGTTTATTAATGAGTTAATCCAACACTGGGAAATGACGCGAAGTCCGTAGATTTAACTTACAGTTTTTGTAACACGGTTTGTCTAGAAAATGTTATTTACACAAAATACACAATCATAAATGAAAAACCAGATTAAACTTAATAAAACATAAAACATAATAAAATAACAAAAAATAGTACTAATTAAAACGTTTAAAATAATTTGGAAATGCTAGCATTTCCCACCAGTTTTTTTTTTAACTCAAGGTACGACACTCTCCATACGGTCGCATAAAGCCACATCAGCAACATCGACAGGGCGCGGGCGGCGCGGCATGGTCATAGGTCGCTTTGACCATTTTCGTCTTTACATTTATTTTATTAAGTATATAAGATATCTTGAACTAAATATACCTACTTGAATTTGATTACTGAGAAAAAAGTTACTAAGTACTAAACTCTGGCAGTATGCACAAGCCGTGCGAAGCCATAATTCGACATGACAGCTGTCAGTGAAAGCAAAAATCCCTAGGGCTGGAAATTTTACTTTCAATACGCTTCTCAGGCACCTTCAGACCTACTTTCCGAGTATGAGTAATGAAAAGTTACTTTTCATTACTCATACTCCGAAAGTAGGTCTAAATATGCCTGAAGGGCGTGTAGAAAATAAAATTTTCAGCCCTAGGGAAAATCGCTTTCACTGACAGCTGTCATGTCAAATTATGGCTTCGCACGACTTGTGCAATCTGCATGTAGCCAGTATCAGTATCATTACGCATTAGGAACTTCAAAAACTTAACCTCCTTGCTGTTTTTTTTACACCAAAGAATAATAATTATGGCTTGGCACGGCTCATGCATACTGCCAGAGTTTAGTACTTAGTAACTTTTTTCTCAGTAATCAAATTCAAGTAGCTATATCTAGTTCAAGATATCTTATTTAATAAAATAAATGTAAAGACGAAAATGGTCAAAGCGACCTATGACCATGCCGCGCCGCCCGCGCCCTGTCGATGTTGCTGATGTGCCGTCAGTGTCGTACCTTGAGTTAAAAAAAAACTGGTGGGAAATGCTAGCATTTCCAAAATATGTTAAATGTTTTAATTAGTACTGTTTTTTGTTATTTTATTATGTTTTTGTGTTAAGTTTAATCTGGTTTTTCATTTATGATTGTGTATTTTGTGTAAATAATATTTTCTAGACAAACCGTGTTACAAAAACTGTAAGTTAAATCTACGGACTTCGCGTCATTTACCAGTGTTGGATTAACTCATTAATAAAAATTTCTTCGGTAAGTACCGCCGTATTTAAGTTTTGAATACAAATAGCAGAAACCTAAAAAAACAACTACATAATGTATAACCTCTTTGGTCCCAACCTTGTAAGAGGATCAGGTAGTATGGACACATGAGTACCTACTCATGTGGTATAGAGTCTCATTAACTCTCGTTTTTAGGAAGAATTTTATGTATTATTCGTAATGAAAAGCACAGTGTTTACCTCGGGTGAAAGACTCATTAAGTCCCTCGAACTATTAGCGCCCTCGCTACGCTCGGGCGCCAAACTCCGTCTCGGGACTTGTAATGAGTGACTTTCACACCTAGGATAACAATGTACTATTACATCCCCTACAGGGCATAACAAAGCTAAGACTTACTCATGAACTTTAGTGCCTTATTATGTTTTAAGAGGAAAGGGTACCGGGGGCTATTTCCATACAAACTATTACAAACGTAGTCGACTGTTTTCTCCCTGGATAATGACACTAGAGCAAATATTTTTGGTGCATAAAACTTATAACTGCCATGACCCCTATTTTATGTTTTTTTAATTTTCTAATTTTTTTAAATTTTAAAATCTATGTTCATTAGAAAATGAAAATAAACCAAAATATAGGGGCATAGTCATGGTAGTTATAGGCTTTATGGCACAAAAATATTTGTGCTTGTGTCATTGTCAGTCGAAACAGTCCACTACGTTTGTATGGAGAGAGCGTCGGTACCCTTTCACCTTAATCGCTACACCTGTCAACGATGTGCATTAAATTTCAATATCGATTAAAATAGGTATCTACGTGGAATCCGATTGAATCTATGAAATTCAGAGTGCAACTAGTATTGTGGCTCGAACTTGTGTACCCCAGGGCATTGCTCCGCACAGCCCTCCTATAGCTACGCTCCTGGTAAATATATTAAGTGGTTTTGTATTTTCTAAACATTACCATAGAATCTTATAAAGTAGGTTATTTTGCCTGTACTACATTACCTACTATTCTACAGGATAAAGTTGAATATCATATCAAATTCTCGAAGTAGGTACCTATCAAGCATTGCCAGTCGGTCCAACAAACGAGAAGAAGACTTTAGACCCCTTCACGCAATCTATACTCTATACTAATATTATAAAGAAGTAAAGTTTGTGTGTTTGTATATTTGTTAAATTGTAAGGGGTAATCTCGGGATCTACTGAACCGATTTAAAAAATTCTTTCACCAATAGAAAGCCACATTATTGCTGAGTGTCATAGGTTATATAAAAAACCGAAAAATAAAAAGGCTTTTACGTGGTAGTCCGTTTTGCAAAGTAAATCGGAGAAAAAACGGTTGAATGAAAGCGTTTCTTATACGAACGCTGCCTTGACTATAAAAGATATATTTTTGAGTTCTAGAGAAAAGATGTGGATCTTGAAAATGCCTACAAAAAAGTCAACGACAGCATATGTCTAACTTTTATATTTAAGTTACAAAAAGTATTTTTTTTTAATATTAGTATAGATAATTTAATTTATTAACATTATGCCCAACGCAGTGGGCACTGGTCAGCTAGTATAAAAATAAATAAAACGTAGCATTTTATAGAACAGAAATGAACCCTACCGAAATCATAATCGGAACAATAAAATGTAATGAATAAAATATATGTTTAAAAACTGAAACCCGCCTACGAAAAAATCGCGCTCTGAAAAGTATGTAGGTACTCTGTGGTCGTATGCCATCTTGCCCTAAGGATTTCTTACTACGTGCCTTTAAGGCTGCTTATTCTGCCAATTGCAAAGCGCCAGAAATACCCGTCGCTTACAACTCATATTCTTGATTGTAACGAATGTGTTTTGTTTTTCTCAAAAGTGCTGAGATGGAATTGTAGGTGAAATTTTTACCGATATTTTGGGGTAATTTCGAGGCAAAAATTCTTTGTCATTTCAAAGCTAGACTAGTTTTCATTCTTAATTTTAGGATAGCTTCAAAACAATAAAAAAAAATTGGCTCAAATTCACATCAAAATATTGGTAAAAATCTCACCTACAATTCCATCTCAGCACTTTTGAGAAAAACAAAACACATTCGTAACAATCAACAATTTTCACCAACGAAGGCGACCGGTGCCAGTAGTAACTATTTAGTAGGCTGTGTACCAAGGTCGTTGGCGTATGGACCCCCCTTAAGTCAACGAACAAGATGCTTCTAACGATACCTCATTTGTCAAATTATGATAAGTAGTTTAGAATTTATGCAGGAACAGATAAACATTCGAGTCAAAAACATAACCCATCCATTTGGATTCTTTGTAGGGTAAAAAAGGTTAGGAATTAGGTACCTACATACTAAATGCCTCATTCTGTTTTAATTTAAAATGTTACAACTGAAGCTACACTATTTAACGGATTTAAGTTCTCTATAATATGACGTAAGAACCTCATTTTGATTTTAATACTTAATATACACAGAAAAAAAAGTTTCTTGAAGCAAGAAAAAATCCTCCCTCTATAGACTTTTAATAATAATTTCTTGTTTTAGTAAATGTAGAAAATACTTACTAACCAGTACTTATCTTTTCTTAATTTAAGAATATTGCTTTTTAATTTTGAATGCTGCTCATAATTTTAAGATATTTTAGTAAAACTAAGAAAATATATTCTAGCGTTCATAGGGAGAGGATTATTTCTTGCTTCAAAAAAACCTATTTTTCTGTGTCCTCCTTATCTATACATATAAAATGCTTAGTCCTGAATGACTGACTGACGGATCAACGCACAGCCTAAACCGTTGATCGCAGAGACCTGAAACTTGGAGGGTGTGTTCTTCGTATGACGTAGGCATCCGACAAGAAAGGATTTTTCAAAATTCTACCCATTACAAGGTGAAAAAAGGGGGGAAAAGTTTGTATGGGACAACGTGATTCCTTGGTGAATCTACTAATTCTACTAGGACGAAGTCTCGGGCAAAAGCTAGTTATCAAATAAAATAGTACCACACTAAAGTGTGGTATAATAAAAGTGTTTAATTCCGGGAAGTGTTAACGTTCTATCTACAGGTTTAGTTAGCCACCGACCTCGGCGGGCCCCGTTTATCGGTTCCCGTTCCATTTACACCCGATAAGGAAACTTTTGTTATGAGGTAAATTCCGTTCTATAACGTCGTCAATCGAAAAATGGTGGGACGTCCTTCCGACCTAAAAAAAAAATGTTTTTATTGGACACTAGCTGCGCTCTAGTTTCACCCATGTTCGATTTTTAAATTTTCTTTATAAGAATATTTTCCAGGCAATAACAAACACAACAAAAATATAATTTGCGAAATCGGTCCAATATGCGATGACAAAGGAAAGTAGGGTATTTATATTTATATAATACTAGCGACCCGCCCCGGCTTCGCACGGCTATATTATGCATGTATAAACCTTCCTCTTGAATCACTCTATCTATTAAAAAAAACCGCATCAAAATCCGTTGCGTAGTTCTGTCCACTTAAGGGGACAAAGCATAGGGACAGATCGGAATAATTCGTAGTTTTAAAGATTTAAGCATACAAAGGGATATAGGGATATAGGGACAGAGAAACAGACTTTGTTTTATACTATGTAGTGAATGAAGTGACTAGCAGCGCTCCGCGGTTTCACCAGCTTAACTCCCGATCCCGTGGGAATATCGAAATATAAAACAGCCTATAAGCCTTCTTCGACAAATGGACTATCTAACACAAAAAGAATTTACCAATTCGAACCAATAGTTTCTGAGATTAGCGCGTTCAAACAAACAAACTCTTCAGTTTTATAATATTATTTATTTATTTAAATCAATTTGGTGTTTGTTGTGAAAATCAACCTAATCAGTTTTAAAAGCGTATTTTACCAACTGGAAGACGTTAATATTGGAGAGGCATTTTTATTTAAGAAAATTACGTTCAAAATCATAGCAATTTAGATTTAAAAAAAAAAACCTTGAAATTAGTGACAAAATAACAAGAACATAAACAACACATTGTTTTTCAGATTGACAATAATGACCTTATTTTAAGTAGTTTTCCCTATTATTAAACAAAATATAGACCAAAAAAAGTTTATATAGGTACTTGTCGTAGAATCGAAACGCAAAGAAAAATAATTTACTCGATCCCCCGCATGAAGGAATAACATTTGGAAACAAACCCATGAGTTTCTTATGCCTTTTCCAAATAAGCGCGTTCCGAAAGCACACATCCTAACTTAGTTTTTAGCGGACGCTTCAATGCGATTTCATGCAATTTTTTTAAGAGGAAAGGGTACCGGGTGCATACAAACGTAGTCGACTGTTTCCTCCCTGAATAATGACACTAGAGGAAATATTTTTATTGCATAAAACTTATAACTGCCATGACAATGCCCCTATGTTTTGATTTTTTTATTTTTTTTTCTATTTTACATCTTTATTTCTATGATAATTAGAAAATGAAAAAAACCAAGACATAGTCATGACAGTTATAGGTTTTATGCAACAAAAATATTTGTGCTAGTGTCATTATCCAGGGAAGGAACAGTCGACTACGTTTGTATGGAGAGAGCGCCAGTACCCTTTCACCTTAAGAGTCGCACTTCTACTGTTTTATATGCATATACAATACTGAAATGTAAGTTCGCCCCAGCAAGGAAACGTCTCTGTGAAAGATTTGAAATAAGGAAGTAGTAACAAACAATGTTACTCTGTTTTCAGAACAACGAACTTAGACATTAATACTGTATTTACATCTTGTCTATTTGGAGTTTTCACATATTTTACTAATGGAATGTTTACAGGTGTTAAATCTTATGTAGCTTAATGACAATTAAGTACCTACTCTAATCACGTTGTCCATTTTATGCACTCACAGACTGAGTGACGTTAAGTCCTCGTAAACATCGAGCTAAAAACAATTTAAGTATATTTTACAGGCATAACTTATTGTTACTTACCTAAGTAATTACTCGACGAAGCGTTGAACTCTTCAGAAACTATGTAACAGTATGTAATAAAACCACACAAAATATGTTGCTCAAAATTATATTATATAAAACGAAATATCTTAATAATAACAATACGAAGTCGTCGTAAATCATACAATTGTGCTATGTATGTAAGTCAAACTTAAAATAATAATTTAAGGGAATTTCGTACCGGATGACTACTAAATCGAAGAAAAAATATCGAAAAAAATTAATTCTGCGACTAAATAAAATATTTTAATTATTTTTTTATTTAATTTTGTAAACAAAATAGGCTTGCATTTGACCTCATCTCGCCTGACGGGAAGCGAAGAAGAGGTCGAAGATGTAACATGCTCGCCTAGAAGGTACCTATTCACTCTAGACTTGAAGGTTGTAGTTTTGTAAATTATGTAAATAAGTAAACATACTACTAAATTGAGAACACATACCAATGATTTTTTGATGCATTTTTGTTCTGGGGCTTAGTTTACATCGCAACAAAATGGTATGTTTTGTCATTCATGTCTCTAGTCATCTCTAGAGCTCAGGAGTAGCAGCATATAAAAATACATACATACTGCCGCCCAATTGCCGTATTCTTAGGCAGCGCGTCTTGACTGCGTTTGCGTCATAACCATAGATTTCGTATTGCTAAGACGCACTCGTCACGCACACGTTACGCACTCGTCACGCACTCGTCACGCACACGTTACGCAAACCTAAACCACATGAGTAACTGCGTGACGAGTGCGTCTTAGCAATACGAAATCTATGGTTATGACGCAAACGCAGTCAAGACGCGCTGCATAAGAATACGGCAATTGGGCGGCAGGTCAAAAACAACTCTCCATTTTGGCTTCGCCGTAGTCGGGTATTAATGTTACATTTCAATTTTTAACATGGCCATACCTATCTACTATAATATATTTTTTTCGCTTTTGGTGGACATCCGGTGCGACGTTTCCTTGATAAATGCAAATATTGATATTCAAATTAACAATAACAAATATTGATCGTACTTTCAATTCACATTAATTTGGCAAAACACTTTAGTACCGTTAATTGACATAAGATACAACTAGAAGATAATATAAGCTCTACGATAGAAGTTGCAACTCATGTTGGTGCGCGGTTCTATGTGTGCATGAACCCTTTGCTTTGATTTGTGTAACACTGACGCGGCTGTGGTCGCGCGTTCGTCCAAGCAACACAACTGAAAGCTGCATGTTTACAGCGGTTATGCCGATGATGCATTCCACATCGGCACCGCACAAGTAAATAAGAAAGAATGCGGCCCGAGCGAGACAGGACGCGGTGATCTCGATTTGAAATAGATGAACTTGTATGTATCGCAGTGATGCACCTTTTGACATTTCGTCTATTTCCATTTGTGAAGTGCTATGTGCGATGTATCTTCGTCATAGTCATAGTCGTCAAACTCACACATCGAACCGCGCGTCAACATAAGTTGAAATATCAGTTAGTACACTTTGACCAAATTATCTGGTATAAAATGAAGCTAAAGACGTCACACAAATGATCGTTTAGAAAAATGTCAAAATATAAATAAAGTGGTGACGCTAAAAACAAGCCAGATAATATTGGTCAGTTGGTCACAGTTTAGGTACCTACGTTGTGTTCTATTTATTACAATAACAATAAAATGTAGTTTGGGGTCACGCGCAGCTTTTTGTACAATATTAGCTTTACTGATTCAGAAAGCAACAGCAGCATCAGTTTAAAACAAAACAATAGTTCCAATCAGTTATTTATTATAGTTGGCAACTTTCAATAATAATCAGTAACTGACTGAATTGGATCTTAAAATGGAGTCCTATGTTACGAATACACAATTTTTATTTTTAAAACCTATTTACCTGCTCAGATACAAAATGACAATGGGGTTGTTTCTATTCATTTAAAAGTTAGAAATATATTTAATCTATCACTCTATAAACTTCCAAAGTCTCGATGTTATTTTTGGTATACCTAGGTATTTTGGTTTAAATTTTTAAATTGGTTTCAATGGCCGAATTCCAAATTTGGCAGCGTGTTTTACTTAAAAATATTATTAGCACTTGCATTAAACTGAATTATCAACATAAACGTTGGAATTCATACTAAATTTTTGACAAGCTCTTAACTGTATCCCAGATTAAGTACTCTCTAACATCGCAATTTGACAACGAATCATCAGGTATACCATATCTTACCATCAGATGAGATAGTGGTAAACGATCTACATTAGATACCTACTTATTAGAATACGTTTTGTTAGAAACAAAAAGGCTTCGAAACTACCGCAACTAAACTACTAACTATTTTGTTGAAACTTAGTATGAGGATACATTGATTCAGTGACATAGACTACTTTTTATTCTGATATTTAATCGGTACTTACGAGGTGAATCCGTGGAGCGATGCTAGTCACATATAAATAAAAATTGTGACATAAATACACAAAAGACAAGCACGCTGATTGGTGCATTTCTTTGTTACGTGATCATAATGTGGCCGTCTCAGAGCGAATTAGCTATCAATAAATAATATAAATCTCTTTGAATAAAAAATGGTGTTTATAAAACAATTTCACGCTGAAATGAGATTAACCGCTAAATATCAATCAATAGGTATCTAAAATATTTGTACATAGGTAATTATATTACATTATTTACAGCGAGTTTCATCTAGTTTATTGATTCAATTACCATCTCGGTATAATTGAAATATAAATAGGTATCATTTAAGTATTAATAACAATTGGGTCTCAGGTTCGATTAGCCGACGCTAAAAGACCTGACTTGCCTTCACATTACTTAGAAACTACACTATTCAATTTACTACGTGATAGGATTTTGGATATTTAATACTAATTTTATGCAAACGTGCCGCCCAAGAGTGATAGTACCGTAAATAAGTCGAGTTAATTTAACGATATTGGCTTTGATGGAATTCTCATTTTATAAAAGATACCTACATAAAATCATGGTATCCGCAATTTCGCTTCATTAACATTTATCGAGTTTCCAGAAGACGATCCATGCCACTAAACGTACAAATTTATAGGATCCTTGGAAATGAATTGACCCTTTCCTATGGGGCTACTTTCGTCTATCTATGACTTTAGGTTTTTAAAATATTTTTTCACGGAAAAGTCCATAATTTTTTTCCTCGTTTCTTACGATTAGTTAAAAAAAAGTAGTAAAACAGAAGTCTGGTAAGTGCAAAATAATTCATTAAGAGAATGTCAATTAATTTCCAGCAATCCTGTATGTGACGCGGCACGAGCCGACGAGGGGCACGATGAAGCATAAAAATTTTCTTTATTTGAGCATAGCACCAATTTCGAATTCCAAAGTCCTATCACACTTAAATTCTAGTCTTTTGTATAAAAATATAATCTATCTAAGTTTGAGAATTGCGTGTAGTCGGAGTAGTTATCCGAGGCCGACGTCGAGACACATCATAACCACGAAGCCGATGATGCAGCCCCAGGTTGCCAGCTTACCGTTACCTCTGTTACCAAACATTTACAACTCAGAAGAGAAATCTTTAGATCTTTATCTTTAGAATTTAAGTTCACATAATCAGTCGAACTTGAAACCGATATCGACAGCTCTCTTTATAACGTGAAAATTAGGTTTTAATACCGGGTCGAAACAAAAAATTATCAAAATACTACATTTAAATAAAGAGCTCTCCTTATAACAATTCGGTTTCAATTCCGGACCAAAAATGATTAAATTTAATTGAATAAATAGTAAAATTAGCCGATTAATGTTTCAATGCAGGATATGAAAAGAAAAGAGGTAAAAGCTCAAGTAAAATATAGTGATAGCATGCATTTCCCAAGAAGCAAGGGTTAATCGATAAGTTGAATGAGTACTTACCCATTGTTAGTTTTTCTTTTATGTATGTCTAAGTGAAGCAAAAAAAACGAAATATTGGCACAAAACATAAAAAAGCTACAACGTAAGCAAAAGAAATGAAATTTTCACTTAAGAAATGAAATTTTCACTTTTGGGTCCTTGCTCAAGAAGGATTTGTCAATCGTAAAAGATAGGCGTTATAAAGAATCATTTTTTAAATTTTCATTCTTCTTGTGTCGACATAATTCTAAAAAGCTAAACGCAACACATACATCGTCTAACACGACAGTCACTCTGATATCTTGTTATATTTCCCAATCGGAATCTATTCACACGCCTATCATAAAAAATCTTGTCACATGAATTTCATAGTATTAAAACTGTCATCAAAATGAAACGATCAACGTTTAAGAACATTCCAATCAAAAGTTTTACCGGTGTCTAGTTTCTTTAACTTCGATTGTAAATAAAGCCCGCATTCACAAAAAGTACTTAAGTTGCACTTGGATAAGTGAACGCACTGCGCTAAATGCGGCCCTATGATTGGTCAATTGTGTGCTACTCTCTTCACTCTAGCGAATCAGCGTCTTATTAGCGACTCTATGCGTTCGCGCGCACTATGCAATCACATAGGATTGACTCTAAATACGGGTGTAAGTATGTGAAGAGGAAGAATAAAAAACGTGTTTCACTTTGCAGCCGGTGCATAATCAGTTACGCTTAAATCCTAAACTGTTTGAATTCAACATTTAGACGCATATCATAGCACATAGCGATTTGGTGGGCTACTATGGAAAAATCTAAATATAGGTTTTTTTTGGAGTAATTGGTTTCGCACGATTTATGCATATAGCCAGTGACAAGTACTTAATATATTTGCAACAAGTCCGTACATCTGCCATGTCAAGGTAATTGTCTTGAAGCTTTAGGGTACCGTATAAAATAATTGAATTTTATTTTCACTATATTCTGCATTCTCCCAAATAAATTATGTAACTTAACAATTGTAAATATCAACAATGATTATTGCGAAGACACAACGAGCTATGTTTTAATAATTTCAATATTTCTCTTCTTTCTATATACAATTTAATGAATATGAGGCTCGTGCTGAAAATCAGCGCTACAGTCATCTGTAGCATATTATTAGCTGAGCTCGAGCCTTTTCGTGGCAGTATTGTATACACATGCACAAGTTTTTGATGTAGTTGTATGTATAGTTAAGTATTTTAGGTTATTTTGTGAGTGTATCTTTTTTTTGGCATGAATGAATGGCTGGAATTTATTTCTATTCTATTCTAATATTATCGACAGAGGCCATCAAGGAATAATGCATGGTTTCACATCATACAAGCAATTGTATGCCAAACTATTAGAAACCTTCAGACACGAGTATCACTTGATATCAATCCAAACTTTTCTTCCATAGTAGCGAGCAAACTTGGTCAGTAATACGTTAAGTTTTCATTGACGCACTTTGTCAACGATATACCTAAAAGGATGTTACTACATGATAATATATTGTATTGGCTGTCCGTTACAAAATGACGACGTCATGCATTGCGATCCATTGAGAAATAACCGAACGTTATTTGAATATCAACTAGGCCGGCAGTATAAACTATCTATAGGGAAGGACTTCGATCGAGCTTGCGCATCACGCAATATAGATATCCTCTACAATTAAACAATCAACTCGGTATAATTTGTTACAATCATATATCAGCCCATACACGTCCACTGCTGGACATAGGCCTCCCCCATACGACGCCACAAACAGCGGTCCTGAGCCGCCTCCATCCACCGACTACCCGCGACCGCCACAATGTCATCGGTCCACCGAGCAGCTGGTCTCCCAACACTCCGTTTCGCGTTGCATCGCGGCCGCCACTCGAGAACCTCTACTCCCCAGCGGTTGTCAGTTCTGCAAGCTATATGACCTGCCCACAATTTTACAATTTGCAATTTGTTACAATATCTACGGCCAATTTCTCAAACATTTCTATCATCATACAACACTAGTTTAAACAATACAAACTGTATTTGCTAGAAGAGACAAATGTATTCTTTACCGATCACGATTATTGAAATTCCTAAACAACACTTCTAATGAAAATTTTAATAAGACAAAGAATAGTAGCGAGAATGATGTAATCTTGTCAAAATGTAAATGAGCAGTCTGTCTAATTGCTACTGTTTTATCCATGAGCTACATATATACGTACGTACGTGTTTAGATAATAAATGCGGTTAACAAAGAGAGAAAACTTCTTTAAAATCTTTGTTATGGCGTGATTAAATGTCTTTAACAACTTTTATGTTTATTAGAGAATTTTAGAGAGATTATGATCCGTGTTGTATTGTTGTAATCTGATGATTTTATGTATGTAGTGGTCTTAATGAAATGTTTGAAATTTTACTGAAATAGTCTCATTACAGTTTAGAAAACATTATGAGTGCAGATTTCAGTGGTGCGTTATAAGATAGGTCACACAGATAAGATTCAACCACAGGTGATTCTAGTCTTTTCCATTCCAGGGTAATTATGGACAAAAAGTAACATGTTGTTCGCGCAGGATTACGACATCCGCTTCGACGACGGACGCACGACACGAAGCATGATGCTAGTTAACACAGTTCATATGTATTCACGATGTATGCACATCACGCGCGGCGGGAAACCCCGCCTAGACACACGACACGCACTTTATACCCACTGATTATATCACGTATGCTTAGGAATTTTGCCGAATATGACATGAAAACTTAATCGATTTTAAAGGGGTCCTTTAAAGTTATCCTGGCTGAAAATACTCTCTCAGGGTAGTCAGAGAACTTCATAGCATGATATGTTTTAGGATATTAACACGTACCGTGTCTTACGAGTGAAAAATAGATCTTAAAAAGACTTAATTTCAAAAGTTTATAGCCCTTACAGAAATTCTGACGATTTTAGTCGCGAAATCCAACTATCACTAATATTCTACGAAATCATTTACAAACTTTTATGGAATAAAAATATGTAGGTAACATAGTCGTTCATTTCAATCGCTATCTGGCTGGCTCCCAAAACCCTACGAAAACAGACAAGATAATTTGTAACATTGGGCCACTATCAGTTGTAATGTCAATAAAAACATATGTTTCAAAAGTTTATGTGTTGGGTGGAGGTTTATGGTTGGTGGGCATGGGGTGTTCCAGTACTGCGAAAGCGCAATATCTGGAGGTAGGTCAGGGAGTGTCGAGCGACAGCGCACTGGATTCCCAGACGGTGACGTCAGCGCATAGACAAACTAGAACGGCGTCATCGAAACGGCGGCGGCGCGGCGTTCAACCTTATCCTGGCAACAAATACGTTATTTCATATATTTATTGTTATTGACGGTGGCGAGACGGTGACAAACCCACGCGCGAATGAATTTTCCTGCGAAAGCTGTGTCCGCCCGCCCTCCGCGCGTCGCCGCCCGCTGCAAATAGAAGCGGTATACATCGCATCGCACACAATCATCTGACCGCAGAACACGTCCGCGTCCGTTGCACGGCTACACTCGCAGATATCCACCCCAAAATAGATGTCTAGACACGATTCTCATAAAACGCTTAGAAAGAGTAATCTATTTAAAATTTATCAATTGAAAATTGTCTAGAGTCGACTTTCTGTGTCGCCGAGAAATCACTAGAGTTTATTATTTATCTTGCATGCATATTTTTTTATTGACGGGATCAATCTGTACATTTACTTTAAAATTTTGGATCAAATTCGTCTATTTTGTGAGTGAATTTTGTCGCCTAAACTGGGGCATTCCTAAGAGAGAGAGTAGTAGGTACCTAATTAATTTCGTCATGAAAGTCTAATATGAATTGGCGAACGGCCACACGTCTTTGAACTCTTAAATTCAAGGATAGCTTCAGAATTTTGCTGTAAAGATAAAAAATCATGTATTCTATTTATTTTTCAGTTTGTTTAAGGATTTAGTAACACAAGTAAAATTATCCTAAGCTATATGAGCAGAACGCTAAATGCCTATCGCCGATAGCTTAAATCGTCAATGATTGCATTGTTTGTTGTTAACACCTATGTCTGGGTTTTTATAACTTAGTAATAAGTTCAAAAACCACGAAAAATCTCGTCGTTAAATTACTTATACCAATGTAGGAAAAGATTTCAGGTACACAACAACAAATAATAAGAATTTTAGACAATTTCCCATAACTCTTACATCATGTCTTAAAAATTCTTGAAAACTGCTTATAAATGATTCAAAAATTTTAACAGACTTCAAAAAAATAAAATGTTCTCAATTCATTGCTCATATATAGGATTGATTGGGTCAGTTATAGGGTAAGTCCTAGAACCGCTGAGCTACGAGAAAAGGTGCTTAGGCGAACTTCCCTTATTTTTGAATTAATTAACATCAAGCATTTAATGTTTTTTTACATAAATCGATGTTGTTTCGAATAAGGAATAAATCACTCTTAGTATGTTCAGTGTTCACCAATTGCTTTTTATCTTTTTTGTTGAAACGAAGATACCTCAAGGGTGGTCCAATAAAATTTGGAAAAGATCTGATGAAAATTTTCGGAGTAATGAACAGAATTGCATCTCGTGCTTGCGTGGTCAGCTGGTCAGGTCAGTTGGTCAGTTTCAACCATCTTTCAAGTTGATGTTAAAATTGATATTTCGATATGAGAATCATGTCTTCTCTGTACATGTTAGTGTTCATAAGTTCGTTTTGTAAACAACTCTCAACTGTTCTAAATATTTTTTGTCGTGTGCTTGTCTAAATAAATATTTTTCTATTATAATCTATTCTAAAATTCGAAGTATATTTGAAGTTTAAGTTTACGAAGAGACGCATGCAACTAGAAGAGTGATGAGTACGAATGTAGAGGGATGGAGAGGAAGAGGACGACCTAAGTAAATATGGATGGACTGCGTGAGACAAGACATGAGAGAGATGGATGTGAACGATGAGATGACGACTAACAGGAGTGAATGGAAGAAGAAGACATACTGCGCTGACCCCAAATTAATTGGGATAAGGGCAGGAAGATGATGATGATTTGAAGTTTAAAAGTTAAAATAATGATTGTAATAAAGTTGTGAGTGAAGTGTTGTGAGTTAGAGGGCGGGCGGGAGAGTATCGAGCGTCTTGCGATGCCGCCGGTCGCGGTGGTGTCGCGTCCGGGGTGACAGACGGCGGGCCGCTATTTCTGTATGAGTATTTGTGTTCAGCCGGCAGCGTGCGCCTACACGCAACGTCTCCTATGCAATTCCTATTACATTTCTTTTATAATAGTCACTTGTCTCTTGCAGGAAAATGTCTAGAGTTATTTAATAATGTATACTTCCTGATGTTATTACTAAATATACCTAAATGGACGCAGAGAGCATGCGACCGATCGCTCTGAAAGTCTTTGGGGGAGGCCTATGTTCAGCAGTGGACGTCCTGTGGCTGATATGATGATGATGATACTTAAATGACCGCGTGTAGGGCCCTGAAGATTGCCCGCCCGTCGTTGCTGTGTAGGGTGGCCAAGTGGATATTATTATGTCGTATACCTACCGCTTTATGACATGTAACTATACCTATTTATCGGATTATTTATTGTTAAGTTCTAGCAAGAGTTATTGTATATTGTATCGATTTCGTTGAACCTAGGTATGTAGATAGGTGGAGACCTGGATCAACAACATGGCTACTTTTTAACGCGATATTCCCACGGGATCGGGACTCACGCGGGTGAAACCGCGGGGCACAGCTAGTAATTTATAAAAACAAGAACCTTTTGTAACTTTCATAATCTTGAATCTACTTATTATTATGATACACAAACCCGGAACTATTAAACCAATTTTGATGTAACTTAGCACGAGGATGAATATTAAATCCTGACAAGTATCATAGGTTACCATTTACCCCGATATTCTCACGGGAAGGAAAAACCCGGCCAAGTGCGAGTCGGACTCTCGCACAAAGGGTTCCGTATCATTATATTCTGTTTTTAATATTTGTTGTTATAGCGGCAACAGAAAAACATCATCTGTGAAACATTTCAACTCTCTAGCTATCACGGTTCATGAGATACAGCCTGGTGACAGACAGTGGAGTCTTAGAAAACGACCCAGTTGGCACAATGGTTCCCATGCCGGACTGCCAAACATAGGGTTGCGGGTTCGATTCCCGCCACAGACAAGTAATTTTATGCTTAGATATTTGTCTGTGGTCTGGTTGTTTCTATGTATTATATGTATATATTTACAAAAGAAAAGTATTTAAGTAGTATAGCCGTTGTATAGCACCCATAATACAAGTCTAGTTACTTAGCTTGGGGCTAGATGGCGATGTGTGGAATGTCCGGTAATATTTATTTTATTATTTTAGAAAAAGGGTCCCATTTTTATCCTTTGCGGGTACCGATCCCTTAAATCGTGGATTTCAATTGCAGACTATTATTTAAGATTTATTTTTAGCCTATTCCAACTGCAGGGCAAAAGCTTCCTTCCCCTCTTTCCACTGTTCCCTGTCTAGTGCCAGATATGCTACCTAATAATATTAAGTTAACTACATCAGATTTTCTTTATTCTTTTAAACATTAATATGAAAAAGAATCGTACATCATGTGTTAACACGAAGCGTAACGGAATCCAGTTTTGAGAATTTGACAAAAATCCCAAAGTGAAGAATTTAATGATAACAATCTTAAGATGAGAGCACTACCAACTTGAATAACACTAAGCTGTTTTAAATGTTTACTACATTGCCGTTGCAATTTCGACGAACGACAGTTTCTTTTTGTTTTTATTATAACAAGAAAAATGAAACTTTGTCAGTGATTATAAATATTTGGTATGTTTTTAAAATCTAATTTAAGAAATTGTTTGGATCTTTTTTATGAAAAAGCCGGTAGTTAATTGGTTTGATTCTAAAACATACTTTTTATTTAAAGTCTGCTGTTTCGCAGGGTTCCTATTTAGCTTTCACCTGCGACTTTATTCGCGTAGGGGATAAATTCGACCACTAGACACGATTTAAAAAAATACCATGTAGATACAGACATTTTATTCTTGTAAGAATACCGTTAAATGTCTAAAATTACTCAAGAAAAAAGACATTTTCAAACGGCAATATCTGACAAATATGTCCCTAGCTGTTATTACTTCAACAATTGGACTTGCCGAAGAAGAACTGGTTTAGAATCAGGAAGGGCCAGAAACGGGGCCGGAACAAAGCCCGAGTCCGACAATAGATACCTCGCAGACGGACGCGGAAGGTACAGCTGTGACCTTCGTTTACAACTGATGGGGTGCTAGTGGTACCCAACCAGACTCCCCTCAAGTCCCCTCTATTGGTAACTAAACAAGCTTCTAATAATATCACACTGTCTAACATGAATCGGAACAATCAAACGACACTCGAAACCCTTATCATCCAGGACATGAATACGCGAATATTTCTTCCTGATGATTACTATCTTATCCACTTTGATGGAGAAGTTAGATATATTCGAATAAATAGTGGATAAGTTTGACCGAGATATGCAATAAAGAGAGTCATTATCGAACCGAAACTTATTGAATGGTTAGAGGGACGTCTGCAGAGGGTCTATAACAAAGCGATGTTCGCATTAACTTGTTTTTGGGTCAAACTCAAGGCCAGCGTCTTCGATTTCTGAATAAGGGGACAACTAAGATTCGAGTGGGTATAATAGAAAATTTGAGCAGCCGTCCTGTCGCCAGCCAACCCACGTTCACACAAATTCATAATCTAAATTATTATTATAGTTTCAATCGTCGACCGCATAGGTGAAGCAAGATACAAAGCAGGATGATATTGTGTTGCGTTAGTGGTAGGTAGGAGGGTACTTACGAAGCGTTGGCCTCCGGTATGATGTCGTCGGCGACAACATAGATCATAGCACCGGCGGCGAAGGCGAGGGCGTAGGGCAGGGCGGGTTGCGCCGCTGCTACCGCTACAGCACCCAGCACTCCGAACACGGGCTCTACCATGCCGGACAGCTGACCGTACCTGCGCGCAAAACAAATAAATAAATATTGCAGGACATTCCACACATCGCCATCTAGCCCGAAGCTAAGTAAATAGACTTGTTTCAGGGGTTAGACAACGCATATACCTTTCTTTTGTTAATCACTACATAGTATAAAACAAAGTCGCTTTCTCTGTCCCTATATCCCTATGTATGCTTAAATCTTTAAAACTACGCAACGGATTTTGATGCGGTTTTTTTTAATAGATAGAGTGATTAAAGAGGAAGGTTTTTAGATATAATACATGCATAATACATTCGCTAGTACACTTATAATACATAGAAACAACCAGATCACAGACAAATATCTAAGCATAAATACTTGTCTAACGCGGGAATCAAACCCACAACCCGTGTTTGGCAGTCCGGCATGGTGACCATTACATACTCTGTACAAAGTTCTACTTAAAGACACACCATTCGGATACATTGAACTTTTTCCACACGGGCGACATGAAGTCACCATTATTAATATCCTAATTATATTTATCACTAGCGACCCACCCCGGCTTCGCGAGGGTACAGAGGAAAATCCATTCACCGGTTTTTTGAGTTTATCAAGTCAGGGATAATCACTTTACTATAGAGATTATTGGTTTACTCAGCGCACGTCAGTAAAGCTTCCAGGCGCTAATCGTCAGTATGATTTTTAGCGACTTCTCCAATAGTCTTCGTCATATTTAAGATAATTAACATCAAACCTTAATTAATTATACACCTAAACCTTCTTCAAGAATTACTCTGTCCATTGGTGAAAGCCGTATGAAAATCGAATCACTTATTTTTTGTATTTCACGTGATTTTTCATTCTAAGAATATTTTGTAATAATCCAAGATCACATCAGGGCATCCAGACGTTAATTATTTTTAGACTATCATAATGCTTTTAGGATAGAGTGCTTAGTACTTAGTAGTATGATAGAGTACTTAGTAATAGTACTTGAATGATAGAGTCTCAGTTTATCTTAGAACCTTTAGTAGGAAAGATTGTGTCAGCCTAAACTGTTAATTTATATATTACCGGAAATATATGAAACCTAGGAATTGTATATAATGGCGACACTTAGGAATTGTGTAAAATAATTTATCAAAGATTATTTAATACATACCTACATTTCCTAGGAAATCTACATATTTCCTAGGGATTATATGCAATTCCTAAAAGACTCCTAGGTGTTAAATTGTTATTATACCATAGAATTTATTCGCATATAAAGACCCAACCGGAAAACTCCCTACTCAGAAGTGACATGGATACTGGATAGGTTAGGTTAGAACTGCGACCACAACGCTATGACATCTAGCTAGGTAGGCTAGCTTGGGCCGACATGCCCAATTTACAGGTACCAGGTGCAGTTTTCTTAATGAGAGTAGTCGGAAAATGCTGATTTTTATATTTTTATCTGTTGTGTTGTGTTAGTTGACTATTAACACTGGCAGACATATCACGTCGGCGCGGGCGGTGGTAATTTCTGCAAGACGCTTTAAAGCTCTCAAAATAATAGCGTGATTTAACTTTTAGTTTCAGTTGTCTTTTTATATAGTTATGATCACACGGAACTATACAATACTTTTTGTAAATAGCCAGACCATTCAAGGGGTTCAAACATAGTACTGACTCCCCAAGACACTATTTCAATGACATTAAAATTGGGCCTGGGGGAGTCGGTGCGTTAATTCACAAAAACTTGAAAATAGCTCGACTGATTTTGATGAAATGTTTGTGAATGTTTGAGTGGACGGATGTTTTAGTTTAGATTTAGTTTGCGTTTCAGGACAGCTTCTGTCGAGTCCTATAGATTTACGGAAAGGGAATTTCAAAGATTATATAATAGTTAATAAAATAGAAAATAAGAAAGGCAAACTCTGTGAATAAAAAGCATTCACGTAATTATCGCGATTATAAATGTTTATGGCATGCACGCAAAATTTAAGATTACCATCGTTCCCACTGTTTATTGACAGTTGCCGAATAAAAAAGGAACATGTATGTAAAAACTTGTTTTAAAACGACACCCAAAAGGAATATTGTTACATTGTTATAGCTTTTCACAAAAAAAAACAGGAGCGGGCATGAGAACGTGTCTTACTTTAAATATTGAGAAGTGCACTTATTGTCATATTTGTCATAATGTTGTTTCGAAGAAATTGTCCTCTTGTATGTGTTAGTTATTAGTTGCTGATTGGACTTATCGGTTTATTTAAGGATCCGTTGTAAAATGGGTACGTAAACGAAACTAATAGGTACATTGGATTCACATTTACAGGCCAAACTGCGTCAGCACGACGGAATAAAGGGTGACGTTGAGTTAATCACCTATGTGCTTTAGCTTGACTTCTCGTTACTATAATTCACCTACATAACCTGGGTGCATTAAGTAGGCATACGTGGTATGCAAGTAACTTGTATTGTAAAGAATGTTGATATCGGGGCGCAGAACTTTAAAAGGGCCTCAAGTCCAAAATACTGATCACATAGTCAAGTATCAGTGTGTTGTTAATTTTCACGTGTACGGGTGAGTTGGGAGTGGGGTGGTGCGGAGTGCGGTGCGATGCCGAAAGAGGCCGCTAACGAATTGTTTTGGTGAAAGTGCGGGCCGGTGCCGCGACCACATTCCGAGGAACTGGTCGAGGAGTCGCCGCTGTGGGAAACGCCGCCAGGGCCACCCCACACGACGACCAGCCCATATCTGACCGAGAGACTCGATAGACTACCACTTCGCCACCACCACGTCCAACTGCATATCGCATACCACCCTTCTGCAATTTCGCTCGTTAGATTGGTAAGTACTCTCTCATATACAAAGTATGATAGAACGACGAGAATTGAATTGTGAGCGGGGAGACGCTCGAACTTCGGACTTTTGAAAGTTTGGGCGGGTGTTGTGTAAGGATATGATAAGTGGCACATGGACAAGTATAATTTATGTTAGGTAACAATGAGTTAGTGTGGCGGCTAGGTATAGCTAGGCGGAATGTGAGGGGTAACGGGTTTATCGGTGCGGCGAGCGAGCGAGCGCGGCGCGGGCGCAGGGCGGTGTACGGGCGCGGTCGGCGGCGGTGGCGCGGGCGACCGCGACGACGTGATGTTATGTTATCGCATGCATTATTCAGCGGGTGGCGAAAGCGGCAATTTGCGACAATATCCAGTGATTCGCAGAATCGTCGACTGTGCCGCCGACAACCCATAAAACAAGATGCCACTCACTCAATAACTACGCTGAATTTAAATAGAAGCCAACCAGTTAAATTACATTTATGACATGGTATGTTTTATTATCTTACTTTACACTATACTTATATTTAAAAACCCCGCGGTTTCACCCGCGTAAGGCCTGATCCCGTCGGAATATCAAAATAGAAAGAAGCCTATAGCCTTCCTCGATAAAATAGATTATTCAAGACTAAAAATATTTTTTCAATTTGTACCAGTTGTTCTCGAGATTAGCGCGTTCTAAACAAACAAACTCTTCAGCTTTATAATATTAGTATAGATGAGAAACAAGCCTATCCAACTGTACTTAGCACAACAATATAGTTTCATTAAAAGAAGCCAAATAGCAACACCATCAAGACCTAATTAACTAGTTGTTCTTAATTAAACTTTATACTCATACTCAGATACTAACGAGAGAAAACTATCAAATGAGAATCTCTTAACTTTCTAAGATAAAAAGTCATGTCACTCTCCTATCATGAGCCGATAGATAGTTTTCATGTCATATAAAGTAATTACTTACTACTGGAAATCACTATCATCACTTCACTACATAGTATAAAATAAAGTCGCTTTTCACCGTCCCTTTGTATGCTTACATCTTTAAAACTACGCAACGGATTTTGATGCGGTTTTTTTTAATAGATAGAGTGATTAAAGAGGAAGGTTTTTAGATATAATACATGCATAATACAGCCGTGCGAAGCCGGGGCGGGTCGCTAGTAATGGATAATTAGAGGTTCGATTATACAGTATGTAAAATAAAACCTGCAATCCCTCTTAGGTTTATGTAGTGAAGAGTTTTTTTTTTCAGTTTGGAAAAACCCCTTGTTTACCCAGAGTTTGGAGAATATTTAGAATGAGACAACACTATTAATGTACCCAAGGACCCGGTGCAAATATAAAGGGGTTCCAGGGTATTTGTTACACACGAATTAATTCTACATATTGTATGTAGAATTAATTCGTGTACTCAGTATGCAATATTGTGGTTATGAACCTTAATTCAGTGGAATAAATTAAGTTAATAACTATCTATTGCGAATGTTTTTCTGCACGAACAATTCATCGATTTATTATTTGTGTGATTTAGAAGCTTAATTAGGTTTAAAGTGAAGCAGGAAGAAGTTTTGAGAAGATTAGGTGCGGCAACTACGACGCAATATAGTGGCTTGAAACCGGCCCCGATTGCGCAGAAGTAGCGCCATCAAGGCTGGCAACAGTCGGCACTGCGCCTTCCGCGACCACTTCTTCGGGGCCCGCGGGGACGACGTTGCCGCAACCCGGCTCGGACGCGCCGCCTTATCTGCCTCGTTCTCTCGATTTAATTATTTAACTGTGAAGGCCAATCGCCCGAGGCAGGCAGCGGGCGGTGATCTGCGACTGGTCCGACGGGTGCGGTCCGGAAGAACGCGCAGACAGCGCGCCGCCATCCGCTTGCCGCGCAACTCACCAGACTCGGAGGCACCGCAGCGACACATCGCATACTGAGCTCACGCAACGCTAAAATTTCGAAATAGACGACTTTCTCGGACCCAGTTAGCAATCGACATCTGACCGAATACCGGCGGTTGCATCGAGAACGGCCGATGACTCCGCTCTCAGCGCGCGCCCAACCGGCCGCCGCGGCCCTCTCCGCCATGTATGAACCCGATTCGACGACCTGCAAACGAATACCTTCGACGTGTGTTGCGAACGATTACTTCTTTACTATGCCTGATCTCAATTAACACAAAACACACGATCCCTTACAAACTAAAAAACTTACGGCGCATATCTACACTTTTCAACAAAGATGTGTAACCATATCGATTAATGGTGACATCAATTAACAAAGAGGCATATCAGAAGTACGAGCAGACCTAGTTAAATGTGAGAAATCCATAGACTAAATAGGTAAATTAATAATAGTTTATGTCATTCCACCATAAATAAAGTCATATCAAAGTACTTACGTAGACTTTAGTTACAGTTATTGTGAGGAACGATACACCAAATGGATAGAAAAATATCTAAACGAGAATGGATAACCTAATTGAATAGGTTATATACGGAAGGAACGAAACATCTACAAATATGGTGGTAGAAACAGCTTGATGTTTGTAACGTCACTATGAGTCACATGCACATTCTGTGGGAAGCGTTGACTAGACGCATTGTCTACTCTGCCTGCATGATCAAAACACCACATGATCTGATTATATCATAAACGCAAATAAAAAACTAATGTAAACTTATAATGTCGAACAAAAAATGGGCGACCACGTCACCGATAGGCGGTCCAATACTTAACCTATACCGACAAATAGATTAATAAAAGATACTCAGCTAGGTATGTACTCAAAATAGTTTTTTGTACAAACTACTATTGGGGCCGATTATGGTAGTTCGTGCACTGGCTTAACTTACTTTATTATTTAATTAATTATTTTTAGTCTTTGTCGTTCCACTGCAGTGGTTCCTTCTCCTCTCCATCCTAAAGTTGTCTGGAAGAGAGCGCTTTTAGTTGTAAGGTCGCCTACTTTACCATGATATGTTTATTTTTAATGTATGTTTGTTTCAGTGCGAGTAAAGCGTTCTACTTAGAGCGCTTTACTGTACTCGCCACTTAGTAAGTACTGTACACTTTACTGTACTTAGCGTTAAGCTGAGAGGGTGGTATAGAAACTGGGCAAGCAATCCATGTCCCAGGCTTTACAGCGCCCTAAATAGCATACATTAACATACTGGCGCTGTATATATTATTATTAATGTGACTGTACAATCTGCAATAACGACCGAAAAAGGGATGTTATAAGTTTGACATATTAATCATTTTGACCAATCAAGGAAAATCAGGAAAGTTTAATATTATTTTTCGAAACGAAACCTATTACGTGGTTTACTAATGCAAGGGCTTCATCTTTCGCCCTTGGTTCTAAATGTAAACAGCGCCATTACCTTTCAACCACTTGTTTTCTAAATATCTAAAACGTATTTTCAAAAAATGCCATGCAACATGACTCTCAGGTAGAAAATCTGAAGGAAAAAATTAAATTCTCGAACTTTGTGATATTTTAAACCATGTTACGAGTACATACTCATAAGTAATGCAATTCGAAATGGAGTTATAATTAAAGTTCTGTAACGTTTTTGCATTCAGAATTAACTACAGGTAACCGTGGAATGTGGTTAGATGTATGGAGGCTCCTGTCGCGTTCACATTCCGGACTCCTGATTAGGTAACTAGCACTAACAATATGTAAAACAAATGTTATTTAATAAGTACACATATTTTTATGTAATTTTGTAACAGACTTTTTTCTATACAAAAGGCTGTTGGCTTCGCACCCACGCACGCTTTCCAAAGGTTCGGGGCTCCAGGTGATAAGGGAACTTCAGAAACGATAATCCCTCTTTAAACAGCACTTACATGAATTAGATAGAGTGGGTTGTTCTACAACCTATCAAATCCTCTCATCTTAGTCGACCATGTACAGAGGCAAGAGCTCTGGTTTTTTTTTTACGAAAAATGTAAATGCGCCTTTAACATTACTCTGATGGTGAAGGAAAACAGCGTTATTGAACCCGTGACTTATTACTGGCTCCAAACGTATTTAATAACCAAAACGGTTACGGTTTAGACCTAACCACAAGTTGAAATTACCACCTGAAAAATTGAAACGTGCTATGCTAACCAAAAATGCCCAAGTTTCTTACGGAGTCTAATGGCTAAGTATTCGAGTCCTTTCTGCAAATTTTATCCCCTTGAGGAGGGAACACGCAACGAATGAGAGCCGTGGAGGCCATTTCTTGCCGGAGCCGCATTCCATACTACTTGCATTCCGTACTCAAGACCTACTATTAGGCGCACGTTGTCTTCTCAACGACTACGAACGAACGCGACGTGATGATTCATATAGGAACTAGCTGTAAGCCATGCAAATTCATTTGCCTAGATCTCAATTCAGCACAAAAATTAAAAAAAATCATTCCTAAGAATTTGTTCTAGGGCTGCTATGGAAAAATCACCTTAAAAATAAGTAGATTAATGGTCTCAAATATGTCCGCATGTATATGCACAAATTAGTTATAGAAGAAAAACAAAGGCATAGGTATTTTGTAATTCAGTCTAGACATGTCATCACAAATTTTCACACATTTCCGCAGAATGACGTCCACAAACGAATTTCGCATCAAAGAACATTTTTCTGTACCTAACATCAAAATAAATATTTATTATTCGAAGAGATTATTATAAATACGAATGATTCAGAGAATCGGTAAGTATTAGTGGAGACGGAGACAGACCAAAAACCTCGGGTATATATAGGTACACACGGTCCGCAAACGGAGGGTTTCGAATACGCGATAGAATATTATGCAAGCAAAAACGGTGATGCGAAATGCGAGTGAGGTTAGGGGTACGTCGCGGTCGGCAGCGGCACGAGTGCAGGGTGGCGGGGTCGACGCTCCCTCCACAGTCCACCGCCAGGATTCCCACTCGAGCGCATTCCTGCCGCCGCGCGCCAAGCGCCTTATAAAGAACTACGAAGCCAACGATACCAACTAAAACGGACGCGTTAATGCAACAGCAATCATTTCATATGCCATGCCATGGACATGGTTCAGGTTAGTTGGAGAATGCTGTTATTGTATGTCGATAATTAGGCTAATAACTTTATAGAACAACTTTCGGAAATATTGATTCTTTGCAGCCATGCTAACTTTTAAATAGAAGTTCATAGAAAAATGATATCATGAACATCCTTTGAAACTTGGAACTCTATCCATTATAATCTTCCAGGTATAGAAGAACGGTTTATTAACATAAAATAGACGGATTAGCAGTATTGTATTAGGTAATTTATAAAACGTCTACGCTATTTCCAAGTAGCTGCGGGCATTTCCAGAAACAGTTCGCTACTTCGCCTATATTAGTAGAATAAATGATTTGAATTTAAATGTGTCAGCTCCAAAGAAGTACGTGTTTAGTGAGTCGGGGGTCGCGGACGCACCGTGGCCGGCCGGGCGGCGCCAGAGGCGGCGCAGCGCAGTGGTTCCGAGAACACTACGGAATGCGACTATTTACAACTTTTACCTATTTGGTAACGTTTACAATGCGTGCACGTACCGAGCTGCATCGCATCGAGCTCGGCAGATCATGTAACCTTTACCTCTGAACAACGCATCACTTACAAACATACCGTTGTACCTATCTAATAAGAATGCACACATAAAGGTAGAATTTGAGCTCGACAATGATTTCGGTACAGAACAATGAAATAGCTGCCGAAGCATTTTTACTTTGATATTTTTACTGTTGGTTGGAAGCGGTTGCGGTGATAATTTGTATTCATATGTTAGAGAAATTGTTCGTTGTGTGTTGGTAAATGAATTAGCCTGGACAGGAATGGGGTCGGCCAGTCTGGCTGTGTTGGCATCCGGCCTAACGACGAGAGCGCGCATTCTCTAGTCGCCGCCCGCCGCAGCCGCGCTCGGCGCTCGGAACTCGGCGCAACACTACACGCACTTGCCACAATACAAATCTTATTCTATACCAACCACTGCATATTTCATTTTATGTTTTAATATTATGCATCAATAACCTTTTAGTAGTCAAACATTTTCCATAACACAAGGTTCATAAGTAAGGGGTTGGTCAATCAAACTTCGGTTTTGTTTCAATTTGTTTTCAAAAAACTCCATCGAAAAATAAACTAAAATAAGTGGCCAATAAACACCTACTACTTACGCGAAAATAAACAATACGCTGACAAAACTTACCAGAAAGCTCTCCATACCGAGAAGCCAGCAGCCTGCAGCGGTAAGCTGACGGCAAGACCCTCGGGGAAGTTCTGGATGCCAATCCCCAAAGCCAGATTTCTGTACAAACATAAAAATAAAATTATTATGTTGTTATTTTTTAAATATCATATTGTTCTTTTTGTATTTTTAAGTCCTTGAATATTCTAATAGTTTATTATTTTTTTGTGTGTGTGTGTGTGTGTGTGTGTGTGCACTCGGCATTTAAGAGTTTCCAAAAGTTGCAAAATGTTTGGAAATGTATTTCTCTTTAAACTTTGAAGATTATTCTTATTGTAGGTAACCTAGTCTAAGGTATAGAAACCTTAAACTGACAAGTGCCAGAATTTCGCAGTTTTTCGAGGACTGTGGATGTAAAGGGTGTAGCACAAGGTTTTCAGAAACAAATTACTCTTTAAACAAACTACTCTACACTAACAAATTAAATATTATAAAAAATCGCAGATGTTTGCATTTTTATGTGTCGTTTTGACTGGCGTAGTTAGACATTTCTGTTTACAAATCGTTAATAATAACTTTATTCATTAAGAACAAGGTTTTCCTTGCTGCTGGGAAAAGGCCTCCTTAACATCTTTTCAAGCAGTTCCGTCCTGGTTTAGGTTTGGCCCCCGTCTCCATCAAATACATACTATACTAAAACTAAATAAGTATAATACGTAATGGAATGTAATGCAAAGCATCATAAATAAGTATTAAAAAAAAATCGCTGATGTTTGCATTTTTATGTGTCGTTTTGACTGGCGTAGTTAGACATTTCTGTTTACAAATCTTTAGTTTTCCTTGCTGCTGGGAAAAGACCTTCTTAACATCTTTCTAAGTAGTTCCGTCCTGGTTTAGGTTTGGCCAGTCTCCATCAAAAACATGGAGTTATACTTAAACTAAATAAGTATAATCCGTAGTGGAATGTAATGTAATGTTATGCGAAGGTTCGCTGCGCGCGCGCACGCCGGGCTCCCACCTGCCACCCTCGGCCAAGGAATGCAGGTAACTGTAAACGGCACAGACATCGTCAGTTCGTCACCGTTAAACTCAACTATTACCGCGATGCAGCCCAAGTTACCGCTCGTCAAGTTGCGTAACACATTCCTTCATATTTACTGCTTCTGTGATACATGTACTTAGCTACCTTTACCTTGTCTTTGTATTTTTTCCTCTTACACATCTATATCTAGACTAAGTCAAGTAACAAAAAAAAATATTTAAATTAATGCAATGCATTAAATCCATTGAAGCGTCTTATAAATCGGAACCTTCGGAACGCGCCCACCAATGAGAAGAATACACAATAAACTCATGGGGGATCATCACTAATTTTATAAATGCAAAACATTAGTTGAGGATCTGATATGGGTTTTTGGAGAGATGAGCAAATTGCTCCTCAGAGTCGGAGTGTAGTAAATTGCTCAGGTTTAGATTAGTATCAGTGGTGGAAACGTCTTATTCATACTAATATTTTAATGAGGTTAAAGTTAAAGTTCTTGGGAACTACTGGACCGATTTCGATAATTCTCATACAGATAGTATATTATCGCGACAGGCTATAGGCTATATTTATTATAGATTTAAAACCTGTAATCGATACAATATGCAATAAAAAAAGAAATTCTAGGGCACCTTCTACTTTTAAATAGTCGATTAGTCCGTGTTAATGTGGAAGTTCCTTCGTGGATATTGAAAATACAATTCCCACGAACGCAAGCCCTATCACACAAAAACTACTAATACCAATTTTCATAAAGTTAGCTATAATAAAAGCTAGATTCCTGGAATAATGTAAATACTACTTTTATATGGTAGTATCGGTGTATAGGAACTAGAAAATTGGAATTTCTAGTATTATTAGCTTCCTAGATTTTGTAATCACCTCTAAGATATGAAAAAAGTAAAGTAACATTTTCAGTAATTTTCAAATTCACGCACACATAGCCGTAGCTGTTAGTCTAGCTATAATATATAAAATATATTAGCTACAACAAGATCGAATATCTATCTGAAAGCAGGTACTATAGCGAACGGCTCCGGAATTCCTGTTAAAATGGTTAACTTAATAAACATGCAAGGCGGAGGTATTGAGCTTGGTGAAAGCTCAGTAGTATGGTACCTCAATAGAGCATGCGCTGACAAACCGTTGTCGATCAATTTAGTTAAAACATCATCTATATGATTTCGAGGACTAACGTTCGATGCGATTTTGAAGAACTTTCTCACAGTTTGCACCTTAATATAATATTAGACCGACGTTTATTTACTAAGCAGATTCGGGGTTTATTTCATACACCTATTTAATGGACTGAAAAAGGGGTTCTGTTAGCTGTTATTAACGTCGGTATGTCTACAATTATGTTGACTACTACTCAACTACTGAATGAATTTGAATGAAACTTTATTTGAACATTCATTTTCTTATGAATCTCAGTTTCGTTCGATCTTTGATTCACATACATTAGGTAGTTGGACTTACATGCACAAATAAGCTTTTGTACAAAAGCTAAACGTTATTGCATAGAGTTAGTCTGACACTGGGGGACGCGCGGACGTGGCAGACACTCACTCACCCTCACATACGTTTACTCTTCCATACACACACCATATCATAACGCAAACATAAATATGTACCTCCCTTAGATAGTTCACAATAATAAGTGTACAAAACCTTGATGGGAGGTGTAATGGACCAAGAAACTGAGTATGTTTGTGTTGGTTCCACGGCTCACAAATAACTGTAACAGCTACCTACTTACCCTACTACTACTACTACTTCTACTTACTTATATTGTATGTTAACTTTTTGCAAATATCTGTATTTTATAATCACCAATAGACGTTTTATTTATGTCCCATATCACGAGGCTATGGAGTCTTGGACCTTTGGAAAGCAAGCGTGGACCCTCACAATAATTTCAATAGCAAGTTATGATGTGGACAGCGGACACCAACTCGAAGATTATTCCTGTGTGCAGGAGAAACTTCTTGGGATATGATGGGATAGTAATTAACTGGATACCGGGGAACTATGGGTACTATGGCGTTTGCCGTGTCCAATAAACACGTAAAATGTCAGGCGAGGACTCGCTAACTTTCAGACTGGGTCACTTTAGCTGAACAAATTGCAGCAACAGAGTAAAGGATCGTCAGTGGATGAAGAGGCTTCACTGGATTTTAATAAACCATTACTTTTGGGATGCATCCTTTGAATATATCTACTCTCACGACTCCATTCTGGATGGCCCAGTTAAGGCAAGCTATAGAAGCGGGGGCCCGCAACCCCATCGCTGTTTACTTCAACCAGTAAACTAAGGCAAGCCGTAAATGAGGAATTGTGACTTCCCCCTGGAGCACTCAGGATCACGGGGTCGTTACTTCTCGACACTACGCCATAAGATGCTCTGTGGGTTTATTATTCATTATTATTGTAGGAAGATATTTAAGCGGATAATTATTGTATGGTGAAGCAGGTACGATTAATTATGAAAAAGTTAATGATTTCAAAGGATTTATGATGACCAACTGGTTATTTTACGTACGTACCACGAGTAGATATGTGTAATATTTATGGTAAATTCACATTAGATTAGAATATACCGTCCCGTTAGCGTTCACGTTGGCGTTATTATAAGCAGTACGAGGAGGGTATGTAAAATGAAAGATATAACCTCAGAAAAAAAGTCATCTTACGCTCCATCGGTTCAAACCATTTACCTAACGTTTCACGGAAACGGCTCGACCGCGCACCGCAACCTATTATGTCAACCGATACCTATACAAATTTTATAAGTGAACGGAGTAACGCTGACTCCGGATACATCTAAATTCCAATTACATCACAGATGAGTCCATTTCACTTTCCGACCTACCCGGAAATGAATTCCTAAGCACGAGCATACGGCGCGCGGCCGAATTTTCAGGTGAGCGAACGACTATGGACCATGTGCGCCTGAGCAGTAGAGGTGTCGGCGTTGCTTCGCCGCAGAAAGTCTTCGAGGCACGCACGAGTACCGAAGCGGATGTGAACGTTGCGAACCGCCGAACGAAAACTAACTTAGTTTTCGGGTGGTAGAGTGTAAATTGTTGTCAGCGAGAGCGACAGTCGCGAAAGTAGCGGCAACTTTCACGGCGTGATGGGGGCGCAAGCGGCGGCTGCGCGGGGCCCTGTCGAGCAAAGGCTCATTGACGACACCGTGACCTACATACCTACCGCGGCTCCATTCATGCCGCGGCCTCCGGCTTCGCGACCGCGCCGAGCTATCAGGCAGGACTCAACGTCTTAAACTTGCTAATGCTTCGACACCATCACGATCGGACACTTGCACAATATCGTGTCAGCAGTGTTGTCGTTGCCGCAATAGGACCTACAGGTACCTACTGCACTGTAGGCCGAGGTCGGCCCCGCACCACCACCATCACTACACTTGTTCAATTAGAGCCTCCAATACTGTGCGCAATATAACATAAACATTCTTATGAATGTCTGCTAAGCTGTGGTGAAACCTTTTTAGTTTGATAACTTCATGTAATCAACAAACGGATTACTAGAATCACCCTAAGTATTTAGGAATCTCTTCAAGCAAATTAGATTAGACATTCGTAAAATTCATTATGCGACAGACCGAGGCAATCTAACATTTTTTTCTCACGCTAGAGTAATCCAATTCTAATATTTGTATGTCTTAATAACCACATCATAGTTTTTAATTAGACTTCGTCAATCTATAAACGTAAAACGGGTAACACTGTACAAAGAAGAAGTCATTGTAATTATGAAACTTTCGTTATAAATGATTCGTCTCGGTATATTGAGATTATAATTATCATAGTCATTTCAATTGATTAACTTTTTAATTTCACATTTAATCATAAAAGTCGAAATGGAAGTGGGTTTTGTAGTTTCATTATTTTATAGATTTTATAATTGAATAATTTAGACTTATTAATGTCTAGCAATCAAGCATAGGTAGAGTTGGAGTTGTAAGAGTAATCGTAGGTAGTGCGGCGTTCTTGTCGCTAAATCGAAACTATATGAAAATTAAACGATACCTACATTTATGATGTATCTAGTCAACCTTGAGAAGTGGCAACGAGAGGATTGTCGATAAGTCTAGAAATACTAAGTATAGTATATTAGGACAATATAAGCCTAGGCTTTGATAGGCAGGCTTAGTCTGTGAGGGCGTCGCGTCGTCGTCGCTCGGGCGGTTGCGGCGGTAGCGGTGGTGGTAGAAAGGTATCGCTGTTGATCGGTCGGTCGTATAGCATAGATAGAAGGTAGGCAGCGAGGGCGAGGGGGCGCGGGCCGCGGCAACGGCTGCCAGACAGCGGGGCTCCGCTTGGGAGACTTCCACCAGCCTCTTGCATCGCTCGCTCGCTACTCGCGCGACCATTGCTCTACTTTCATTAAAATTGCATATCAACACGACACCTCGACACAAATGTGTTAATCACCTTGCCGAAACATTAAGACGTATCAAATAACAAATGTGGGCTATTAATCGATACGCTATTAATTCAATAGACGGTCGTAAATAAAGAAATTACCAGAAATAAAAATTTCACATCGTAACACCCGGAAACGCCCCATGGGTTAGCTGTAAATTAGTTGCCCACTTCGAAATCGCTCTACGGCTAAAACATGTTTGTTACATTTACATACATACTGTAATGTAGACATTTTCTAACAAATTCTAGCAGAAAGTAAGAACAAATACCTACCTAAATGTTAAAATTGTAAGAAATTGTAGGTATGTTTGGCGAGGTCTACCGGAGTATGAACAGTAAAACTACGTAATTTAATTCTAGACTTACAGACAATAAATGATACTTATTTGATTAGAGTCGATGTGTCCTATGTATAAAGTAAGTAAGGTGTCTAAGTTATAAGAAATTGTATGTTTAGCATCACTTCAAATATTTATACGCGAATAGGCAGTCATAACAACAAAATAGAAATTTACCTACTGACTTTTTTATGTTTAAAGAAGTTATTGAATTGATTGAAAGGTATGATAAGAATGATAGGAATGTAATATCTTTTGAATAAGAGAGCAATTAATAATCAACATTCGAAAGCGTGGAAGATTAGACGAGAGTCGTCGAATTCTTTCGCGGAACTGTTTGTAGCGCGTCGAGGTGAGCGCGTGCAGCCGCTGCTTGCTTTGACATCACTTCACTACATAGTATAAAATAAAGTCACTTTTCGCCGTCCCTATATCCCTATGTCCTTGTGTATGCTTAGATCTTTAAAACTACGCAACGGATTTTGATGCGGTTTTTTTAATAGATAGAGTGATTCAAGAGGAAGGTTTATATGTATAATACATGCATAATATAGCCGTGCCAAGCCGGAGCGGGTCGCTACTAGCATAATAAGATTGTTGCGACAAAGTAGTAGGGGACATCAATATTGAGGTTTAGTAGATATAGGACCTATTCGTAAAATGGCTTACGGCGGAAAAAAGGACTTGTTCTCGGAATGGCTTATTCTTAAACTAGCGACCCGTCCCGGCTTCGCGCGGCTATATTATGCAGGTATTTTAAATCTAAACCTTCCTCTTGAATCACTCTATCTATTAAAAAAAACCGCATCAAAATCCGTTGCGTAGTTTTAAAGATTTAAACGTACAAAGGGATATAGGGACAAAGAAAGCGACTTTGTTTTATACTATGTAGTGAAGGACTTCTTTTCATAATACCTCATTCTGAAAAATACTTATTCGTATAATGCTTCATTCGTGTACTGACCTATTCTTAGAGGACTCATTTTGTAAAAGTCAATTTTTTTCATGCAATGCATTACATCACTTTGAAGCGTCGTTAAACTTAAGTTAGGATGTGTGCCCACCAATGAGAAGAAGGCACAAGAAACTCATGGGGTCATCTGGGGTAACAGTGACGGTAATGTTACTTTTAACATTTACTGAAGAGCGAAATAATGTTAAAATATTTTTGGGATGACCTCATAGGAAAACTCTTGCCCTTTTTAACCTTAACCCTTATAATTTCCTCTTAATCGGTCCGTCTGTCGTCGGTCGTCCATCTATCTGTCCGTCCGCGGCTTAACTCAAAGACTATTAGTCGTAGAAAGGTGTAATTTGGCATGGGCTTTCATATTAATTACGCGGACAAAGTTGCAAAATCCCTCTACACCCATACTTTAAAAAACATAAGGGAAAACATGTTTCGAGTTATGGATCCGTTTGCGTAATATTAAGCTGCTTTTTTTATTGAGTTAAGTGTTGCCCCCATCAGCTATTGAGTTTATAGGTGATGGGGGGAAAGACTCCCCAAAGTTAACAAATGTAACAATTAATATTTTTAGTGCATTAAAATATACCTAATGCAAATGTTTTGGTCTTTCAAAATAATTTGAAATTATTTGTCTATTGATTATCAAGATACAAAACGCGACAACCAGGACCACAACTTTAATGTCACCAGGCTCCAATATATTTTACCGGAAAAAATACAAAACCTTCATAGAGTGAGCCTTTAAAGATGGCTATAGTGACGTCGTCGTCGACTGTTTTCGTGCGTAAATTCAAGTGAATGAAGTAAATTCATTCATTCAATTCGTTAATAAATGGAAATAAATTAACATTTTATAGAAAAAAAAGGATGATTGTCATCATCTTTTTAATCGATTTCGACTGGTATTCGGAAAGATAACCCTTAAAGGTTTTTTGTGTTCTACCGTTACGTAGGAAGGCTTTTAGGGGGGGGGGGGGGGGTTAGAGGTGGGAGTTCTTTACAGTACGATTTGGCAGCAAGTCGACCCTATACATTTCATGTTCATCACATTCAGATCACTTCAGATCACTAACTGTAAAAATTCATCATTAAAATGACTAATCAAACGATCGACGTCAAGGAATTTTGGAAATGCTAATTAAATGTCAGAATTTATTGAAATTATTCAAATAAAACTAACTCTTTTGATGTTGTTTACTGTTGGAGAAGTTATGGTGGTATGTGAAGAAGTGGAAGCCTTTCACGGACCGGTTGTAAGTGGTCCACCAACCTCCAATATTGTCGTTCACTTTATTTTGAAGTTTCTACGATCGGCTACATTTGTACCTATTGATTAATATGTACAAAAAACTTTATAAAACCGGTCAAGTGCGAGTCGGACGTGCGCACGAAGGGTTCCGTACCATTATCATCACATAAAATCACGTCTGTTAAATAGGAGTCATAAAAAAATAGATGGCGCTAGTGGTAAAAATACATGAATGAAGGGTAAATGGCGGTTTACGGCTTATGACGTATTAAAAAAACTACTTACCAGATCTCGTTCAAGCCAATTTTGGGTGGAAGTTTTGTATATCACATTATTTTTTTTAGTTTCATCATTCTCTTATTTTATAAGTTACAGGGGGGGGCACTTTTTACCACTTTGGAAGTGTCTCTCGCGTAAACTTTTCAGTTTCGAAAAAAATTGATATTAGAAACCTCAATATCATTTTTGAAGACCTATCCATAGATACTTAACCCACAAGTATGGGTTAGATGAAAAACCTATGAAATTTATTGTTTTTTTCTTCTATTTTTGTGTGAAAATCTTAATGCGGTTCACAGAATACATCTACTTACCAAGTTTCAACAGTATAGTTCTTATAATTTCGGAAAAACGCGGCTGTGACATACGGCAGATGGACAGACATGACGAATCTATAAGGGTTCCGTTTTTTGCCATTTGGCTACGGAAACCTAAAAATGTACTGAAATATTTGTGTGCGGGTAACGAAATGTCATTTCGTAGAATAGATACAAAGTAGAAACTAACCCTATGGTGAAGTGCACAGAGATCTGGCTCAGCGCCGACACGTCATCGTCACTCGACCGCATTCCTCGGCGCTAGCGCCTTCATTCATGTCGTGCAACTTGAGCTTGCTATCCCGCGATTTCGGAACTTTGCCTCATCCCCGGTAGGTACTGACAAACTTAAAGAGATCCTTTCAAAAGAAAAGATCAACACAGTTAACCCATTCGTAATCTAATTTAACGCTTAATCTTATTAAATAATATCCGAGATTTTCTAAAAACGGTTTTGTAATTTTTTTGTATTCGGTTCTGTTCAAAATACTCAACCGAAACCGTCATCAAAGCAAAAAGAAATCAAGAAACCTTTAGACGGAATGAGATAAGTAGGCGACCGAGTGCCGTTACCCAGTATGGGAATGCAATTCGTAGACGCAAGCGGACATGCCGGATTCAACTTGTTCCATCGGCTCGTGGCATAATATAGCAATATCCCCGTCTGTTATAAGATTTTCCTTAGCGAATCTAGCGATGCAGTTGTTTACATACTTGAGCTATGATTTCATCACAAGAAACACATGACGGATTTTAATAGCGCAGGTATCTATCTAACCGGACTCTGCACTGTTGCAACTTATATTGCATCATGATGATAAATTTCATGAGATCATTAGGATTGGTCTCCTGTTTTGGTTGATTTAATACCAAATAAGGGGAGCGAACGATAAATATTTTAGGTACCACTAAGATCTCAAACAAAATATTCTTATATCTACACGCCATGCAGAATGCGACTAGCAGTTTATTTAATAGCGCGACCTGGATTTTTGCCAAAGATGTCACAATAAGGAGAAAAATGTAAACACAGCCGCATTCTAATTCAAAAATAAGGTCGTCTAGCCACCCCGACGACGACGGACGAACGACCGTGAACGACATGTCTCGTCAAAACATCACCCATTTACCACATACATTATTTTTTATTACTGTACGATCCTAATAAAATGTTGGCAAAAGTCATAGCCGACGTCTTTTGAGATTCAGTCAAATATTAGCATTTGTATGAATGCATCGGACACGCACTGATTGCACGTACGTTCGAATAGCAGTGGTGAAGCGTGAAGCTACTCGTATAGTGTCAATGAGGATAGCGATCTAGGTAGACAATGCGCGGACCTAATTTCGTAACATTCAACCGTCGACCCTTTGTCGATCACATCACCTATGCAAATGAACATGATGTCACGCAACGGTTCGCCGTAAAGCGCACGCGCTGCTTCGCATAGTGGCTTATTTGCCTAATCTAGACAAGAAAAAGTAAAGTCATAAGAGAGGTAATCGAACATTCAATAATGATTCCCAATTAGTGATCCTAAAATTATATTAACTAAAATTTCAGGACAACGAAACCGACCAACGAAAACGGATCAACGATTTTTCTTTCCCAACGATACAACTTTTTTCGTTTGCCTCAAATTGTATGTTTTAGAGTACCTACCGTGCCTCGAAAGGAAAAAAAGGAACCCTTATAGTTTTTTCTCTCTTAGGTCACAGACCGAAGTTATGGCATTTTGGCATCATTACATTCCGCACGTCTTTGCTTGGGCCTCTTTATTAAAAAAGTCACGGATTGAGTTCAAAATTGCACACAACTTTTAAACGACTGAACCAATTTTCTTGTAACAGTAAGCTTAGAAAAGTTGTAAAGCATTTAAATTTCAGTTATATAAAACCAGCATTGTACGGTCAGGGGACAAAAGTTCTTGACCACCGTCAATTTATATTTCAAAATTACTTTGAAGAACGACTATAAAATCTATAAATCAATAAACTTTAGTGTTATTATTTTACATTGAAGTAGTTTTGGACTTTTGATCTCATTCAACAGAGAAATTATAAAGTGACGGTGGCTTTTGTCCACTGACCGTACCTATCGGTTAATTCGTTTTGAAGCTTTACGTAAGTGCACGATAGACAAATAAACTTATAAGTATAACACGATCTTTTGTTTTCCTTACAATGTGATAATAGTTAAAGCGTAATATATAAACAATTTTTACGTTTAGCGAATTGAGAACTTTGCCATATTCTGATAAACCAGACTAAAAGGAAGCTATCTGAACAAAAGATGGTTTATTTTCACTTCAAAGAATAGTAAAAAATGACATTTTGCTTAAGGGCGATTTTGCGACTGAACGAGCCTGTAGTAGATCGGTATAATCAGCCAACAAAATTGCAGACTCACCGTAGAGCTCTAAAAGAAAAATGTTTTCAGGCCCTGCTTGAGTTGAAGTTTAAAGCCTTTCAACTCGTGAATTTATTAGACAAACATTATTTGAATGAAAACATTCCCATAATAGTAATTATAGAACTCTACGGGAGTCTGCAACTCTGTTGCTGATTGTACATACATTTATAGAGTGTAAATGAAAAATACAGATCGATTAAAATTACAGATTGATAAATTATTTAGAAATGATATAGGTACAATCCACGGTCAAAAGTCTCTGCCCACTGCACCGTAACGTTTACAATCCTGTGCAGCACTATTTGAACATTATAATAACGTTACCTGAGGATCGAACCCACGTCGGTTGGTGTAGCGGGTGACGGCTTAAACTTCTCGGTCAACTAAAGACATAGCTAACATGTTGAAAATAATAATCACACTGAGTACTTTTAATTCAAATATTTAAGTTTGTGTGTAACGTCTATTATAAGAAGGTCGTAACTCCAATACTTGTTGATAGTATTATTGTAGCCAACTGATCATTTACTTATGACCCATACTGTACATTCTATCGTTCTTTATGTCATTCGAATTACTAGAAAAACAATTATCACAATCAATAACGTGGCTATTAATTTATCAGAAGCTAACGTCAGTGTTAACAAAATATAGCAATGCAACAGGCAATTACCGACGTGCCTACATCGCAGTGACGTGGGTGCGGCACGGTGACGCATGTAAGTGTGTATGCGTTAACCACAGATAAACCAACTAACAAACGTACTAATACCACGAACGGATCAATGATACAATAAATTGCATTCAACATTCATGTACCTTAGTATTACAAATAGGACAAGGGCTGCAATAAGAATCTCATTACATGAGCTAGAGAATGGACTAACTGCTGCGTATACGTAGGTACCTATACATACATACATGCATAGCAGGAGTAGTCAATTAAAATATACCTACTTATTGTTAACTTTATTTGAACCTCAAAGCTGTCGCGGCAAACGAAGTGATATTTTTCTAACTTATTTTTATAGTACACTAGCGACCCGCCCCGGCTTCGCACGGCTATATTATACATGTATTATACATATAAACCTTCCTCTTGAATCACTCTATCTATTAAAAAAAACCGCATCAAATCCGTTGCGTAGTTTTAAAGATACATAGGGATATAGGGACAGAGAAGCATACATAGGGATATAGGGACAGAGAAAGCGACTTTGTTTTATACTATGTAGTGAAGTGATTACGATATAAGTGTGGTAAATTGATCATTGCATGACATTTTTCAGGGACAGTCGTATGAAAATTACAGAAGATTACAAAAATTAGCTATTTCCGTTAATTTGTAATACTATGTTTGTTTCCAGGGATTTATCGCTATCAGCAAGACCATCTATTGGTATGATTATTTTTTTGCAAAATCAACAGGTTCGATTCCTGACTAGGGCATTGAATTTTTCAAAAATAGAATGATGCAGTTTTAGTTTTTGTCAAAATCGGACACGCAACTCCTTTTAGGATTATTCGCTAAGTATCTCTTATAGTTTAGGATATAACCCTGAAGGCCCACATAAAAAAAAACATCCTGTATTGTAGGAAGTAATTGTTAAGAATTCCAAGTCTTCGTAAGTGTAACCAAATGGTATCTAGCTGTCTATTGCAGTGATCGTATACGACTATGTAAAACAAAGCTGGAACAATCACGATGATTGACCGGGCAGTTTTAGCTAGCGACTAACGTCCGGCGCGGTGGCGCGCAGGAAATCGTAAAAGCACAACTAGAGCGCCGCCAACGGCGCGGGCGCATCTTCCGGTAGCGCTATCCGGCACAGAGCGCGCGCGTACGCTTTACTTCCGCTTAATGTCTTCCCTTTTACAGTTGCGATCGGACATTCATACTGTACTCACTATTTATAGGATAGATACAACACTGCCTACGAGTACGAATACATTACACATGTTGATACACTCATCATCTTCCTGCCCTTATTCCAATTTATTTGGGGTCGGCGCAGTATGTTTTCTTCTTCCATTCACTCCTGTTAGTCGTCATCTCAATGTTGACATTCATGTCTCACATGTCTTGTCTTACGCAGTCCATCCATCTTTTCTTTGGTCGTCCTCTTCCTCTCCATCCCGTCCTGAGGTTTCATGCGCTAAGTCTCGATCGATCTCGTAAGAATATCAAAATAATAAGTAGCTTATAGCCTTCCTCGGTTAATAGACTATCCAACACAAAAATACTTTTTCAATTCGAAACAGTAGTCCTTGAGATTAGCGCGTGCAATGAAACAAACTCTCCAGCTTTATAATATTAGTATAGATTTTGACAGGATTAAGGGTACTCCCGTGATTATTTACTCTTCTTTAAAACACTTTCTAATCAAGTCATTTAAAGTTCAATGATTTACAATTTTCAGTTTCAATGCAGGTACCATTAAAATTGAAAACCAATTACTTATATGTCTGATTATTGCTAAAAACGTGAAAAGAACTTTGATTTATAACAATTAAAAACCTAAACTGATCGAGTCGACAGATCTATTGGCGGCAAGTAAAGATTAGCGCCTATTGAACTAGGTTTTTATTCAATACATAATTACGATAATATTGATATCATCCATCATGTATAGGTAGGTACCTACATAACTCTTTTCTGATGTAGGTAGCTATCTCAGTATACTTATTGTTGCAAAAATAAATAACAAGATTGATTATGGTCAAAATGTGTGTTGTTAAATTTTCTACATAAACTCAAATAAAATATGAAATCATCATCTTCCTGCCCTTATCCCAATTTAATTGGGGTATCTTCTTCTTCCATTCACTTCTTTTAGTCATCATCTCATCGTTTTCATTCATCTCTCTCATGTCATGTCTCACGCAGTCCATCCATCTTTTCTTAGGTCGTCCTCTTCCTCTCCATCCCTCTATATTCATACTCATCACTCTTCTAGTCACATACGTCTCTTCTCTTCTCATCACATGTCCATACCAACTCAAGCGGTTCCATTTTCCTAGAGGAAGCCTGAAAGTAACCGGAGCTTACTTTCAGGCTTCCTCTAATATGCTCATTCCTTATTAGAAATCGAAAAGTCCCATAACTTTTCAAAGGTGATAGCGATCAGTGATCACATATGATATACTGCGGTGTGTCCTATTACAATGTGGTTTATTTTTGCATTCAGAAAATTCGGGTAGGTGTATACGTTTTTAAATTAGAAGCCGTGTGTCAGGAAGGTTTTGATTTATGGACGGTTGGGCGGAGGCACGCGAACGGACAAAAGAGACCTGCTAATAGGGTTTTCATTCGAAATTTGAAAAACGACGTGAGAGTGCACTGCTTCAAATTAGAGGCGTTCGCGGTCTGCATTTTGATTTGACTGATCTTACCGATTTCGCAAACAAGAACTTGGTATGCATGCTATCAACATACCTACACTACGCAAGCAAAGTTAATGACTGAGAGGCAATTTCAGTAAACTTACTTATGTATGGTCGGTATTTAGGTAGATACAATCTTTGTATCACTATCACTACATAGTATAAAATAAAGTCACTTTTCGCCGTCCCTATATCCCTATGTCCCTTTGTATGCTTAGATCTTTAAAACTACGCAACGGATTTTGATGCGGTTTTTTTTAAGTAGAGTGATTCAAGAGGAAGGTTTATATGTATAATACATGCATAATATAGCCGTGCGAAGCCGGAGCGGGTCGCTAGTACCTAATAAAACCTATACAAAGTTAGATAATTCTTAAAATGATAATTCTTAAAGTGCAAGCTGTATCAAATGAAGTCGGTTAACAAAGGTAGCAGTTTGATGATAGACCGATATTTAAACAACCTATTGAAATGAAGGAATTCACCAAACTGTAACGAATGTATATTATGGAATCTTTAGGTTAGTAGGAACGTAGGTAGGAACTATGTCCAAAATGGTACATACGTTGTTAGGTTAGTATTTATTAAAAACGAAGTTTCTAAAACTGTTATAAAAAGTGAGTTAGACGCTTTACACTAGCGCCAGTTGAGACTGTTATGAAATGTTATTGTTTGTGCGTTGTACAGAAAAATAATGAAAAAACAAACAGTTGCGCATTCCATTCGACGTAGCTAAGCACGTGGCACATTCCAGTGAGGTCATGCACCACAAGGAGCGTGCGTAAAACCGAATGCAATGTGTACGTACTTAACAAGGAACTCGGTACACGACACTTCATATCGAGAACCCGATTCTGTAGAAGAATCTTGTAATATAGTCCAGAATTTGAAAATGTTGGCATTATCTATTTGTGTATTTATTTTAAACTACTATCGTTAGTTGTTTTCGTATCCACCATAATAACATCAAGGTACAAGACATTATTCGTTCAACACGGATATGAAGAAAGTAAGTAAATATTAAGAAGGCAATCTATCGTTCGTCTGAAGAGCAAAAAATGTTCATGTCTGTACAGTAAGGCCGCATAGTGTGCAGCAGTAAATGGCCTCAGTGAACATACGCCTCACAGGTAGGTAACGAGTACCGTGTGTTAGCTTTCCATCCTGCGATGAAAGCGGTCGCAGAACAGAAGCTCGAGCGGCAGCGGCAGCGGCACGGGCACGGTCGCCGCCCGCGCTGCGCCGCGCAGCTCAGGAGGCTTCGTAGGAATGCAACCGGACGTAGGCCACATTCCCGCGCACCCAGCTAACCCCTACTTCTCACCATACATTTAATACTACTTTTGGGTTCGATACTTCGTTAGCATTCTACCACAAATCTAAATACAATAACGTTTTATGTCCCTATTTAACATTTATTCATCGAAAACAAAATCACGTAGCCATTAACCGACCGATAACCGACCATAAGAATGTTTTAGATTAGTTATAAACTTAAAAAAAAAATAAAAGAAATTTGAAACTTTAAATGTGCAAAACGCTATTGACCAAGTCTGTGTTACCTTTTTTTTTGCGCTAACCACAGTAACTGCCTAAAGGTTAAAAACAAAAAATAAACCAAATACAATCTGATCTGGTACGTGTTATGGCGTTTTCTGGCAAAGAGGTGTAATGGTCGAAAGGGGCGAACGCCGACACATTCCCGAGGCCTCGAATCGTAAATTAACGGGCGAGCGGCGCCGGCGCCGGGAGGTGTGCGCTTGTTACGATATTTGAACAAATTCCCGCCGGTGTTAATCTGCATAATAACAGCGGCGGACACAAAGCGGTTGCCGGCCGAGTCAGTGCACCCGCCCCGCTCACCCCCAACCAACACAACCGCATCACATGATTAACTGGCGCGGCGTCCGACGCCAAGGAGGCAACACACTAAATCGACCGCCTTATCACCTCCACATCATAATGAATGTTGCAACTTTTCATGCAGATCACCACTTTATGGAGAAACGCGAACACGAAACGATAAACTGTAAGTATGCAATTTGCCCTGGCACGTCGACGTTCACGAAAATATTATGTAGTAAGTACCTAACTATATTGCTGCGTTTATGTTTTACACGAGTGATGCTGTTCCCACTATTTAATAATATCTACTCATGAAAGCTTACGGGCTTTTCAAAACATTGTTGAAATAATGATGGGAAGGCAATACTTGAACACACGCTAATAGAAAACAGACGAACAAGAAAGTGATCTTATAAATGTTCCTTTTTTTACCTTTTGAGGTAAGGAACCCTAAAAATATGATAAAATTATCAGTTTTTCTAGATCACAATGAAATTGATAGTTTTTCGTGAACTAGAATGGAAAAAAAGATATAAGCATCACGCATTTCTCATTTTCTTCATCAGCATTTGACGCCATTACACATATAGGAACTTCAAGAACGTAACCGCCTTGCAAACAAGTAATTTTAGTACGAAGTTTTGCCATTATTCTTTAACAACCATAACACCAAATCCACGGTGTGCTTGTCACAGCAGAGAGCACACAAGCTTAATGTGTACGTACTTTCAAGATTGAAAACACGAGAATTCGTTGTAGAATTACCCGTTTCGTGGACTGTCATGGCGGCTTTTGATTCAACCGTAACGATAGGGCTGGCATTCGGCAGGTTGTGTATAATTCTGTTGTTGGACGCCGGCGCTTAACTGAGGCTGACGGGTAACTCATCCAATTAACTGGCTAATTAACTAATTAAATTGTTTGTCTGCAACTCAATGATACTCGTAATAATAGGGTTGCGATGAGCAAAAGAAATCAAGACTTGTGAACCTGAAACGAACTTGAACTTTTAAAATGTCGGCTGTGAATACGGTATTCAGATTTATTGTGAAAACTAGCGCCTCGCAATTACTCCCTATTCTATGCGCCAATGTTTGAGCACAGTTTTTGGTTGATTATTCTAGATCTAATTGTTGGATTTTGATGTAAAGAGTACCTCGACCTTCCCAAAAAAATTGAGTTAACTAATATTGAAAATCAGATTGTTATAGATTCAGTAGTTTTTACAGACAGAAATGATTATTAAAAACTATGAATCCTTGTTTTATTGGTTTTCCTTAGACTAGGGGTCTAACAAAAAGCAATATATTTATGATTTGCATCCACGTAAGTAAATATTTATCCTTTCTTCCTTTATTATAAGTGAGATAGAAAACCTAATGAATGCTTAATTAAATTACCCATATATTCGAAGGACAGCATACACACTGTAATTAGGTACATTACACAATTAGACCGAAAAATAACAATGAGAAAAACCAGCTTAATAAAGGCGGTACATTAAACACCAATACGCGCACATTTAACTGCTACCTTTGAATGAATGTCATTTGAATAATTCATCACTTAATTTCAATGTTTGTAATATGTGCAAGTCTGCTCATAAGTCATCAGTTCAGAATACAAAAAGTAAATCATAGACCATGACTAATACAATTTTTAGAATGTGTAAGTACATAATATGTGGGTACACGAGTGAGAGGTGCCAATATTTAACGGTTATGAGTATGTTCGGGAGGCACCCACGCCACGCCGCCGCGCGCCGCCGCCCGAGAGCCGCGCGTCGTAGACGATCGCGATCGGTCGCGACATATCTTCAAGGTTGTCTTGAATGATACGCGACGAGGAGCATTTTTCAGTGAAATAGTTTCACCGGGCTGTGTCTGTGCCGACGCCGCCGATATCCCGCCGCGCCGCGCCGCCTCGGTCGATGCCCTCGGCCAACACGCGATTTGGCCGAGCCGAGCGTCGCCGTCGCGTCGCGTCATCCGCGACTGCTAATCGAACCTTCTACTAATACGCTCGCGGTCGCTTTCAGCCTCTGACTCGCTAACTACTATAGCTTGTCATCATTTAGAAATACAATATGAAAAATCAAAGGAGTTTTATTCCCATGATATCATGGGCTCAGTCCAAACCAAAACTTTCTTATTCTTTGAAATTCATTTAATGTGAGTATTAACGAATTTAAATCGACTTTTAAAAGCTTAGAAAAAAAGTTCGCTGAAGGTCATTTTTATTTATGGGAAAACAAAATAAGTAAAATTTTATCATTACAGATCAGTTAATTATAAGAAGAATGATATGTAAGCAAAATATCTTTAAGGCTTCTATTACTTATTCAGAATTAGCATTCCGAACATTTCTACAAGAACAGGGGCGACTATTTGATTCCAAAACTCAATTTCATTCGTTTAATTAATGAGATAGGTAGGTATTTAAATGACACAAACTATTATTAGCAATAAGAATTTAAAGGAAATTGTACACATGCGACGTGTCCGCTTTAAAATTTTTTATCTATTATTCAAAACATGATTCATTTATCGCCGAAATATTTTAAGAATCATTATGATTTAGTCAAATTAGCGCCAGTTTAAACCGCGATCACTATGCCAAAACTAAAGTAGGCGTGTGACGAGTTGACGACTCATGCCAACCAAACTGACGCGACCGGCGGCGGCGGCGAGACAACAGTTCTTAGTGACATTTACTTTGCAAGAATATTATTTAGAATATTCAGTGATTATAACTGTGACTTATGTCGGCGGATAGACGATAGCTATCGTTAAATAGCGGGTTCTAGGCAATGTTAATAGTATAGTTGCATCCCGCTCGCGCTTAAATGTTATCAATGAAATGCCTTTGGTCGTCTCGTCAGCGGCGAGGGCGGTGCGGCGGCGGCGCGCGCGGTTACTTTTCCACTCGCGTTCCTCTTACTGACGTCATAAAATGGCGGCACCATTTCTCTACAGCTATTTATCCTATTAACCATTTAGAGAATTGATATTACCCATAAATCTAAATTGGGCTGCGCTTGTCTGACATTTTTAGACAAAGAAATATTGAATGAAGAATGAAATTAGGTATAAGTTTAAGACTTTAATATTTAGAAGATATGCGCAAAGGGCAAATTCTAGAAATTTCAGATAAGTCTAAAATATCATGAGTTGAATAAATGATACATATATTCAATAAATCATGTCCCGAATGATACAACTAACGCCATCTACACTGCGTCGACTGTTTCAAAATGTGAAATGAATGGTTCGATTACTATCTGCCAGTGTTACTACTACACTATGTTCGCGTTCGACGTTGAACTTCAGATAGAAATACACAGATGGCGCTGAATGACAATATGCGCTTGAGGAACCTGTAAGGGGGGTTTTTTAGGTATTTGTGAGAAACATGCATAATCCATTTCGATTTTATTATAATTTGATACTAGTGACCCGCCCCGGCTTCGCATGGCTATATTATGCATGTATTATACATATAAACATTTCTCTTGAATCACTCTATCTATTAAAAAAAACCGCATCAAAATCCGTTGCGAAGTTTTAAAGATTTAAGCATACATAGGGACATACATAGGGACAGAGAAAGCGACTTTGTTTTATACTATTTAGTGATTTGGCAGGGGAATACGTACGGTCGGCAACATAATTGCAGACCAACCGAAATTACTATTATTTGAATGTTTTTATTTTAAAGCAGGTCATCTAGTCTTGCTTGTGTTGAAATATTTCTTATAACAGTAGTTTTGGAGCTCTACGGTGGGTCTTAGGAGAGATAAACTTTTTACGTATAAGAAAACCCTCCCCCTGCCTTTGCGAAAGCTGTGAAAATGGCGGACAGTGCCCACCGGTACCACCACCGGCTGGTACTTGACTATTACAAAAATGTGCACTTCAAAGATTTAGATATTTCGCAAACCCTAAATCTAAAAATGATTTTCACAGCGACCATGGAATATTCGGCCCACTTAACGTGTCAGTGTACTCAAAAAAAAATGTTTTTTTAGTATTTATTTTTTCACTTTGTCTGCGGGATTAGTATGTAATGCCAAGATAAATTTCTAGTACAGAGATACTCTAAGCGAAGCCATCGACGACCAGACAGTTTTTTTTACATATGATAGGTCAGCGTTTGACCATAATCATGATGGTGATGATGTGATGTACCAAGCTTTCCTTGAAAATACCTATTCCCTCGCGACTTGAAGACCCCCAAATTGTACACGTCATGGCGAAACTATAAGGGCCTAAACTGCGTAACGAGGGCCCCGCGACAGGTCCATACAAAATTGCACGCGGCGGGCCCTGACGGGTCAATTTAGGCAAGGGTTTCTTGTCGACTACAGAGCCTTAAAAAGGCCAATAAGAGTAGGCAGAAGTATGATGTTTAAACCTAACTCACCTAGCTTTGTGGAAGGATCCTTTCTCCGAAGATCCTGCAGCACCGAAGGAGACACCGACCGCGAGTCCCTCCGGTATATTGTGTACCGTTATAGCTACCACCAGCAGCATGATCCGCTTCCACTGCGACTGTCGCGCCTCAAGCGCTCGCGCTATGCTGTCACGGTGATCACCTTCGCCGTTTTCACCTCTCTGAAAAACATTACTATTTATTATTACATATTATTTTGTTAAGTACTTACTAATCTTTAATTAATTAATAGTGTAATTGGTAACGACCGTTCTTCACTATCACTACAATATATAAAATAAAGTCACTTTTCGCCGTCCCTATGTCCCTATTTCGCTTTGTATGCTAAGATCTTTAAAACTACGCAACGGATTTTGATGCGGTTTTTTTTAATAGATAGAGTGATTCAAGAGAAAGGTTTATATGTATAATACATGCATAATATAGCCGTGCGAAGCCGGAGCGGGTCGCTAGTTTAATAAATAAATTACAACAAAATTAATAAACTACCGTCGTCTCTTTACAGCCTCTTTACTTAGCCGAGCAGAAGTTTAACTTTGTTGAGAGTTTGAAGTTGATGACCATAGTTTTAAAGTATAAAATTCTCGTGTCGCGGTGTTAGTTGCCAATCTCGACCTAAATGGCTGAACCGATTTTTATGACATTTTTTGGGTATATTCGTTAGGTCGTTAGGTTTTTTTACTCTTTTCCCTTTCTTTATTTTTTTGTAAATGGCAAAACAACGTTTGCCGGGACAGCTAGTACTTATATAGGGTGTCCGGTAATGAATTGATAAGCGGGCACCTACAGATAGAGGACACTGTGCCGGTTTAGAAAAATGAAAGTTATGTTCTATGAAAGTCTCTCGGTTTCCAAGATATCCAACATTTTTTTAAATTTTACTCCTTTCTCTATGTTTTTGATGCCAAAACTGCAAATGAAGGAATTATTCTAATCTGATTTTTGGGTAGTATTCCAAGATAAATATGCTATAAAATGCAAACAATAATTTTATGATACATTAAAAGTTTTTTTTAAACTAAGATTTAACTAAAATTTCATAATTTTATATTTTTTTAACCTGAACTTTAACCTTTCCCGGTTAAAAAAAATAAATGTATGGTCACCCTGGTCCCAAATTTAAAAAAAAGTTGCCTATTTCATTGAGATTCTGAAAAGGTATAATATGTGTTATTGCAAGCATTTAATACCAAATTAATATCTATTATAGTGTGGCAGAGCATGCTTTTTGTGAAGTAAAAGTAGTACCAAAATTTACTTCATTGTACTTTAAATAATTTAAGAAATTTTAGTTCTGAAATTCCCCGAATTTGCAATGGTAAATACATACAACCGAATTGAGAACCTCCTCCTTTTTTTGAAGTCGGTTAAAAAAGGAAAAAAGACAGCTCTGGCTCACTTTATTTGGAATTAATTTTGTATTGAATTCTTGCAATACCACGTATCATACCATTTCAGAATCTCAATGAAATAGGCAACTTTTTTTAAAATTTGGCACCAGGGCGATTTTTTTACACCGGGAAAGGATAAAGTTCAGGTTAACAAATTAAAAAATCATGAAGTTTGAGTTAAGTCTTAGTTTTTAAAAAAACTTTCAATGTGTCATAGAAAATATTGTTTGCATTTCATAGCATATTTATTTTGGTATACTATCCAAAAAATTGATTGAAATATATCCTTTATTTGCAGTTTTGGCATCAAAAAACATAGAGAAAGGAGTAAAAATTTTAAAAATAGAAAAGAATATCGACTCAGTGTGTTTAGGGTTCCGTCGTACTTCAGAAGGTAAAAAAAATGGAACCCTTATAAGATCACTGTATTGTCCGCCTGTCTGTCTGTCCGCGTGTTACCACCGATTTTCTCAGGAACGGGTGGACCTAGCAAGTTGAAATTCATACCAGATACTGAGGTATATAGTAAGTATGACTCACCTACGGCTTTTAAGGAGCAAAATATTAAGTTTCTATACCCAGCAGGACAAGCATGGGCCGAGGATAAAAATGATGTCCACCCGTTATGTCCTCTGTCAAGGGAGAAAAATTGTTTTGTACACCTGCTAAAGCACGGCAAAAGGGGAAAGGTTAAGTATATCCCCATTTGACATAACACGTGGAAATCTATTCCCCGCCTATATCATGGGGACAAAAGGAAGGCAATAGAGTAAAATTAAATAAATTTAGGTCAAACAAATGACATTGACAAGAATGACAAGCACAGATGTATAAAAAAACGAATTAATTAGGTTGATTTGCGACGACATTCAATGTACTCTGTGATTTTCTTATAATGGCAATAATTACGGGGATAAGCGTTTCCCCCGTTTTGTCTACCGTGGATAGTATATCCACCCTTGCGCCCATGCTCGAGGGCTGGACAAAACTGACAGAGGGAAAGACTATTTTCTCCTTTCCCTGTGGATAAAATGTCTCCGGCCATGCTAGCCCTGCTGTTGTATATGTAGGGCGTTCATTATCTATCAAGTAAACTTGTGTTAAGTATAGAACTAACCACAGAACTATGTGAATGATGATGCCCTCGCCTTCGCTGTGCCGTATGTTGGTTCGAGATACAGTCGGCGAAGTCGACGGGCTGCTGCGGGTCCATTGTCACTATGCTAGTGGGGTTCGAAGGTCGTCGGTTCAACGCCGTCATCATTTCCAAGTCTTCCAGTTTCTCTTTTGTCTCTTTACTCTTTGTTATTGCTGTAATTAGAAACGTTAATAATTATCAAATTGAGAAATATTTAAACTGCATATTTCTACTGTGACAGGAAATTTCATTAGACTAGGCCAATTGGTCCAATTGTTTGACCGTGAAGAGGAAACAAACAAAACAAATAAATAAACCGGATTTATAATATTAGTTAAAATGAGTAGTAAGGAAGTAGAAATCTCAATATGTTTACGACACAAAGAATCCTTGTTTTAAGACTGAGTAGTTTAGATTTTGTTACCTTGTATTTTTATTTGTAGAAGTGGTAGCAATAAAGACAGACTTACACACAATTATTATTGATAAGCCAAAGATGTTGATATTAGTACCTTGCCTATAGTCCTTTGCAGTATGGAAAAGGCTAACCTAACATGCGTTAAAATAAGGTAACTTAGTATGTTAGTATTATTAGGTACGGCGAAGTCAGAATTGCAGACCCACCGTAGAGTTCTAAAATTACTATGATAGTTTTTATTTTAATAATATTTATCTAATAAATTCATGAGTTGAAAAACTTTAAACTTGAACTCAAGCAAAACCTTAGAATCTTGCTCGAGTTTAAAACATTCTAATAATGGCATTTTTGGAGCTCTATGGTGGGTCTGCAATTCTAACTCCGAACCTTACATGCTGAAAAAATGTTATTACTTCCAAATTAACATACAATTTGTTAGTAAGACTTAAAATTACTTTTATGCATGTAGAGAAATGTACGGTCGGCAGTATATGCCTAGAATCAGCAGCAGGTGCCTAGAATATTGCTTGTGTTGAAAACTTTCTTAGAACAGCCGTTTTGGAGCTCTATGGTGGGTTTGCAATTATGCAGCCGAATGTACCTGTATTTGTGATTTAAGGAGAAATATCTATTTATTTATCAATTGAGTACCTACAGGTACTCTATGTATTGTAAATATGAGTTATATAAGTCATGCAAATATTAAGATACTTGAATTGAAGATGTAAGTAGTAGGAATGGCTGTTATCTATCGACATCATAACCTATCTACTTGTACAATGTTGTTATCTAGATCTATTCAGACCTATTTAATTCAAATAATATTATATTGTAGGCTAACTAGTGTTATTGAGAATATTAATTACTTACATAAAGTATCTAGTAACTTATGTACTTAGAATATTATGCACTATGTGCTAAATGAGCAATATATTGGTGGGAGGCTTCGGCCGCGGCTTGTTACCCACTGGCCTAACCCCCGAATACTGAAAGGCTACTTAATCTTAAGTGGCATTTAAATTGACGTTAAGTGTATGCTTTCTATTGAAGCCTACACTTAAATTTCAATTTAAATGCCACTTAAGATTAAGTAGTCTTTCAGTATTCGGGGGTAAGTCGCATTGCCAAGTAGACTTGTCCGTGTTTAGATACGTAAGCCGGTGCAGCCATAAAAGGAGGACGGATCGGAAAAGATTTTATTCCACTGCAGCCTTCCTAACTTCACCGAAGGCCCTTGTTTATTTGGGTGTCTTTAGAGTCGCAAGCGTATAGGTATATTCTAGGAAAGCGTGCTTCATCTTAAACCGCATCGTCACTTATCATCGTATTAGATAGTGGTCAAATGTTGACTTTATTTATTATTATCTAAAAAAAGGTAAGTACAATCCACGGTCAAAAGTCTCTCCCCACCGTAACGTTTACAATCCTGTGCAGCACTATTTGAACATTATAACAACGTAACCTGTGGATCGAACCCACGTGTCGGTTGGTGTAGCGGATGGCGACTTATACGACTCGGCCAACTAAAGACATAGCTAACATGTTGAAAATAATAATCACACTGAGTACTTTTAATTCAAGTATTTAAGTTTGTGTGTAACGTCTATTAGAAGAAGGTCGTAACTCCAATACTTGTTAATAGTATTATTGTAGCAAACTGATCATTTACTTATGACCCATACTGTACCTACTAAATATCAAGTAACCTTTGCAGAAAAATATGTTTTATTTAGAAGTGTACTTACATACTTAAATAAGAATTGAAATAAAGTAATAATAATCCTGATACTGTTAACAGAACAGTAAACAAAAACATTTTCAATACAATTGTTTTTCAACAGTATGAAAATACAATTTGTTCCGATAACTGAATACGGTATGTTTACTTTGTTAACTAGTTCCATACATAAAGTAAACAATATAGGTACAAGTGAATTAATAGCATTCATTGCTGTACACTTCTTTATTACATGCCTCAACGTTTACGACTAGTAGCTAAGACTCAGATAAGATACAAAAATCATTAGAGGCAATGAATCCTGAGACAGTTAAATAAATGTCTTGTCTTTAAATACAAGATAAGGTATGTCTATGCACGTCTTGTTTGCCCTGAGAGCTTCAACAAATATTAAACTCTTCCTTGAACTATAAAATCTAAATGCTTTTCAATCCCTACAATTAACTTTAATGAAAAATATTAATTTAACTAACGTCAAGTTCACGTTTAAACAATTAAAATGTAGCATAAAAAATACTATTGTGAGGTAAGTAATTATAAATAGAAAAATGTAGGTAAATAAATGATGTAGCAGGCACCTCTTAAGTAGCTCAAATCACCTTGTAAAATGGTTATAAAAAAAAATATTTTTAGGGTTTCATACCAAAAGGGTAAAAACGGGACCGTTTTACTAAAACTCCACTGTCCGTCCGTCTGTCTGTCGGTCACCAGGCTTTATCTCAAAAATCGTGATAGCTTGATAGTAGAAAATTTTCACAGATGATGTATTTCAACAACGAATACTAAAAACAGAATATAATGGTACTTGGCAGGTTTTTAGTTAATGTTACTAAATATTTATTTTTAAACTAGCTGCGCCCCGCGGTTTCACCCGCGTAACTCCCGATCCCGTGGGAATATCGGGATAAAAAGTAGCCTATAACCTTCCTCGATAAATTGACTATACAACACAAAAAGAATTTTTCAATTCGAACCAGCAGTTCCTGAGATTAGCGCGTTCAAACAAACAAACAAACAAACAAACAAACAAACAAAAAAACTCTTCAGCTTTATAATATTAGTATAGATTAAATAAAAGAATTTGATCCCGCCAAAACCATAAACAAATTCAAATTTCAATCAATGACCCGTGTTTTGTTATCATCATTTTCCTAATAAGTCATAGCTCTATAACAGTACTTTTTCTATGCTCTTCTACATATTTTCTTTTGCAGTATTATGTAGGTATAAATATATGCAGTATTATGTAGGTATAAAGAACACCAAAGAATATCTGTGTTTACTTATTTTCACCACAAAGATATGTTTGCTAATTAGTCTCAGTTCTAGGATTCTATAAAACAAATATATATAAGTACATATATACGCACTTAATTATAGAATAGTAAATATAATTAGTTACCTATACATAATGTTACAGACAATAGACTTTATATAAGTTTTTCAACTCACACGATTCTCATTCACAGTAATTATTTTCCCGGTTCATAATCGCTTGGTTTTATTTTCACGGATTAAAATACGCGATTTTACGACCCGGGAACATAATTATACTATGAATACACTATATTAGTCACAGTAATAATAAATCAAAGATAAAGTTTAATGAAAAACCTCAGTGCATACAAGGCCTTGTAATTTCTTCTAGTTTCAATAACTTGTTCAAGTATTAAATAGGTAAATACCCAGCGCAACTTAAAACAAGTTAAATAAAAACTTTTAAAAAGACCCTCATTAGCATGGATTGAAGATGCTCGACTCGCCAACTCACAGACTGGGCCCTAATTAGCCGAGTAAATTACAGCAAGGGGGCAACAGGAACGTGAGTGGCTGAAGGATGGAGAGGCCTCACTGGATTTTAAGTCATCGCTGGTAGTCCGAACGAGCGGGCCAACTCATCACTGACGTTCGGCATCCATCCTTCAAGCGTTTCTGCTTTGCGACTCCACTCTGGACGGCCAGTGAAGGCAAGCCAGAGGCGGGGGACCGCTTCCTCGTCAATATTCACTCCGACCAGCCAGCTAAGGCAAGCCGGAGATGAGGAACGGTGACTTCCCCCTGGAGAACTCGGGACCGCGGGGTCGTTTCCCCGTCACCTCGCCTCAAGGTGCCCTGCGGGCTAACAGACAAATCAAAAATAAAGTTTAATGAAAAAACATAACTTGTTCAAGTAAGTATTAAATAGGTAAATACCCAGCGCAACTTAAAACAAGTTAAATAAAACCTTTTAAAAAGACCCTGAATAGCATGGATTGAAGATGCTTGCGCTTATAAATCATCTAGATAAAATGTTAAGGCCAATTAGTAGTATATAGCTTTTGCCCGCGACTTCGTCCGCCTAGAAGTCTAAAATGATTCTAATAGGTTTTTTAGATGGGACCAAGGAATCACGTTGTCCCATACAAACTTTGCCCCCCTTTTTCACCCACCTAAGGGGTAGAAATTCGGAAAATCCTTTCTATCAGATGCCTACGTCATACAAGGAACACACCCTCAACGTTTCAGCGATCAGCGGTTTAGGCTGTGCGTTGATCCGTCAATCAGTCATTCAGGACGAAGCATTTTATATGTATGCGCGTGTGGTGCATGCATTAGTTATTCATTCATTTATATTTATTTTTAGCTTTATTTGGTAGCCTGTTTATTAAGTTTGCATTTTTTTTTTACTTTAACCTTATTCAAGCCTCTGTCTGGTCGTCGATATGTGAGCTAATATTATACAGATATGATGTGTCCTATATATTTCAAGTCTTTGTGTATATTTTATACTTGAGCGTGCAGTATCTAAGCATTTTGTTTTCGATGTCGCTGCAAAGTATTCGAAGAAACAATATTCGATGAAAAGTTTTTTGCGGTGACGTAGTTATCCCATTGTACATACCCGAATACTCAAACGACTCCCAAATATTTAGGGGGTCCCCTAAATATTTAGGACGCTTCTATCCTATTGAACAATACACTTAAATGTCAATTTATAGCCTTTCAGTATTCGGGCGTTAGTCTGTTATTTATAATAATACCAAAAACAAGTTGTGTGTATCATTAAGTTTTGTTGATGGCCAAATAAAGATATATCTTATAATTATTATTTACTAAGCACAAGGTAAAAGAACTATTAAATGTGTAAATATTATGAACCAAATAATGAGTATTCACTTGAAAATATTTCTTATTTATTAAATAAAAATGGTTTTATGTCAAATATTGATTTAGAGTCAACAATGATTGTTTTGATCAGTTAAACATATCCCTCTTTGTGACTACTGAGAATTGAGGTCACCCCAGCTCTTATTTACTTTAAATAATAATAAAATAATCTATACACAATGTGCTAATATTATAAAGATGAAGAGTTCGTTTGTTTGAACGCGCTAATCTCAGGAACTACTGGTTCGAATTGAAAAATTATTTTTGTGTTGGATAGTCCATTTGTCAAGCTATAGGCTATCTTATATTTCGATATTCCCACGAGATCGGGAGTTACACGGGTGAAACCGCGGAGCGCTGCTAGTGTTTTATAACTGTAAGAGGTTCCTTGGAACGTAGTATGGGTTGATGTTTTAATAACACTCAAGTTTTACAATGCCATAAAATAATGGAAATTGAAAACATTGAGTAGGTAGTAGTTAAAAGTATAAGTTACTAGCTGCGCCCCGCGGTTTTACCCGCGTAAGTTCCGATCCCGTAGGAATATCGGGATAAAAAGCCTATGTGTTAATCCAGTTTTCCAGCTATCTAGATACCGAGTTTCATCGCAATCGGTCCAGTAGTTTTTGCGTGAAGGAGTAACAAACATACATACACACACAAACTTTCACATTTATAATAGTAGTAGGATTGTAAACCTGCCACAATTATGTGCCTTCGAGCATATACAGCAGCTCTATTTATTTACATCAAACTATTTGAATAAATATTTGCTTGGCAAATACATAATCTATGACAAAGAAACTGGTAGTTATAGGTCTTTCTGGGATCAGGTCTCTCCCGAACTAACCTGTTTGATATCCATCAAAATGAAATATTATGTGTCAAATAGAATTTTAATCAACATGTATTTTGTTAAGTTACATGTGAAAGAAACAACTAAAAGTTTGTAAGTACAATATGGCAATATAAGTTTAAGAAAGATAGGTTTTCTGCCACCATATATTATGTACAGTCGTCGACAGAATTGCAGACCCATTGTAGAGCTCCAAAATTCTGCGATTATTTAAATGTTTTCAACTCAAGCAAGATTCCAAGGTCCTGATCCAGTTGAAAAAAAAAGTCTTTTAACGAATGAATCTATTAGACAAACATTATAAGAATTAAAACATTCCAATAATAGTAATTTTAAAACTCTACAGTGGGTCTGCGATTCTGTCGACGACTGTACATAATATATGGTGGCAGAAAAACTATCACCCTAATGGAAGAGGCTTAAAATTTTGTGATTAGGCTATAAATGCATTTATTCAATATTAAGATTGGCCTATGTCTATAAACATTTCACTTTGAGGGCGAGAATTCAACATAAAAATTAAGTCAGGACATGATTGAAAGTTTAAATTTCATTTGCCCAGTCCTTTAGGAAGTAAAACAATATTTAAGTATTTATGTTTGGGTCAATGACGTTGGTTTTTTTGTAATTTTAAGCACTATCACTAATTAATATTTTAATTAAAAGTAGGTTTTGTTTAAACTTTAAATAGTCCCCCTAATTTAGTTATTTAAAGAATAAATTATCGGTTTAGGAATATTAGAAGTTGAATCTTAGAAGTTGAATAAGCAAACTGGTTCTTTATAAGGTTTAAAATGATATTATAAATTTATATTCAAAAGAGTGTAAAACAACATACCATAATGTGAATAAACTAGCCCGAAGCTAAGCAACTTGGCTTGGGTTATGATAGTCAGACAACAGGTAGATAACATATTAATACTTGTTATAATATACCTACAATATACATACATACAGAAACACAAAAACCACAACAAATATAGGTTTACAGAAATAAATATTCATACAAAAATATTAGTTTGATGGCTGTTCTTCCACCATGCCACAGTGATTGTCACTCATCCACCACATTAAAATAATTGGATTGTATTTGTTGTCGGGCTGTTTTCCGCAACTTGACGTCTGAGCGTCTATTTTGCATTAAAATTGTATATTATTGGATATTTATAATAAAAATAATTGTAAACTGGAAACTAGAAGCAATTGTTAGTCACAAGCATGCATTAGTACTCTAATGCATCAATCGCCGAGATTGTTGCCTTAGGTACTCCTAAGGCAACAATCTCGGCACACAATTTATTTGAAATATTAATTGTTGTTAATGTCAATTCCGCATCGTCCTTACAAGCCATTTGTATGATCGGCACATCTTAACAGAGGCAACTTAGATCATATCATATCATTAGGCCAATGATAACAAAACAAACAAAAATAAATTAGGCATTGGGTTTCCAAGAAAGAAGTGTTTATAGAGAAACAAAAAAATATTGCAAGTTGTACTTACTGATCATCATATTGGTAGAGCTAATTCCTAAGTAATCCAGAAATCTGTCAGTTCCAAAAACAAAGACCGCACCAAACAGGAACCCACCAGCTACTGGGGCAAACGCATACTGTCCATTCTCTCCATATAGCTTTGAATCTTTGCACATTTCTATTGCTGGTTCCAGTAGAGACCAATATGAAGCTGCAGTCATTACTCCCGCCGCAAATCCTAGAGAAACGTCGAGTACTTTCCTCTGGAATAAGACAGGTTTTATTTAGTAAATAGGTAAGTAACATTGTGACTTTGACGAAGTTATTATTAGCATTATTATTTATCAAAGAAAATCTCGCTTACATGTTTGCCTCTTACGAAAAATACACAGCCGGCTCCAACAGCAGTCAATCCCCATGTTAAAAGGGTTCCCAAAAGGGCCTGGGTCACTGCTCCGTACCCTTCTATCATTTTGATATCGTAGTTGTATCAGAAATATTTTGAAAAGCAATATTCACGTGAGGTTGTGTACAGGTACCGAAATAGGCAGATATCTAATTTTACAGAATATTTTTCCACTTGAATAATTGTAGTTACTCATTTAAGTTATAGCTCGCGTTTAAATATTAATATTAGACTCCACATGTTTTTATAAAACGTAATTTGCTGCAATGCTGAATGCTTGTTAAATTTTCACGCAAAATTTTAAACACGTCAACTACGAAAAGTGTTGCTAGATGACGCCGTATGTTTCACCCTAAAATAGGTAAATTCACCTGAAATCTTCCGAAACAGTTTTTTATAACCGACTTCATAAAAGAGGAGGTTCTGATTTCAACTGTATAATATTTTCTGTTCGAGCATAAGTTCTAGGTTTTAATAAACCACATATATTAATTATGTTTCATTAAAGAACCACACCAATTTTTTTATTAGAATCTTACTCAATCAGTAATCTTACTCTTTTCTGTTCTGTGGTATAAACCTATTTTAATATTTTGCGGTCAGGGAAAACAAGGACTTAGTGAGTGAGTCCTTGCAGCCTCGTAATTTATTTACAAATTCCGTCAGTTTTACTTTATTTATTTGGACATCATTCAGCTTTAATTTTCTTTCCTTGATGTAAAGAAGAACTTATTTTAATAAGGCTTACTAAAAAAAAGACTAGTTCTAGACATATCGTCTAGAACTAGTCTTTTTTCAGTCTTGTTTTAGTCGGGTGGCTTCCTATATCATTGCCAATTGCAAAAAGTTTAATATCTACCAACCCCAAAATTATCTCCGAAAGTCAAGCAAACTCCTGATTTTTAAGGAAAACTCCCACTACATTGGATTGGTATCACTGTTAATTTTTTAGTGTATTTTTTTAATTTTGGCTTTGGGCGCTTTGTGCAAGGAGCCAATAATACGTGTACATGATATTACGCTGCCATGGATTACGACGCCATGGATTACACGACCTGATATTACGTGTACAGGCTTCGTATTATAGGTTTGAACAAATAATGTACGACCACTTATTACGAGACCACGTATTACACCGCCACGTATTACGAAGACATTGCCATAGACCTATAAAACCACAGAGTGGTTCAAACGTCTCTATGAATTGTGCTGTCTATGTGAGTGTGTGAAAGTTCAAAAGTTATTCGGACTTTCTTTATTACATTTTTGGTGCGATATCGTCTAGTTAATTGATGAAACACCTGCATTCACACAAAAGTGTCATGTTCCGGTAACATGACGCATCCCGTTCCTGAAGCGGGGCGCATGATATAATAATACGTGGTCTTTAGGGCAGCATATAAAGACCCATCCAGAACACCCCCTACCCAGAACCGACATGGATAGGTTAGGTTTATGTTAGAACTGCGACCACAACGCACGAGCCGAGCGAGCGAAGCGAGCGGTGCCGCGGCAGCGGCCGGCGAGTGCTAGAAACGAATTCTACCCATTTTACTTGGTTACGACGAACCACTCTGTGGTTTTATAGGTCTATGGCAATGTCTTCGTAATACGTGGCCGTGTAATACTGGGTCTCGTAATATATGGACTCGTAATATCACCGCGGACAAATATTACACGACCACGTATTACACGACCTGTATTACGCGACCAAGTATTACACAGTCACGTATTACGAGTACATTTTGGCTTCGTAATATCGGGTCGTGTAATACGTGGTCTCGTAATATATGGACTCCTTTGTGCATAGATAGCCTAAGTACCTACCTTAATACAAAAACACAAGAAAAGAGCACAAGAAACAAGAAAAGAATAATTTGAAGGGAGAAGCAAAATACTCGACGCTGGCAAGATGCGCAGCATAGAATACGCACAGTCGCATCCGCCATAAGAAGAAAAAAAATGGTTGTCTGTAAAGTCTGTTTCCGGCTGGTTTCCGGACGATAATTTTACGTGATAACGTCATAAGAAAACATTGATGGTAACCATGGCAACGATAAAACGTTGCTATAGTTACCTTGTCAATAACATGAGGCGTTCCAGTAACGACGCGTGACGTCACACTTTTTTGAGATTGCAGGTGTTCACCAATTTATAAAACGATAGCACGTCAAAAAAAAAAATCTTTGCATCAAGTTTTAATTTCGCCTATGGATATTGTGCTTAAATGCCTAATCAAAGGGTACCTACCTATTTCTTTTCTACTATCTTTCTATATTCTTCATGTTTCGCTAAAGCTAACGAACGAAACCATATCTTGGAGTTTTGTTTTGTGTCAACGAGAATAATGTTCCACATACCAAAACCACTGACCACCCCCTAAAACCTAGTAACGTAGTGGCACCAATGACCGACAAGAACCAATAACCGACACTTAATTTTTTTAATCCAATAAAATAAGAGTAGGAAACCGATTTCTTAATATAGCAACACTGTACCATAGATAGCACACTTTTGACTGGCTCCCATTGACATTTGAGCGAAATCTATTTTAAAAAAAAATCTGAATAATTTTTATTTCGTCTCTAAAAAAAAAGGTGACTATAATCTACATTTAACTGTTTCCGATTATAAAGGAATAATCATAGTTTATTATTTTTTATAAAATTACAGTATTTGTTTAATATTTCTATAAAAAAAGTTTAATTTTTGGAAGCAATGGTCTAAAAATGTTCCTAATAGTAACCGAATAAAATTAGCTGAAAATGAAAACTCGTCAAATATTTCAATCATTTTTAGATTCTCAAATTAAAATATAGATTAAGAGCACAAAATATTAATTAAAAGATCAATACTTTAGAAGGATTAGCCCACATTTTGTCCTTTTCGTTACCTTTGGAACAACTGCTTGGTAAAAATATTAAATTATTAAGTTTACAGGGGGAATCTCAGCCTTTTTTGAATTCAAATCACTTAATATATCAACAATCATTACTTTGACATTTTTAATTATTATAATAAATTGTTAAATTTTAAATATTTAAATTCAATAAATTCAATCATCTCCATTAGGACAGTTATTAAATAGGAACTTTGGTTACTAAATAGGAATTTATAAGGCTGAGGTTTGAATGAACCTCAAAACTAAAATGTTTTTAAAACTTTAACTTAGGATTGAATATTATGTTAATTAGCTATCTTGGAAACTATTTTTTAACCGACTTCAAAAAAGGAGGAGGTTCTCAATTCGTCGCGTATATAATATATTTTTTTTATGTATGATCGCGAATTACTCGAAAACGCCTGGACCGATTTGGAAAATTGTTTTTTTGTTTGAAAGTGAATAACTCACAGGTGGTCCCATAAAAATTGAATGAAGATCTGATGAGGATCTTCGGAGTGATGAACAGAATTGCACCTCGAGAGGGCAGCAAATTGCTCCTTTTTCGATTGCCAAAACTGCCACTATGCATATTGCGGCTTTGTTCCGGGCACCCATCGGTATGTTCAACAGAAGAATTAAATACCTATAGAAATAAAGATAAACATAACCCTCCTTTTGATTTTGCCGTAGTTGGGTAAAAATGCAATGTGGATTCTGCCTTACGATTCCCAATTACAAAGGTTATTAACAGGAAGTAACTAAATAAGAACGAAAGTTTAATTTAATCTTTTCTACAAAAAATCTGATAAAATCGACTGTTTTGTGATAAGATATCGAAAACTTAATATACAATTATCAATCCATATTACTATAAACGTAAAAGAGGATTAACTTACACTTGTTTTTCCGTAACTAACATGGAAACAATTTTTGAATCCGGGGAGCACCACACAATCCAACAATGTTTTTAGATTAATTTGATAGATTACAGCAAAATAACTTTGTGCTACGTTCTTCTTAAATGTTTCCAGTGCACAGAAAACCATAATCTACTTAACTTTATTTAAATATTTTCGATTAATCACGTAACTAACTAGGAAACCGCAAAATGACCTTTTTTATGAATGTTAAAAAACATAAATTATTTTAAAATGATGCATTGTTTTCGCAGAATTGTTTATTCAAGTGATAAATGATTATAATCAGTGTAAGATAGTACCAAAAAGTTAAATGCAAACTCAATGTTTTCTTAAATATTCATATAGAAAGTCAACACTGCTTAATGGGACACATCACTCTCCATACATTTGCAAACTCAAAGTTCTAATTTTTAATATTTTTATCATAAATGATCCAACTTTTACAAGAATTAGAGCAGGAATATAAACAATAATTCAGTGCTTTTATTTATGTAATTGTTATCTTGAACAAAATATGTTTATATTACGTAAAAAACAAAAGTCAATTTATGGGACACATCAAAATCAGAATTCAGAATTTTTTTGAAAACTGCTCATCCGCCGTTTTGTTTTGAAAATGGCGGTGTAACAACTGTTTGCGGCTGGAGTACCGGTGAAAATAGCAACATTTCTTAGTGAAATCTTTAAGTAAGTGAGTACATTTTTTGTCAATTATACTAATGTATTGCAACTTATTTGAATTTTATGTTTTTCACGGGTTAATATAAGAACTATAGGATCGATTTTTGCTATAACGAAAGTTTAAGCTTATTTTAATAATAGTAAAATGTTGGTGTCGATCACTGGTTTTCACAAACTGACTTTTCCAATAATCGACACGTGTCGATAATAATTTTTTGTAACATTTTTCATTTGACAAGCGAATATAGTTCGTCTTACTTTGCATATTTGGTAGATATTTGAAGTAAACTAATCAAAGTCGAGCTACCAGTAATCGACAAGTGACGATTATTGGGGAATAATATGTGTCGATGATTGGTTCTTACAGATGGCTCCGATAAAAAATTATACTCCCGACCAGTTAGAAAAGGCCGTAGAAGCTGTAAAAAATAGCGAAAAGATTGCAGTTGCTGCGAAACGTTTCGGAGTACCTAGGTTTACGCTCCATGATAAAATTTCGGGAAAAACAAAAAAGGAAACTGAGAAAAATAAAAAAACAGCAAGAAAAAGACGAAAGAGCTAGACAGAGAATAGAAAAAAGAAATAAAAAGAACAGTTAGGTAACCAATGAAAAGAACAATAAAAGCAAGACACTAAGAAAACTGTTCAAGAAGATTAGACTTCAGAAGAGGCAGATGTGGAGATTTCATACGCTGAAAGTGATATTAGTTATAATTTAGAAGATGACGGAAGAGAAATAACCAGAAAGAGAAAAAATAACAAAAACAAAGAATTTACGCCCATTTGGACTTTTAATTTAGTGTAAGTAAAGTAGGTAGTTTATTTAATTAATTTAAGTTTTCGTTATTTAATTGTTATTTAGTATAGCTTAGTTACATGTATTATATCTAAAAACCCCAAATACAAATAAATAAAAAAAGAATTTAATAGACTCGGATTTAGAGAATTTGCCCCTAAGTAAAACTGCATTTGTAAAAGCAGCTAAACCAAATAAAAACAAAGTTTTTGATAGGTTTCGTAATAATTTAGTATGAAGGGGAGTATTTTCCTGGTAAGATAGAAAGCTTGAGAAAGAACGAGTACGAAATAAGTACAATGACATTGACTACTATAAATATTGTTGATTTTCGCAATTTTAACTTTTTGACAATTGTTTTTACTTATATTGTATGTACGGTATGACTCAAGTGATACGTCGCTCTTTAATCGCGTCTTAAGATAGGTTTATTAATCAGCGCAACAACTCAAGAGCAAACTCAAGATTGAAATCGATATTGAGTTCGGTTTATTAATACGGACCTTAATCAGCGCAACAACTCAAGAGCAAACTCAAGATTGAAATCGATATTGAGTTGGGTTTATTAATACGGACCTCTTAGGTCCGTATTAATAAACCGAACTCAATATCGATTTCAATCTTGAGTTTGCTCTTGAGTTGTTGCGCTGATTAATAAACCTATCTTAAGACGCGATTAAAGAGCGACGTATCACTTGAGTCATACCGTATTAATAAATCAAACTCAGCTCTCAAGATATGTCTCAAGATGTAGTTTCGTGAACTCAAGTCTGATTGCGGGTCATACAAATCTTACATTTTTTTAAATGTTTTCACATTAAAAACAAGTTGACAGCAAAATATGACGACACTACCTACCATAGGGTAAGAACATATCATTCAAGGCAAGAACAAAGCGTTACTGTCATTCAAAATCAGTCTCAAATCTCAAGAGCGATATCAGCCTGGTTAAAACTTGAGATTTATCTATTAATTAACGCCTAACTTAAGATAGTGACCACATCTCAAGACTCACTCGATTGATACGCACTCAAGATCGATATTGAGAGCGATTTATTAATACGGGCCTAGGTGTCGAAGATTGGAGATTTATACACTTTTTCCTTTTTTGGGTTTTTTTTCTAGTCCGTGTATAGTTAATAAAAATAATACATCCTATTCTTATCTCAAGAATATATCTTACCATAATCAATCGTTACTTTTGGTTTAAAGATGACTAAGGTCCGTATTAATAAACCGAACTCAATATCGATTTCAATCTTGAGTTTGCTCTTGAGTTGTTGCGCTGATTAATAAACCTATCTTAAGACGCGATTAAAGAGCGACGTATCACTTCAGTAATACCGTATTAATAAATCAAACTCAGCTCTCAAGATATGTCTCAAGATGTAGTTTCGTGAACTCAAGTCTGATTGCGGGTCATACATGACATAAGTTAGCTGTTTCGTTAGTTTTGTAGTTCAGGAACATGGAGCTAGAACAAATTTTGTCTTGAAATCACTTATTATGATGATATTTTATGCTAATGACTTTTTGAACAAATCATTCGCATTTAAATAATTATTTAGTAGTAAAATCTTACATTTTGTAAAAAAAATTCACATTAAAAACAAGTTGACAGCAAAATATGACGACACTACCTACCATAGGGTAAAAACATACCATTCAAGGTAAGAACAAAGCGTTACTGTCATTCAATGTCGCTCTCAAGATCAGTTTCAAATCTCAAGAGCGATATCAGCCTGGTTAAAACTTGAGTTTTATCTATTAATTAACGCCTAACTTAAGATAGTGACCGCATCTCAAGACTCACTCAATTGATACGCACTCAAGATCGATATTGAGAGCGATTTATTAATACGGGCCTTAGTGACCTTTAATTTTATAAATAAGCTCACTATCTCCTTAAAATTGAATTATTATTATTATTATATTATTAAAGTGTCGATCATTGGTGCCACTACGTTATCATCGCTTGATTTTTTCGTAAACTTTTTGTCACTGCGAAATGAGTCAAGCTGGCTCAAGATTCATATAAAATAAATATTCTACACCACGAGAAGAACAACTTTGTTCATTTGGCGGGTAAAAAAATCATTTGATCAGTTTGACGTATTACATACATCATTTTTTTTCTCGAGTAAAGCCTTCGTGCGTCTTGTCTTTTGCCAGTGCTAATGACCATGTTACTTTTTGAGATCGCTCGATAGATGACGATGGGATCTTAAATATTATGTTAGAAATATTTCTCTTGATCGATATTTACTCGATAAGGACATTTTTAATTTTTCCATAATGGAACAGACACTAGACATGTTACTGATGTAAAAAGTATTTCAGTGGGCGAACCAAACGAATGAAACTATCCAACCGCGGCACAAAGGCCTATCCGCACAGCTCAGTGGCGACACAGTGCCGACACAGTGCCGTACCGTGATTTTCCATCAGTGTCAATGAAAAATGATATTGTTTTATACTTTTTGAACTATACTATCCTTACTGGTCAGTGATAGTTTGACGACCCAGTTGGCACAATGGTTACCATGCCGGACTGCCAAGCACTTATAAGTACTTATATATTTACAAAAGAAAAGTATATAAGTAGTATATACGTTGTCTAGCACCCATAACACAAGTCTAGTTACTTAGCTTGGGGCTAGATGGCGATGTGTGGAATGTCCTGCAATATTTATTTATTTATTTAAAAAAAAACAGTGATGTTCAGTGCTGCTCCGACGTTGCTCCGACGCTCGCCGTGATCCGCCGTGAATTTGTAGCGGACAATATTTTGCCTGACACGGTCGCAGTGTTTCAAGATGGAAAAGTTTATTGAATTGGTCCGTGTGTTGCCCGTATTTATCACTTTTTTTGACGATCGACCCCTAGGTACATTCATAGTCCTTATAACCGCAGTCAAAATATCGGACATGTTGCGGTTGTTATCTTTGCTCGCTCTCGTTTTTTTACATAATATAATTTAAAAAACCGGCCAAGTGCGAGTTGGACTCGCGCATGAAAGTTATGGTAACCCTTACGATAGAGTTCGTACTAAAAATCACTGTGGCGTCACTGTGTCGTCACTGAGCTGTGCGGATAGGCCTTCACGACACGGTACTGTACGGAACTGTCGTCACTGTGCCGTCGCTGTGTCGCCACTGAGCTGTGCGGATAGGCCTCAAAACGTAATGATATAATTATATTAACTTAGCGCGGCACGGGAACTGCGCATGCACAATCAGTCATTTATGACAGAATGTGCACGCGCAGTAGTATTTTCATTTCAAACAAACTTATGTCCTGAAGACCAATTCTCGTAAATAACATTGTTCAAATTACATTTCAATATCATTTCGATTGCATTTCGATCACAAATAATACCTTCAAAGTAGCTTAAACACCCTCAAAATTAGCTTTTTGTAAAAAAAAAACTGATTCCGATTGCATTTAGATTGCAAAAGATACCCTTGAAGTATTTTTTTTTACAAAAAGCTAACTTTGAGGATATTTTTAGCTACTTTGTGGGTAATATTTTGTGATCGAAATGCAATCGAAATGATATTGAAATGTAATTTGAACAATGTTATTTACGAGAATTGGCCTTCAGAGCATAATAATATAACTTAGGTAGGTAAGTAGGTAGGTACCTACTTAAACTTAGATAGGTTATTAAATATAATTAAATGTATAGGTACAGTCAGCAAAGGCCAAAGGAAAACAGGTGCATATTTTAAAATTTTAATTTTTTAAATAACAATTCATTATTTATTAATTATTTTACTTGATATCACTAAATAAATAAATAAATAAATATTGCAGGACATTACACACATCGCCATCTAGCCCCAAGCTAAGTAACTAGACTTGTGTTATGGGTGCAAGACAAGAAAAAGCTTAAAAAAAAGCTTTAAAAAAACCTTTTAAAGTTTGAAGTAAAAGTTTTTTTAAAGCTTTCGAAGTGTTAGTTATTTTACGCAGAATAACTAAAAATAATTAAACTACCAATAAAAAAAATTAAACTTTGAAATATGCACCTGATACCCTCAGTCCTTTGATGACTGTACAGTACACCTACGTAGGTTATGTACCTATACTTAAGAACCTACTACTTATTCACGTATTCATAACTAAATGTCTTCGCCAACTATAACGGCGCAAACAAAGTCCCGACGAATTTCCTATTCTATAGGTACTCATGTGGCACCATTGATTTTTTTTGTTGTTGGGTGGGACTCGTCATTAACGAAACGGTCATATCACATCACATGATTAAATAAGTCTTATTATGGCATATTATGGGCGCAGCTCTATTTACATATTTATAGCTATTAAGTAGATAGTAGATACCTACCTACCTTAATTCAATAAACAGGTAAACTTAGTCGTACTCGTAGCTACGTAGTCCCTACTCTACCTTATCCTTATTCCTTCCTCTTATAGTAGGTGCTTACCGGTAGGGTAGGTTAGGTAGTACTTATACTTACCTGCACTACCTATTTACGTAATCAATAAGAACGATGAACTTCACATAAGTGCGTGCAAGTATAATAGCGTGCTGGTTGAATGGCGAAATAGGCATGCAAAGTCGATGGCCACAGGCATTATTAGACTAGCTCACGGTGCTCGCGGTCACCCATCAAGGCGGTGAGGCGTCATGTCGTGGACTAACATTATGTCCCGCATGCTCTACATAGGTACACCGTACAAAAGTACGTAGATACTACGAGTATAACCGTCCGAGTAGCAAAATACAACAATACACAATCTAGGACATGGAATGGATGACCCATCTGAATGGATAATTTCACTGAATCTAGCTAGAGCTTTTTAATAACCTTATAATTGACGACCCAGTTGGCACAATGGTCACGATGCCGGACTGCCATACACAGGGTTGCGGGTTCGATTCCCGCCTCAGACAAGTATTTATGGTTAGATATTTGTCTGTGGTCTGGTTGTTTCTATGTATCACTACATAGTATAAAACAAAGTCGCTTTTTCGGTCCTTATTTCCCTTTGTATGCTTAGATCTTTAAAACTACGCAACGGATTTTGATGCGGTTTTTTTTAATAGATAGAGTGATTCAAGAGGAAGGTTTATATGTATAATACATGCATAATATAGCCGTGCGAAGCCGGAGCGGGTCGCTAGTTATAATTATAAAAGAAAAGGATATAAGTAGTACTTATATCCGTTGTCTAGCACCCATAATACAAGTCTAGTTACTTAGATTGGGGCTAGATGGCAATGTGTGGTGTCCTGCAATATTTTTGTTATTATTTAGAACCGTCCGCGTAACTAAATACAACAATACACAATCTATGACATAGACAGGGATGGATGACCCATGTCAATGGGTTCTAGCTAGAGCTTTTTAATTACCTACCTAGATAGGGTATAGGCTGATCACTACGGTAATTCTAACAATCTCTCATTCATTTTACCAAGGTTTAAGTACCTACTTAACATAAAGAATGTTCTAACGTCGTCGATCGAACATCATCATAATATTACCTATATTTATTAAAAAATAAAAATAGGACAGTTTTACTGGTTTTGCTTAGATTGTTTCCTCGTTTGCAAGCAAAGCAATAGTACTAACCTTCGCGATATTATAGGTACCTACCTATATGTATAGATTGACGGGTTATCGTGTGCGCACACGCCACGCAACTGTTACGAGATGTTCACACTCACATAATAAATCTAACTCTTAACATTTTAAAGATGAGCATCAACGGCAGCCGCGCATAGCATCTTCGTCGGCGCAAACTCAGCAACCGTAGCGTTGAAAGTACAAACAATCCGCTACATCGTCATTATTCAAATTTTCGCTGTACTAGTTGCCCGCTTGTTCCGGCTTATGCTTTTTGCCCTATTTCTTAGTATACCTACCTAGTCTGAAATTACGATTAGTTCGGTTGAAATGAACGGCGGTCATCCGTGGTAGATGGCCGTGTGAACGCACCGTTATACAAACAGCTTACGCGGTTTAGCCACAAATTGTAATTTGAGATTTGACCGGAAGATCATTAAATTAAATAGACAACACTACAATAAAATTTCGATAACTTTTTAAAGAAGAAGAGTAATGAAAGTGGAAAATCTAGGTTTTAGGCACAAATGCCAAAGCTCAATTAAGTTAGTTTCATTTGGTAGATAAATAAGTAAGTAGATACCTATACCTATAATACCTACCGCGCAATGGGCAGACCTATGCCTGAGTGCTGAAAATCGGAGCCCCTAACCTGAACCTAACCTGAACCTAACCTATACCTAAGCGGTATAGTTACTTAGGTAGTTAAAGGTTTTGTTCTTGATCAAGACAGACATCCAACTTCCACTGAATGTTACTGTGGAATTGCGTAACGGATTCTCGATTAACAGTTTACCTAGAACGATTTTGGACCACGACACGACATCAGCCAGCAGCGAACAATGATTCATACGTTAGTGTTCGAGCTTCATAAAAGCATGCGGAAGGTTTATCGCCATCAATCATAGAATTGGATGCACTCCATCCGGAGGTAATGGCGACAAAAAGTGCAGCACGCGCTCTTCGCCTACATATCTACACATAGCAGGCCATTAGTGTAACTTACCCATAAAATTCTCCTGCGTAACCTGCATTGTTTTGGAAGTAATTTAGGACTATTTTCTATAATGTTTTGTGGTGATACACATGCTTTACCTCTTATTTAGGATTGATTACGTAAAATAAAAAATTGTCAGTCGTTTGGTCAGATTAATTTTTGATATATTGCTACGGGTACTAGATGTCCCGGCAAACGTTGTTTTGCCATTAAAAAAACCGGGGAGATTTGTAAATCTAAACCATCAAGGGCGCCACATCAACACATAAAAAAATTCATTCAAATCCGTCCAGCCGTTTAGAAGGAGTTCAGTGACACACGTACAGTAGAATCTATACTAATATTATAAAGCTGAAGAGTTTGTCTGTTTGTTTGTTTGAACGCGCTAATCTCAGGAACTGCTGGTTCGAATTGAAAAATACTTTTTGTGTTGGATAGTCCATTTATCGAGGAAGGTTATAGGCTACTTTTTATCCCGATATTCCCACGGGATCGGATGAAACCGCGGAGCGCAGCTAGTTATAAATATTAAGATTAGTCCGAATCGTCGGTTCAAATATAGTTTATTTTTGCTTTGATATCTATTATTTTGAGAAATTACTTAGTTTAAGTACAAATTATTTGAACAAGTCAATAAGTATTTGCATGAAAGCTTAATAAATGCGGTGCACAACATAGGGATCCCTCTAACCCAGCAAATATGCATGCATGATTCAGTAATCAAGGTGGATTTGTATATCGGTACCTGCCTAAGTGCCTACCTATGACCTAGTTACTTAACTTAACGTAGGTACCTAAGTTAAATAAATAAATAAATATTTCAGGACATATTACACATCGCCATCCAGCCCCAAGCTAAGCAACTTAATGCTTGTGTTATATACTTTTTTTTTTTGTAAATATATACATACATATTATACATATAGGAAACACCCAGAACCAGAAACAAGAATTTATGGTCAGCATAAATACTTGTTCCCGGCGGGAATCGAACCCGCAACCTTCTGCGTCGCAGTCGGGTGTTCGCCCGACGCGCCACAGAGGTCGTCAAAATTAAATAGATACCTTAGCCAGGTGAGGTAGGAATCCTGTAATCGTACCGTTTTGTGATTGGTATCTTGGTATTTCATAGAAACTATGCTATCAAGACCTCGATCTGCAATATCAATCAAGCTAGTCCTTAGAGGCAAATGTTGGAACCGCAAATGAATACCGTATTGACGGCTTACATGCATCGCTTCGCTATCCGAATATTACTAACAAGCAGCGCTCCGCGGTTTCACCCGTGTTACTCCAGATCCCGTGGGAATTTCGGGATAAAAAGTAGTCTATGTTATTCCCAATGAATCAATATATCCTAATACTAAGTTTCATCAAAATCGAAGCAATGAGTTATACTAAAAATACCATTTATCACAATTGAATTAAAATTATCCAAAGACGCAATGCATTTAGGCACCCTACGGAAACTTATTTATTATATTTTGTTCTAGATATGTGTAGTTAATTACTAATTAAATACATCAAATTGAATAATTAGGTAACAATTTTTTTTTAAATTTATAGTTACAAAACATTACAAAAACACAAATTAATTATAAGGAAAAAATAATAATATTAAAAATATAAATAAGTTTCCCTATATTTTTAGCCTACCATAATTATTAGATATACCTACTATTACTTATTATACCTACCATATTGTTAGTTTTTATTTTGTGAGTAACTATTTAATTAAATAATAGAAACAATTAATAGTTATTTCTTATATGCTTGCGATATTCGGCCGAATACCTAAGTTTAGCACGTGGAAGTATCTTAGATGCTTATATTTTTGGAGCGATTGATATTTGATACATACTTCTGCTCTAAAAGTCAATGTACCTACCAAAGTTAATATTAAGTAACTGATAAATATCGAAAAGTCCGCATTTTCACTTAGAAATTTTTACTGTTAGACTTTCAATACGGGGTCTTATCAACTCGATGTTCAGTTCTGCAATAAAATTAGTGTTATCGCTTTCGTTAGGTACCTAAGTTTAATGCGGAACAAATACCTACTGTAAAAGAAACATGAATTGATTATTTAGGTATAAGATATTAAAAACCGTATTATTTATCGTTAACTATTGTATTAATTAACCTACCTAAAGCACATGAGTAAATAATACAACCCTAAAGTACTTACTCAAATAAAATTATAATTCCATCTGTGAATATTCGCATTTAAGTGCGATTATCACAAGTTAATGTGAGGTTTATTTGCGGTGTGGTTCTAAAGAAATCCCAAATTAAAGTGTAAGTCCCTCTAGTTAGAACATAGATATACTAAACTTACCTCCTCCTTTTTTGAAGTCGGTAAAAAATACACATCTCACTTTTTTAATTTTCATAGAAATCGCGTGTGCCAGTTTTACAAAGATCCAACCACTTTACCTAGGTACTGTACCTATAAGTACTTACTTATTTCCATTTTTTTTAAATCTGTTTTTTAAACTTTTTTAATGCATATTTCCACTGTCACTGAAAATTCCACTCGACCAGGCTTATCTAATTCTCTAAATTGCAACTCGTAATTATTGTAAAATATTGTGTGATGAGAAGGTGATTCCAGCCGCTCGAGCAATCTGTACCTATTCGTTTAAAAGGGCCGCTTCTACTGGTAGAAATCTAATCAATTTGCTGCACTCTTGAGAAGTCTTTATTAAGGTAAAGAGCATCTACAGATTCTACCGAGGGACCGCGACTACTTATCAAAAGATTTTTTTGCATAGTGCATGGCCTGCCCTGAACTGGGCTATTATCTGAAAATATTTTTAAGAGGAAAGGGTACCGGGGACTCTCTCCATACAAACGTAGACGACTGTTTTCTCCCTGGATAATGACACTAGAACAAATATTTTTGGTACATAAAACTTATAACTGCCATGACCAATATGACCATGCCCCTATTTTTGTTTCTTTTTATTTTTTTAATCTTAATTCCTGTGATAATTAGAAAATGAAAATAGAGGCATAGTCATGGCACAAAAATATTTGTACTAGTGTCATTCATTATCCAGGGAGGAAACAGTCGACTACGTTTGTATGGAGAGAGCGCAGGGGACTTCAATTCATCTGTGTCGTTACTTGACCTCCGTAATTGGTAGAGCGCACCTGGAAGATATTCAGGGGTTGCGAGTTGAGTTCGAGTCTCGTCTTAGTTGCATTTTTCCTTAAAAAATATTTTCAAGAGAATCATTTCAATCAAACCGTCTCCGAGTAATCGGTAAACATACATAATATAAAAATCCTCTTTTTTAGTCTATTTAAAATCTCAGAAAAGTGAACTGTATGCGTATTAGACAAGTGCCCCTGATTGTCAGTATAATGGTGAAGCTAGGGCGTGACTGACGAGACGCGGTCACGGATACGGTTCGGTAATGCACACTTCACCTGTCAAAATCAACACCTGCTACAACTGATCTTCTGTGATTGGGATGACGAGAAGAAAGGTACAAAAGCAGATTATACGTATTTATGAGTTAGGTACCCAGCTTTGAATGAAACAAATCAAGTATTCATATGTAAGTTTATATAGTACTTTATTATTTTCCTGGGTCTTAATCGCATCTCGACCTACTTTCGGTTACTAGTACCACCCTCAACTATCAGCATGAGCAGCATGACAACACTCGCCACTGCTCTTCGCTACCATGATTATTTATTGTAACATAATCGAAGCATGAGCCTGCACTTGGCAATTGATTCCTAAAAATGTTTTCTAAGAAAAACGTAATTCCAAAAATTGCACCGCGACGAGATATGAAACTGCGACCTTCTGCTTACCGTGTGCCTTCACTATCAATTGTGCTATACGCGGCCATCTACGCTGCAGGGGTTGGTACTGCATCTGCACGTTGAGCTGAAAGTTCAAATTTAGCCACGGTGCAATTTTTTATATGCATTTTCCTTAGAATACATTTCTATGCTAAGATTTGATAGATTTCTAATAGGTTCTTAAATATCGTATAGTAGGTAGGTATTCTATCTATTTATATCTACCTACTTTATTAGCAGACAGACAATAGGTTGAATTAAAGTTATCAGTAGTCATCTGCAATGATGATTGACTTTCTATAGCGGTTTAAATTTTTAATCGTATCGATAGCGCCGCCCGCCGCCATCGAAATCGATTGAATAAAAATAAAGCTATTTCGTTATCTTATCTGGAGATCTGTTCCTTCTGCATGCGCCCGCGCACTCATTTAGTGATCGACCTTAAACTAACAACGATGACCCGATCATGAGCCAGCACAGATACGCCACTCAAACGGAAGGCACGGCCGCGAATTTCACCGCGCGAATGTCACGGTAATGAGCTCACCGCCCGTGAACTCTAAACGATGTTAGAGTCCAATTCTTTCCCTAATCTGACGCCAATCAACTATGTAGATCATCGAGATTGTCGAATCGCGAGTCGGTCCGGCGGCGGCGCGGGCGGCGCGGCGGCTGGCTGTGTCGTGAGAACGATACAGTACAGAGCAGGTGGTACCCTCCCCCATCGCGTCGTCGACGATGGCTAACTGTTCCACCATCATCGAGCGCGCAAGCTGAGCGCGCGACCATGCAGTCCCGTCTCTGGAGCTCGCAGACGCACCACGCGAACACGCTCTCATAAACAAAAAGCGTTCGCTTCGCGGGAAACTTACTGCCGAAATATAAGAACCGGCAACGAACTGAAAAACTTTGAACGAAGTTGTGAAAGATACCGGTTTATTCTGAAAAATAAATAAGTAATTGTGTTTGTTTTTACCATCAGACAGTTTGTAAGAATACTGATCGGTAATCATTTGAGCATAATAAGTTTTTTCTATGAGTATTCAGTAAGGTAATCGGGGCAGATAGGTTTAACGGTTGGCTCCGCGCTCGAGTGTGGCAGACCGCAAGCATGACGAGCGCTGCGGCCTGCACTTTGCTGTTGCTCCCATTGGTACGTTTTTATACTAAATCATAATACATATTAATATAAGATACTTATTAGTAAGTTCTTAGGCATTTAAAGTAGGTATACATTGTTGGTATTTGTAACAAGTACCTAAGTAACCTATTTTAAAAATCTGTTAAAATTTCAACTGACTAGCTATCGCGGTTCATGAGATACAGCCTAGTGACAGACTGACGGATCGACGCGACGGACAGTGAAGTCTTACTACCTAATAGGGTCCCGTTTTTAACCGACTTCAAAAAAAGGAGGAGGTTCTCAATTCGGTTGTATGTATGTTTTTTACCCATAAGATCCGAAACTCTAAAAATAGGTAAACAGGGTTATTGGAAATTATACTAGCAAGCCGTTGAGGGCTACTCTGTGCACCTAAACAAACAACTTTTGTTCTACGACTTTTGGAAATGCGTACATTTTTTTTAAAATTTTGAAGTTTTTCGTTTGCTAGAAATTCAGCTGTTCCTTATATGGAGATGTCATTAACCTTAAAATTTTACTTATTTTTCAAGTTTTATCTAGTTACTTTACTTAGTCTGAATGAATTTTGTTTTAAAAAAATCAGCTGTTTTACGAATTTACAAAGCCGCAAAATATTCATCATTTTTTCGTATTTCCAAAAGTCTTAGAACTAAAGTTGTTTGTTTAGGTGCACAGAAGTAGCCCTCAACGGCTTGCTAGTATAATTACCAATAACCCTGTATAGATTACTTTATTTGCACAACACAGGAAGGAACATAGAACACGATATAGGTACACAAAGTAAAATATAGCTAGAAAGTATACCTAAGTTGCACATATGGGTGGCCTTATCCATTTCTTCCAGATAACCTTTGGTAGAGTTAAGACTACCAAAGGTTGTCTTACTTATTTTTTACTTTGAATAAACTTGAATTGAATCAGAATTTTAGAGAGAGCTTTCGTGAATCGCATTAATGTAGTAATTAATGTACCTAATGACTTAATATACCTACTTAAGAAGAAAACATCATTAAGGTTAGGTAAACAAGTAGGTATCTAGGTAGATAGGTAGGTAGTTATAGGTACGGTCGGATGCATAATTGCAAACCCATCGTAGAGCTCCAAAACGGCAGTTATAAGAATTTTTTCAACACAAGCAAGATTCTAGACGCCTGCTTTAGTTGAAGTTTAAAGTCTTCTAACTCATCAATTTATCAAACAAAAATTATTAGAATGAAAGCTTTCCAATAATAGTGATTTTCGAACTCTACCGGGGGCTGCAATTATGCAGCCGACTGTACATGTAGCAATCATACAACCATCGGACTTTCGCAAAAGCTCTCGGCATTCAACATGATTTATCGTTTTTCACAATAAATGTAATAGTTGCGCACTCCCTATTGACTTGTAGCCACAAATTACTATTTCTATATGAGCTCGGCAATAACATTGTAGCAACGGGAAGGCTAGAATTTTCCTAAAAACTGTTGTCAAAAACATACGCGAAAAACATAACCCATTGCATTTGCATTCGGGTAAAAAGTGGAAATAAGCTGAACTGTTTAATCATAATCATCATTTATTGCTTCACGTGTAGTAACGGATGGTTATGAACCGAAATTAGAAGTAGTCCATTCAAAAGTTACATTTAGGGTTGCATTTGCCAAAGGACGCAATTTTATTATTAGATATCAAGGGTTTAAAGGTAAATCCAAGTTTGAGGGATTGTAGCCCATGTCCCATGGTCGCCATCTTGGAATAGACATTTTTTGGGCTAAGCTAAAAATGTAACATTTCAATGGACTAAAGGTAGTATAATTATTCTATCTAGTGCTAAAGTGGCAGCAAAAAAAGTCGATAAAGTAACTTGTTAACAGCCCTTTTTACCATTTAAAAATAAATTAAAAAAAATCCTCTCAGTGCTCGAATATCTAAGTCCTAAAAGAAACCCCCATGCAAAGGTTTCCGACTCGTATTTCTTGTTTCAGAGTTTCAGAGCTTTCTCCATAAGTTATTTAATCTAAGGGAAATTTCATATAACATTCTAACAACAAATTATACGAGAGGAATAGACGAATCAGTGAGAGCGAACTTGCTCTACAATCGTGATACGTGATTGAAACCATTATAATATCGAATTTCACGGTCGAAAGAATCTGCTAATACGGACAAAAAATTAAAAAGTCATCGACTAGGTCTTTATGATTTGGCAATGCCGTAACAGGAACAAGAAAGTTAAGGTGTCTTTTTTCATGCTTTTTTCTGATCAGGAATGATTAGTGGAGTTCTGTTTTGATATTGTATTCGGTTTATCTAGCGAAAGACTTATAAATAAATATAAATATTGCAGGATATTTCACACATCGCCATCTAGCCCCAAGCTAAGTAACTAGACTTGTGTTATGGGTGCTAGACAACGGATATAGTACATAATATATACTTTTCTTTTGTAAATATATACTTATAATACATAGAAACAACCAGACCACAAACAAAATATCTAAGCATAAATACTTGTCTGAGGCGGGAATCGAACCCGCAACCCTGTGTTTGGCAGTCCGGCATGATGACCATTGTGCCAACTGGGTCATTATACTTCATGCTTGAGAATTGTTATTGTTTTCTAAGTTTTAACCAGCTTCTAATAAAACAAACCGTATGTAGGGACCTACACTCGTATCATGTGTTTTTATGGACTAAGATAATATTGACATGACTGTATTGGACTGACGAATTGCATAAATGGACAAGTTAAGTACAGTGACAAAAGATAGAAACTGTAAAGAAAGGAACTGACTTGTTGACGAATTAGCGATACTGACAATTGAGGTAAACTGACCAGTTAAAGAAACTGGCTAATCAGGGAATCTGACCAGTGATAACCCGACCCAATGCAGGATCTATAGACTAGTCCTTAAAAGTGACAAACGTAAATTATAAGGTCCGGTCTCTGAAACTGAATTATACGATTAAAATTAACATATTTCCCTATATGTTTATAATAGTGTTAAACTGTAAAATATCCTTAAAAGTGACAAACGTAAATTATAAGGTTTGGTCTCTGAAACTGAATCATACGATTAAAATTAACATATTTCCCTATAAGTTTATAATAGTGCTAAACTGTAAAATACTTTTTATTTTTACTTATTTTGTTTATTTATTTCTCGGTTATAATGAGACTAAGCTGTTATTATTTTCCACACTTAGTACCTACCTACCTACTTTACCTGGGAAAGCGATAAACTGTGGGAATACTGCAAATGACACTACTTAATTTAATTAAGGAAGTGTTAAATAATTGTTAGATACAACAAGAAGATAACTATTAAAATAATGTTTGGTTTTAAAATAAAATACTTACCTTAATTTCTTTATTTTCAGTGTAGGTACCTATAGGTCCTGCAACTTTTATCTTAACTTATCTTCTTAAGAGGAAAGGGTACCGGGGGCTATTTCCATACAAACTATTACAAACGTAGTCGACTGTTTTCTCCCTGGATAATGACACTAGACTAGAGCAAATATTTTTGGTGCATGAAACTTAAAACTGCCATGACCATGCCCCTATTTTTTGTTTTTTTTAATTTTCAAATTTTTCAAATTTTATTTTCTATGATAATTAGAATATTAAAAAAAAAACAAAACATAGGGGCATAGTCATGGCAGTTATAGGTTTTATGGCACAAAAATATTTGTGCTAGTGTCATTATCCAGGGAGGAAACAGTCGACTACGTTTGTATGGAGAGCGCGCAGGTACCCTTTCACCTTAAGGCCAGTGTGAGGCTGTCAATTTCCATACAAAAAGCGGTAACGTTTTCCCCCCATAAACGAAGTCCGATTTTGATAATTTTTGAAAATGTTCTAGATCTAATGGAAAACTAGGTTTAACCATTTTTATTTTTAAGAAATATTGCCTAAGATAAAAGTTATTAGTATCTGAATATCTATAATTTTGACTTAAAAACTTCATCGAGCGTTTCAATTGTTTTTTAATAGACTAAACTGAATTACCAAAAAAGAAAAACGTATAAACCTAGAATAAGATGCAGTGAATTAAATGAGACCAAATTTATTTCATTTTGTGAAAGATAAAGGGGGTAAAATCGTTACGGCCCGCAACATTATTTGAAAGCAAAATGAAGGCAATTACGTCCGAACTTAAACTCTCTCTATCGCACGATACGGGTCATTTTTGAAAACACCTACTCGCGCCGCGTATCGAAAACTCATGATCCTCTTAATTAATTGTCACTTGTAGGTAGGTACCTAATAATACCATGACACCCGCGGCGTGGTGTCCAGCACCTACCCACTGTATAGGTGCCTATTCCATCCTCACGGAAAAAGTCAGTTATGTAGATTGAACTTTTAATAATTTGACATATAGATTGCCTATAATTTGTACCCTTGGGTAGGTATATAAAATCAGTAATTGATTCTAACAAGCGTTGATTGCCGAAAAAAACTGCACACCTCTAACAAACAGAGCAAAACGTAAAATAAAATTTAAACAGTTCGAATTTGCATACAAACGCTGAAGAGCAATTTGAACGACATTCAAATACGGTTACGCGTAATGAATATGGTTCATCTGGAACAATTCCTAGCACACAATTAAGGTAAAGTTACTGTTGAATGAAAGTTATGGCAAATTAGCCCAGTTCGATTCAATAGATAACTAGGTAGGTACTTGGAATAAAATCGAAATGCTCTTTACAGTTAGAAGTAACTCTAAATCAAGTCCCTGATTTGTGAAACTAATACCTAACAAACTACAACGTATTCCTTTTGGACAAACTAGTTTGAGCAGAAAGTTTGATCAACAGGAACGTACCATTTTACCCTGCAAAATTAGGAATCAATCTTTTAATGATGTTTTTAACTGCATCTATTACATAAAATCGACGCAATAACTCAATAAAAAGTTAAATAAAGTTTTGGGCTTTGCAGTCGGGAAAAAGTAACTAAACTCACATCAACCTGAGGTAGGTACTATTAAATGGTTCTATCAAGATAATGTGACTTCGGTTATTTTTCCCGCGATGGAACGGAGGGCGGCATAATATGCATTTAGAGTGATATGTTTTAATGCACTCAAATGTTCTCATTTACCTACTTCAAAACGGCCAGATGCGGTTTTCTGTAAATACTTTTCACTAGCTAATTTATTTAGTATTTTTGAGTGTAAGTAAATATACCACCAAAAGTTAAGCTGAATTGGACAAGAGAGATAAAATGGTTTTCCAAATTTCAACCCGTTATCTTAATCCGTTGAGGTTTTTTATAATGAGAAGGGCTCCGAAGACTCTAATCAAAAACAACTCAAAATAGAAATACACTTATCGAAATCGAAATTCAAATGAAGTCGGAGTGCAGCGTGAACATAAAAAGTCGAATCCACAACTGAACTACTCATCATCATCATCCGAGCGATGTTCCCGGTTGCATCCCTCTCGGGAGCCCGAGGTCCGCTTACAACTGAACTACTAAATCGAGCGAACTACTAAATACGTGTTTTAGATTTTCTTAAAGGATTAAACGGACGCAAACGACGTCACAGAGAACAGAGAGCCAGTGCTCAAATTCCATCGGTTAAAGTAAAGCTTAAGAGAGTAGGTACCTACAACGTTTTACTTTCAAGAGCCGCAAACCATTAGCCGGCGCCCTCACGTTCGCGTAACAAATCACGTGGTAGATATTGAACTTAATCCACCAAAACCACAGACACACTTTACTGGACATAAAGGTCTACTTCATTCTAAATTGTCACTAACTTTCCTTTTAATAGGCGGTTATTTCTTTCATTTTATTGCGTATTTCGAGTCAATTTGAGTTTTATTGAGCAAAAATGTCTACCATTATAATCACCGAATAGGTTTACTTCATTAAAACGGATCACGTAAAATATTAACTTCATTTTAATGACTTTAATAGGACTTGGAATGCGAGGTATATTCTATTGTTATGTTCAGGAAATAAACTTAATTTTTCATCTTTATAATGGGCCACCAATGGGATTTATGGTTCTTGATGGATAATTTCTGTCGATGGTTATCAAAGTGTGCTACCAGTGAGATACTTACCTAGCTTAATTTCATAAATTATTTTAATTCAGTAAGTTTTGTTTGTTTCCATCATATCCTTACCACATGAGTCTACTCGTGTGATCCTTACACAATTTTTTTTAAATTATTAGTTAAAGAACTATTTGGACACTTGTAGCCACTATAATAGTAAAAATATATATTAAAGCGCCTAATAGATAATCTCCTCTTTTTTTGAAGTCGGTTAAAATGGTACCTATTATAGATCAACTATGGTAGGTAGCATTTTACTTGAGTGTTACCTACTATCGTTATGAGTCACTTTACCTACACAATAACGTTATTTTACATTATTTGTCTTCATAATAAAGTTAAGAGATGACATTGAAATTTACTCTAAGCTATAGTTAAATATACTAATACCGACCTAAACAATTGTTAACTGGGAAACTCACAAATTAGCACGTACTACTGTTTGTCGTAAATCGTAATGTTATCTAGCCTACACATGGAAATAGGTCAATATAGGTACATGTAATTTATTATTTTATTTTAATATCAAAAAACAATGCCATAAAGTGTTAAATTTTTCACTAACTGATGATGACTAACTGACGTTCAAGATGATGACGTAGGTTTACCTACCTATATTTTAATTTACTTTACTTAAAAAGTAGGACAACTATAGGTAATAAGTAGGTAGGTAGTAGGTAGGTGTTTGTTTTATTTTTAAAGTGGATAATTTATACATTATCCACTTTAAAAATAAAACAAACAAAAAAACAATATCTTCGTATGAAAGTTAGGTAAAGTAACTGCACCGGTAGTGATTAACACTTTGCCTTTTCTTGTAAAATAATAATAATACTTACTATGTTTGATTTTTAAACATCATGCACCATGATTCCGCGATTTGAAGTTTCTATCTCGTTTCCTTTTTCAATGGTGGTCGTTTGAACGTCCACATATAAACAACCAGTGGCCATTACCTCTTTATCATTTTAGTTTGTCCATAACTGGGAGTTCTTAAATGGATTTTTTAATTTCAAATGAGATTGATGAAATGATAAATTTATGCAAATCATATATGATAAAAAAAATAATAGATAAAACAGCCAGAATTTGCAATTTTTTTCCACTTCTGGGTAAGTAAAGGCATTTCGTTCTTTTAAACACCTCAGTCTATTGCGATATCTATGATCTATCAAATGGCTAGTGTACATTATTGGTACCTTAATAATATTGGTACCTTATTGGTACCTTAATAATAAGTAGGTATGTAAATTATCTTGCGGGGTTGCTATCTTGCGCGTCAATTCGTAGACAAAATACATACAATACTATAGTCGTTTACGATGTATATCTACTGACGTATCTTTATGGTAGGTACCTTCTACATATAAAATGCTAAATTGCTAACATTCATACATCACCGTTCAGAAATGGCAAAGCACCGTAAGAACGAAGGTTAATTTAAGGTTCAATTCTTCCCCAATCATTATTTGACGCATTGTTCATAATTTACCGCCTTTTAATTCTATAGAACCAAATAGAGACGATCTGATAACACCTCACAATAACCAACAAAGCCCGTATTCAAATAATGCTGAGTAATTAAATAGTAGGTACATACTTTAAAGTACATAAATGTTATATTGTTTAATTATTTCTTTGGTTGGCTGTGCATCCTTCCTTCATGTTGAATGAATGCTCTTTGTTACAGATAGCAGCGGCACTCGGTCAGGATTACGATGGTAAGTTGAACCGTACTTCGTAAAGTATATAAAACAGCGCCAATCTTTGATCAAAATCAAAGTCGCCAGTAACTTTGAAGTCATAGCTACTATTCAGGCCACTGTAGTGCCTAGGACATGTATTGATGTAGACTTGCCGAGTACCTATACTACTCTCTCAGCTTAGTCGACCATGTCCAGAGAAAATAACTCGTCTTCATTACGATCTTGTACTTGTATACAGGCTGTTTTCCGCGATTAGACCCTTTTTAATTGGGTCCTTTTTGCGTGAAGATGGAGTAGGCTTGCCCAGCACCTACTACCCTCTCAGCTTAGTCGACCATGTCCAGATTAGAGAACTTGTCAATACTTCTGGAGCCAACTAAGCCGCGGGTTTCATCACGATGTTTTCCTTCACCGTAAGAGCAATGTCAATTAACGCACATAAATTTTTCTTAAGAAAAATACATTGGTGCACGGCCGGCCTGGATTCGAACCCACGAGCTTCAGAATGTAAGTCGAGGTATCTACCACTGAGCCAACACCGCATTACGATCTTTTACTTCACCGATGTCATATCTTTAGTCTAACTTACAATTCCATTATGTACCATTAGGTCCGGTTTTTTCTCAATTTTGATAAAATTGGCCAAATTGTATTTGTGACATTACTATTTTACATTTATATTTTTTAAATTTAATAGATGTACGTAATTTAATAGATGTACGTAACATATAAATAACAAAGCATAAGTTATGTATTTTACCAACAAACATCTTATAACTCAGCTATGCTGTATTTCAAGGCATTAATGTCGGCATACCGTTAACATTTCTCTGTAGTTAGATGTATGCAACATTTACTTTACTAAAATATACGGTCATATTTCAGTCATTTATTGTGACATACGTACCTACCTATAATTATAATAAACTCCCTTATTGCTCGCTTTATAGATTTCTACACCGTAAAAGCATGAAGTTAAGGGATTATAAATATTGCACATAACGTTTTCATGTCTCTACTCTACCTATTCAGTTTATCACGCTAAAGTTAAATGGAAGACAATCTAATTACCTAACAAGTAGAAATTCTATAAAATATCTTATGCTAATTTTTTTAAGAAAAGTAAGAGATTTAGGTCATGCAGTGGTTACGTCAAAGATTACTTGTTATTTCGAGATACGAGTCTAATAAAATCACAAAATATACAGAATACACCATAAATAAATCTGATTTGTTTTAACTTGTTTCAGTGACAGATATTCAATGCACGTTTTCGAGTAGCGGAACAGGTCTGCGGGACTCAGTGACAGCGCTACTGAGGAAGCCCGAGGGGTTCCGAGGCGCACCTCTGTTCGCTGACGATCGTGCTACCGATCCCGTATCAGACCCCGTCTGTCAAATCAAACCAGAGCCAGATGACCAGACAGCACTGCTTTACAGGCTTAAGATTACGGACTTCACGAAATGTGGTGTGCTCAAAAGAAATGTAAGTGAAAGACGGAAGAAATTTAACTGTATGATATCTGTCTGCACCCGCAGCTATCCATTGTTTCATATCTCATTTAGTGTTATGTTATTCACACCCAATCTTGTTAACTACATAATAACAAGCCATTTAACTCTCAAAGAATTTCGCACATTAGGTATATGTCTCTGTCGACAGAAACCGCCAATTATATTGTTAACATTTCACTTTGTTTAATTATGACCATGCGAGGGGTCTCCGAAACTCCTATTTGAAATTAGTTGAACGGATTAACAATAAAACTGTCTTTTCATTACTTATAATAATCTTAAAGAGATGATATTGTGTCATCGGCGAATAATAAGGAATGCCGTTAGTAACAGTAACAAGTGTATGGTAGTGTAGTGGCCTACACTGCGCTGACATATTATTAACCGCTGGGACCGGTAACTATACAATCGAGGTAAATAGATAACGAATAGATACTACTCTATACGGGAACATCGCTTGTTTAGGAGTTTGCGTACTACAGTCGACAATGTGCCAGTGGATTGAGAACGTTGAATAATGTGAGAGCATTAGGTGGAGCAAACAATGGATAAATGCAGAGCTTATTGTTCGCAAACTTTCAATTCTTAGGTACCGACGCCTCATTCCCAAGCTCGAGATCTATGATCCTGTATTCGAAGAAAATAGGAACTTAATAAAACAAAAGACGACCCAGTTTTCACGAGATTTTTTCACCAGGGCTTTGTTCATGTTCGAGTATGGTTCCCACAATTTCCTGGAGTGGTGATGCAATCCGATCAGGAGCTGATCATAATGTGCAAGCCACCAGAACCAACAATCATTGAAAACAAGGCAGCGGGTTTTGCGGGTAGTTTGTAAGTATACCTAATTTACTTCATGATAATTGTAAACAACGCGATACGTGTTTTATGTCCGCCTTTAAAACTTGCTTCGTGTGAAATTATAGATGGATTAATTAACGCGCCAAAAAAATAGGTGATTACTAGATATCAGGATGATAAGTTAATTTCAAACACACAGCAGTGGGCAAAGAATAGTTCGATGGTGGTTGTACACGATTTTTAGAAAAAAAAAAAATAAGTACTTATTTTTATTAAGGACTTTCTTTTTAATAAATAAAATAGAAAAACAAGGTTTTCGTGTGTTTGCAAAAAATCTACAACAAAATATTTAAGTATAGTAAGTATTAACATTTAGGTACACCATAACATATGTATGTATTTTAAGCCATTACCTAGCTCTAATTAGCTCAAAAGGTCCAAAGAACTAGACGTAAATGAAAAATATTATAATTGTCTTAATTCTAAAATATAGAAAAGGATATTTTTTATTTGTTTGTGTCTGTGGTGTTTAATGTTTAAATTTTGTTTAAAGTGTGACATTTGTTTGGTTTTTTGACATTTAATTTTATGTTTTAAATTGGAATAAATAGTTTTTACAGTAAAATAATATCCCGAAAAGGATATTTTTTATAAGTTAGCGAGTAATAGTTTCCCAACTTCGTTTTCTCAGTCCTCATGGCGCCCGCGTGTCTGGCGTAGTCGAAGAGACGCCCGGCCGGCTAGAGTACGAAGTGGCCCTCTACAAGGAAGCTCCACCTGTCTCCCGCCATTCCAACCACTCGCTTGACCTGCCCGTCGACCAGGTAACTGCTGTACGTTCATTTTCTTTTGTAATACTTCAATACGCTTACCTACCAAAATTTGACCAAAATTTGACCAAAATTTGACCAAGTCAAACTTATTATGTGATTATATTTTCTGGGTGATATTTGTCTGTTACAAAAATTCTAATCCCTTAATAGCGAGTTCATTTATAAACTGCTTCTTCCTTTGTAAGTGAAGTTTTAGGTCAGTAAATGCTAAGCAATACAAGGTTATTAGTTAAAGCGTAAAGGTATTAGCAGTTGTAAAACTAAGCATGATCAATCAATAACCTAACGGGCTTAATTCTTAACAACATACCTAGCTTTTATTGGGAGAAAGTGCCAAATACTGTCAAATTGTTTATTTTACAATGTCATTTAGTAATTTAGTAAAGTGGTTAAAGAGTTATAAAAGTACGCTCACTTTTGTACGATGTTTTGTAGGCGGTCCCGATTGGTACAAAGCTGCAGCTTCGCGCTCGTATCAACCCTGATTCGGCGTGGCGTCACATCAAACTGCTGGAAGTGGCCGTGTCTCCGGATCCTGACAGACCTCATGCGCCTGGAGCTGTGCTTTTGGTTAAGGAGGGGTATGATTATTTGTCACTTTTCACGATAAGTAATAGATATGGTATGCAGGCAGGTAAAAAGCATTATTGTGTCCAAAGCAAATTGCAGTGTAGTCACGTAAATATGTTTTACCAACGTTAAAGCTGTTATTGAAGTATCGACCGTTAATTCTAGATAAGCTGAGAAAGTTGATCTATAAATTGCAATACATTTCAGCTAACATAACTAACAGTTAAGTAACTACCTCTAAAGTAGATAGGTAGGTAATAATTTTGATCTACGAGCACCGTTGAGTAGCAGAAAATGTAGATATAATCAGCTATCAATATAACTGACAATAAAGTCATGATAATGGAAGAACCACAAAGCTAGGTTTGATAAAAAACTGCAAATCGAAATACGCTTTTGCCATTTTATTTAGATGGACGTGTACCTACTCTAGATTAAAACAATCATTTTAGCCACAGCATCAAAAAACCCCACATACACACTGACTTACAAAGATTTTTATTTCTAAAACTTATTATCGTAAGGGGTATCTCAAATGAAATGTCTCTTTTCTATGTATAATTCAATAAATCCCTTGCAAGGTGTTGCGAAAGTGTAAGTATATCGAATTGCATTTTTTTGCGTAGATTATTCAATATGATGAATACGTTTACCCTATTACGGGAAAGCCAAAAGAAAGTGTAATATTTTTTAGTGTCACAACAAAAATATAGGACGTAACAGTATATTCTTCTACTCTACCTACTCACAACATAGTAAAAGTTAGTCACCATGAAATAAACAATTTTGGGAGTAGGTCGAAGTAATAGGTAGGTTGGTACCTTTATTAAATAAGTCAATTTTCATGAGACCCGCGTAAGTTTTTAAGAAAGTCTATAGGTAGGATACTTACGACACTATTTTACTTAGTTACAGTTAGTTAAAAAAATATAGAAATCTCCATTATCGGAGAACAGCAGGTGTCAATAAAACAAAACAACTTAATAAGTCTCCGATGAAACGAAACGAAGCTTTAAAATGGTAGAGCGTGTTAAATAACCATAAGAATTGTACATTTCAGAACACTTTATTAAACCGTTAACCGGTCGGAGTATTATAATTGTTTAAATTGTTTTAAATATTTCCATGAACTTCAGTTCTTTGATTAAGTAGCGTTGAATTTTATTCGGCATTATGGAACTGAATTGTGAAAACGTTAAAAATTTACGCCATGTTTAATCTAGACTGATAAGTACCTAACTTAAAGTAGCCTTATTTAAAACAGTTTACGAAATAATCTATATTTTTATTTCCTCGTACGGAGAAAAAACGTATGGAGAAATTATGCACCCAAACGTCAATAGCGATCGACAGGATGTTTGGTTTGGAATGGTTTGAAATGTCTTACTCCAACCTACTGGTCTTTAAAGTCTTTATTTGATTGGGACCCCAATTCTAGTTGCTGAGCTATGCCATGAGGATTTATATTTCACAAGATTTCCAGAATCTGATACTTAAAGTCGAATAAAACAAAAAAAGCATTGTTCTTTCAGCAATACTTCCTAGGATATCCGGTCACGGATGTTGTCTTCATCAAATCACGCAAAAAGATTGCCACAATTCACTTTACATAATGCCAAAATTGGATTCAACTGAAGTTCACTTTTTTCTTGCAGTTGCCGTAATCGAGATTTCGCCTCTATAATTCCACATCAGCCAGCACGTTACCGGGAACGACACAACGAAGTGTTTCTGGATTTCGAAGCATTTCTTCTAGCATCGATGAAGGAACGGTCTACGTTATGGATACATTCGCAAATCAAAGCTTGTATGGACGCCGCGGACTGCCAACCGGATTACTGCCTCGATTTATACGAACCCTCCGGTAAGTTGTTTATACTTACCTTACCTATATAACTTCACACAAGGATCTAATAAAAAATGAGTAAGTAGGCATTAACCCTTAAGGTTACGCCAACGACCTTACTACACAGCCTTCATGGCCTTTAGCCAGCATTCTTGTTTCTGGTTCTGGGTATTTCCTATATGTATAATATGTATATATTTACAAAAAAAAAAAAAGTATATAAGTAGTTTATCCGTTATCTGGCACCCATAACACAAGCATTAAGTTGCTTAGCTTGGGGCTGGATGGCGATGTGTAATATGTCCTGAAATATTTATTTATTTATTTTATTTATTTCTAAATAGTTGCCTACCACCGGCACCGGTCAGTCGAATTCGTTGGTGAAAACTGTTGATTGTTACGAATGTGTTTTGTTTTTCTTATAGGTAAGTGCCGACGGAATTGTAGGTGAGATTTATACCGACACTTCGGTATGACTTTGAGCCAATTTCCTATAAGTACTTACTTAGCTTTGAAGATGTCCTAAAATTAGGACTTAAAACTAGTATAACTTTGAAATGACAAGGAATTTTCGTCTCAAATTACCCTAAAATATCGGTAAAGATCTCATTTACAATTTCAATCTTAGCACTTTTGAGAAAAACAAAATACATTCGTTACAATTAACAATGTTAGTTGTAAGCGACGGCGACAGGTATTTCTGGCGGGTTGCGTTTGGCAGCATAAAGCCTCAATTTATTTATTATTATTAATCATTTATTTATCAGTTAACAGAAAAGTACCTAAGTAGGTACATTACAACATACAATAGGTAGATACCTACTTTACGGAGTAACAGACTAATTTGAATGACAATCATAAAACATTAAAGATACCTACATAACATAAATAATGATATTACACAAACGTGTTTGTAAGTGAAACTGTTTTGGTTTTCAACGTTTACTGTCCGGTTTAATAAAATATTATCTTACAAAAGCATCGCCCCGTTGTTTCACCCGTGTTCGATCCCGTAGAAATATCGCCATAAAAGTAGCCTAGGTACTAGGCAATATTAGGCTATAAACAATGTTAAAACTACAAACTTACTATGCATTTATTACTATACATTTTAAGCAAATAAAGAATACTTAAATATGTACTTGTCCAGGATTCAATGTGTCGCCACCAAATCTCATCAAAATTAGTTATATTGTTCTTCCAACTTAGTATTTGTTGCATTTGGTTGTAGGTACGTAGGTACACAAATCACTCATAAAATATATATCTATATATCTACCTACATATATTCAAGAAAAAAATACTTAACAGAATGCGATAAAGCTCGGTATATGTAGACAGGCTGGACACCTGCTAGCCTAGCATGAAGGCCAAAACACGATACGATAAAGCGATATAACTACATCAACTCTCAAAATATGATAGATAAAGCCGCCATGTTGAATTTTTATCATAATTTTTATCGCAATTTATAATAAAAATTCAACATGGCGGCTTTATGTATCATATTTTGAGAGTTGATGTAGTTATATCGCGTGATATCGCTTTATCGTATCGTGTTTTGGTCTTCATGCTAGACAGGCAGTACTCATTGAAGTAGGTAAGTATTATACTATGGAAGTCAGAGCCTGGACTTAAAACTTTTTAACAAAACACTACCAAAAAAATTCTAACAGGGATATAGGGACCTAAACCAACAAAATTATCCTTCAGGACCACTATGTTGAATTTGCAAAATGTTGAATTCCTATCATGTTGAATTAGCAAAATGTTGAATTTCAAAATTTTGAATTATGCACAAGTTTAAGTAGTTAGGTATTTCCCTACCACCGGTCCACTTAAGTAAATAATAAGATTTAACAAGAAATAATTCTCGGAAAACTTAACATTATACCGGTACCCACAGTGAATGGGTACCTACTTACGGAAATATTATTTTACAGTTACCTAGTAATCATTAAATAGCCAACTCACATCCATAAAATTATGTAGAAACTCGTAATGTGACTGCGAGTATGTTCAATAATAAAACATCAATACATTTTTTCTTGTTTTGCCTATGCCTATGCGCACTGAAATAGAAAAATCAATTTCCTTCCGGTGGTATACGAAGCCCACTAACAGCCTAGTTCAATAATGTTTTGCTAGATAAAATTAAGTGTACCTACAAAGATAAAAGATGAGTACTTACTTATAAAATAAATAAATATAACTGACCTTCCAGGACACGGTCGACGTCGTCGTAGATCTCTACCGGAAACCGCCAATGCAACAAGTTCCGCGCTCGTGTCTGACAACACTACGACACCGTTCACACGGTTCAAGGAGAACCTGGAGTACACGGTGGTGATGCCTGGAGAGCTGTTCCATAGGACGCCGCTGGAGGCCACGTGTGCGACGTCCATGATGGTAGCTGTGGCGCTGGGAGCGCTGCTCTTCATGTCAGCTCTGTTGGTAGGTGGTATTATGTTAGCAACATTTTAATCGGTTCAAAGAGAACCAGGTGTGCTATGACCATGATGGTAGCTGTAGCTTAGGAGTGCTGCTCTTCATGTAATCTTTATTGGTAGTTGTCTTTTGGTAGCAACATTTTAATCGGTTCAAAGAGAACCTAGAGTAAATGGTGGCCATCTGTTGTGTCGGACGCTGAGGTTAAGTGTGCAGGGTCCATTATGGTAGCTGTGGCACTGGGAGCGCTGGTCTTAATGTCAGCTTTGTTGGTAGGTGGTCTTATGATAAAAAAAAATTAATTGGTTCGAAGAGAACCACGAATGCGACCATCATGATGGTAACTGTAGCGCTGGGAGCGCTGCTGTTCATGTCAGCTTTGTTGGTAGGTGGTCTTATGATAACAACATTTACCTAAATTGGTTGGAAATGAACCAGGTGTGCGACGTCCATGATGGTAGCTGTAGCGCTATGAGCGCTGCTTTTCATGTCAGCTCTGTTGGTAAGTAGGTGGTTTTATGATAACAACATTTAAATTGGTTCGAAGAGAACCACGAATGCGACCATCATGATGGTAACTGTAGCGCTGGGAGCGCTGCTGTTCATGTCAGCTTTGTTGGTAGGTGGTCTTATGATAACAACATTTACCTAAATTGGTTTGAAATAAACCAGGTGTGCGACGTCCATGATGGTAGCTGTAGCGCTATGAGCGCTGCTTTTCATGTCAGCTCTGTTGGTAAGTAGGTGGTTTTATGATAACAACATTTAAATTGGTTCGAAGAGAACCACGAATGCGACCATCATGATGGTAACTGTAGCGCTGGGAGCGCTGCTGTTCATGTCAGCTCTGTAGATAGGTGGTCTTATGATAACAACATTTAAATTGGTTCGAAGAGAACTAGGACCACGACCATGATGGTAGCTGTAGCCTAGGAGTTCTGCTCTTCGTGTCATGTCAGCTCTGTTGGTAGTTGGTCTTATGATAGCAACATTTTAATCGGTTCAAGAAGAATCTGGGGTACACGGTGGTGATGCCTAGGCTGGAGAGCTGTTCCATAGGACGCCATAATGATAGCTGTAACGGAAGGTTACACTCACACTTGCTCTGTGAGAATTGGGACGCCTCTTCATGGATGGCACAATGATATTCCGTTCGTCGATGTAGTGTCTTTATCAATAGACTTACGGACCCCTTTAAAACTTCATTTTCTTTTAACAGATGTGCTACTTGGCGACCAAATTGAACTCTACGATGCTGAAAAACAACAGTCTTCAAACCCCAGCAGGGAAAGGCTTCGAGCAGATCCTGAGAGAACTAGCGCACCATTCGATACAAGACAGCGGCTACACGGGCCGACCCACTGTGCAATGATTTTTAAGCACTATTTCAAACAAATGCCCTAATATTTGAAATCCACTTTTCCTAAATCTTTTTCCGAATAGTACGCAGGTATAGGTGCCTGCCTACATGTTAGGTAAATACCTAATTGCAGAAATAAATGAACACAGTTTTCACAGTGGTGGTATTTAAAGTAAATTAAGGAAAAAAATGTTTTAAAATTAGGTTTCTAACGCCCTATGCGTTAGAAACCTAATTCTAAAACATTTTCTATTCTAGAAGTTAAGTATATCGATAACTTATTTATTTTCATGTAAGTAGATGATAGAATACTTATGACTGAAAAATATAAAAATCGTTTCTCTTCCTGAAACTTTTTCAGTCATGACTTTATTAAAAGATAAAAATATGTATGTACTTGTACCTACATAAAAAAGTACAGGTAGGTACGATCGGCTGCATAATTGCAGACCCACCGTAGAGCTCCAAAACGGCTGTTAAAAGAATGTTTTCAACACAAGCAAGATTCTAGACACCTACTTTAGGTGAAGTTTAAAGTCTTCTGACTCATCAATTAATGAAACAAAAATTATTAGAATGCAAACATTCCAATAATAGTAATTTTTGAACTCCACCGAGTGCTGCATTTATGCAGCCGACTGTACCTACGTATTAATTATTTAGGTATTGTAAATCTAGGAGTAGGTACTTAGATTTAATGAAGTATTAATAATAAAACATTGTTTTAAGTAGGTACTCATAAAGTTGAGTTTTATTTTTACAAATGTCTACAGAATAGAGATACAGAAAGACGTACAGAATTATGAGAGGGTAGGTAAATTCGAGGTAACAACATTAACAAAGTGAGAATTGGAAGCTCTTCCCCTAAAATGTTTTGCGCATGGGTTTTGCGTCAAATTGACGTGGTGTCAGTTATATGAATGTCAGTGTCACTGACAATAGTGACAAGTACGTAGGTAAACATATGGTGTTGATGTAAAATCGGCGTTTTGTCTATTCTTCTTATTTTTAAATAATTCATTTGGAAAAAAAAACGTAGTGATTATATTATGTTTGTGGAAAACAATGAGTAAACGAAGAGCTAAAACAATGGACACAAACAGTAGCAAAAAGCCTAAACATTGGTCATTGGGACTAGAAGAATCAATGAAAGATCCCAATCAAATAGTAAAATCTACAGAAAGTTTGGTTGTTATCAAAGATAAATATCCTAAAGCGAAGATACATTATTTAGTATTACCTCACGAAGCAATAAGTAGCATTTTCAAATTAGATAAAACGCATATAAATCTTTTAGAACAATTTGGGAATGTGTACAAAGATATTCAGAGTAAAGAGTGTTTGGATTTAGAAGCTGGTTTTCATTCGGTTCCGAGCATGCACCGACTTCACATGCATATTATAAGTAAAGATATGATATCTCCATGTCTCAAAACAAAGGTGCATTGGAACAGCTTTACCACTGATTTTTTCTTACCATACGAAGGTAAGTTATGATTGACCACTACACTCAATTTCCAAGAAACAAAACACCCTAAGGGTGAGCGCACACCTAGCCGCACCACAGTCGCCGCAGCGAAGGAAATCCCTAAGGCCGATGCTGATGACGTCACCAGCCGGGATCCTCGCGCATACAAACGGTGACTGCGGCGCGTGCGGTGCGGGTAGGTGGGCGCTCACCATAAGAATGATGTGATTTAAATAAATATGACAGGACTTTGTACACAGTGCCATCTAGCTCCAAGCTAAGCAACTAAGTTTATGTTATACTGGCCAGACAACTGATAGAATACTTATACTTTTCTTTTATAAATACATACAGAAACACCAACATTAGAAACTAATGTCTGTACACAAATATTTATTTGAAGTGGGAATCACTTCATCTACTTAATCTAGTATTACTATCTACTACTGTTGAACTGTCTAACAGAATAGACCAATTACAGTTACAGACTTAGAATAAATATGTTCTCACTTCACACCTTTTACTAACATGATTGGTCCATTCTCTTCTAGCGTGAAAAAAATGGATAATTGTAGTCCTAACCCTAAAATGTAATTCATTCCAGATGTACTAAAGCAGTTGAAAGAAAATGGTTGTATAGAGAAAATATCTAATGAACTACACAAAAGTCTAATGTCAACAGAATTGCAATGTAATCAATGTTCTTACAAACCTAAGAATATGCCACAACTGAAGGAACATCTACTGAACCATGATAAATGATCTACATACCAAAGTGATGATAGTATACTTACTACTACCTACTTACTCCGCTGGCTCAGCTACCCAAAGATAGATCTTGGCCTCCAAAATGACAGTCTTCCATTGCTCCCTGTCCTGCTCTATTTCAGTAGATGATTGTATGCTGAGTTCAATTTTTAATTGTAATTTTAACACTTGTTCATTTTATTATGTATCTTTAAGATTATAGTGCTTGTTGTAGTTACCCTCATGCCTAAATTTTGTTGAATTGACATCATTTTCTACCCGTTAATCCTGTAATTGGCTTTCTGTTGTTACACTATATTTTATAAGTTTATAATAACTGTTGGTTCTCTGAATAAATAAATAAGTAATTGCATTGCACACATTTATTGCCAAAATATATCTTATTTTAATAAATGTAATATCATAATTTTGCTAAAAGTGAGCAATAATTTCTTGAAATATTTAAACTATATTTTTCCACAATGTGTATCTGAATATTTTATTTCTATGATATCAATTCAGCTATTTCATACTGGATTTCCATCATAGATTTTCTCTACATGCCATTTTACATGGACTGTCACCTTCTAATAAACTTTCAGTATGTTCACTCTCATCTTGCTCTGAAGTGTAAATCGACATATTTCTTCTTTTAAAAGTTTTCTTTGTAGCCGATAATGGTGTCACACAGTCATCTGTAGTGTTAAAGCTATCATTGATCGATGTATCTGGTGAGAATGTTCCATCGATTTGGTCTGTGTCAGTTTCACTTGGTGTAACGGGCGCTGGTAGCGATAACTTGGACTTAATTATTGGTGTAGCTGGTTCTGGTTCTGGTTCTGATTTTTGTTCTGTAGCAGGTTTCATTTTCATTTTAATTGGTTCTTTCATTGTTCTGCCAGCCCTAGCAATGACAACTTGAACAGGATCATCAATAACCAAAAGTTCACATAGATGTGCTGTTTGAGGGTTTAAAATTGGGTCTTTTGGTGCTGTTTTGGGAGCATTTGGTTCAAAAACTGGTGCAGTTTGTACAAAACTGTCTGGGTCTATGTTTACACTCTTTATTAGATTCAAAATAGATTGCTTGTCTTCTTCTGTTGGAGTGAATTCATACCTAAAATAAAAGAAGCAATTTTTTTTAAAGAAGTGAAAGTAAAAGTTTGTATCTAGATATTGTCTTTTCTTAGTTGTCTGTCAGTCTCTAGTTTTTACCTCTCGTTTCCTCCAGGCCCAGGCATATGACAGTCTACATTCTTAACAGATAGTAAATGATTAGTTTTTTTTAGTACAGCCAACCATTCCAGGTCATGTTTCAAACATTTATCGCCATCATACTCTGGAGGCAGGTCCAATATCTGCAAATGTCTGCGTTTAGGCAAGCACTTGTCTAAAGCTAAGAACTTTGTTTCCTTTCCATCATCATGTTTGACGAGCGCTGCAAACTGACAATGCAAGTGGGCCGAGAACCAGTAGTCAGGTTTTAATGTGCGCAATAATTTTTCACATGGTATACTGCCCAGTTTATTTGATTCAATGTCTTCTCTGAAATACAATGCAAAAAATGAAATTACTAACTGTGAAAAAAATATTTTAAATAAACTAGTAGGTATGATTATTTTTAATTACTTCATAAAAGTAAAAACCGGCCAAGTGCGAGTCGGACTCGCGCATAAAGGTTCCGTATCATGTTGTATGGGAGCCTTTTTTCTGTTTTTAAGTATTTGTTGAGTGGCAATAGAAATATATAATCTGTAAAAAACAGTCTAGCTATCACGGCTCATGAGATACAGCCTGACAGTGAAATCTTAGTAATAGAGTCCCGTTTTTACCCTTTGGGTATGGAACCTTAAAACAAAAAACAAGTATTATAATTGATTTTACATGAAATAATGTGAATATTTACCTAAAGAATGGTTTTCTTTGAAGTAAGCTTTCCAAATCACCATGGTCAGTGATGCCATTAGGCCAGTCATGTGAGAGCATCACATGCACTTTCTCTTTGAGCTGATTTAACCTGAAGACGTCTAGTGACCGAATATGGTAGACAGATCTTAAGGAGCTCGGAGAATATGGAGTACATTCCCACAGACCCTGTCGATAGTCGTGACCCTTGTAGATTCCTGATATACCTGGAATATGACATTGATACAAAAGCATAAAGGAAGAAAGGGCAAATAATCAGTACTTGGAAGCAGATTTAAAAAATCGAATCTTCATATCTTGGAATATAAAGTAGAAGAACTTAAAATTAATGTTTGTCTCTTTTCTCTCTGTTACTTATGCAATTTAAAATTCGTGACGCAATTGAAATTTGATTTCTACTATTGGATAGCATTATTTTCTGGGGAGATCATGGTATACATAATATAAAAATTCATATCATATTATTCAAATAATGTGATGTTCTTACGAGTAATTACCTAGAAAGTGCCAGCCGTTCCCACAAGTAAGTCCTTAAAGTTTTGTGTAGATGAAATAGTACAATAGCACAATGTACAAGCATTGATGATTATAAATAGCAGTGTGCAAATGTTCATATTACAATAATCATTACCTAAAGTGAGTTTTATATTTACCTCCGATTCTCAAATCACCAAATTGAATGACACCTGCTCGACCCAAGTAGTAAATATTTGGTGCAACCCAACCACCATAGGGCAATTCTTGCAAGTAATTAGATGCTTCATGGTTACCACCAATAAATAGTGTCAGAATTGGCGCTTTTCGTTCTCCGCTATAATATCTGGAAACAGCATTTAAGTTAACATTATCTGTGGGTAATCTATACATATAAAATGCTTTGTCCTGACTGACTGACTGATGGATCAACTCACAGCCTAAATTGCTGATCGTAGAGACCTGAAACTTGGAGGGTGTGTTCTTTGTTAGACGAAGGCATCCAATAAGAAAAGATGGTGAAAAAGTTAGTATAGGATGTGATTCCTTGGTTCATTTTCCACTTCTACGCAGACGAAGTCGCAGGCAAAAGCTAGTTTAAAAATGAAAATGGTAGGCACTTGTGTTCTCTTGTGGAACCTCTCCATTTAGAAGGAGAGATTAAATCACTACAGTAGAATATTTATTTACCTACTTCACTTTATTTCTTACAAATGCACCTAAACTCTAAAAGCTACTGATAACTTTATGATTGAAACAATAATTAAAGTGGTTTGTAGTTGGAACTTTTAACAAATTCTAATAAGAAACAATAGAACAGAGCATCTCGGTTTCAATGCTTAGGTTATGAATATAACTTACTTGTAAAACGAGCACATATTCTGATATTTGTCCGGCACAGCCATGGCACGAAGATCAGTACGATTACGCACTGATTGGAAATCGCCACAACATATCAATAAATCGATCTTTAAACCTTCTCGAGCTTGCAATGTTTCGATACATTCATATATTTTCTCCAGCTCACCATGAGCACACCCCTCAACAGCGATTTTCATAATAACAACTTCTTTTTCAACTACACAAATTATTAATGCCTATCCAAAATGGATAAAAAGCACGGAACACTTTTACTCCTAGCGGAGAATAAAAAGACATAAAATAAGCAGATAGAATTGATTCTAATTTAAAATAAAGAAAACAATTGAAAACAATCAATAGAGCTCAACAACCAAAACAAGTTCGGTATATACCGGATTTACAATGAAGTGTTGCCGTGTGCAAATGTCAATATTACCCGAAAACAAAACACGAGGTTCAGTTACCATACCATCTTCCCTCAAAGGAGTTTTTAATGGTACTAGGTACTTTTAGTAGAATTATAATAATTTTAATATTATAGAAATTGTGGTATTAATATTACAAATAAAAGCGTGTTAAAAAAGGGTATGACGTGCTATATTGTTATTATTTCGTTTTTTTTAACGAATTTTGATGTGTCATCCATAATTATTATTATCATTATTAAGATCGGTCAGAAGAGTAAATTCCAAATGACGAATGTGATGTTTTACAAATACCTACTTATTTATTATTTGTAACGGATGTTGCTAATTCAACCTCGTAAGGTTATTAAGTTTGTATTATAAAGTCCTATCCGCACAGCTCAGTGACGATACAATGCCGTACCGTGATTTTTCATCAGTGTCAGTGAAAAATGATATTGTTTCATACTTTTTGTACTAGACTATCCGTACTGGTTAGTGACAGTGATGTTCAGTGCTGTCAGTGCTGCTCCGACGTTGCTCCGACGCGACGCTCGCCGTGATCCGGCGTGAATTTGTAGCGGACAATATTTTGCCTGACACAAGTTTCAAGATGGCCGACGAAAAGTAAATTGAATTGGTCCGTGTGTTGCCCGTATTTATCACGTTTTTTTGACGATCGACCCCTAGGTACATTCATTTTCCATAAAACCGCAGTCAAATATCGGAAATGTTGCGGTCGTTATCTTTGCTCGCTCTCGTTTTTTTACATAATATAATTTTTAAAAAAAACAGCGCACTCCGGGAGTGCAGGCAGAAGTGAAAACTGTATATCTGTGTAAAATCTCATATGTCGCGAGAACATACGCAAAAAGAGTTTTAGATGAAAAAAAAAAATAGTCGGACGACAAATAGTCGTCCGACATTTGTCGTCCAACAAATTGTCGTCCGACATTTGTCGTCTGACTTTTGTCGTCCGTCAATAGTCGTCCGTTAAAAAATACCATATGTACGTCTTAATACACTCACAGCCAAATTAAAAACAGTAGGCCCAGGCATACATTTTAGCCGCGCCTAAAAGGCTCCTCTCCAATAAAACCACCAGGATGTCAGCAATTACTATTTATATTCACTTTCAACATTATGATTATGAACACAACCATCTCCTATGACGTCGTAGCTTCGAATCCCGCTATTCACCAAGTGTTTCTCGTCCTTAGTTTTAAGTGGAACATGTTATTTTAACATGTTACTGTTATTTTTAGTTTGTAGTCATTGGATAAAATATAAAACAATATTAAAATTATTTACTTAAATTAAACGCCGTAGAGAGGGGATAGCTGTCTACTCTCCATCCGTCTTACGCTTTTTCGATCAGGTCACGTGTCCTGACGCGAGTTTAAGATTTTATACCCATTACAGAAAAAGTGCTCAACGCCGCTAAAGAAGTTTTCACTTCAAAAACCGGCCAAGTGCGAGTTCTGACTCGCGCTGAAAGTTATGGTAACCCTTGCGATAGAGTACTAAAAATTACTGTGGCGTCACTGTGTCGTCACTGAGCTGTGCGGATAGGCCTTTATGAGATGTCTTCGGATTAAACTATACGTTTTTTTACGTGTCTACTTCGGCTGCATCCCTGAATTAGCCTAATCAAGAAATCAAGAAATCAAGACATTTATTGCAAAGTTATGTACACAAGGATCTTAAAATAGGCTTAAATTAAGTAACAATAACTTACCCATTACAGGCATGCAATATATTAAACTTATATACTAAATGAATAATTTTATAATATTAAACGTAGGTAGGCAATTTAAAAATATACCTTCGTTTCTTCATAAAATTCAGACAGACTATAAAAGGTTTTTTCAATGAGCCATTTTTTTAATTTGGACTTAAATATATTATTATTATGTAGAGCTTTTAGGTCTGTTGGGAGAGCATTGTAAACCTTTATTGCGGTAATATAAGAGCTTCTATGATACATAGTATTGTTAACTTGAGGCATGCAAATATTGTGCTTATGTTTATTTCTGAGGCTATCATGACGTAAAGATCTATTGGAAAAAAAGTATTTAAGATTATTTTTAATAAAAGTGCATAACTCTAAAATGTAAATACCTGTTACTGTGAGAAAATTATATTGTTTGAATAGTAAGCGTAAAGTGTCAGTGCTTTTTAAATTAAATATGGATCTTATACACTTCTTCTGCATTGTAAATGTGGAACAGATGTTTACGGAGTTTCCCCAAAAAATGATCCCGTAACATAACTGTGGGT